>JAQPPZ010017070.1:2437237-3655856 GCA_028583015.1 Wollemia nobilis
CAAGATTCTTTGTGCCCAAAGAATAATTCTTTTACCTGTAATATGCTATCCATAGCCTACCCTGAAATGATTGCCGACTCCGATGAAGAGTTGGAAGGGGATATTTTCCATGATGTCTCCGTTGAGGAAATGTTACATAACGAATTTTATTTTGATGGCTCTATACCTAGTATAGCCCAGCTTGAGGCCTCGACTCCTCAAGATGAATTATCCAAGCTAACCTTGGAAGAATTACAAGAATTAGGTGTTTCATCCACCCCACCTAATTTTGAGAGATATTTACATATGGAAGTTGAAAACGTTATCAAAATTAACATTGGAACCGAACATAACCCTCACATAATCAATATTGGATCAGAATTAAGTCAAGAAAAACAAGATAAATACATTTCATTTCTTAAAGACTATGAAGATGTCTTTGCTTGGACATATGAAGACATGCTAGGTTTGGACCCTTCTGTAGTTATGCATCATCTAGTGGTCCATCCAGATGCTAAACCTGTTAAACATAAACTTAGAAAAATGCATCCTAAAGTGGCCTTACTAGTCAAAGGAGAACTAGAAAAACTGTTGAAAGTCATTTTTATACAAGCTATTGATTATGCCGAATGGATCTCAAATGTAGTTCCAAAGAACTAAGAAAGAAGCCACTAAAGTTAGGGTTTGCACCGATTTTAGAGACATTAATGTTGCATGCCCTAAAGATGATTTTCCTCTTCCCAATATGGATCAAATCATTGACTTTACTGCTGGAAGCGGAATGATATCCTTAATGGATGGATTTTTTGGTTATAATCAGATCAAGATAGCTCCTGAAGATCAGGCCAAAACAACCTTTATTACCCCTTGGGGAACCTTTTGTTGGAAAGTGATGCCATTTGGCTTAAAGAATGCAGGTGCAACCTATCAACGAGCTATGACTTATATCTTTCATGATATGATGCATGATATCCTACATGATTATGTAGATGATATCATAGCTCATTCCATCAAAGAAGATGATCATTTAAATGACTTAAGAAAAGTGTTTGATCGGTTAAGAGAATATCTTATCCGACTAAATCTAGCTAAATGCATATTCGGAGTTAAGTCCAGTAAATTATTAGGGGTTATAGTTTCTTTACGTGGCATTGAAATTGACCCTCTCAAGATCGTGGCTATCATAGATATGCCCGCACCCACAAATATATCAGAATTACGAAGTTTACAAGGTAAGCTTCAAGCTATTCGTCGCTTCATCGACAAGTTGGCAGACAAAACTGGACCCTTTCTTAAGCTTCTTAAGAAAGATGTCCCTTTTCATTGGGACGACGAATGCCAAGAAGCATTTGAACTCCTTAAGCAATATCTCCTCAAACCACTAGTGCTTTCCCCACCTAGATCTGATCACCCTTTTATCTTGTACATTTTTGCTTCTGATTCTACTTTAGGAGCTATGTTAGCTCAGCTTGACGATGAGAAGAAAGAATGCACTAATTATTATATTAGTAGGACCTTAATCAATTATGAAACTCGATATACCATGTTAGAGAAATTATGTCTAGCAGTCGTATTTTCTACACAGAAACTACGACATTATATGCTCAGTCAAAAAACGTATGTTATTGCCAAATTTGACCCTTTGCGATATCTCATGAGTCGACCATATTTATCTAGTCGCACAGCCAAGTGGGTTCTTGCGCTAAGTGAATTTGAACTCACCTTTATAGGACATAAGTCTGTTAAGGGTCAAATCATAGCAGATCAATTAGCTGATGCACCCTTAGAATCTACTCATCCCCTCATCATTGAGTTTCCTGATGAATGCCTTAAACTCGAGGCAGACCATTCAAAGCAATGGTCCCTATACTTTGACGGAGCCCGATGCATGAGTGGGGATTGTGTGGGTATTATTCTAATATCTCCGCAAAAACATCTTATACCTTTGTCCTTCAAATTAACATTTGCTTGCACCAATAACACTGCTGAATATGAAGCTCTTATCCTTGGATTACGAGCTGCCTTGGCATTGAAAATCAAAAGTTTATTGGTTTTCGATGACTCCCAACTTGTCATAAACCAAATCAATGATGTTTATCAGACCAGAGATGATAAATTACGCCCATATAAAGCATATGTTTTGCAGTTATTATCCTTGTTTGATCAAGTTACTTTGGAAGCTATTCCTCGAACTAGCAATCGTGCGGTCGACGCTATGGCTGCAACTGCATCTCTTTTACCCTTGGAGTTAGATGATGAATATGCTACCATCATTATTCATCGACTCCAAGAACCCGCTTCAAGAAAATCATGCTTAGAACCTTTGGATGTGTTTCTCATCAACGAAACAACTCCTGAACCATGGTATACTGATATATTTAATTTTTTGCAGAAAGGAACCTTCCCTGATGGTTGTACTAGCAACCAACGTAGGTTATTACATAGACAAGCAAGTCACTTTGTGATTATTGGTAATACCTTGTATAGAAGATCTTTTGAAGGCATCTTATTGAGATGTTTGAATCTCGAAGAATCCAGATCAGCTTTGAATGAAGCCCACAATGGATCTTGTGGGGGACATTTTAGTGGTAGCGCCATTGCTAAGAAACTCCTTCGGATAGGATATTTTTGGCCTACCATGGAAAATGATGCACATAATTATGTGCGACATTGCGACAAGTTCCAGAAACATGCTGACCTTGTCCATGCGCTCGCACAAGAACCGCAAGCTATTTCATCTCCTTGGCCATTTTCAAAATGGGGCCTCGACATTATTGGAAAAATAAACCCTGTTTCATCCGATGGACACAAATTCATCATAACCACCACTGAGTATTTCATGAAGTGGTTTGAAGCTATGCCATTAGCTTCTTGCAACGGAACACAAGTTTCCAAATTTATTTTTAATCAAATTATTTGTAGGTTTGGAATTCCTGCCAATCTCATTTTTGATAATGGAACTTGTTTCAAAAATAAAGATGTCAAGAAACTATGTCAAAAATATAAAATTCAACATCGCTGGTCCACTCCCTATTATCCTCAAGGTAATGGTCAAGCGTAAGCATCTAATAAAACCTTAATCAAAATTCTCAAAAAATTGGTCAATAAAACCGGTCGAGATTGGCACATTCAGTTATATCCTACTTTGTGGGCCTATCGAACTAGTGTTCGAACCCCCATCGGAACTTCACCTTTTGTCTTGGTTTATGGTGCTGAAGCCATTTTTCCCTTTGAATTAGAAGTTCCTTCTTTAGCTCTACTACTTCAAGATACTGAAGTAGGGGATGAATATCGTGCTGGCAGATTTAGTCAGCTAGAACTTCTAGATGAAAAGTGCATCAATGCTTTGGAGCATCTGCGCGCCTACCAAAACAAGCTTAAGAGAGCATATCTTAAGAAAATTCATCCTCGATCCTTTGAGATCGATGACCTTGTCTTAAAAGAAAATAAAAAAAATACTAATGCAACTCAAAACCTTAAAGGTAAATTTGAGCCCAACTGGCTTGGACCATATGTCATCACTGCTAAATTTGGATCAGGAGCATACAAATTATCTACCTTGGATGGTAAAGAACTTAAAGAACCTATGAACATTATGCATCTTAAACGTTATTATGCGTAAAAATTGGTCATTTCATCATTGTATATATTTGTTTTGCATATTATTTTTTAGTCACTTATATAAAACATTTCAAAAACAATCATCTTGTATTTCTTTCAATTCATCACTTAAAATTAAAAACATTCAAAATCATCAAAATCTTCAAAAAAAAAAAACATCTTTTATTTTTGTACTTCTCAAACTGTGAAGTATTGCAGTTATATTTTCAGTTATTTTGGATAAATTAGCATTTATTTGGAATCCTACACTTTCACATTCACATGAATAAATATCTTGATTTTATTTGGTATGATTATTAATCTCTCTTATATCAAAGTCCACAGTTGAATTAAATAAAGTTTTGAGCATAGAGAACTGATCTTGTTATTTACTTGAACTAAGTATATATTTTCACATTAAAATGATTTCATTGCAAATTTGATATGATGCTACATAGTAGAACTGGTTTCCTGAGTGAAAAGTTTCCCCTGCTATCCTATCATGCACATGGTCTAGAATCTTTGAGAATTGACAAAAGGACAAGCTCACCCCTACCCAGAATAAAAATCCCTTGCTCTACAACTAATCCGAGCAAGTATCCCTAGCATAGGAAGAAAAGAAAAAGTTCAAAGAAAAGAGAAAAAGAAAAAGGTTATTTTTCATCACAGCAATATTTCAGCATTATCTCAGTATCAAGCAACAATACAAAAGTACAAAAAAAAAAAAAGAAGCAAAAGAGAAACGCAAAAGCAAAAAATGCAATAAAATCCTTTCCCTACCCCTTGAAAAGAAAAGAAGGGTGAATGAGCTTGAATCCCTGGAATTCTCAATTATTCAAAAACTGTGAGGTAAGCCCCATAACAGGTGGTTTGTGCCCAACCCGCTTGGCCTTGGGTAATCCCTAGCATGGCGATATGTCTATCACATTAGCGACCTTCTTTTGTACAAACCTCTGTCAGCTTATGGATTAGCTAGCTCTTGATAAACCTAACTTACATAGTAGCCTGGTACGGTTACATGCATATAAATCATGGTCAACGAACATTCATTTGGTCAAGGCAAATTACTTGTATCAAATTATCTTGCTCAAAATTGGTGAATGAACAATACAATCGCACACACATTTGTATTTGAGAGATTTTGTATCATTATGATAAATCAAGATCGGTAATGAATTCACATTTGCACATGAGGATTCCTTATAAGTCTATATTTCTCTTTGAGATAATTTAAAATATTTTTGTAACTCTTTTCGAAATGATTTTATCCTATTATTCCAGAATTTGTTGTTTGTATCAACGTAATTACATACACCTTTTTACAAAATCAAAATCTCAAAATAATAATTTCAAACAGAATTTTTCATATTATTATTTATCACAAAAATAAAAAATTAATCTTGCAATAAAACTAAAACAATCTCTTTTCTTCTTTGGATTTCGCGATGATGGTATAAGTCTATACCTATAATTCTATGCCTAGCGCAAACCATTGTTCTAATTTTATGTTCCATTTATTTAAAAAAAATACAAATTCATCAAAACATATGACTTGCATCATTATGTTACACAATTATGCTTCACAAACAAATGAACACTTATTCTATTTCATGTCATTATGTTCATCATTCAATATTGCAACCATGGTATAGTTTCTAAGGAATTGTTCAAAATTTTATCACACTTAGGAATTTATGCCTAGCAAAATCATATTTTTGTATCTCATGCATACTATTTTTTTATGAACATCTGAAAACAAATCATCAAAACCATCATTTCTATCATCACAACACAAAGTCTTAAGACAGTCTCTTAAGCACTCTTTTACTTTTAACAATATTTCTATACTGGGATTAGCTTGACGACCGAGTGAGCGACGACTCCATGAAATGGTCTATAATAGCGACAATGTCCTTTGAAATTATTGTTAGAAGTCCCTTTTTGTTTCTTTTATAAAATCACACCACCACAACCAATTTTTTACATCAGATTATTTCATTTAAAATCTTACAGCATGACATCAAATTATACTATTTCAAACGACATAATTACATGAATCATCAATCCAATCAGCAAACAATTCAAACATTAAAGCATCATAACAACATATGAACAAGTCATATCATCAGAAACAATATCATATATATATATATATATCAAAAAATTATATACATCATATCAAAGCTGGATTGGTATGCCACAATCTATACCCCGGCATACTCAATCCTCTCAACAATCTCTCAAAATCTATAATCTCTAGTACCTAGCCTCGAGAAGCCCTCGAGCTCTTAGCCTCATCTCCTCCCCCACCCTGACGTGGAGGAGGTGGTCCCATAGAGGTCTAGGGTGTATCTCGAGTCCTCATCGTCGATCGTGAGGATGTCCTCGTCGATCCCATCATGATCGGATCTGCAATAGGGGCTGGTAGTGGTACCCTCTGGTTCTCTGGAACCATGTGATAGTATAACCCCTGGTAGAATGTGGTCTAAGCAATAGACCGTGATAGATCATCCCTGCTCACCCCTCTACCCTAAGCTCTGAGTCATGTAGCCTCATCCTACAATGTCTACACCTGAGCCCGAAGGCGGGCAACCTCAGCTCGGAGAGCCACTGTCTCGTTGCTCTCCCTTGTGTCAACACCCTTGCCCTTATTAGGCGATGGTGGTCTCTCACCCTGCTATGAAGGGAGTCCCTCCTCCCTATGTCCTATCTCCTACTACCTTTGTGGAGCCCATGCCATCCTCTGGCATCTCTCCTATGGGATCCGTCGTTGCTCTCTCCCCCCACGACCCCGTGTTGCCTCAATAGCATCCTACCGTCGCCTCCCCATCCGTTGCACAACCATGTGCATCGAACCCTGCACCCTCATCATCCAAGGAGGGTGGATGCTTGTGTACCAGGCATCGTAGCCATCCGCAACCCCGACATCATCACCATCCACTAGCTGGATGGGGGCATTATTCATGTCTTGACTCTAGAATCGTTGCATATCTGGAGCCTCGCTTAGTGTAGTATTATCTCGAACAGTCTGACAGTACTCATAATCCCTGAGAGAAGGGATCCCCTATTGTAGACCGAACTGTCATAGTACTCGATCATAGTGGTGGAGCTCTACCTCTCCTCGCTCCATCCTTAGCCAACAGACTCGCCTGATGCGAGCCAGCTCCTACCCATCCTCTGCCCACCCGAGGTGCTCTCACCATGGCCTCCAAGTGATCTGGTCTGGGATGAGGTCGTCTAGCAACCTCCGTGACATCGATAGATCTATCCGCCACTGTGACCCCCTCTGTAGCCACCAATAGAAAACCCGAGGCCTCTCCTGATCAATCCTTGTCAGTGGAGCCCTACTGGCCTCTGCATCGCAATGTGCTCCCAGCACCATACCTACAGCAACGATGTCAAAACCAGACATCGACCTCCCTTTTATACGACCCCATACAGGATCCTATACAAGCGACAGAACAAAGCTACCCCATGCAAATCTATGTCCATGGTCTCTCATGTCATAGACTATGTCTGAGAGCACCCACGGTAGTCTACATCTGCTCTGGTGGCACAACAATAAGCCATCGATAACTCCTACCAAAACCTGTGTCAGCCTAGATGCCCTAGGCATCTACCGTAGTGACTCGATGTTCACTCCGCCCTTCTCCAGGGTGAAGCTCGGGTCTCTTGTGAGCCTCATCATCGCCTGGCCCTGATTTGCCATAGGCATCATCAACCATCCTTGTATGGGGATCCTCATGATCCTCCATACTTCCTCTAGAGTGGGAGCCATCTCCCCTATCGATAACCGAAGCAGGATGACCCCGGATACCATCTCTCTACTAGGGCTGTCAGTAGCCCTATGTCAGTCGGTATTTGTGGCATCTCTGCCACATGCTATAGACCGACCTATCCAAGTCGGTCATGCTCTGCCTGGTCAAGTGTGGCTATTTCATCTCTTAGCCCACCTTATTTTCATTCCTGGCTCTTTAGTAATCCCTTCTGCAAAACAAACAATAAAATAACAAAATCATTAATAAATCATTCAAATTAAAATCAAGTTTTAAAATGATATCATCCACCATTGGATGATATCGTCCAACATTGGGAAAAATCATCCTTTGTGAGGATGAAATCATCTTCAATTTTGCAACTTGGGAATCATCCCTTGTTGGACGAAATCGCCCCTAATTCACTGATTTTGTCATCAGACGAAATCGACGATTTAGGGACGATTTCGATAAAATCGGGACGATTTTGTCTCGATGACGTCGACGGCCTAAAAATGGCCATGATGCCCCAAACAATCAAATTTAAATCACAAGAATTGCACAAATATTAATTAAACCTAATCTACTAGGATTAGATCCTTACCCGTAGCCCGCGCTGGACCTCTATCGCTCTGTGCGCTGTCTCCACCATTTTTCTCTCTGCAGAGCTCTGGAACAGTAAAAATGAATTAGGGTTTTCCCTATTTTTCTTAATTTTATTCAAAACCAATAACATTTTAATTTTGCTTTTCCATGTTTTTACCTCAAACATTCGATTTGGGTAAAAACACGGAGGGGGCACCATAGTCAGCATTCGTACGATTCGACCAAGAATCATCGTCTAAAAAATTGAGTATATTTTTGCTTTCTCGTAAAATGGGAAAAACTCATCTTTATTTGCTTTCTTGTAAAATGGGAAAAAATCGTCTTTAACGCATTTTCTTCGAAAAATTCGCTAAAGAGGGGGCAAAATGTAGCACCCTAAAATTGGCACGGTTAAACCTTAGTAAAAAGATAAAATATTAAAATTTGAATTTTAACCCCAAACTGCCCGTTAAACCGCATTTTACCCGCTTTCCCCGTTTTTCGCATCATTTTTAGGATTTGTTGTGACCATTGGATGATATCGTCGCCGATCAGACGATATCACCTTAGATCAGATGAATTATTCTGGAGCAAAATGTCCAGACGATTTCGTCCCAAACTGATTTGTTCATAATTAGCTTATGTTTCAACGACGTCTCTAACCGGGGCAAAAGCGTGTTTGCGCTGTTAGAGACCTTCCCCGTTGGAGATCTCCTAGATTGGGATGATCTCCAACCTCCCAACCTCCTTCCTATGCCTATTTAATCTTAGGCCCTCCCCTTGACTTACCCCTGGCTGAATTCCCCTGTAATTTAATCTTTGTGTGTGATAGAATACCCTAAATTATCATTTACATTTGTGCCTTCTAAGTTTTCAGGAACCTCATTGTTTTCAGCTGGAGTAAGCTCAGATCATCGCAGACGATCCTATACGATCTCGGACAATCACGCTGCTATTAGAGATGATTTCAAATTCTACAGACTATTTCGACTACAGTCAACATTGGGGGCAATTAGTGCCCAGAGTTTGCGTTTCTTCACTCTTTTATGTTGCATTATTCTACATTTAGTTAATTCTATGGTTATTCTTTATTGTTCTGCATCTTGGAGTTCACCCATATAGTTTCAATGGATAATAAAATCATAATTTGTCATTAAATCATTGTAATGCACTCATATTTTTGTTTATAATTATCAGTTTAATATTATTGTTATCATTCTACATCATTGCTCTCTGTTGGAATAGTTGCATTTATGGTATTTTGTATCTATTTCTTTGATTGCAGGTCTCTGAAGAATTGACGAATTCGTCAGATCTTAGATGATCTTGTCTGATCTCAGACGATCCTATAATATCAGAGGCGATCTGGACTGCTTCAAAAATCAGAACCTCCATCAGACATCTAGATCAGGTATGGCTTTTTAATCTAGTATATTTCTTGTATTCTCTGTTTAATTTTGTTTTTTGTATTCATTTAAATTTGCATTTCATATAGAACAGTTTAGATTCATTTGGCCAAACCTAGGAGTTGAATGAGCAAACATAAAAATGAACATATCAAACACCTTCTCAACCTAGGCGTGGAAACTGCCACTCAAAATTTTCCTGGTGAACCCACCATCCATCAAAAATTCACCTTTATACACCTCCCCCGAGAGGTAGGACCTTCAAATGCCTCTCAATCCGAGGTATTGTCCCATCCTTTTCACATCCCCCTTCCGGGCACGGATCCTATAGCCTGAAGGTAAGGGTGTAAAAAATTTGGATCGACACAGTCCCCTAGTGTGGGAGTCATCTCCCCTATCGGTAATCAGAAGGAGGACAAACCTGGATGCCATCTCTCTGCTAGGGCTATCAGTAGCCCCATGTTTGTTGATATTTATGGCATCTCTGCCACATGTTGCAAACCAACCTAAGCCAGTCGGTTGCGCTCTACCTGATCGAGTGTGGCTATGTCATCTTGTAGCTCATCGTATTTCCATTCTTGACTATTTAGTAATCCCCTCTGCAAAACAAACAATAAAAAAATAAAATTCATTAATAAACCAATCATTAAAATAAAATTAAAAACATTTTAATCAAGCTTAATTTCTTAAAAATGATGATATCTTCCACCATTGGATTATATCGTCCCAAATTGGGAAAAATTGTCCTTTGTTAGGATGAAATTGTCTCCGATTTCGTAACTTGGGGATCGCCCCTTGTTGGATGAAATCGCCTGTAGTTCACTGATTTTTCCCTCCGACGAAATCGATGATCTAGGTACGATTTTGATGAAATCAAGACGATTTCTTCCCGACATCATCGACGACCTAAAAATGACCGCGATGCCCCAAAACAATCAAAATTTCAAACAAAAAATTGCACAAATTAAATTTAAAACTAATTTACTAGGATTAGATCCTTACCTATAGCCCGCACTGGACCTCTGTCGATCGGTGTGCTGTCTCCACCATTTTTCTCTCTGCAGAGCTCTAGCATAGTAAAAATGAATAGTAAAAATGAATTAGGGTTTTACCCTATTTTTCTTAATTTTATTTAAAAACAACATTTTTTTTAATTTTTTTTTTTATGTGCTTTTATCTCAAATGTTCAATTTGGGTCAAAACACAGAGGGGGCACCATAGTAAGCAGTCGTACGATTCGACCTAGAATCGTCATCTAGAAAATTGAGTAAATTTTTGCTTTCTCGTAAAATGGGGAAAATGCATCTTTAACGCATTTTCTTCAAAAAATTTGCTAAAGAGGGGGTAAAATGTAGCACCCTAAAATTGGTACAGTTAAACCTTAGTAAAAAGATAAAAATTTGAATTTTAAACCCAAACCGCCCGTTAACCACCCGTTACCTGCTTTCTTTATTTTTCGCACCATTTTTAGGATTTGTTTTGACCGTTGGACGATATCGTTGTAGATGAGACGAAATCGCCCCAAATCTGAAAAATTCATCTAGAACAGAATGCCCAGATGATTTTGTCCCAAAACCAAATTTTCATAATTAGTTTTTGTTTCAACAGCTTCTCTAACTTGGGCAGAAAGCGTGTTTGTGTAGTTAGAGTCTCCCCTGTTGGAGATCAATCAAATTGGGATGATTTCCAACCTCCTAACCTCTCCCTAATCCTATATAAACTGGGATTTTCTTAGTTTAACCCACTAAACCCCCTAGCTGATGGATTTCCCTGTAAAGTTAGTTCCTTATGCATTAGAGCATCCTCGCACCATCGTTTGCATTCTGTATTTCATGTTTTCTTGCAAGAATTTTACTATTTTTTAGTTGGCAAGCCTGGATTGTCACAGACGATTCCAGGCAATTTTGGACGATCCTGTCCAGGAGCACAGATGATCTCGTACGATTGGAGGAAATCCTGACTATAGTCCATATTGGGGGCAATCAGAGCCCAGAGTTTGCATTTCCTTATTATTTTTCTACATTTCTTTGTGCATTATCTTAGGTTATTATATTTATGCATCCTGGAGTTCATCTCATTTAGCATAGATATATGATAAAGTCAAAATAAATTTTCAAATTGATGCATTTCTTTTTAATTTCTATCTGGATATATCATTTAGGCAAATTCATTGTTATTTTTATCATTTTCCCTTGCTTTTGCAGTTGCATTTTTGGTATTTTGTATCTATTTTTGTGGTTGCAGGTTTCTGACGAATTTGTCAGATTATCAACGATCTTGTCTGATCTCAGATGGCCGACTGTGATTTGAGATGATTCTGTGCAATTTCAGATGATTCTGTATGATTCAAGACAATTTAGACTTCTACAAACCTTAGAATCTTCATTCAGACATCTGAAATCAGGTATATTCTGTCCTATTTAGCACATTCTCTGTGCTCAACATTTATTCATGTTTTTTGTATCCATAAAAATTAGCATCGGTATATAGATTAGCTTAGATTCATCTTGGCCAAACCTAGGAATTGAATGATTGAATATAAAATTAACACATCAAACCTATTATCAACCTAGGCATGGAAACTACCACTCAAAATTTTCCTGGTGAACCCACCATCCGTCGAAAATTCACCCTTATATCCCTCCCTCAAGAGGCGGGACCTTCAAAGGGCCTCTTAGTTCGAGGTATTGTCCCATCCTTCTTGCATCCCTCTTTTGGGCATGGATCCTATATCCTCAAGGTAAGGATGTGAAAAATTTGGAGCGATACAGTTAGGTTTTAATATTCGAAAGGGTGGAAAAAATAATGCACAAGGGGATCCGAGCAAATCCAGCCCACCAACCGCAATTAATGCACACCATGCATATGTTTCCAATTGACGTAAAACCCTAATTTTTCTCTTGAGTGAAATTTGCTGCATCACTTTCTATTCCTAATTTTCCTAGTTCAAGTTCAATTCAGAGGGAAAGGTTCAGTGTGACAAAAATCTCATGGCTCCAAAAAATAAGGCTCAAAAAACAACAATGGTGGGTCTATTTTCTTCACCTTCAACAACAATACGTGGAGAAGAAGTGAGTTAAAAAATTGTTGATCAAGATGCTAGAATTGGAGATACAGTAGTGACATGGAAAGACCCAGTAAAAATTTGAAAATATATTGAAGATAGAATGGCAACTGGGGTTTTTGCATCTTCTCCTGCTACTTTTGCTTTTCATTCGTTGCTATACTGGTATGTTTATATTCCTGTGCACCCTCGCCCCAAACTAGTTAAAGCAATTGTAAATTTTTATGATGAAAAGAAAAGGGTAGTCACAAATAAGAGTGGAAGAGTGATTTTTTCTGTAAACCCAGATGCTTTTATTTCTAATTTTGTTGTTGGGTATGTACCCGCTCTTGAGCCTAATGCTTTTGAATTGACAAACCAAGCAAAATATTTTGTTCCTTCTAAAAAATCAAGAATTTTCTTTACACACAACTTAGAAATCCACCTAATGGAGGAAGGATGTCTAAAATTCCTATTCCCATAACTAAATTTAAAAACCTAGAATTGTTTTCTATATTCGCTATGGTGGTAGGGTTAAAGACTGATGAAAAGGTTCATGGATGGCAAATTGCTTTGGTTAATTTCCTATCTAACCCAAAAAATTATGACTCTATAGTTATGGATAAGAGTGTTCGACCTTTATTTTTTGATTGGCCAAGGTATTTGTTTGAAGGAATACATGAAGGATTTTTTGCTATCAAGAGGGGTTCTCAGTACTATTTACATTTCTCTTCCTATTTAGTGTGGTTGTTCTTTTTATTTATGGCAAAAGAGCTAGCGTTTATTTTTGTTAATGATAAAGATCATAAAGGGAGGAATTTACCTGTATATGATTGGACCAATGTGTTGTACATAACAGAGTCATATTATGATTTCAATAGGGAATTTCTAGGTCCCGCTTTGAAAATAATGTATGGGGAAGTCAAAATGTTAACCTCCAGAGCTGAAATTTTTTTATAGAGGGTAGGGGTGGGGAGTAACAATAGCCAGAGCTGGTTGTTGTTACTCCCCACCCCCCCAGATCTAGCTTTTGTTACTTCCCATCCCCATCCTCATATGCGGGCGGGGGTGGGGAGTAACAATGACCAGCTCTAGGTGTGGGGAGTAATAACAGCCTTCCCCCACCCCCACCCTTATATGAGGGTGGGGGTAGGGGAAGTAACAACTACAAACATGCTAAGGAGGGTGATTGGTTTATACTCACTCATGGGGTTGTTAGGTTGTATGGTTTTACATGAAAATATTTATTACTCCCACATTATGTTACTTGTATATTGTTTGCATTGGAATATGTAAGGCAAATTGAATATATTAATGTGAAATATGGTACGGGTATAGGTAAAACTAGTATCTGTACCATGTCTTTCTAGCTTGAAGGTATTGTGGTTTCTAAAAAAGGTCAAATGAGCAAATTTCTTAGGCTTTGAGAGATTTTGGGTTAATAGAAATCCCTTAGAGATAGAAATATGATCATCTAAACTGATTTGCATAAAGATAGGCTATTCTGGATAGAATTCCATTAAAGATATACAATGCCTCTATTAGGCCAGATATCAAATCCTATAGAAATAATGATGAAGATTCTCCATTAGAATGGCATGTGGAACAAATGCAGCCATTGCCTCCTTGGCATGACTTTTATGAACATGTGTTGCATTTTGACCCAAGAAATAATGAGGGGCATGTGTTAACTAAAAACACCATTGCTAGGATGCAAAAAAAATGTGTAGATTGGACGATAGGAAATATTCATGAATGGTGGACTATGAGATTTCAAACATACATGATTGAATTAAGATATCCCATAAAAAATGATCTTGAATTCTTAGTAAGATATGACCATTATCAAAAATCCTTGTTAGGAATTTTTCCTATGAAAATACCTCACAGTGTTGGTGGTAGCAAAGGGACAAGTCCTGAAGCTGCTAAAAAATAAAATGTTGAGTAGGGGAAAGGTAAGAAGGTTGTAGTTGAACAACCATTGGCTCAAGCGCAGACCAGGTTGAGAAGTTCCAAAAAAAGGGCCACTATAGAATTTTTCACAAAGGAGCAAGGAAAAATATATGGGAAAGTCGCTCAAATGATGTTAAAAATGGGATATGAAGGCAAAGGTCTAGGAAATGGTGCACAAGGGATCACTGAACCTTTGTAGGCTAAAAGAAGAGGAAAACGCCTGGCCTTGGGAGCTGATTTATCCAAAAGTAACGCTCCAGTTTATAAAACTGTTAAGTTTGTTCCCCCATCAAGTTCAGCTACAAAATCTAATGAAGAACCTCTTTGTATTAAGAGGAAGAGGCTAAATTCTGTAGCATAAGTTAAAGGAAAAAATGATAAAATTGTTGAAGGAAACCTAGTTCTTGAGAAAATCACTCCAAATAATGATACTGATAAAATAGAAATGGCTCCAGAGAATGAGCAAATTTTTTAGGATAATGAGGGTAACATTCTAAATATAGAGGTTACTAAACAGAAAAATGTCCAGATTGGGACTATGGATGATCCAAATGAATTTGCTCAGGAGGATCGGAATGTAAATATTTCTAAGGAAATTACTGTAAAATAGGAAAATGTGGAATGTAAGAGAAGACAACCTGGGGGAATTCCTCCCAATGTTGAAATTATAAATCTTGAAGGAATTACTGATGGTGAAGACAAAATTGATAACAACAGAAATGTTGAAGTTCCTACACAAAGTGAAATTCCAGATCATATGATGAGTGAAAGGGACCAAGACCACAGAGAAGGAGATCAACATCAACAAGTGCTTCAAACTGACAAAGGTATGTTTTCCCTTTTCCTTCAATATTTTCTCTCTACTTATTCCTACGGTGATTTTCCTTCCATTTCTTGTTCAAATAAATATATAATGTTCTCTTTGTATTCATGTTTTCTTACCCATAACCATCATTATTTTCTCAACTTCAATCTGAAGTTGATTCTAAGTTGATCCCCAATCCATTCCTGTCTAGCGCAAGTATTTCGGTTACTAAGTCAATATCTTCTCCAAATGATAAAAGTCATCCCACTCTTTCAAAATTGAAATATTTGAGAAAAGCAAACAATAATGCTTTAGATTGGTGGGCATATCATTCTGCTGAAGATTCTAGAGCCCCAGCTCATATTAAAGAGATAATTTCCTTGGATCCCAACACAATGCAGAGGAAAAATGTAAAATTAACACCAGTTTACCATAAATCAAAAAGGGACATGACCATTGAGGATTACCTAGCAGAAGACACAACTAAAGATATTACTCAGCTACATATGTCATATGAGTGGGGAAAAGCTCAGGCCCATTTTGGGACTATTTACTTACATGGATAATTTTTCAGAGAAAATTTTGTCAAAGAGCAAGAAGCGAGGAGGGAGTTAGAGTCCGTCCTGCAAGAGCAGAAACTGACTGAAAAGGCTCTAAATCTAGAAGATAAGAATTTGGAGGATAGATTTGGTGAAGCTACTAATGAAGTAGCTATATTTAAATAAAAATTGAAAGAGGCTAATGTACAGATTCACTCTCTAACTCTATAGGTTCAAAAACTCCAGCAGCAGTTGGTTGAAAAGTAGAACACTCCATATGATTTTTCCAAAGAAAAGGCTAGGGTGGTGAGAAGAGAAATGCTCAAAGACATATTGGCATTAAGCCTTAAAGCAAGGCCCATGTTATTGTACCTAGAAAAAGTGAAAGAATTAATTGAAGTAGTTAGTGAAGAATTAAAATATTCAATAATATTTCTTCAAGAAAGATTAGATGCGGCCACAAAAATTCGAGTTTTATCAGAAAATATGCCTGAGAGTGTTACTACTAAAATATGTATTGAAGCATGGTCTCAAGCTAAAATTGCAGCAAAAATTTTCTTTAGGAGACTTAAACTAGTGACTCAGGGTGATAAGCTACTTCAAGAATTGGAAGCTGAAGCAAAAGGATTAGTGAAGAATTTAAATTTGGCTAATAAATGTGGACTTCCTTATTTATGGGATGATAAATCAAAAGTATTGAGTGAATATTCACTAACATAGTCTAATAAAGCTTTCACAGAAGATGAGTTAGAGATAGAAAATTGGGAAGAGCCTGTAGAGGAAACGTTGATATTCACCATGGTGCAGAACCTTACACAAATTAAGTCTTGCTTACAAGAATTGATTATGAGAAATAATATAGTGTCCCATGATAAAGTGGAAGAGTTGCAATATATATCAGTTGTTTATGGATTCTTTAGATCTTGAGGATGAATACTGGAAGCAGGTTTGCCTTACCTACAATGAGGTGGTTAATACAATAGAAAAACTAAAGAAATCCAAGCATGATAACCAAAAGCAGCTAATAGAAGGAGGGACTAGTAGCCAGCCATGAAATCTATTTAAAATTATCTTGAGTTAATGTATTTTTAGTAAAAAAATCATAAGCTACAAAAAGATATCTTGTAAAGGTAATGCTTTATTTTGCATTTCTTCTTGAATATTATTTTCCAAAAATCTCCTTTCCTATATTATTTTAATATTTTAACTCCGTTTCCCAATGGATGAAGGTCCTGGATTCTAATATTTTTTCCAGCAAAATTTCCCCGAAAGGCACCAAGAATGTTAGTCTAAAAGAGACTACCTCCAGTAGATAGAATATTTTTGCATAAGAAGACCAGTATTTCATTTTTGAGACATGAGGCAAAGAATTGGCTAAGGCATAAAGAAGGTCATGATTTTGTGACATGTTGGTTTTTCATCAGGATGTGGCTCGAAGAGGTCAGAAAGCAAGAGAGCATCACGATTTCGCAACATGATGGGTTTTCGCTCATAAAACCGACTGAAGAAGCAAAGAAAGAAAGAGTGTCACGATTTCACGACATGAAAAATTTTTGCCCCATACTGCTCACAAAAGATAAAGTCCAAGAAGATGTCACGATTTTACGACATGGCAAATTTTCTCCCGTAATGCAGACCAAAGGAGCCTGAAGGAGAAGGTGTCATGCTTTCATGACAAGGTGAATTTTCACCCACAATATAGCCTGAGAGAGCCAGAAAGGAGAAGACATTGTGATTTCACGACATGATCAGGGTCTGCCGACATGGATATATTTAGTAATGAATAAGATACCTTCAAAATATTATGTCAGTAACTGGAAGTAGACAGTAGAATATATCAATTCCTAGATTCATGCTATTAGTTTTTGTTTGTTGGAAGCCATGCAAAGGATATGGAAGCATGATTATATTTTGATTGCTTGTAACTGATTCTATATCAGAATGTACTAATTATAGAGATACCCCCATAGGGTATATATAAGAGTAAACGTATTCTAAAAAGAGGTCAGCTCTTAGATGTTTACAAGACTGGATGTATGTACTTTGAATACAAGCAATACAATTATGCTTCTATTTGGCTTCTGGTTCATAGTGTGCAAGTGTATGTGTTAAAATTTCTTACTTCTATTCACATTATTGAAATATAGATTTATTTTTTTTCTAAGATCTGGACTTACATAAAACATAAATCATATTTTTGGAGTTGAAATCTGATATATACATGTGTTAGATAGAGATCTAAATCACATTGGAAAATTCATGATTTCTGCATGGAGATAATATTAAATGCTTTAACAAGTAAATTATATGTGTTCATCTTAGTTGTTTAATTTGCACCACATTCAAGCTCTAGCCTCGGCTATATTTCCCTCTCTTTTAGTAATACTCTTTTCCTCTTTTCCCAATAAAACCATTAAGGAACTAGCCTCCTATGGATATTAGATGAAATATCTCATGATCAGTTTCATCTATTCAATGTTGATAAAAATCAAGGTACAAATAACAAACACACGCAGATTTTGTTCCAACAGGTACTATATACCTGTTTGGAGGGGATTTTTTATCATTTTGATGAGCATTTGTGGAAGCAAAAGGCTAAAAACTTCATTCCCAAGGAGAATTCAAGCCATAGAGGCATTCTTGGGGAATAAAATACAGACTTTTAATGCATCCATAAGTGTTTTTGGTTTAATCTTGATCCCTGCTAATTTGGTGACCATTTTGCCTTATTTTTGGTGGGTTTTGGACCCTATTTTTGGGGTTTTTGAGTTGTTTTTGTCAAATTTTTTGGTGACCATCCTCGAGGGGGATGAGCACACTATTTATGACTGTACCAAGGTGGGACAACCAACCAATTATGTGCTCATTCCACCTAGGGGTGGCCAAATTATTTTGGAGCTATATAAGCCCAAAATAGGGCAAATAGGCTCATTTGTGCATTGTTCTTGGAGGAGTAGGATAGGATAGAGGTAGGAGAGTGTTTTTTTTAAGTGGATAACTACCAAAATATCTACCCAACAACATGAGCTAGCCAACAGACATGATGGGCAGTGGAGCCGATGCAAAACGGGTATGGAACATATTTCCTTCTCTTCCATATTTTATTGTGAAATTGGAAATTTTGTTGCAATTTTCATACTACACACTAAATCAAGTTTAAGAAACCTTAATAATAGATAAATGTATGAATTTGAGCTATTATTTGTTATTTATATGCTTAATATTCTAGTTTTTTGTGTTTTTTAAGGCTATTTTGGGGGTCAAAATGATCTTATTTTAGGCATTTTTGGGGACTGTCCCTATAGGATATGATCAATGGTGGCCATACCTGGGTGGGATGGTTACCAAATTGGGTGCCATATCTGGGTGGGACGGCAAAAAAATTGGGCCAAAAAGGCCCCTTTTTTAGATTTTTTTTTGTTATTTTTTAGAGTATTTTTATACATTTTATGGCATTTTTGACAAGTTATTTTACATTATTAGATAGTGAAGAGTCGATATAGGGTTCTAACTCTCTTTTAATTTTCTAGAGAACTATTGGCTATTGTGGATAGTTTATGGCTTGATGCCATTGGCCTAACACATGTTATGCGATTAGATCTCGTAGTGAGCGACCATGCCTATTTGATTGCACTGATAGATTTGTGGGACCCTCATACTAATACTTTTCATCTAGCTACGAGGGAGATGATAGTGATATTATAGGATGTATATCAGATATTGTGTATTCCGATAGAGGGGTATCCCATGGTATCTACTTCTAAAGAGTGATGAGAGATCGTACTGTGAAGGTACTTTGGGGCACGCTGGGAGGATGTAGTGGTTGATCTTCTCAACAGAGGGATATTAGTGCTCTCATGGTTTCAGGTTGATGTGATTAATATTCAGCACATTTTATTGATGATATTGATCAAAAACATTTTACTACCCATATCTTTAGGTTCTAGGTTCCCAAGGAACCTTATAGAGTTGGTTTTTAATCTTTTGGAGTGTACAGAGGACGAGCCTATAGTGATGGCTTGTGGTCATACTTTGTTAGTGTAGCTATATGAGGAGTTATATGAGATCCACTTTAATGGATTGAATGGATTGGGCTACAACTTCTTACTATAGATTTGGGGTTGGCAACATATTATTGTGGAGCAACCATGGGAACTACCATGGATGACTCAAGCAGAGCTATCGAATAGGGAGATTGGTTATGGGGTGTTATGGCAGAGGTCACGTGAGTTAGGCTATAGCCATTAAAATTATGGGGATACATGGCTTAGAGAGGTATAAATTATATGGAGACCCTATAGGTATTGTCCCGTATGGAGGGAGACTAAGACATAGTTACTTCGAGTTCGACGAGGTAGATGGTTAATAGGGCACCATGGGATATAGCGAGAGTACTTCCCTTATGATCATTTGCTATGATATTTTGGGCTATGCTATGGGTTACCTAGGGAGCCAATGATCTATAATCATCATGGGTATGAGAGGACTCTAGCATGGCCTATTATGGAGGCACTAGGAGATGAGTCAAATCCTATGTTGGTAGTTTTTGAGTTGGATAACATACGTACAATAGAGAAGTATGACGCTTGGTGTGTCATACATCAGTGGAGAAGAGAGGGACCACTAGGAGGGGATGTTGTTTCTATAGCATCAAATGTATCTAGGGGTGCTCTAGATGAGGAGGGTCAGGATGAGTCTTTAGATGATGAGGAGGCAAACACAGGCAAGTAGTTTGTGCATCTTGTGTGGAAACAGATAGGGAGGAGTTGATTGATGTACAAGATCCACTAGACTTTGATGGGGAGGACCTTGGAAATTAGGGTATGCATGTATAGTTAACAGCATGATATTCTATGATTGAATATCTATAGGGTGATCTTAGTAGGGTGCGATGGGATTTCTCAAAGGAGAGAGCTCTACTATAGGAATAGGTGTAGAGTGCATAGACTGATATGGAGAGGTAGGAATATTTGATAGCTACTCTTTAGGTATAGGTTTATGTACAAGGCCCTATCCATGGGAATTCTAGTAGTGTTGAGGTAGCCACAATGTGGGAGGAGATGGTACATCTCCAGGGTTTGGTGGTGACCTATCAGACTCAATGCTGAGAGGATTGAACCTATATGGATATGATGGAGGACAAGATAGTGCACCTTAAGGGGTGCATACCAGATCGAGCATTGGCCATTGGATCACAACATAGATATAATAGCAAGATAGGATAGTAATCTACATGGATGAGGGCTCTGAGTTCTACATAAAGTATGGACACGTCTATGGGTAGCAGGTTTGGGGGGCAGCAAGTCTGGGGTTAACAGGTTTGGGAGCTCATGATGGACTCCTACTGAGGGTAGAGGCAAGAATCATGGTGCCAAAATGCATGACCATGGCTATTATATGCTTTATGATGCTTTTTTATGGATGGCTATCATGTATGCATATATGTTGTTTATGATGTGATGATGTGATGATGTAATGATGTGAAATGCAATGTGAATACATAATGCAATGGATGATGTGATTTAATTTTATCTTATGGATTTATGATAACTAATTGACACATTATATGCTAGCACCATAGACTGTACAAAATGTATCTTTATTATTTTCATGTTATTGTGACACTATGTAATGGATTTTGTAATTTTGACAAATATGTGACAACATGATGTAAAATGGAATGGATGGTGTAATGTGATACGATATGTTTAGGAATTTTTAGGAGACTCAAACACTCTAGTTACCTAATCAAAAGTTGTGTAATAGCTATGTAAGACTTTTTGACAAAGTATGCACCAACTAAGATAACAAAGATAATAAACATCCCTGTGTGTGCATGTGAGTTCATTACCATGATAATGCATAAAGTTTCCCTAGTGCAAATGGGATTCACTCAGCCCATCTGTACTAAATATCACCCTGCGAGTCTCATTATCCTGAGTTTTGTACTTGGTTAGATTAGACTACTAGGTAATATAGGCTACAACAAGCTAGCTCATCCACATTAAAACATTGGTATGTACCTAAGCAAGTTGCTTATGTGATAGACATTATCATGCGTAAGGATACTGCCATTGACATGTAGGCTATCCACCAAACTTGTAATGAGGATCACCTTATGGTTCTCTAATGCTGATAATTCTAGGGATTCAAGTTCAAGACTCCCTTATTTTATTTTAATTTTTGAAGTATTGAAGGTAGTTGGTCATTTTTCTTGTTGAGCAAGGGATTTTGGTAGTGGTGAGAACCACTGTTTATTTTTGCTTTTTCTGAAGTGATAATAATCATTGTTTATTTTTGCATATTTTGAAGTGATAATAATCACTGTTTGATTTTTATCTTTTGGATACTTACCCCAGTGTGAAGCAAGGGATTTTTGATAAGGAGGAACTTGTCCTTTTTTCAATTCTTAGCATCTTTGAACCATTCGCACAGGGGGATGAGTGAGATAACCTTTTTCACTTAAATCAACCTAGACCACTTTGTAATTTCATCTTTCCTTGTGCTAGAATTGGATTTATTAATGTGAAAATATGTTGGGATTTTGATGTATACAAGGTATAATCTAAGCAGGATTCTACCTTATAAAAAATCATGATAGCTTTCTACAAAATTTGAAAATAAAACTAGATATGGTTGAGTGACTGAAAAACCTTAACTATATCTTCTAAACAATGGCTAAGTGATGGAAAACATACATATAATATGGATTGTAAATATAAATAGTATATGTAATGTAAACAGGTGGTAATATTGACATATGATAACAATGATTTTATAATATGCCTAATGTACAGACTTGGTTCTAGACATATATGATCAATTTTAAACAATGCATAATGTAATGATGAGTATGCCTAATGCAATTTATATGAAGTGCAATGAAGTAATATTTTTGTATTTTGATGATTTTAATGATGCTTTTGTATTTTTGATATATATGTATATACAGGTTGACCAATGGGTTTAATGAATGCCATTGGGGCTTTTTTGTTGACCAAAGGGCTTATAGATGTCTTTGGGACATTTTGGGATGACCTAGACAATTATAGACTGCCTAGGAACATTTTAGTTTGACCTAGACGATCATAGACCACCTAGGGACATTTTATGGGGACAAAAGGACTTATATATGCCTTTGGAACTTTTGAGATTGACCTAGATAATCATAGACTACCTAGGAATATTTTCTTTTGACCTAGATGGTCATAGACTGCCTAGGGGTATTTTAGGTTGACCTAGATGGTCATAGACCTCATAGAGGTATTTTAGGTTGAACTAGATGGTCATAGACTATCGAGGGGTATTTTAGGTTCACCTAGATAGTCATAGAATGCTTAGGGGCATTTTATGATGACCAAAGGGCTTATATATGCCTTTGGAGTTTTTTAGATTGACTTAGAAAATCATAGATTGTCTAGGTGCATTTTATTTTTACCTAGATGGTCATAGACCATCTAGGGTATTTTGGGTTGACCTAGAAGGTCATGGACCGCCTAGGAGAATTTTAGGGTGACCAAAGGGCTTATATATGCCTTTGGAGATTTTTTTATTGACCTAGACGATCGTAGATTGTCTAGGAATATTTTTTTGACCTAGATGGTCATAGACCGCCTAGGGGCGTTTTGGGTTGACCTAGATGGTCATGGACCACCTAGGAGTATTTTATGGTGCTCTAAGCATGAAAAGGCCATAGATGACTAACATTCTAAAATGGGTAGAAAATGACATTTGATAATTTAACACAATACACAATGATGCATTAAACAAAGAAACTATAATTTCATTAATATTAAGATATACGTGTTACAAGAGGGACATGATGCCCTTTATCCATTTCTTTTCCTAAAAATTTTACAATCAATTTGATGTGTTATTCAATCATCCCTTAGTTTAGGTGGGCTTCTTTGTATGTGGGCCACCACCAGGTTGCTGTTTGTTTGATGTTGTTCTTCCTCTTCAGATTTTCTAAGTAACCTATGAAGAACTTGCAAAAGGGGGTCACTATGATGGGGGGATTTCCTTAGTCAGGCCCCATATTTAGGAATATGAAATGACTATGAAAACATGATAAAAACTAGAATAAAATATGTAGAAGGTGATAATATGGTGAAACAAAGCTTACCTCCAAAATATAGAGTGATTTTGGGCTTGTATACCCAATTCACCACCCGAGGGGTGAACTGAGATTGGATTCACGGGACAAGGGGTGATCTGAAATATGAGGTCTATTTTGTAAAATCCCTCTGGTGGATCGATTCCTAGGTAGCTGGGGTGCCTTTATATACTGTTGAAATCTGACTATGTGTACCGAGAACTAACTGTTCAATGTTCACTTTCCATTTCTATAGAGTTTTTGTGCTTTATTGAATTTTTGGAGAGGTATTCTAATTAGGGGTTTAGTACCCACTATTTATAGGCAAAGGCAAGGTGCAGGGGGGGGGATTTAGATAGACTAAACCTAGGTTGAATTCTAACTAGGGTTAGGTTGGGAAATGCAATGTGGAAACATCACATTTCTTATGGGGAATATTCCATCCTCACACATGTGTGAGGATGGATTATGGCTAATCCTAATTAGGAGGTCTTAAGTCAATTTAGGACATGATTAAAGAAATATCCTAAAAAACCCTAATTTCACAGATGTGGGAGGATGTAATTAGTGTTAATCAAGATTAAAGGTTCTTTTAATCAATTTTGCCCTAAAAATGTGACTTAAGTGAAGTCAACATTAAATTAGATTTTAGGTATTGACTTGTTAATTGTTTTGGTCAACTAATACCCCATGGGGGCCTCAATTGAGTGCAAATAGGCTATCGGATGATATCCCAATGCACTAGATGTGATTTGGAAGGCTTATTAGGGTTTTGGACCTAAAATCCAATGAAGTAGTATATGGAAGTCTACATACTGCTATGGCAAACTATGGCAATATATGCATTACTATGCATGACTATGCCTAACTACGCATGAATATGATAGCCTACAATAGCCTAGGTATTTTTGTAATCACCTATGGATACATAGAAACATCAATGTGTGACTTTTGGGTGTCTACATTTACCCCTTTTTGTACTATATTGTGTGGAACATATTTTAATACAAAAATGTGAAGGGTTTGTGTAGAAGGAAAATGGATAGAAGGGGAATAGAATTAAATCAAAGGTATGTAGCCACTCAAAGCATGACCATACAACATTGATCGAATATCCAAGGGAAAGGAGAGAAGAGAATGGAATTCAATCAAAGGTATGTAGTCACTCGAAGCGTGACCATACAACATTGATCGAATATCCAAGGGAAAGAAGAGAGGAAGGAAAGAAGGAGAAGAGGAAAGAAATAAAAACAATGTTGGTGAATGAAAATGAATGATTATGGATGCAATGATGTGATTTTTCTGAGTTTGTATGACATTTACAATGCCATACTAGTTTCTTGAGAATGACAAATTTTGACTGCTTTGCTTTTATGACCAGATCAGTGTGGTCCAAAAGTATGAATAGGACAAAATCCTATCTAATTTTTTGCTATTGATTTATTGGTGAGAGCATGGTGACAAGTGTCAAACCACTCGAACTAAGTTGAAATTTAGCTTATTCAAATGTTCCATTCATGATTCTCCATGAATTCTAGATATAAATACTCTAAATATTGCACCAGTATCATGCCAAACGTATCATTCGTTATGTACTCAACGTACAAGAATGCTAGATTGACTTCTCCATTTTCACGCATAGCTCTCTTGATGTAACCCATGTTTTATTGTGATTGAGATTATAATTGTATGATAATATTTAGCAAAACATTTTGTAGGCAAATGTGCTAATCACACTTTTGGATTTTCGATGTTGTGGTTGGATGCAAAACTAAATTTGAATATGAACACCCCCTCAAACGAGGAATCAACAATGATGTGAATGTAATGTGGTGAATTTGTGATGCAATGATTGATAAAATACCAATGAATGATGAATATGATTAAAAAACCAAATTAGAGAAACTTTTTATGAAGTTCCTAGGGTTTTGGAAGAATTTTGGTTGCTTTCCTAGGGTTTTAGGGGTAATTTGAGTGTTTTTGGAGTGTTTTGGTTGAATTCACCATTGGGGGGGCGATTTTGATCTAAATCGCCACCCAGGGGTGAATTGGACCTATGTGTAGTGTTTTAGCAGTTTGGAGGCCTAAATCCTAGTGATATCAGATGGAGGCCCTAGTTGGGTGGGGTGAGTTGGTATAAGGATGATGAGTAACTGTAGGCCATACGATGTGGTAGATGGTTGGTGGGGTAATACACTTGACAGACTGAGTACTTTTAGTTTGATAGAGTGAGGTGATAGTTTGGATTATAGCAGGATGCTCTAGGGACTCCTATGATTTACTATAGGTGATGGGGAGATAGAGGGTATTGGCATGTGGTGTTGCCTTGGGTTTGGGAGAGAGATCCTCCTATGTAAATCCTATCTATGGAGTATGTTGGGACTACAATGGAGTTTGATGCATGGTGGGCACTATAGAGCTAGGATCCTGGAAGAGGTGTAGTGGATCAATGGGTGGCACCTATAGCTAGGGCACCTCCACTAGAGGAGAGAGTTGATAGAAGAGCTCAAGCTAGAGTAGCAAATTTGGATGGTAGCAAGGAGGAGGTTCCTCTATGAAAATTACGACATCGCTTGCATAGTATGTTGAGCACCTAGGGAGTGAGGGTAGAGGAGATGCCTATGGATATTGATGTGGATATGGGGAAGTTTTTTGGAGTCAAGGTTGTTGAAGCTGAGGCTAAGGGTAGAGGGGCGGTTGTGATCCAACCAAAAAGCGTGCACCCATCTACTGTACTATGTCGTATTCATTCATTCAAAGCATAAAAATGACAAGATTGCATAGATTCAACAAAATAAATGTTTCTTGTATTAATAATTGCAAAGAATCTCGATTACAATCATGCCCCTCTTAGGGTCACCCAAATGATGATACGATTAATACAATGCCAAAGCCCTCAATAGGGTAGGCGCACTAATGTTGCTTTTCAACTAGTCACAAACTGCTCTAGGGTGGAGTTGCCCTCTTCTTCGCGTTGGGGAAGGAACTTGATGGTTGAGTCTCCTTTGAATCTGTTCCCTGCGGTCAAGAAACAACATAAGAGTGTCAAAAATATAGGCAGCCTCTCATGATGAGGCCCTTTTAGGAAAATTGCATAAAGACACCATTAAGCATGTATAATCAAGAAAGCATGAAAAGCACTTCTAAACTATGTAAATTGAATCAAGATTCATGGAATTGCATGAAGGAAGACAACAACTACACTATGCATGGATCAATTATGTAAAATAAAGCATGAAAGTGCATAAAGAATCCATTAATGTCCTATTTGATGATTAACATAAAGAAACTAATCTAACCTAATTCTACCGGTCAGAAGTCTGCTAAACTACAATTAAACCATGAAAATAGCTAAACTAAGCTAATTAACCGGACAAAAATGAAAAAGGTAAGGTGGTGATACCTCTACTGCAAACCGTAGCTCTGGTGAGCGGTCTGCACTGTAAACCATGGCTGAAAGCCATGGTTAGCAATCTGATAGGTTTACCCTCAATTCCAAGGGTAGTGGGCTTGACCTCCTTGTCCAAATTGATGTTCAATGGTCGCCTTCGGTGTCCTCAGACTGATTTGGTGGTTGATTCACTGTGAAGGGCCTTCGTTTGCCTGAATATGTGCTTCTTGGCTCTCCTAGGCTCCTAGGGCATCCATAATGCAATTCATCATGAATCTTGGCAAGTAGGTAGGGGATAAGTGCAATAGCTCTCTCTTAGTATACTCGGTTGAGTGTACAATTCGATAGGGCTTCGCTGCTCAAATCTCCAATGCTCTCTCTGATATTTTACCCTAATTTTGAGGGGTACTTATAGGATGTCCCAAGGGCTAGGGGTGGCTTCATGGAGAAGCCAAGATCAAGAAGGGGTGGTTAGGATAGTTGGATTGGAAGCTTCTATCCTCTAACCACCTTCTTCTAGATCAAATGGTCATTCAAACCGATTTGGCTCGGATTGAAGGCCAACTGAACTTCAGTTAAGATCACAGGTCACAACTATGGTCTAGACTATAAACCATAGGTCTCAGCCATGGTTCAACCTATAAACCATAGGTCTAGGCTGTAGTTTAGACTGATTAGGCCAAGGAGCCCAAATTGAGTGGTTAGAACCACTGCTCTATCTTGGAGTCTATCCAAGATCCTCCATATGGTCTTGTAGCATGTCCATATGAGTAGTCACCCTCGACATGACGTATTTTAGGTGTCTACAGATGCCCCTTTTGAGATGCATTGTGAGATCGAACAATGCTGAGAAAAAATATACCTCCTAAAATGATGTCGAAGGTTCTATGATGATCATTAGTCAGATCAACATTAGATGCCCCAGGTCCTGCAAAAGGATGCGCATCCTAGAATCATTGCTTCCAACTATTTGGAGGCTTAAACTTGAAAAGCTTGCACTCACCATCAGTCATTCGGGTAGCATTTGATGCTACAATAGGAGTTAGGCCTATATAACCAAAAGGAGAAGAGATACAAACAAATTATCATATTTGCTATTTACCCCAAGCAAAGGGGTAAGCTTATGATAGTTGTTGACAATGATTCACAAGGACGAACGCAATTTTGACAAGATCAAGGGATCTACGATCTTAGAGATCTTCTATTGATTTTGATTATGATTTGATATTATGACTACCCCCTCAAGCGATGAGTCGATGAGGGTAATGACAATGATTAAAGCGATGATGTCGCTTGACCACCATGGATGATCTGAACAAATTTAGATTTGAGCAAATTAATGCCTTGGCTAGGCCTAGTTCAGCTTTTGATTCCAACTATTAATAGTATTTGCACATTTCTATCCCATGGAGCAGTCAGGCTACAATAGTCATCTTAGGGAATCGAAATGATACAAATCCAATTAGATTTGTGTTGAATCAAATTATCGATGATTTGTTGAAAGATGTCATAGAAGACATGACATGAAACGCCTCATTCCCATGGAGAAGTCCAACCGCGAAGGCCTTCTTAGGGATTGAAAAGAAGCATATCAGATCAACGATGACAATTTTGCCCCAAATGTCCTTATGGTAATTTACTCATCTTGTCGGATTGCATGGAGCGCAAGTCGCTGCAACCACCAAGTGTATAGGGTAAATTACTATAGTGTTTTTAATTATTTGATTTTTTTGTTGTTAATTTTGATTTTTTTAATTGATCATGGTGCTTTGAACATCACCAAATTTGCAACATTGATTGCTCTTTTTGAAAATTTGATCCAATGGGAGTCATTAATTTACCTTTTTAGACCTTCCCACGATGGGATTTGACCAGATTTTCTACCAATTGCAAACCGTAGCTAGGGTCTACGGTTCCCAATTACAATTTTGGGAACCATGGCTAGGGCCTACGGTCTGCATAAAATAAGAAAAGCTTATAAAAGCTCAATTTTCAAATTTCTTTCATTATTCCTTGACAATGACTTGGCATTTGAGAGCTCTGACAGTGACAGCTACAAACTGACCTGCAACCCTACCAAACTCCACACTCACACCTACACACCGCACGATGGTAGAGCATGGGCAAGCTTCTTCTAGCCGCGGTGACCGAGGCGAGGGCAAGGTAATTCGAAACCAAGACCTCACATCCATTACCAATAAAATGAACCAAATTAATTAATTGGTTAATCAATCACATTAAACTATTGGCAATGAACCACACCTTAGGTTAGGTTAGCTTAGGCTTTATTTTTTTAATTTTTTTATTTTTTAGCCATGGTAAAATACCCGACGGGATCTCAATCGAAGACCGTAGGTACCAGTTACGGTTCCCAATTGATCAATTGGGACCATACGATCCGCATTTAAAATCCCAATGGTCAATTTTTGACCGCATGCGGACCATAGGGTTGACCCGCGGTTCGCAAACTTTAGAAAAAATTTATCAAATTTTTAATTTTTCTAAGGTTTAATAGGCAAATAATGTCATTTAATGCATTTTTGACTTGTCTAAGTGACATTTTTTATTTTTATGACTGCATGATGACATGTTTTTGTAATTTTATCAATTTTTAGATGTTTTTGATGATTTTTAGGTCATTTTTAAATGTTTTTGCTTATTTTTAGTTAGATTTTTCCTTATATTATGCTTTTTATTTTAGAGGTTGACCTCTAGAGCTCGAGAGCCCGACATCCTTAAGACTCTTCATGGAGAGCTCACTCCCAAGGAGAGGGAATGGTTCGAAGTTATCAACTTTAGTTACATCCTAGATCTACCCACGATTAGGGTAGATCAAGCCTACTTGACTACATTGGCCTAATGCTAGAATGCGTGGACCAACACATTTCACCTACCTATAGGTGAAATGACGATGACCTTAGAGGATGTCTACAGGATCTTCAGGATCCCCATTGATGGTGAGGCCATCATCTCTTCTACTTCTAGGGCCAAAGGGCCCATTTTTGATGCTATCTTCGATGACTAGAGCCAGGAGGCTCAACGTAGTATCGATCATGGAGGAGTCCATATCGGATACTGGTAGGGGAAGAACATCTTCTCTATACGTGAGGTCATATTTATGCACCTAGTGGTGCAAGTTGTTCTTCTAGACTCCTCGAGCATGAGGATTCCCTAGAACCTCCTAGCCACTATTCGTAGAGTGGTTCAGAGCTCAATGACTCAACCACTACGACTGGCCTAGGGGAGCACCCTACTCTACCAATTGTATAGAGAGTTATACCAGATCACTAACCGAAGCCATTAGGGCATTAGCTGTAGCCTACTTCTTCAGATTTGGGGTTGGTAGCACATCAAGATAGAGCATCCTAGAGAGCTACCATTGCACATCACAGAGATTGACGATGCTCACCAATGTTATACCACCTACTGGCCTCGAGGAGGAGGGGTTCAAGAGCAGGACCCATGTTGGTGATGTCCAACATTATATCACATAGTTTGGATCACTCGGCCCTGATGACATTGAGTGGTGGTCGTACATGGATTGCCTAACATGGGTTGAGGTGGGTGAGTGGCTTCGATAGGCTCATAGAGATAGGTGGCTACTCGATCGAAAGGTCGATATTAGAGAGTATCAGTTCTACTCTCGCATCCTCGATAGTTTGGGATAGTGTAGGACATCTTAGAGATCCCATTTCTATACAAGTACTTGGCATTAGAGTGGGATCTACCATGGATTCGACCTCCAGCTCTAGGAGATGAGCCAGATGACTTCTAGGAGACTAGAGTTGATAGGGTTGCTACCACCTGACATATGATGGATGGTGGTCCATGCTCTAATGGCATGGATCAGGGCCTCTAGGTAGAGTTCATGACCAGGAAGAGGTAGAGGTGGATCCTGATGGGTGTAGGGTGCACCAATAGATAGAGGGTGGATGGGGCATAGAGGCCACCATCGAGGAGGCTCCTAAGGTTGATCCAAATGATGAGGCTCTAGAGGAGGGTGAGGTCCCTCCTAACAGTGTAGAGGGGCTACTCCTAGCTTAGGTTGCTGACTTGTAGAGTCAGCTTGATAGATATGTCACACAATAGATGGAGTGAGACACCACTATTGCTACCCTATGGGCCAACTGATTGATAGGGACCATAGACTAATCGAGGTAGCACAACAGATCACTAGCCTGACTACACAGGCTACGATAGTAGAGGGGGGTCTAGGAGCTCACTAGTGCATGATCTAGTAGAGGCACAACTAGCTATAGCTATAGCAGAGAGGGACTTGGCCCTAGCTCAGAGAGGAGATCCTTCATCTTCTCATGTTATCATGGCACCACCTATAGCACTAGTGCTAGTGCTACCTAGGACTATGATCCCATGTCAAAGATCTAATATTTATAGGCCCTCATGGAGGAGGGTAATGATAGACATACTAGTAGGGTAGCCCATATAGACCAGCTAGAGGGCTACATCAAGTTGATTAATGATACGATCCTAGAGGATTCTCATGTTGCAGGGTCTCATGGACTAGGTCCAGGACTATAGGGTAGTCCATAGCTAGCTCTAGTAGACCCATAGGACAGAGAGGACGCATAGGTCCTCTAGCACACATGGTGGTAGCTCACATAGGAGCCACAGGGAGACAGAGACCTCTAGCCATAGGACTAGCCACCTGGACATACCAGTCTCAATGTGCTAGGCTCCTCTTTGCTAGGTGGTACAAAGGCACCTAATAGGGGGCACAAGAGATCCAAGGTCATAGGGTGAGGGAGGTGGTGAGATCTCTAGTGGGAGGAGCTAGGGCTCTTATCAGATGATACTACTTTTGTATATGTATCATTTTTGGTGTAAGGTCGAGGACCTACATGATTGTAGCCTACAAGTATTTTGTACTCATCTGATGTACTTTGAGACACATATTTATATATATGATCATGATCATTTATGGCTCATTATGTGTACTTGATTTATATGTTTAATTTTATGTTTATTTGATGCACATGGATGCAATGCTTATGTTAATTTGATGTTATATGATGTGATGTATGGATGACATGCACTAGATAGCTATTTGATTTATGATGATGATTATATGCAATGATCTAGATGCTTAGATGTGTGATTTATGATGGATGCATATGGATGCAATGTTTTCTCTTAACGCATATTTGATATTGCTTTATTGTATGCATTAATGTATGTAATGATTTATTTACATGATGGTAATCTAATGTAAATGAACTTGTATGCTTTAATCACTTAAAACATAAGGAATGAATGCAAATATGTTTATCAATCTAATGGATGACACCACAGAATGTATAAAAATCATGAATGTAATTGAAAATCCTTAAGATAAGAATTTAATCAATTAATCACCCATATATGAAATGCAATGAATGCAATTTTATGATGTGAATGATATAATGTGTCATTCTATTTTATTTTGCAAAATTTGAAAAATATGCATGATATAGTCAGTGGTCATCTAAATATTATTTCTAATATCCATCCGGTATCTATCCTATATTTTGATTGTGCACTATATGATGATGTATCATGGATTCGATACTTTGCAATTTGATGATTTATATGGTTGCGATATTTGATATTTTGTTGCTATGAGAGAAATTTTTGAGGTTTTCCATGAGACTCAAACACCCTAATAGACTTATCAAAAGTTGCATACTAACCACACTAGACTTCTGAGATAAAAGGCTTTTGCTAGGATAGGCCCTAACTGTTCATTATCCCTGTGTGTGCACATGATTATTTTAAGATAAGACACGAGCATTCCCCGATGTCAGGTAGGATTCTTTCAGCCCATTGCTAAGATAGGGGTTCCACAAATGTCTTATCCAATCCCAAGTTTAGATTTTAGTTGGACTAAGCCACTAGGCAATGCAGGACACCTGAAGCTAGCTCTTCCACATTCAAACATTGGTCTTGTTCATAAGCGAGGTGCTAATGCATCAGACATATCATCATGCGTAAGGTATAGTAGTGCCAATAATTCTAGGGATTCAGGCTCATTCCTTTCTATCCTTCAATTTTTGGGATACTTGCTCATATGTAGTGAAGCAAGGGAGTCGATTCCATATTCATTTTGAACTATCTTTGGATCTTCATTTGATCTCTCTTCGAACTGGATTTTGGATCTTCATTTGATCTCCACTCGAACTTTGATTTATGATCTTCATTTGATCTTCACTTTGAACTTTGATTTAAGCCTATTTTTTGATCTTCATTCGATCTTCACTTTTTGGCATTTACATTTGATAATTTTCTTCAAAAACTTTCCTTTGGGGGATTTACTTGGGAAAACTATTTTTGGTATATCGATTGAGAATATCAATCTTATGATATCAATATGGGATATCAATCTAGGAAGTCGATCTATGATATCGATCTAGGGTATCAATCATGAGGATTGATGTGGGATATCACTTTGGGATATTGCTCATTTTATCATAAGCAAGGGATTATGAATAGGGAACTAACCTATCCTTTTGCCAACTACCAACATTTCCCATACCATCCGCACAGAGGGATAAGCAAGAATAACTCTTTTCACTTCAGGATACCCGGTCCTGCTTCACGACTTTCATCTTCCCCTAGTCCTTATTAGGATTGTTTAAATTTGTTGATTAGTGATAGGCTTCTGATATGCTAAGGGCTATACTAACTGAACCTTAGCTACAAAAGCAAAGCAAGCTTTCTACCAACTCTTGATAAGACCACTAGGTATGGTTGAGTGACCAGAAAACCCTAGTATATCTCCATAGCAACATTATAGGTTGTGTTGAAAAACACAATTACTCACATGAATGATGGATCATGATAAATGCAGAGATGCATGATTTAAACACAAACGTGGTGTCATTTGTAAGACTGACAAACATAATCCCTCCTACTATGGAATGCAATGGATGATGAATGCCTATATGCAATGCAATAATGCAGTGAATGCATGTGTGAATGCAAAAATGACAATGCAAAATGCAAATGTTTTTGGATTTTATGCTTTACCAATTTTTTTTGGATTTTATTGATTTTATAATTTTTATGAGTTTTGAGCCTCATAATTGACCAAACGATGAGTACATGCCTCTAGAGCCTTTAGATTGACCAAGCGATTTTTAAGAATCCTTGGAGCTTTTTTAGGATTGACCAAAGGGATTATGGGTACCTTTGGGGCATTTTGGGATGACCAAGCAATTTTAAGAATCCTTGGAGCCTTTGGGTTGACCAAGCAGTTTTTAAAAAACTCTTGGTGCCTTTTGATTTGACCAAAGGACTGACAAATGCCTTTGGAGCCTTTTAGGATGATCGAGTGATTATAAGCAAATCCTCAAGGCTTTTAACTAACATGACCAAGCAGTTTTAGGAACCCTTGGAGCCTTTTGGGAAGGGCATGCTGCCCTATATACCCCTAGTGAGTGTGCCATTCGATGATGGTGAGGGAGGTGCAATACCTCTAGATTCCTCATTTTTCCTTATCAAATTTGGCATGGCTGGTGGGAAAGGTATGCTACCTTGAAGACCCCCAATATGCATGCTATTTACTAAAAATTAATCAGCTTGTTTAGGAAGAGTGACAGAAATCAACTCCCCCAGGTGAAGATCGGACCTCATCGGTGTGCCTATGCTTTGGCATGGGTGAACGAGAGAACCATCCTCATGGATCTCATCTCATTCTACTAGGTCTTCGATGACCCTCTTAAATGACTAGCAACTTCGAATGTCATGTCCATGCACTCGATGATACACACAAAAGGGACCCCTATTAGGTGACCCAGTCTCGGATGCCCTATGCTTGACTTTGGGTAATATGAATGCATGTGCCTCATGTAACTTTTGGAACAAAGTTAGAGTAGTCATATGAAATGAAACTACTCATTGCACTAGCCTATTGGGCCTACGAGGTGACTGATGACTCCGAGGTCACTCTTGAGGAGGTGTGACCTCCACTTCAGCATGTTGGGGCACTCTGAGAGAACCATCTACATGATAAACCCCCTTATCTATCAAATTTTGCACCACACTCTTAAACTCATGACAATCTCGAATGCCATGACCCTCTATTCGATGGTAGAGATAGTAGTGATGCTCCCTGTAACCCATAGGTTTAACTCTATTTGGGTTTAGAGGGATGACATTAGGCAAGGTGATGACCTTAGCCTCTTGCAGCTTCTGAAAGATATCAGACATAGACTCTTGTAATGGAGTCCCACTATGCTACACCTATTTTGGGCTCTTGCCCCGCATTGGTTTGCTTTGAGAATCCAATGGTTGGGTTGGCCGCATGGGCTTTTGCTTTCGTTGAGGCTTTTCCTGTACTTGCACAGGGAGTGATTCATCCTCAGGCAAGGGTTGCTTTTGTAATTCTAGATTTTCAATCTGGTTCTTGATAAAATGCAATGCCTTATCTTGCTCATCCATTCGATGCTCCATCCATTCTAGATGGCTTAAAATGGATCGCAATACTGACAAAGAATTCATATGTATTTCCAATGACTGATTCGAAATACCTTTGTCATTTGAAGGAAATAGAAAAGTGGATGCTATGGATCCATTAGGTAATTGCAAATCACCTATTTCCTTCACTTGAGTTGATGTGGATGCTTCTTGATGACACACTTCATCAATGCTATCCACATGCTCATGCATATGACTCAGCTCAAGCTCTTGTTTCACTTCATTGTGTTGAACTGTGTCACTTTTAGTACCCCCAATCTGATGTGAGGAACCTACTTGTTTGTGCTCTTGAGATGGTGCCATGAGAAATGAGTCAAGAGTGACCAATTTCAAAAGTTCTAGCCCTGGCAATGTGAAAACACCATTGGATTACCCCATCTCTGGCTCTATGTGATTAGGAATCACTTGATCTTCTGGCCTAATGTCGACCATTCCCACAAACTCATGAGAAAACTCCACAACTGCATGCATCGTAGGTAATTCATCAACATACTGAGGTTGTTCTATTTCAGTCATGATAACTGAACCTTCCTCATACTCATACGATGTCTCCAGGATAGGATCCATAGGTGGAGACTCGATGAAAAGTTGACCTAGATCCTCAGTGGACTCTATGGTGGGCAGCATCATAATGCTAGCCTCTATAAGCTCTTCATATTCACCATCATCCTCGTGAGAACTATCTGGTGACATGATGGATGAAGAGGGTGTGATACACTCGAGTGCATCCATGACCATGCTAGGTTCTTCCTCCTTGATAGGAGTGTGAAGATCCTCTAATGATACCTCTGAAGTGGCTATGAGAAACTCCATAAGGGCATTCATCAATCCTTCCTTGCTAAGCGGTGTCGAGAGTGCAGGGGTTGTAGGTGACTCCATAGGTGATAGCGGTGGGGATGGTAACTCCACCATAGTCTATGAGGTTACATCCACACTTTGGATAGACTCATCCAATTTAACTTGCAGATGCATAGGTGCCTCACCAGGTTCCTACGGATGATCCTCAAGCTTATAATACTTGAAGGGATCTGGGTCCGCCTCAACTACATGAACTTCACCTCCATGGGTGTACTTAATGCATTGATGCACTATTGATGGTACGCACTCCATGGCTCTTATCCATGGTCTTCCAAGCAACAGATTATACTATCTTGATCCCTCTAAAATGTAGCACAATGTAGGAATAATATTTTGTCCCACCTCGATGGGGAGGACTATTGTGCCTACTATAGGGGATTCCACATCGTTAAAGGCTTGCAATATGAAATTTGTTTCCTTGATGTGGGAAGGTGGAATTTTGAGATGTTTGAATGTTGAGGTGGTGATGATATTAATCGAAGATCCTGTATCCACCAACACTCGCTTATACGCAATCTATTGTATCCTCGCTATGATATGCAATGGAGGATCAGATTCTCGAATAGGGATAGGTTTGACTTCCTATTTATGGAAAGTAATCATAGGTTCCTTATATGGTGGAATAGACTGTATATGCCCCAAGGATTGTGATGACTTTCGAGCATTGACACTGCTCACCTATCGGACTTGACTACTCTCGACCTCATGCTTACGCATGGGATCCCTAGATATCTCTTTCTGTTGCTCTTCGATAACCCTAGGCATGTCTATCTATCTAGAAGAATGGCTATCTACTTGCTTAAGTGGCAACTCTTGATGATGCATTGGGTGCATCGCGTTGACTTGTTGCCTAAGCACTCTAGGTATGAGCTTCTTTTTAGGAATTACCTCACATGATTGTTCTTCATGTGCTTTCTATTGGTAAATCCTCTCTTCATGCCGTTGGAGTTCATCCAACCTTTGTTGATGCGCTCTCTTTCTCTCTATGGACTCACGCTCTAGGTGCTTACGCTGACGGTGCGCCTCCTCCAATTGGTCTTGGAGTAGTTGCCTCTCATGGGCTGCATGAGACTCAGATTCCCTATAGGACTGACTCATGGAGTATGATCCACAACTCTCTATCTCCCTAGGTGGAGACCTAATGACTTGGGTTCTCACCATATGTGAAGAAACCCCATGATCTGTATGGGTGAACCCCCTGCATGATGAAGGGAGCTCGCGATGACTCTCAGAATGTCATGCTAGGAGGATTGGATCCTCAGGTGCATGATGAGTGTGATGCCTAGCAAGGAGGTGTACGAGGTTTGAAATATCCTCAGGAGAACATCGGGAGCATTCAGAGCCTCTCCATGAACTCTCCGACTCATTAGCTCGTGATTGAGCTCTATCATGCCTAGTCATCATGATGAACCGACTAAACAAGACTCGAGAGGTTTCCTCTCTTACTAAAAATTATGGCCTCAAGGAGGGCCTTATCTTGATGAATTAAGCAATAAAGAAGCATACAAAGTAAACAATGTGATTATCTCCTTTACATTTTAAAATTTGAGCCCTAAACTATTTGATGTGTTTTCAATGATTTGTTGTATCAGTGTAGAAACTCTTATCATGTTTTGCAAAACTTGTTGGATTTTATTCTCAGTTTAATGGCTTTCACCTATACGCTCGTAGCTCGACAACTTGGCTATGAACTCCAAGTCATGTAATCCAACCTATAATGTGTGGTAATGAAGCCCACACATGGTCAGGGAGCACAAGTCCTCCCAGATCCTCACCCATTTTCCCCAGTCAACGTTATACCCTCCGAAGAGAATACATGCAAATTTTCTAGGGTACGAAAGGTTCTCGGATCCGGTATTGGTCTAGTATCCAAAAGGTTCATGGGATTTGGGCCAACGGATGGAAGTTACGCCCACCGTCATTGAACCCTACTAGTGGTTGGATGTCAAGCCCAACTCACTAGCATTTAAGTGCCAAGTGGTGTGTGTGGTTCCTTTTAATGTACATAAAAGAAATGCATCATATAGCATTCATGCTCATTTTCTAAATGCTATGCAAATGAAAGAACATTTCAAATTCAGAAAATGCAAGCTATTCTAGATGCTCTTTGAGACCATGCACATTACGATGATAATTGGCCACTAATTGGGCCTCACACATGCAAACCAATCACACAAATTCTATCAAGCATGTTGGATTCTAGGGTGGATTAAAATCAGAGATCCGTTATTCCTAGCAGCGCCTTTCTAATGACATGAAAGATAAATGCAACTAAGACCTAATTCATTTCTTTTTCTTTCTTAATTTCTTAATTGCATTCAAAATTTGACTTTCTAGAAAAACACAGAGACAGAAAAATTACAGAGAGTGAGAAGTAGGGCCTACCTCAAGTCCACATCCGAATGAGCTTTATCCCTCTGCTATCTGCTATGTCTATTGGAAACCGTAGGTCTAGGCTATGGTTCTGACTGTGGCCCGTGGGTTGAACCTGCGGTTCAATTGTTGGCCCATAGCTGGTAGCTACGGTCTGTACCTGCAAGTCACAAAAACCAAAAAACATAGTCAGATGCTAGAATTGTGGAGTTCCACCATGATCACCTTTTGATCTAACCAAAAAGCGTGCACCCATCTACTGTACTATGTCATATTCATTCATTCAAAGCATAAAAATGACAAGATTGCATAGATTCAACAAAATAAATGTTTCTTGTATTAATAATTGCAAAGAATCTCGATTACAATCATGCCCCTCTTAGGGTCACCCAAATGATGATACGATTAATACAATGCCAAAGCCCTCAACAGGGTAGGCGCACTAATGTTGCTTTTCAACTAGTCACAAACTGCTCTAGGGTGGAGTTGCCCTCTTCTTCGCATTGAGGAAGGAACTTGATGGTTGAGTCTCCTTTGAATCTGTTCCCTGTGGTCAAGAAACAACATAAGAGTGTCAAAAATATAGGCAGCCTCTCATGATGAGGCCCTTTTAGGAAAAATGCATAAAGACACCATTAAGCATGTATAATCAAGAAAGCATGAAAAGCACTTCTAAACTATGTAAATTGAATCAAGATTCATAGAATTGCATGAAGAAAGACAACAACTACACTATGCATGGATCAATTATGTAAAATAAAGCATGAAAGTGCATAAAGAATCCATTAATGTCCTATTTGATGATTAACATAAAGAAACTAATCTAACCTAATTCTACCGGTCAAAAGTCTGCTAAACTACAATTAAACCATGAAAATAGCTAAACTAAGCTAATTAACTAGACAAAAATAAAAAAGGTAAGGTGGTGATACCTCTGCTGCAAACCATAGCTCTGGTGAGTGGTCTGCACTATAAACCATGGCTGAAAGCCATGGTTAGCAATCTGATAGGTTTACCCTCAATTCCAAGGGTAGTGGGCTTGACCTCCTTGTCCAAATTGATGTTCAATGGTCGCCTTCGGTGTCCTCAGACTGATTTGGTGGTTGATTCACTGTGAAGGGCCTTCGTTTGCCCGAATATGCGTTTCTTGGCTCTCCTAGGCTCCTAGGGCATCCATAATGCAATTCATCATGAATCTTGGCAAGTAGGTAGGGGATAAGTGCAATAGCTCTCTCTTAGTATACTCGATTGAGTGTACAATTCGATAGGGCTTCGCTGCTCAAATATCCAATGCTCTCTCTTCATATTATTTTCCCTAATTCTGAGGGGTACTTATAGGATGTCCCAAGGGCTAGGGGTGGCTTCATGGAGAAGCCAAGATCAAGAAGGGGTGGTTAGGACAGTTGGATTGGAAGCTTCCATCCTCTAACCACCTTCTTCTAGATCAAATGGTCATTCAAACCGATTTGGCTCGGATTGAAGGCCAACTGAACTTTAGTTAAGACCATAGGTCACAACTATGGTCTAGACTGTAAACCGTAGGTCTCAGCCATGGTTCAGCCTGTAAACCATAGGTCTGGGCTGCGGTTCAGACTGATTAGGCCAAGGAGCCCAAATTGAGTGGTTAGAACCACTGCTCTATCTTGGAGTCTATCCAAGATCCTCCATATGGTCTTGTAGCATGTCCATATGAGTAGTCACCCTCGACATGACGCGTTTTAGGTGTCTATAGGTTGGTATAGGTGGTATTGATGATACCATTGATGTTGGTGTTTTTTTTGGTGTGGCCCAATAGATTCCTATTGATCTGATGGAGAGGCAGGTTGTAGAGAAGGAGGTATGTGGATTGCATGATAGAGTGTAGAAGTTGGAGGCTGAAATTATAGAGATGAGGGATGCTATGGATAGGCAAGAGTAGATGATTGATAATTTGACTAGTTAGTTTGCAGTTGAGTTAGCTAAGAATATGATGTGTGAGACTGCTTTGTTGGTGCATAGGATTCCTCTCCCTGACTATGATCGAGTGGTGCCACATTTTGGGTCATGGTCATGAGTGCGGGCATCGTCACATCAAAGCCAGTGTAGTGCTGCTACGATGGGACAAATTGGTGCTAGGACTGAGGTGCTGGATCATCCTAATGTGGATATAGTTCCAGATTTCAGGTCAGAGTTGATCCAGGTTGTGGAGATGCAAGCTAGCCATGAGGGCTATAAGGAGACTCTTGGTGGGAGTTAGGATATTCTTATGTTGATTGTAGCCTACATGTATTTTGATTGCTAGATGATGATGGACATGGTCCCAGATTGTAACCTTCGGGTATTTTGTATTGACATTATATATATATATATATTTGTATTTTAGCTATTATATATACATGTGTTATTTTGATGATTTAAAATGTGTTCTTGTTTATGTTTGCATAGATTAGTGTAGTATAATTTGTAGGTGTGCATGATAAGTAGATATACATGTGTGAATGGTTTAGATCTTTTATCGTTCTATGGTATGAATTAATTCTAGAATAGTATGATGATTGTATTTCGAATGTAGTATGAAGTTATATCAGATGTGATTTTGTAATGAATGCATGTAGAGTAAATGTAGTGTTGTGATTCAATTTTTGAAATGCATGTAGCATGGATGGACTAATCTAATGCAATTTGTGAGATGCATGTTGTATGAATGCAATGCTATAATGTATATGAAATGTATGTGGCATAGATGCATGGATGCATGTATGAACATACTAAAATTCACCAAGGAAGCACTTGTATCATGGCATTTACCTGTATGGATGCGATCCATTCCTTGATTTTAGGGATGGTGGATAATGTAAAGCATGTATATTTTTTTTTTAACAACATAGTTGTGACAATCAAATCTCAAACCCTTAGCTATACAAGTGTTTGTGGTAACTTATAACATAATCAGGTTGGTTCAAAGTTTGTCTTGGACTTATGTGTGTGAATGTGTAAGGTTTATTTATCCATTTAGGGAGGTAGGATTAACCCGTTGTAGATGCTACCGAACTAGCTAGCTCATCCATCCACAATAGTGATCTATACAAAGGCCAGATGCTAATATTATAGATGTGTTGCTACCTGTAAGACTATTCCACTGGTAGGCAGGCTCTTGGAGCCTATTGCTAGCAATGGAAATTATCCCATGGTGTTATGTTGAACCTAGGTACCAAATGTGATAAGCATAATATTGGTGATATCAAGAGGCATTGCCTTTTGTTTTTTACCCCTCGTCTAGTGTTGACCTATTTGTGTGGTAGTGCTTTTTTCTTTTCTTTTTATTTTTATTTTTATTCTTGTGGTGCTCTTTTTGTATGGGTGACGAAGTTTGTTTTCTACCCAATCATTTATTTTTGCTTATGCTTGATCCCTTGGTTTATCCCCAGGTCGTATGTTGACCATGCAAGTGATAGGATGAGCATGGGATACCGTTCACTAGATGGCAATATCTACTCAAGATGTTCTCTTTCCTAGGCTTAAAATTTTTAATGTGTAACCTGTTGTGAGCAGTTCATGAGAGAATTTGAACTAGCCTAAAGGACCATAAGAAGAATGTACAAGAATTCATTAGCTATGGGTGACATTGGATTTCCTTAACTACATAGTGATCAAAATAAAACATGACACCTATGTATAACCTGATCCTAAAAGGGGGAATGGACATCTAGGTGGTGATGCTAACAAGTGCATGTATTACTCCTATTGAGGCACATTTTGGGGGAGAATGTACAAACATGAATTAAGATTCTAAATATAAAGCATGTGAATATGTGCAATGGATGTAAATGTAAACGATGCAAGTGGGGGAATGCAATATCTACAAGAGGAAAGTTACATTGTGTAGAAGGAGAATTTTAGAAAAATCAAATTACATATGAGTAAAGTGTGTAATGATGATAAAACACGTGATGCTATTATCATGGTTGCCCCACCATGTGGGGTGTGTGTGTAGTAGTTGTTTAAGTTGTTATTTGTACAGACGTATGTAATAGTCACTAAGAGAAGGAGAATGTGAGAGTGGAATGTACATATGGAAGAAGCAAGAAGAAATAGACTTTGGTAACCAACAAGATAAAGGGATTACCAAAAGCCAATGAAGATAGAAGAGAAGAAATGGGTTAGTGTATATAAGAAGTAGAAGAAATAAGATAGAATAAGGGAAGTAATTTGAGACTATTGTCAGGAAAAATGTCATGGGTTCAGTTAGAAGTGGGATGGTGAAGTGATGATGGGACTAGGATTATGGCTGGAGCTATAGTTAGAAATGTTATGAATATAGTGGGTGGGTGCTGTCAGGGTGTTGCAAGGTGGCAAGGTCCTAGGAATGGTGCAACGCAGAGGACTGACAAGTCAAGTAAATGAGAGGGAACGCTCTGGTGATGGGGTATGCTCATCGTGTAACATGTTGTGCACCAGGGTTTAAAATAATTTACACTCTTCAATATCATGACCTGGTTGGTGATGGTAAATGCAAAATTGATTCTCTTTGTAGTTGCATGGTTTGGGGTGCAAGGGATCAATGGGCTGAATCTCAAGTAATTCAATAAGGCCCTGATGCATGATATGGTAAAATATTTTAGATAGTGGCATGTGTGGAATAGGCATAGGATAAATGTATAGGTCTACTGGTAGTGTGTGAGGCCTGGGTGAAGGGTGATCTGATAATGGAGGAATGGGTCTAGGATCCAAAATGGTTCAAGTCCAAGTTTTGAGGAGGGATCTATGTCGTGGTGAGGATGGAGAGATTGTGGGAGACTACCATGGGTGAACATGGTAATGACAGTGGCTCATCTGAAGCTCTAGAGCCTCTACGCGGGAGAAGAGATATTGTATCTCATGTTGTTGTGGGGATAGTGTTGGTGAAGATGGTGATCAAGACCTTGATGTGAGTGGTGTGGCCTAATAGGCACGATACATTGGATGAGGTCTTGATTATGATGGGGAAGAATGAAAAGGTCTCAGATATTGGAGAGCTTTCTAGAAATATAAGCCTCATAGTGGTAAATGTGGCATCTTGAGGATTGATGGCATAGGTGATGGGTCTAAGTGGCAGCATAAATGGAAATGGGGCATGTTTACATTACCAGCTTGAGTAGCTTGGGCCACATAGGCTTGCAAATATTGGGTGTAGGTGGACTCACCATTGGGAAGTAGGGCGAGTAGGCATGATGGACGAGCCAAATAATGGGTGTATCCTTTATTGGATGATAATCTCCTAGGGGGTGAAGGGGATGATTTTTTGGTGAATAACTACATCTAAGATCATCGGATGAATGGGAGGGTGACCCTTGTTCTTGGGGTTGGTTGGATTCCTCTTTTTCATCAAAAGAGGATAAGGTGACCTGGTTGTCTCCAAAGCATGGTGAATAGGATGGACCTCACTAGTGAGGGGAATGGCATCAAGGTGAGGTATGATGGCCTAAATGGGATGAATGCGGAGAGTGCCTGGTATAAAGGGTGGCTAGTGGTTGGGCTAGATCAACCGGTGTGATGGGTATATGCTATGGCTATGGACGGTCCTGCATGGTTGTGAGTGAGGATGTTGTAGTACTCTCCTACTAATTTTGTGGATCCTACAAAAGGAAAAATGAATACCTATAGCATAAAAATTTACATAAACGTGAAAATACACGTATAGTGAATTAATAAAGTAAAGTAATAGATCTACATGGTGATGTGCTTAATGATTTATTACTAGTACTATGCGGCATTCATGATGGTGAATGTGCTTGTGCATTATGCATTGAATGCACAAAGGTGTAATATGTTGATAGGTTCAAGGTCATTAAGGCCTTCAAGATTGTCGAGACGATATGCTCCTGAGTCGTATTTGTGTGTGATAATGAATGGACCCAACTAGTTGGGGGTAAATTTATCGTGTTGCTGGTGAGGTTGACTTGTGATTTGTTGGTTCTCTTTGAGAACCAAGTTTCTAATTTTGAACTCGTGTTGATGCACCTTACTATTGTAGGCACGGTGAAGGAAATATTTATAGACTTGTGTGTTATTGATGGCATGGATGCAACGTATAGAGTGTTAATTGATCTAGATAAGCTTTGCAAACAGTTTTTTCATCAATGAAATCCTTCATAGATATCCTTAAGGAGGGTATCTCAAGCTCAAGGGGCATGATAGCTTCTACCACATATACAAGTGAAAAATGTGTTTCCCTAGTAGGGGTACGAATGCTAGTGTGATATGCCCATAATTTTAGGGGTATTTTATGATGCCAGTCCTAGTAAGACTCTGCTACAATTTTATAGAGAACAAAGTAGATGGTTTTGTTCATGGCTTCTACTTGGCCATTTCCTTGAGTGTAATATGGGGTCGAAAAGCTATGGTGTATGTGAAATCTATCACATAGGACTTGGACAGTCTTGTTTTTAAAGGATTTCCCACTATAAAAAATTATTTGGAAGGGAATTCCAAAGTGGCATATGATATGCTCTATGATGAATGCTACAATTTTGGCTCCTATGGTTTGAACCAGTGGGATGGCTTCGACCCACTTGGTAAAATATTATGTTTCTATGATGATAAATTTTTGATTGCTAGAGGAGGCAGGTGTAATTTGTCCAATTAGATCTAGATTACATTGGAAAAAATGCCACATGGATTGGATTGGTTGAAGTTCTTGGGATGGTAAATGTGTTATGTTGGCGTGTTGTTGGCATTTCATGCAATGTTTGACATACTTGCAGCAGTCTTGCTCCACTTTTGGCTAGTATTAGCCCATACGGAGGATGCGTTTGGTGATCTCCATGCCACTAAAATGGCCACCACAAGCACCATCATGGGTTTCTTGTATAGTCGATTGTGATTCTTGTGGTTCTAGGAAACACAAGAGTATACCATCATAGTTGCGGTGGTAAAGGATGTCCCCCAACAAGGTGTAGCAGATCACTCTTTGTTTAAAAGTTTGGCATTAGGCATGGGGAAAATCACATGGTAGGAAACCTAGTTTGATGTACTCTTTGATCTATGAGAACCATGGGTCATGAGGTTTGGTGTTTACCACATACACACCACCATTGTCTATGGGAGGTGTGGGTGATATAGCAGATTGCATAAGTGTATGAATGGATACAGATGTTGTATCGAATGTTGGGCTTTATGGAATAAGGGACCCTAAGGAGGCCATAGTGTCTACAAAATGGTTTTATGATCATGAAGTGGATTCAAGGACATACCACTCAAATTGAGGTAGGATTTGTGTGATTTTCTTGTATTTCTAGAGAATCGGGCAATTGCATAGCCAAAGTTCCTACACTTGATTGACTATTAAGAGTGAATCACCTATGATGTGGAGGCATTTGATGTGCATGGAGTGTGCTTATTTCAGTCATAGGATTAAGGATTCATATTCTATGTTGTTTTTTGTACAAGGGAAATTGATTTTGAATGAAAAGGGGAGCGTTTTTACTTCTGGTGTAAAAAAAACAATGCTTGCACCCCTAGTGTGGAGACACCTGGAACCATCAAATAACATGGTGAGATCAGCCACAAATTCAGGTTTGACATATTATTCCTCTTCAGTTATGTGGAATATGGAATCATCAGGGAGTTGAATGATTAGGGGTTGATTGTTAGTTAGGGGGGCTTTAGCCATTTTGTCGGCGATGACTTGCCCTTTGATGGATTTTTGAGATACGAATTCTAGGTCGAATTTAGTTAGGAGCATGATCCATTTGGTTATGTGTGAATTGTGATAACTTTTGTTCATCATGTACCAAAGGGGATTATCTCGAGCGATGACAAAAGTTGTGTGATTTAACATGTAGTGATGTATGTGAGTAATATGTATGTGCTAGGCTGTGAGTGTGCTATAACTGTGTGAGGCTATGCTAGGTTATTTTTACTGAGGTTTTTAGGACAAACCTATCCAGATGTTTTTTAAGCTTTTTGGAGAAACCTATCCAAAGTTTTACTGAGGTTTTTTGGGAAACCTAGGTTTCTAAGGGATTCTAAAAAGAATGTTCCAAAATTTTAACTGAGGATTTTGGAAAAACCTGAGGTGCTAAGAAATTCTAAAAAGAATGTTCCAACATTTTATCTGAGGATTTTGGAAAAACTTGGGTTGCTAAAATATCCTAAAAATAATGTTCCAAAATTTTAGCTACGGATTTCAAAAAAACTTGGGTTGCTAAAATATCCTAAAAAGAATGTTCCAAAATTTTAGTCAAGGATTTTTGAAAAACCTGGGTTGCTAAAATATCCTAAAAATAATGTTCCAAAATTTTACCTGAGGATTTTGGAAAAAATTGGGTTGGAAAAACAACTATGATGAAGGTAAGGCAAGAGGTGTAACCTTTTGAAACTTTTGATCTTTTTGTGCAACAAGGTTTGAAATTGGAATGGTACCATTATTGATAAGGTCTTCAACTAAATCATGAAAAGTGTTAAAAGGAAAGACATTTTGACCTGGCTAGTGATGATAAAAATAAAAGGTATGTTTAATGTTCCCACGAGGGTTGGGTCAATTTGGATTGACGGGTTGAATTTTTGGTAATGTAACATGTCCAGACTCGAATAGTCTCTAGAATAAAGTAGGAAAAGGATTAGAAAGTGGAGTCCAATTGCGATGACAACGTGGAGGATGGGGACCACAGGCTCATTGCGGTTTGGATGGAGAGGGTGCATTAGTATGATATAATTGTTTTTTTGGAGGCATATTAGTATGACCTGGCTCATTATAGAATGTATCATAGGTTGGAATTTGTTATACATAGCTTGCAATGCACATGTTTAGCCTTTTAACTTCATCTTGTAGGAGTTGAATTTTGGGTGTCATAGTTGTAGGGGATTGAGTTAGGGTAGGCTGACCCTATGGATGTGATGAATATTGGTATTGTTGTTCTTCACAATACTGTGGGGAATATTATTGTGCCTGATCATGATAAGGCAAGTACTAGGTGACGTGTTTTCGTGTCCACTGGTACACTAGGTTGTGGGGTAGGTGTCTGTTGAGGATGATAGTACTATGATTAGGCAATGTGCAATTGTAGCACAGGTACTTGTTGGGTTAGAGCTTACTATAATGGTCAGGCCATAGGTGGTGATGACAAAGATGGAGGAGGCATAAAGAAGTTAGGTGCAGCTGCTGGTAGTTGACATGTCAGAACTACCGGTACTAGGGGCAGTTGAGATAAGGTATCAAAGGATGGGATTTGTCTCTGCCTTGGAGGGTAAGAGGTAGGGAAGCTAAAATATGTAGGATAGCCTAGCTAAGTGGGTGGGTAATCTTATAATCTCAGTAGATATGTAGGATGGATATTGGTAGTGGGATACAAAAAAGAAGGAGATGGAAGTATCCTAACGGTCATCGTAGGCAAAGGTGGCTCCAAAGGTTGGGTATCGTACAGTCTGGATTCCTAGGAGATTGGCAGGAAAGCTGCCAAAAAGGTGGGATAAGCTACAAATGTAGGATATTGGGTTGAGGGGAAAGTGAAGTAGGGAAAAATGGTGCACCTAATTATGAGCAACAATATATGTCTCTATCTCCTATCACTTATGAGCATCAAACGAAAAGCATGCATGTGAAAATGAGGCAATACCAAACAATAAGGAATGAAATGAAACAAGTATCCTTATTATTAATTTGGTGGATCAGATCTAAGGTTACACAAAAGTCCCATTGAGGGCTCAAATATGATACAATTGTTACAAATTTTGGGTGCCCAAGGATCAAATCCTTCAAAAAATTTGGGTGCACATCCGGTGTCTTTCCTCATACCCACAATCGAGGTGGGCGGTCCAATGGCACCGCTGATTGTAACTTTGATATTTTATGTATTTTTTCCTTCCCAATTCCATTTAGGAACCTACACCTACACACAAGGAAGCCAAAATGGTCAAATAGCAAGTGCATGTGATGGAAAACATGCAATACCCACATGCACCAAAAGACTAGTAAAGGGCATATATATTAAAAACATATCAAATCAACTCATAATGACTTGAAATTTTATGGAGATGTTAAATATGATTTTTTGAAGATATATCACTAAAAAAATATCTGAAATTTCATCTATAGGACCCTTTATTTTGCGTCGCCCATCGACAACCTGCGAAGACCAAGACAAGCAATTACCATCCCTAAACATGTCCAAAACATATGAAACTTGGATAGAATACATAAATCAACATTTTAAGACTAAAAATATGGTTATATTTTCAAAATGAGTTGCATATCCATTTTCATGCACCTGGGGTGCCCGAATGGACCCTACGAACCTGCAAAAACTAAAAAATATGTTATCTCATCCAATATAACCCCAAATTGCATGAAATTTGAACTATAGCATCCTATGATAGTATATAATAAGCCTAAAAAAATAGTAAGTAAATTGTGAATATATTCATCCTCATAATAGGGGTGATGGTGCTGACTGCAACTAATTGGAGGGCATCCTAGGGTGGGATACCCACTAGTTTTGCACACCTTTTGCTACCAATCCCATTGGATAATATTCCTAAACACTATAAGGGGTATTGTCAAATTTGGTGAAGAAATTCACCCGGATGGTAAATTTATGCCCAAAAGACCCTCTTCAAGTCACCTGGTAACCTCCTTTGCTAAGAATATATTTCGAGGGAAAGAGAGCACAATAAAGTGATGGGAAATCTTGGTAGTACTTTGTTGCATATCCTATAACTCCTCTATATATATTTTTTGTGGAAATTGAATAAATTTTATAGACCAAAGAGGCTTATGAGCAAAAAGGCATGTAAGGTAATGCATGGCAGGAGGTGCCATTTGTCAAAAGGAGGCATGCATTGGATGAGGAATGGAATCTCCAATTTTAGCCTCCATTATGAAGCATGTCATAAGGATTAAGTGCCCTCTAACCCACATGCTTCAATTTGTATTGTAAATGGTAGTTTTTGGGTGCCATTTGTCCCAGATTTGATTTTTTATGGGTCAAACTTGCTCACCGTACCACCCTAGGATGATGGCTCACCACCATCCTAGGGTGGGACAATGGGAATCTACCACCATCCCAAGGTGGGATGATGGTGAATTTTGGGCCAAGACCTTCCAAAATTGGGAAAGAAGCCTCCAAAACCTCTTTCAAAGTGGCTAGAACCACTGTGAGCATTATGAGGGCTGCCCAAGGGGTCATATGATGTCAATTTGATCATTTTTTGTGGATGCTTAATCAGGTTAACCATATTTTAGTGTCTATAGAAAGTTTTTGTACACTCCCTCTTGGGTTTCCATATCTTGCTCCTGAAGGGGTGATTTGTAGATGCCTTCAGATATGGTGAATAATGGCTCTTGGGAAGATGATGGTTGGTACTCTTGTGAAGAGTATTAGTGTGAGGTTTGATGGAATGCTTGTGGTTCCTACTAGGAAGGGATATGTTTGGCAGTTTGGAAGGTTAGATTCTAGCCTCTTGTAGTGGAGGAGGATGGGTTAGACACCACTCCTACAATAGGGGTGAATTATGCGACCTTATGATGGGTACGATTTAGGAGTCATGAGTAAATATCAAAAAGGGATCGATATAGATTTTGGAAGAAGGGATGTGTGAAGGTAGGTGAAGTAGGCATGAACTCCTCATCTATGGTAAATAATGGAGGAGGTTTTCCTAGTGTTGTGTAGATTACATGGTCATAGAACATGGTTGGTGGATTAGGTGAGGATGGGGTTGAAAGGAGAGGGTAATACTCTATGAGTGAAGTAGCAAGGGATTCACTCAAGGTTGACATCTCATCATGAGGTATCATGTGTTTGAGTTGTACATAAGATTCTATGTGTGAAACATATATGTCTATGGTCTTCCCCTTCATGATCGAAGGAGTAAAAGTGGACTTACTAGAGGAAGGGAGAGGCCATTACTCCATAGAGCATGCTTGATCACATGCTCTACTATGGGTGACCACATGCATAATAGCATGTGTAAAAGGTGTTTTAGGAATAAAACTTGTGTGATGTAGAATTAACTATGTCTAATGGAAGTGTAAAGTAAATGACATGTTATGTGTAGAAAAACAATATACAGTGTGATGTGTTGAGACCAGTCTGTGATCATGCAAACAATGATAGATCAGAATCAATACCAAATTCTAAGAAAGTAAAAGTGTTTTGTTTTTTTGTGTGTTGTAATGTTGATACTCCCTATGTAGAATCATGGGTAATGGAGTGAGTACTCTAGCAAATTGGGAATGTCATCAATATCAAACCTCCTACAACACCCAAATATGCATAGAATAGAATGGTACCACAATGTGTGAATGGTGACCTATATGGAAGGTACAATAAAATGATATCCAAAAGGGAGAGAACCCATTATAATGAAATGAGTTCACAATATCCTCTCATGAGAAGAGGTGGCACTGTCTATGACATGCTAGGCATGGTTGGCGTACCTCATGCTTTCGCTTCACCCTCGGACAAGCTTGGTCAATAATGATAGTTACTTTATCCATGAATTATATGAGACTTGTGTACAAAGGCATGTAATCCTATTCCATTCTACAGGTAACCACTGATGATGAAATCTAGGGCCAAGTCGTAAAAGTGGGTGAGCTTATGGAGAGTGAAACTCGATCCACACCAATATCGAGTGATGGATTGGGGATGAAGTCCAATCTCACCACTTGTTTAAATACCATGTGAGTGTGTGTGGGTTTGTGTTTTTATAATGATTTATGCAAGGTAAGAAACTAACTAGTTGCCTTTTCAAAAGAAAACTAATCCTAATGCCTTTTCGAAATCAAATGATTAGGTAACTTGTATTCTTTGCAAAGAAATGGTCTAGTCCTAAATGCCTTTATAAAACAAATTAATCTACTTTGCAAAGCATAGAAGCATGCAATCCAAGTGTGTGAAGTAAAAAGGGATTAGAAAACCTTGATTTAAGCTATAGATTATAGTATGCTTCATAAATTATATGACATAGAAGAAGAGGATTAGGAAACCCTAAATTTAACCATTAAAACATACACTTCTTTTAGCGATAGATGCTATAAACAAAGGGGGAAATAAGGTAGGCTTGTACTACATGCAAATGACTAAAGAAAATGTAAATTTGTTTGAAAATAAATTTCAAGAACTTGCTGGAAAGTTGCAGGTCTTGAAACTTTAGAGAAATTTAATAATCCAACTAACTTGCAATGAAGGCAAATCTACACCTAGAAATTGTTATTTGACTAGTGCATGCTTTGTGCTTTCAAAATATTATAGAACAGAGGTGTAAAATGAGGCATACCTACATTCTAATGCTATGGGGGGTTTTCTTGGCCCCTAAAAGAGTCACCCCTATGTATTTAGGGGTTTTGAGTCTTCTATGCTCAAATCACCACCCAAGGGGTGAATTCGGTTTTTACAGTTAAGAAGGCCTTTGGAGGTTGCAGGGAGGTATAAGAAGTCAATATTATGAGATTTTGGGGCTCTTAGATGTAGATCACCACTCGAGGGGTGAATTGGTGACAAGTTCATGGGACGGGGGGAAAATCTAGTTTAAAGGCTTCAAATATGAAATTTGATGGCCTAGGGTGGTTCCTAGGGCTTTGGAGATCTCTGTGAAAAACAGATACAGTACCTAAAACACATAAAATAGAGAAAAAAATTAGATTTACTTAAAAAATTTAACCTAGCATTGTCTATTTTGGGGGTCCCATCGAGCGTGCTAGAATTAAATGGGTAGAAAATGACATTTGATAATTTAACACAATACACAATAATGCATTAAACAAAGAAACTGTAATTTCATTGATATTAAGAGATACATGTTACAAGAGGGACATGATGCTCTTTATACATTTCTTTTCCTAACAATATTACAATAAATTTGATGTGTTATTCAACCATCTCTCAGTGTAGGTGGGCTTCTTTGTATGTGGTCCACCGTCGGGTTGTTGTTTGTTTGATTCTGTTCTTCCTCTTTAGATTTGCTAAGTAACCTGTGAAGAACCTACAAAAGGGGGTTAGTGTGATGGGGGGCTTGCCTTAGTCAGGCACCATATTTAGGAAGATGAAATGACTATAAAAACATGATAAAAACTAGAATAAAATATGCAAAAGGTGATAATATGGTGAAATAGAGCTTACCTCCCAAATTTGGAGTGATTTGGGGCTTGTAGACCCAATTCGCCACTTGAGGGTGAACTGAGGATTCACAAGGCAAGGGATGATCTAAGCTATGAGGTCTCTTTTGCAAAATTCCTCCAGTAGATATATTCCTAGGTAGTTGGGGTGCCTCTATATACCATTGAAATCTGACTCAGTGTGCCGATAACTAACTGTTCAATGTTCACTTTCCATTTTTTTAGAGTTTCTATGCTTTTTTGAATTTTGAAAGAGATATTCTAATTAGGGGTTTAGGACCCAATATTTATAGGTAAAGTCAAGGTTTATGGGGGATTTAGATATACTAAACCTAGGTTGAATTCTGACTAGGGTTAGGTTAGGAAATGCAATGTGGCAACATCACATTTATTATGGGAAATATTCCATCCTCACACATGTGTGAGGATGGATTAGGGCTAATCCTAATTAGGAGGTCCTAAGTCAATTTAGGACATGATTAAAGAAATATCCTAACAAGCCCTAATTTCACACATGTGGGAGGATGTAATTAGTGTTAATCAAGATTAAGGGTTCTTTTAATCAATTTTGCCCTAAAAAGGTGACTTAAGTGAAGTCAATATTAAATTAGATTTTTTTTTTGACTTGTTAATTGTTTTGATCAACTAATACCCCATGGGGGCCTCAATGGAGTGAAAATAGGCTATCGAATGATATCCCAATGCACTGGATGTGATTTGGAAGGCTTATTAGGGTTTTGGACCTAAAAATCGATGAAGTAGTATATGGAAGTCTACATACTGCTATGGTGAACTATGTCAATCTATGCATTACTATGCATGATTACACATGACTATGCCTAATTACGCATGACTATAATAGCCTACAATAGCCTAGAGATATCTAGAATCACCTATGGATACGTAGAAATAGCAATGTGTGACTTTTGGGTGTCTAATATTCATTGGTTTAGGCTCTTCACTTCCTTTGATGGATGCTAAGTGATAAGTTCCAGGTCCAATATGACTTGTAATGATGAATGGACCTAACTAGTTTAAATTTTTCTCACAAATTGGATGGAAAATTTGAGTTTTGTTGGTTCTCCTTTAGAACTAAATCACCAACCTAAAAGTCTCTTTGGTGTACTTTCAAGTTATAAGCTCTCTTAAGGCATTCCTGATAAATACGTAGATGCTCAAGGGCATTGACACGTCATTCATCAAGCAATGTTAGTTGATCTAAATGAGCTTGCCTAGCGAAATCATCATCGATGAATTCTTGCATGGAAATGCGCAGTGATGGAATCTCTAACTCTAGAGGCATGATAGCTTCAGCACCATACACTAGTGAAAATGGAGTTTCCCTAGTGGGCATCCGAATGCTAGTGCGATAGGCCCAAAGGGCAAGAGGTAATTGATTATGCCAATATTTATGATTTTCCTTAATGATTTTCTTCAAGATGGCTACTACTATCTTATTTGATGCCTCTACTTACCCATTGGCTTGTGGATAATAGGGAGTGGAAAAGTTGTGCTTTATGTTATACTTTGTTGTTAACGCATGCACATCCTTATTTTTGAAGGGTGTTCCATTATCCGATATTATTTTGGATGGAATACCAAAATGACATATGATGTTATGTAGCATGAACTCCATGATGCGAGGTCCAATCGTAGTGGTAAGGGGAATTGCTTCCACCCATTTTGTGAAGTATTCGGTCACCGTTATGATAAACATGTGATGGCCTGAAGAGGCAGGTGATATTTTCCCAATTAAATCAAACCCCCATTGTGCAAATGGCCAGACCGATTGAATCGGTTGTAAGGCCTATGAAGGTACATGTGTCAAATTTGCATGATGTTGACACTTCACGCACTTATTTACATAAGCACAACAATCTTACTCTAAATTTGGCCAGTAATAGCCCATGCAAAGAATGCACTTAGCGATGGCCATGCCGCTAAAGTGACCACCACATGTACCATCGTGTGCTTGGACAATGGCCCAAGTTGACTCTTGTGAGTCTAAGCAATGAAGGAGGATACCCTCATAGCTTCGATGATACATTATGTCTCCTAATAAGACATATTTTACTACCTTTTTCTTAAATGCTTGCTTTGTGGCATGCGATAATCCAGGTGGAATATTACCTAGTTTTAAGTAATATTTGATCTGTATGGCCCAATATTGCTTTGAAGAAGCCTCAATATTATGAATCGTGCAATCCTTTTGACGTTCATCTCGTGCGAATGCTGATTGAGAATGAACTTGAAGATATAGCATTGTGCTAGTATCAAAATAATTTTGAGGGAACAGAGTCTCCCATCGGGCGTTATCCAAATAATTGTGTAGTTGAGAGAACCATTCATGTGAAGGCTCAATCTGAATCATGTGAACAACTGGTATGGCATTATGCTCATCACGCTCAATCGCATATTGTGCTAGCATTTTTACTTGAATAGTAGTAATATCATCTGAAGGGTTTTGTGGGATTAGCGACCCTAAGGAAGCCATTGTGTCCGCAAAATGATTAGATGACCGAGGGAGTGCCTCAATATCATACCATTCAAATTGTACCAAAATTTTGTCCACTAGGGCTTTATAGGCTTGCAATATGGGACACCTACACTGGAATATCCCTTTAACCTGATTAACTATGAGCAAGGAATCACCAAAAATGTTTAGCTTAGTTATTTTCATGGTGATTGCCATCTGAAGGCCTATGATGAGGGCTTCATACTCGGCATTGTTGTTGGTACATGGGAAATCGAGTTTAAATGAAAGAGGTATTGGAGCCCCTTGTAGTGTGAAAAACATGATACCTATGCCACCCCCTTGCTCGCATTTAGAACCATCGAAGAATAGAGTTATGTCCGCCTATGACTCAGGCTCTGTAGAATCAGGTGATTCTGAGATATGAAACACTCCATCATCGGGAAGTTCTACATTGAGAGGTTGGTCATCCTGGAGAGGAGCCTCTACAAGTTGATCGGCTATGACCTATCCTTTGATTGATTTTTTTCCAATGAACTCTAGGTCAAATTCTATCAACAACATTATCCATTTTGCCATGCGACTATTGTGATATGTTCGACTCATCATATATCACAATGGATTTTCCTTAGATATGACATACGTGGTATGATTGAGCATGTAATGGCATAGCTTTTTAGTGGCAAAGACCACTACTAAGCATAGCTTCTCAATGTATGCATACTTGATTTCATAGTTGACCAGTGTGTGGCTAATATAATATGTAGCCTGTTCTTTATGAAATTCATTCTTTTGGGACAACATGGTGCCCAATGCCAACTCAGTAGCTGAGATGTATAAATAGAATGACACTCCTGGTCATGGAGGAGCCAATACGGGTGGTGAAGCTAGGTATTGCTTAATTTCATCAAAGGCATTTTGACATTCTTCATCCCAATGAAATGAGACCCCCTTGTGTAGCAACCTATTCATGGGTCGACACTTATCCGATAATTGCGCTATGAAGCATTTTATGGATGCGACCTTTCCTTGCAAGCTGCATAGCTTCTTAATGGTTGTGGGGGGAGGCATTTCTAATATTACCTTGACCTTGTTTGGATCTACCTCTATGCCTCACTTGGAGACTATGAATCCCAAAAGTTTACCAGATGTAACACCAAAGACACACTTCTTGGGATTAAGCCTAACATTGTGCTCAATGAGGTGATCTAGAACCTTACATAATACATCGATATGCTCATGGTGCAATAGGGATTTTACCAATAAGTCATCCATGTAATCTTCCAAAATCTTATGCATGTAGTCGTGGAAGATATACATCATGGCTCATTGATAGGTGGTGCCAACGTTCTTAAGGCCAAAAGGCATGACCTTATAATAGAATGTCCCCCAAGGCATTGTGAATGCCATTTTGATCTGGTCTTCTAGATTAATATGAATTTTATTATATCCAAAGAAACCATCCATAAGGGATAGCATTTCATGTCTTGTTGTAGCATCTACCAATGCATCAATGTTTGGTAAGGGAAATTCATCCTTAGGACTCACTTTGTTGAGATCTCTAAATTCAGTGCAAATGTGAATCCTCCCATCAGGATTTTTTATGGGAACCATGTTTGAAACCCATGGTGGATAGTCTACTGAGATGATGAAATCAGCATCCAACAACTTTTGCAATTCATATTTCACCATTAAGGCTACTGTTGGGTGCATCTTACGCAACTTTTGCTTGACTGGTTTGATCTTTGGGTCCAATGTAAGATTATGCATGACTAGATTTGGGTCCAGTCCTGGCATATCTTTATAAGACCAAGAAAAAGCATTCATCCTTTCTTTCAATGCTCTTGTGAAATCATCTTGTTCAACTGGGGATAGACCTTCCCCTAGTTTGATAATATGGGGATTATCGGGATCTGTACCGATATCCTTGTCAATTGTTGGCTCAATTGACATATGAGACCCATATTCCAACTGATGTGGAGTGGGAATCAAGTGAATGTCATCAATTGGGTTTGCTTCATCCATAGGAAATTCAGGATCAACCTCGGCTTGAAAAACATCCTGAGTAGTTCTTGGAGAAAATTGAAATAGTTGTAACATTTCCTCGCAAGGCCAATACTCTGATGGTGATGGGGTAGAATCTCCTCGATCAAAGTCAATTGCCTCAATGTCGAGATGCAATGGCTTTGATGGGTTATTCGGATCTATCAATGGTGTGGTTAAATCTATGGAAATCATGTTGATGGATACATGATCTCCCATTCTAGGGTGAGTGGGTCTAGAGACCTGATGTTGTCTCATAACTCATGGGGGTGGCTCTGGTGGAAGTGGAATAACTGGCGGTGGCCTATGTGGAAGAGGATGAGCCTACTCTTTGCACGATAAGAGCTGGCATCAGATGGGACCTTGGATGGGGAATAACATGCGAAGATAATATTCATCCTCATCATCCAAGGGGAACACTCTCTCATGTTCATCATCTGAGCTAGGGAAGTTTATTGGTGCGATGCCATAGTCATCTTCATCATCACTCATCCATTCATGAGGAGGACCTTGATCCTCTTCCTCACTATCATATTTCAAGGTATGTGAGCTTTCCCCCACTTCATGGGGTTGGGCAACATCACTGGATAGTCCTTGATCTACCATATCTATGGGGAAATAATCCCCCAAGGAATGAATGTGATTCGGATTGGCATATGGATCGCATGTAAGCTTATCCTGATAACCTAGACATAGGTGTTCTAGACTCTCTGTGAGGACATCCAATGATACTGGCTTATTGTGTCCCAACCTGGATTTATCATAAGGTAGCTGATATTGGGGCTGACATGGAACACGAGTACCCTACTCATATAGGCCTAAACCAAAACCATGCCAATTACAGTGATCTAAGTACCACAATGCATAATCTGGATTCGACAAATAGTTTACATCCTCAGAAAAGGGTTCATCATCTTCTTCTTTCAAAGGAATTGGTAGAGCTCCATACTCTAAACCCCCATATACAAAATTAGTTTGATTGGGAGGTAGACCAAGAGGCACGATGCTACCTATGGGAAGATGAGGTCACCCCATATCTTGCACTATCTCTATAGATGGAACCATTGTGACATTTCTTACCAGATATTCTCCTATCCCTGTACTAGACATATGCACTATGACCTGGGATGGCGAAGGTGGATGAGATGGAAGTGAGGTTTGAGGTGACTCAATGTGAACCTCTGGAAGTGATTCCTCATTTACTACACAAGGAATCTCCTCCATGGATATGGTGGAAACTAGAGGTGGGCTCTCATCAATGGGCCTTTTTGACATGTTCCTCGATGGAGGATCTGACGATGTCGAAGGCATCTCTGAAGCTGTCGATGATGAGGATGGGATGGATGAAGATGTAGATGGTGAAATGGAAGGTGATGGTGGAATGGGTAGACCCTGAATAGGTGCATTCAGTCAGAAATCTACATGAGTCGAAGGTAATGTTGACTCTGGCATCTGTTGCACCATATTGCAGTATTTGAAGGGCTCTAGATCTGCAGAGACTACGTGCACTTGCCCTTCATGAGTGTATTTGAGACATTGATGTGCAATGGATGGGACACACTTCATATCCCATATCCAAGGTCTACCTAGCAAAATGTTATAGGCCATATCACCTTCCAACACATGACACAATGTCGGTATAGTCTTGTGCCCCACCTGGATGGGTAAGACTATGGTACCGATGGTAGAGCATATTGTGTCATTAAATGCATGAAGAGTGTAAGTTGATGCAACAACATGAGATGCTGGCAATTTTAGGTGTTTTAATGCTTTGGTTGTGATGATATTACTCGAGGAACCAGTGTCTATGAGCACTCTCTTGTATGGTACATCGTTTACACATGCAATGATGTGCAAAGGAGGATCTACCATATCATTGGCTATTTCCTTAAGCTCATGCTCATGAAATGTTATTACTGGTTCCTTGCACTATTGCACATGACCCAAAAAATCAATGAAGGAGTTAGACTCCTATGGTTGCAACTCTATTGACTTTAGAATATCCATCAAAGCATCCCGATGTGGAGGTGATTGTTGGATTAGCTCATAGATGGACAATCATGTTGATGTTGTCCTCAAGCTTTGTGCAAGCTTGTTCTTTATTGTTAATGTTGGCCTAGATGGAAGGCCCTATACTATAGGTGGTGTAGTTTGCGACGTAGCTGGAACATCACTCGAAGCTGCAGGTGGTGCAACTTGGCTTGGATATCTTTGATTCTTGGTCACAATACTCACCATCCCAACATACCCTTGGATAGGGGGTGTTGTCTTCACCTCATTCATCGGTTTAGCAGGTGCTACCTATACCTCATGAGTTGGTAATGGGTCTTTGTATATACCCATATGCTGATTGGTAGGGGCTAGTGGAGCATCTACTTGAAGCTCATTCCTCTCAATCATGTCTTGTACTAGGTGTTTAAAACCATAGCACGTTGGTAGATCATGGCCACTTTGCCGATGAAATTTGCAATATTGATCCTCTCGGCATCCCATAGGCTTGGGTTTGCCTATTTTTGGATCGATGGGTTTGATATCTGGAAGATTAATCATTTTTGCAACCCATAATCGATCGAATAGAGAATCCATGGATTCAGCGAAGGGAGTAAATTGTCGCTTAGGGTGACGTTGTTGGTTCTATCCCTGATTCGCTTGACCATTACTATTATAACTCGCAAGAGGAGGTTGGGCCTGATAGTTCACCTTTTGAGGAGGCATCGCTTGTGTAGGCCCAGGGACATTTATGGCCACTTGATTGACCATTGCTGGCTTTGTAGGTGTCGAGCTACTTTTAGGGTTCTTTGTCCACTCCTTGCGAGGTTTGGCTATTTCTCCCTCTTGGATTTTTATTTCTTCTATATTTCTAGCCTATGCTAGAGCTTCTTCCAAGGTAGGGTATTGTTGTAATTGCAATATTAAAGAGATGGGTTTTAAGAAACTCTTTGAAAACAACCGAGTTAACTCAGTCACTAGCAATAGATAAGGTAGCTTAGCCAAAAGCGTTCACCACCTATTTCCATAATCAGTAATCGACTCATCATCGGTTTGCTTTAACCCCGTGAGGTCTGTTAATGTCACCTTCCTTTTGGTGTTAAAGGTGAAACATTCCAAAAATGCATCAGCAAATTGTTCAAATGTATAGACGCTATGTTTTGGAAGTTGGTTGAACCACTCAATGGCAGGGCCAGAGAGGGTACTTAGAAAAGTTTTGAGGAGCAATGCATCATTGTCCTGTATGTTAAAGCACAAATTTAAAAATCTAGTAACGTGCTCTTGAGCATCTTCTTCCCCCTTGAATCTATCCAATTTTGGCATTTTGAAATGCTCAGGGTATATCGAGGAAGGAATGGATGGATGTAATGGTTGATTCTTTAGCTGATGCAAAGTGGGTTTTTGAAGCCCATTGCTAGTTGTCTTACCTTCTACAGTTTCTAAGCGTGCAAGCAAAGCTTGATACGCATCTGAGGATTTGATTTCCTCTTCCTTATTTTGAACTTGTAGAGGTGGATGAGGAATATTAAGCATAGGTTGGGGTGGTTGATTGACATCATCCATGCCTCCATAAGGTGCTTCTACATAATCCTCATTTTGTTCCAAGTCATCGTAAGCCCCATAAGGTGTATCAGGTATGGGCCTACAAGGAGGAACGAACACCTCTTGAAGGTGATCTATGTTTGGTCTATCATATACATTCTATTCAGGCCTAGGAGGTCTAGGAGGTAACATTGGATTAGGTCTAGGAGACCTATCTTGTTGGAGGTTTGGTTGCCTCGGGTGAGCCTCCTATCTATGCGTATTTGGAGTAGAAGCTCCATTACGCAAAGTTTCTTGAATTTGGCATTCAAGTATTTCTTTCTCTAATTGCTGCCACTGCTCTAAGAGATCTAAGTGATGTTTATCAGACCTAAGTTGATTAAACTTGGCCTGGTGGTCAGCATACTTCTTTACCAACTGATTGATCTGATCAGTTGTGTTAGGTCTAAGTGCCTTAGCACTATTACCCTGATATCTATCTTGTTCAAGGGGGTTCGTGAGATCTATTATAGCTTTCCCTTGATTGAGGGAGGTTATATTGACTTGAGGCTCACCCCTAAATAGATGTTCTTGATAATATACTGGTGTAGAGGCACAACGTGCTTGCATTGACACATTTGAATGAGGATAATCTAGATGCTCCTTAGGTCTTCCCTCATAAATAAGGAAAGGTAAGGTGGAATGAGGTCACCTATGGTGATGAGTATCATACTCATCATGATTATGGCACCATGGGGAAGGGTGGTTTGAAATCATAAGATGATCATTCAACCCTACCTTAGGTGACAAGTCATACTCCTATGTAGTAGTGTGAGGAGTAGATCGAGCAGGCACATGAATGCGTGGGATTGCTCTATTGGGAAGTGCTCCATTGCATGGTGATTCTTCTTGAAAGAAGGCATTAGACACATCTATATTAGGGAAATAATTCCCTAAAATGGGGACTGTTTCCTATGGGGGTACCCCATGTAGGAGTCCCTTGTTGGCTAGGTCCCTTTCTTGCTACTCTAGGAGTAACCATCCATTCATCTGCCACTCGATGATTAGGGATATGACTTCCTAAGTTGAGACCATCACCTATGGGGGTGCCCCATGTAGGGGTCCCTTGTTGGCTAGGTCTCCTTTCAGCCCCTCTAGGGCTAGGAAGAGTAGGTGGTCTCCAAGGAGGTATGACCATGTCCTTGGGATCTAGGCGAAGACGTTGTATGTCCTCTTCCCTACTCCCCACAACTTCCACCCTTAAATGGGCTTGGCTATGAGTATGTACCATAGCTATGTACTCTAGACTACTATATGATTATCTCCTTTACAATTTTTATGAATTTGAAACAAACAAACAATAGAAACACACAAGCATAGAAGTGATTATCTCTTTTAAATATTTTAGATGTGAATCCCTAAATTGTTTGTTGTTTCAAGATGTGTTGCTTTGTAAAGAAAATACTTGGCGTGTTTGATTTTGTTGATGTAATACTCAAATTTTTAAAGGTTTTCACCTATACACTCATAGCTCGACAACCGGTAATGAAATTCTAGTCACGTAAACCAACCAAAGTATGGTGATGAAATCCATACCCGATCAGGGAGCATAGGTCCTGTCGATCCTCACCCAACACCCCGTGCATAGTGATACACCCCTCCGAAGAGGGATGCATGCTATTTTGCATGGTTAGGATAGATCTTGGAGTCGGTATTGGCCAATAAAATAGGGTACGTGGGATTTTGAGTCAATGGATGGAGATGAAACCCACCATCATTGAACTCTATCAGTGGTTGGGAATGAAGTCCAACTCACCAACGTTTAAGTAGATCGTGGTGTGTGTGTGTTCCTTTTAAAATATTGAAATAAAACAATACAACATTCAATGATGATTCACTAAATGCATGAAAGTACATTTTATATTCAGACTTGTTAGTAGCATAAAAAGGAAACCACTAAAATTGATAACCTATATGAACTTAACCTTCTTTTTGGTAAGTTTCAAGTAGGCAAACCAGACAAAAAGCATACAAAATACTATTCATTTTCCTATTTTTCTTAATCTGATTAATGCAAAAATTTATAAATATGATATCTAACCTTTCAATGCATGCAAAAGACAAGAAAACTTTGAAATTTAAGCTAATTTAAATAGTATAAATGCAAATTGAAGGTTCAGAGAGGTGTATTTTCTGACCTGAAACTTGCTATTTCTACAAATTTTTGTAGAAAACCTCTAGTTTTGTAACCATCCTAGGTGGGGATGGTTAGCAATTTGGGGGCCATCCCTAGATGTGTCACCTAGTTGGTCATCCCTACCTGTGTCACCTAGCAGAAAAGGGGTCGTTTCTACTCAGAACGGTCAAAACCTGCAACATTCAAAACAGAAAATAGAGGTAAAAAATGGACACATTCAAAGGGGAGAGATAAATAATCTCAAATACCATGATCACCACTAAAGAAGCAAAATTTATGACATCACCTTAAGGGCTCTTTATTGCAATGTAAAGCAGATTAAAGCAAGCATTCAAAGGGAAAGTGCACAATAAGTAATCTACTGAAATGAAGAGTAATGTGCAATAAAAGAGGTGGATTTCTCCTTGTATTCATTCACTCATGGATTCAAATAGGATTACAATACATCCCCTCGAGGGCTTTATAATTTGATACATTTCAACATTACAATGTACAAAGGATCTAATCCCTTGCAAGGTCTTAATGGCGTGCTCTAATGTTCATTTCGCATCCCACACTCGAGAGCTAGTCTTGGGCCTATCCTTCTATGCCTCTTAGCTCCTCCCTCCTATATAGCATACCTACACCTACACACAAGGGATTGAAATTGGTTAATAGCATATGCATTTATAGATTTAAAACCTTGAAAACATAGAAAGCATGCATCTAGAAATAACAAAACTTATCTATCATAAATCAAAACAACTACAAATGATCTATAATTCAAGCATGATGTTATCTAGATGGTTTTGGAAATATCTAAGCATAAAATGAAGGGAAAATGTTAGCAAAAATAGTGACCATCCCTGACAGGGACAACTAGACCTGCAATAATGAAACCTCCAATTGGACCATCAAAACAGCTCCAAATCTCACCAAATTTGAACACAAGGCTAATCTAGACATTCCTAAATGATCTATGGTGGAATTTAATCAAAATTCCCTACTATTTTCTAACCATCCCTAATAGGTGCAACTAGCTACTGCTAACCATCCCCAGGTGGGACGGTTACAAATCTGCTTGGAATTTATCACCAATTCTAATGGGATCTGGTCTAAAACTATCCTAGAGGTTGTGTCAAAAAATGGGGTCAAATTGCTCTCCAATATGACCAGTTTTGGAATGGTTTTAGTGGATTTGGGATGCCCCTAAAAGCACCTTCGAATGAAGAGGGTTTCAAGGCAAAGTGAGGGTAAATATGATGGCAAAAGGTGAGGGTAGAATTGGGCAGCACTTCATTGTAAAATGCTTCAACTCTTCTCTTTTGAAATTGGGTGAACACACCTCATTTTATAGCCCAAATAGGGCATCTAGGGCAAAGGGGAAAGTATTGGCATGCAAGGCAAGTGCCACCACTTGTCAAAACCCTTGCCATGATTGGGTAGAAGAGGTTGCCCATTTGGGGCCTCTAATTGGGAGTTCTTGGTCTCCATGATAGGCTCCCAATCAATTTTTGGTGATTGGGTGGAGAATATGGTAGTAATTGATTGCCATTTCTCTACCCCTTTGACTTTTGGGGTGTCTATTTAGGGACCATCCCACCCAGGGATGGTTTTGGATGGTCATCCCTAGGTGGGACGGTCACCATCTGTGACCATCCCTTGGTGGGACGGTCATAAGGATATGCCCCAAAACCTCCCAAAACTGCTGGGGACCTTCCCAAAAGTGCTATGGAGCCTTATGTTACCCTAGAGGGTTGCCCAATGGGGCCATATGATGTCGATAAGAGTGGCGCAAGTGGCGCATTGGTAGTCTTATCCGATTTACATGATTTTAGTGTCTACAGGTATCTTCAGAGTAACGTCAAATAAATTGTTAGAATTCATTGTATCCCTTCATGGAATTGAGGTGGATCCCACTAAAATTTCAACATTTGTAGACATTCCACCTCCGATGAATCTTACCAAAATTCTTATCCTTAAAGTCAAATTGTAATCCATTTGAAGGTTCATCTTGCAACTTGTTTATAAATTTTAATATTTTCTAAGTTTCTAAAGAAAGACACTAAGTTTGATTGGGATGATGAATGTCAAGAGGATTTTGAAACTTCAAAAGCATATTTTTTGACACTACCCATCTTCATACCTCCTAATCCAACCCAATTATTGTTGTTATATGTAGTTTCCACCAATCATACCCTTGGATCTATGTTAGCCCAATATGATTATCAACATTGAGAAAGGGTCATCTACTAATTAGTAGGATATTGGTTAGCTACAAAACTATTTATACAACATTAGAAAAATGTGCTTAATAGTGATATTTTCTTCACAAAAATTGTGATAATATATTATTAGCTAAAAGGCTTATATTATAGCAATAAATATCCTCTTTGATATCTAATGTCAAACCCTACCTCTTGAGATAGACTGCCAAATGGGTTATCACCCCTAGTAAATTTGATCTTGATTTTGTTAGTAAAAAATAATTACAAGTACAAGTAATCACAAATTAATTAGACATAGCACCTTTATAATCCAAGCATATTTAAACGTAAAATTTCTCAATGAATTTGTTCTATCCATAAAGACACAAGAATATGAGTCATGGATTTTTTATTTTGATGCTGCTCAATGCATCAAGGGATTTAGAGGTAAAATTTTCTTAGTTATCCCAAAAAAACAACTCATACCTTTGTTTTATAAACTCTAATTTTCATGAACCAATAATATGGAAGAATATGAAGCACTCATTTTAAATATTCAAGCCATGATGAGTTTAAAAATTAAGACATTAGCCATCTTTGGTGATTTCCAATTAGTGATAAATCAAATTAATGATGATTATCAAACTAAAGATGGTAAAATAAAACCATCTAAGGATATTGTAGATAAATTAATGGTTTTATTCGACAAAATTACATTAGAATCTATCCTACAATATAGCAACCATCATGTGGATGCCACGGCTATAGTCACTTCCCTTTTATCTTCAAGAAGTATAGTAGATTTTCTATAGGTTGTATCCCTTTGAGATTTACTGGAAAAAATAATAAATCCTGGTTATTTTTTCTACGTCTCTTTTGTGCTTTATTTTTTTTGTTAATAATTTCATGTTTTTATTGCTCATGATTTTATATTCCTAGCAATTGGTATCAGAGTGAGGTTGAATTGGGAGCAATGGAAAAAGAAGGCAGGTTCAGGGTTGAGAAGTTTAATAACCAAAATTTCCAGCTATGGAAGATGTAAATAGAGGATTATCTATATCAAAAGTATATTTACCTACCATTATTAGGTAGAAAATCAAAGAAGCCAACAAATATATCAAATGAATAATGGGAATTTCTGTATAGAAAGGTACTACAACTATGTCTGGCATCATCGATGGTCTTCAATATTTCAAAAGAAAAGACAACGAAGGATTTAATGAATGTGCTGGCCAAACTATATGAAAAACCTTCATCTTAAAATAAAGTATTTCTTATGAAGTATTTATTTAAATGCAAATGTGAGAAGGTGTATTTGTTATTGATCATTTGAATGAGTTTAACATGGTTACAAATCAGTTAACCTCTATAGGCATAAATTTTTATGATGAGGTTAGGGCTCTTTTGATCTTGTGCTCATTGCCAAAAAGTTGGAATGGCTTGGTCATGGTTGTGAGTAATTCTATCTCTAGTTTAAATACTTTAAATTTTGATGATGTTATTGGTGTTATCCTAAGCGAGGAAATGTAAAGGAAAAGCACAATGTGAGACATTAGGTAATGCTTTGAGTGTGGAAAATATGGGGAGATATAAGGGGAGAGGAAAGAACCCAAGGAAACATAGAAAATCAAAGAAGGAAATATTCAAATCCAAATGAAAGCAGTTGGAATGTTGGCACTATGGGAATAAAGGACAACTAAAAAGAGATTGTTGGCCTCAAAAAGGAAAATAGGGAGATGAAAATAGGATAATCAGGAATCAAACATTATAGGTGATATATTGCAAGATGCTTTAATATTTTCACTAGATAGTTTTAATGACAATTGGGTACTAGAATTAGGGGCTTCATATCATGCCACACCCTATAGGAAATATTTCTAGACTATGTTCAAGGTGATTTTGGATAGGTTTATTTGGGGGATGATTGGCCATGTAAAATCATTGGAAAGGGTAAGATATAGATAAAATTACTGAATGGAAACCAATGGTTTTTGAAAGAGGTAAGGTATATTTATGATTTGAGAAGAAATCTAATTTTCATAGGTCAATTGGACAATGAAGGATGTACAGTGACATTCTCAGTAGATTCGTGGAAGGTTGCTAAAGGATCACTAATATTAGCAAAAGAAAAGAATTCAGGTACATTGTATGCATGTACTGGTAATACTAATATATCTATTATTTTAACCTTTACAGGAGAAGATACAAATTTTTGGAATCATAGGCTTGGACACATGAGAGAGAAGGGGATGTATATTCTCCACTCAAGGAAATTGTTGCTAGGATTGAAGTAGATTGATATGGATTTTTGTGAGCACTATGTTTATGGAAAATAGAAAAGAGTTAGATTTCTTAAAGTTGAGAAGGAAAAGAAGAGTGAAAATCTAGAGCCTGTGCATATAGAAGTGTAGGGACTAGCTTAGGTATCATCTCTTTGTAGCTCTAATTATTATGTTATTTTTATTGATGATGCAAATAGAAAAACTTGGCTTTACTGTATTTGAAAGAAATCAAATATCTTTGATACTTTTAAGAAATGGAAAGCTTTGGTTGAGAATGAGATAAAATAAGTTGAATTATCTTAGATTAGATAATGGAGGTGAGTACTACAGGAAGTAATTTGAAAATTATTTTTCATACCATGGGATTCATAGAGTGAAGACAATTCTAGGAACACCACAGAAAAATGGTGTGTTAGAAAGGATGAATAGGACAATCATGAAATGTGTTAGGTGTATGAGATTACATGCGGGATTGCCCTTATAGTTTTGGGAAGATGTTGTGGATACTACTATTTATTTAATAAACATAGGGCCTTCAAGTTCACTAGATGGTGGTATTCCAGAAGAGGTATGGATAGGTAAAACTATTAATTTTTCATTTCTAAAGACTTTCGGTTGTGAAGATTTCATGCATATTGATAAAGAAAATAGAACAAAAATTGAGGCAAAATATAATAAGTATATTTTTATTGGATATGGATTTAATGATTTTGGTTATCGCTTTTGGGATTATGCAAATTGTAGAAAAATAATAACACCCAAAAAAATAGACACAAATGAACACTTGCAATAAAATGAATATCTCTTTTGTATTAAAATTTACAATGCTTTGAATTACCCCAAGTGTATTGGGGGTAATGTTACAATGATATTGTACAATACAAGTGCCCAAATGAACAATGGTGGCACTCCAAATAGATCAACTGGTGTTCTTTCTTCTTTTGCTACAACTCCAAAGGGGTGAGTGGGCTTCTGCTATCCAATGTAGGGACCACTCCAACTTCAATAACTCTCCAAGATACTTGCTTCCTACACACACGTGAAAAATTAAATGGGATTTACTAGCACCTGTATACAAACATATAAAGTATAAAATACAAAAACTCTTGAAAAAATAGTAAATACAAAAAATAGAGAACATCAAATATAATGCTTTACTGAGAAATTGACTTACTGATCGACATGATATGTTTTATTTCAACTTTGAGAAACTATGGGAATGCAATGAAGTCTACTAAAATGTTCATGAGTGGCAGGAGAAATCGTGCAGATGTGGTTTTGATTGTAAAATCATGGATGGCTAGTGTATACTGAAATATAGATTTTTGTGAAACGGGGCCTTCAAGCTTCAAATTTCTCCTCTCCTTGGGATGCATCTAGAGCTCTAGTCCTATTTTGGTCACTTAATGGTATAAATGTTTGGCCTCCTTGATTTTGTGGGGTAAAGGTGATTTTATAGGCTCCTTAGTATTTTTGAGGGAAATGAGAGGTTGCAAGCCAGTATTTCCAAGTGGTAATCTTGGGCTACCAAATGGAGGGAGCAATTAGAGTGACTCACCCAAGGTGTCTCACTTAACTCGAGTGATGTGGTTGCAAGTGGAGTGCTATGTGGAGGGTTGCCCCATGTGAAGGGACAACGGGGATAAGGGTGTATGAAATGTGGCAAGGGGTGCTGGTGAGGTGGCTAACACATGTCTAGTGGGTAGGCAAGGTATCCTAGGATGATTTTCCAGATTTAATAAATCTAAAAAATAGGATAATATGCAGGATTTATATACCTAAGTCCAAACCTAAGCATATAACTTTACTATGCATGATTTTATGTGGGGTGCTAAATGCGTCTATAGATACCTATTTTTGTACCATGTTGTATGAAACATGATGCAGTGCAAAAAACCAATGACACCTATATTTATTGCATGAATGGATTCAAATCTTCTCGACGCACAAGAATGACCAATTTTTGAAAATCTTGATGCTATTTTGATTTGTTTACTTACCCCCTCAATTTGCAAATGGGTAAAGGATGAAAGCCATGAGCCAATTGACCAAATGTGGATGATGAAAGTAGGTGAATGATTGAATGATGAAAATTTGATATGTGCAAATGTATGACATTAAATCAGCTTGATACCCTAAGTTTGGGATTAATTGTGTTTTAAAAATTTGCTTTTGGTTCGTTTGTGGCATATGTTGTGGTAAAACCATCGACCACATTTGGAGTTGTAGTTCCCTCATGACTTTAGAAATTCCTTTCAAATGATGGGTTCAAGAAACCAATCATTTTAGGAATTTGATGCTCGGGTGAACTTCAATTAATATCAACTTTGATTTGATTGTTTTTCGCTTTTGACCCAATGAAAAGGGTTGAAGGATAACCTTGTGCAAATCTCGTTTGAACACAACCAAACTCAAATATTGAGGGACCTACCTAATTAATGAAATTTTAATATGATGATGAGTGTCCTTATGGTTATCTATATATCCTACTAGATTGCATGGATTGCTAGTCACTACAACTACCAGGTGTATAGGGTAATTCACTAGGTACGAGGTTCACTAATTGATTTGGCGATTATGATGATGATTATAATACTTTTGTGAAAATGGATGATGTAGTTTGGTTGGGTTTTTTTATTTTTTGTCTTTTGGTTTTTAACCGCGCATGTGCGGCTTTGTCCCCCTTTAACTGTGTAACCATTTTTTGTACCATAAACCATGTGTGCATGTTTTTGTGCACTCTATAAATCATGGGTGCACAATTTCACATGCTCTGCATGCTATAGGTGCACATTTTTCACCATAAAATGTGGCTATATAAAGGGGAGTGGGTCATTTTCATTTCATTATTGTGTTACAACATTGACTAGTGGTTTGAGAAGAGTGTGTGAGATGGTTTTTGGTGAGGCTAGTGGAGTGGGTGTGAGTGCAAAGGTGGGTGTCAGTGTGGGGGCTAAAGGCTCAACTGGAGTGGAAGTCAGAGTTCACTATGCCAAGGTAGGTGTCCTAAATTATTAGTTTAGGATTTTATTATTTTTATGTTTGTGTGTTTTTTTTTTTTTGTATTTTGTATTTTGCAACCACTAAGAGGGGTTGGAATTTTTTTTGTATTTTTTTTGTATTTTACAACCACTAAGAGGGGTTGGCAAAATTTTTGTTTATTTTTTGAATTTTTTTTTTGGATATGCATAAGTGGGGAAGGTTGAAAGTTTTTTTTTTAAATGCAATTTATGCTAGGATGATATGCAATGTTTTTGTGTTTTTCTTGTTTTTGAGATGCAATGTGTGTAAAATGATTTGCTATGTTTTTGTGTTATTTTTGGAATATGCACTGATGTAAAATTTATTTGTGCTTTCAAGTAAAATTTATTACTGCTACACATCGATGACCTTGCACCATATCCAAAGTGAAAAAAAATTTCATAGCTAATGATTGGAAGTTCTTGTAGGTTGTAGGTTTGGATGGCTGTGGATGAGTAGGGACTATTCGATTTTATGAGGAGCTCCTATCTACATTGGTGGAGAGATGGGACCCTAACAAGGGTTCATTTTAGCTTTTGAAAAGGGATACAACCATCACCTTGGATGATGTTTATCGCACCTCCCATGTTCCTATCGAGGTTCTACCAGTGAGGGTGATCCATGATAAGCAGGCGGTCCTTAGTTTGATTTATGGAGATTATTGGGATGTTGAATGTGGAAAGGATAGTATTACTTAACTTTATCTCTACAAGGATAAGAAGTTGGGTGCCCTTCCAAATTTCTTAATGTACATACTAGGAAACATGTTATTGCCTAATAGCATGGGCTCGAGGTTCCCCTCAAACCATGTATCTATTGTACTACACCTAATATTAGAGCCTCAGATTTATGCATGGGCTCCCATGATTTTATGTCAATTGTAAATTGAGATCTATGAGGTGAAGATATGGGAGTAGAAGGACCTTAGTTGTAGCTTGGTGCTCTAGATTTGGGCATGGTAGCAAATCATATTTTGTCACCTAGAGGGGCTACCCTACACATGTGATGGTTCACTTTATCATACTCTCCACTGGCAAGTTAGTGAGGAGTCTTCTCCTACTCATACTCCTTGCATCATGGAGATCTACCAAGATAGCCTGAGTGGTTTGATGCGTGATGATATATGCTGGTGATCTTAGAGGAGTTTGACTTGGGTGGATGATGTTGTGCAAATTCATCAGGTGAGATGAGGCAAGTGGATGGTAGGGATCCATGGGCAAGATATGGATTACATCCAGTTCTCATGAGTAATGAGATAGTTTAGTATGGTTCAGGGAGTTCTAGATGCTCCTATGATGTATAGGCAGTGAGGAGATGAGCTCAATATCCCATTGACTCTATAATTTTGGATAGTAGATGCAGTAGATGATGTAGTAGTGGATGTTCTTGATATATGATGTAGGGATGATTGTAGACTATGACATTTGGTTTGAAACATAGCTTATGTGGAGGTCTATCCAAGTAGTGGATGATGTAGTCAAAAAGGATCATCCTGATACTGGTGAGCAGGCAGCTCAATAATCAAAGCGTCATTAGGATAGGGGAGCTAGGAGGCAATATGATGTGGGCACACAATAGATAAATGTTGACACTAGGGTTGGTTGATATGGAGGTGATAGATGTGATAGAGGCCATGATGTGGATTTGGATGATGATGGAAATGATGGTGGATATGGAGATGGCATAGGGTAGGATGCTCCTCCTTACCATATAGAGGATGAGTGGGGGATACTCTAGGTATAGTAGGATAGCATGGATGAGGAGGTGATGAGGTGACTCAGATTTAGGGTGATATGGATGGGTTTCATGGTAGGTCAAGTGGAGTTGATGCTACTACTACTTTTTCAGCTTGAGATACAAATATTACAAGGCTACAGGATGAGGTGACTTAGCTATATGGCAAGTTGGATGGGTTACGGGTTAGGTCGAGTAGAGGTGATGATGTTGCTACTATTGCAACTCTCAAGATAGATCTAGCTCAATGAGTGACCTTTTAGATAATGGATTTGAGGACTATCCATAGGTATACTACTTACATTGCTATGTTGGAGAACATTTTAGATCAACATCATATTCCTCTATATGTTCCTCCATCATCAGTTTTAGGTTCCAATAGGTAGACTGAGTCTTGGCTAGGTTGGTCATGGTCTCATAGGTCATCTGACTCACATGCTCTGTCTGGTTTTCAATGATATGGATTAGTAGCACATGTTTTTAATAAGTTTTTAGCTAAGGATAAGCATTATTTAATACATTATATCCATAACTTATGTGTGTAATACCTATTTATAGGCACATTTTTATATGCTAATACAATTAAGATTTAGATTATCTTTCATATCTCATGTTTGTTGTAAATTGATTCCTCATCATTGGTATCAGAGAAAGTTATAGATAAAGGTTAGTATCCTCTTCCTCTAGGCCAATATTGGTTCAAACAAGGAACAAGAATGCATCTTGTAGGTCTGATTTGTAGAGTTGTTTACTTCCATTATAGATAGTTTGCATTTGTAGGCTTTAAAAATTATTTTTAAATTCGTATGCGATTTTGTCTTGATTCAACCGTGCATATTTGACAATTTCAAAACTTTTTTCACTTCTATTTTTATGTCATACTCATTCAAATCATGTTCTGGTGCACTTGCACCTTTTTTTTTGTGACCATCATATATTTTTGTATCTGATAGTATGATATTGAGTTTGATAGTTTTGTTTGATGAGGTCTCTGCCCAAATTTTTGACCTCACTACGATGCTTCAACAAATCCACATGGATATTATTACTAATTTTTAGTAGCTTCAATCTAAAATACTCACTGCTATTGATGAAGAATAAGAATATGATGAGTCTTTAGCAACACTTAAATTTGAACCAGGTTCTCTAGGTGGCATGCCCAACATCTTACCACTAGACGATGTTCCTTCTCTTGTAGATCCGAGCTCATTTGTAGCTCCTATTGTAGATCAGGCCCCTCCAGCCATTGTATATTAAAGATCTCTCTACCACTATCATCATACCTACTGCACTTTATGGCCTTTCAGTTCATCCATAGCCTCATCACTACAATTTGCTTTCTTGATGGTTCTTCTCTCAAATGTTGGTTTCTAGTTTTTGGCCACCATTACATCCATTTCTAGTGTTGTCACATATTTCATTTGATCCAACATATTTGGAGTCTTGGATTTTTTATATCCTATTTTAAAAAATTGATCTAATACACATAGATTTTTCACCATCTTCTTTGGTGGCTCCGTCGCTCTTTTCGACATGTTTCTATGTTTTTAGATGATGATTTTCTGGTGAAGAGGGGGAAAACTGCCCTATCGCATATAATTCCTAAAATTTGGATCTGCAAGAGAGAAGCCTTTGGGTTAACCATGTGGGTATGTTGTTCTCTACATTCGGTTCTAGGGTGAAGGGTTATCAGGAATGGTTTAGGGACTTGCTCCAAGTCCTTGGGAATTTTGAGAATGTTTGATGTGTTCAATTAAAAGTAATCACCTAAATTTGGCCTTTCTATATCTATGCTATGAAAGATAAAATACAATGCAAAAATATAGAATGGAGAAATACAACAGCTAACCCTAGAATAATTATTTCTAACCTAGGGTTTTAAATAAATAATCTTTAAGCAAGGGATCAAGAAAGAATGCACAAATAGAATTAACCCTAGATGCACATTATATGCTATTATATTTTAAAAGCCTAGAAATTAATATAAAATAAAATATAGGGTTTTAAACCAGAAAAATAGGCACCCAAAATATAGCCTATAGTTTAATGGGAACACTTATCTTAACTAATGGTTGATCCAAGTTTTCATCCTCTTATCCAATGATATCAACAATTCCTATTCTTGCAAGATAACTTAAGAAACACTTGAAAATATGATTAGCATTAGGGGATCTACTTAGGCCAATGTACAATAATGCTTGGAGGCACAACAGTCAAACCCCCTAGGCACTTTTAGATGATATTTAAGAATAGAAGCGAAAATTGACCTTTGGATATTTAATCATAAAAAAGTAGTGTATTAGAATACAAATAAAATGCAAAACATGCAACTATGATCTAAATATAGTCTAAGATTCTATCATGCAGTTAAAAATATCACATTACCCCCATATTGACTTGGGATAAAATTGTGATCCATAGAGAGTTGGCATGATAACGTAGAAGATAAAGTTGTACCCCATCTAGATCGGGTGTGGTTTCACCTCTATAGAAAATAAACCCTATGTTCAAGCCTGTGAGGTTGCATCACATTAATACTTGGTGCAAATTCACTTGAGACATGAAGAAAATAAAGTAGAATGTGAAATACAATCAAGATGTCTAAACAAAATGAAAATAGTTGGTGAATGGTGTAGAAGCAGGCAGAAGTATCGAGACCTTTGAGTAGTTGATCTCTCCTTTAGGATACGATATGGATACATGAGAGTGAACAAAAAATAAGATCAATGTAGCAGAAGATAAAATTCACACTTAGGAGTTAGCTTGCTTGTAGGAGAAAAGAAAGCAGATAAAAAATAATTGCGAGTGTGTTATAATAATCGCATGTAGAAATCATCAACTTGTGTCCCCTAAAATGAAAGATCAAATCCTCCTTTTATAGTTATTTTGAAGGTGAAAAGATCAATAAAAACCCAAGAAGACCAATTCTAAAACATGCTAGCTGGAAGAATTAGGGTTTCTATTTGAGAAACTCTAAAAAGATGAAATTGTGCCCTGTCTCAACTGACTACAATTTTACCTATGTTAAGTCATGCCCCATATTAACCAGATGCAATTTCACTTAGAGGATGAAAAAAAGGAAAAACAAGGGGAAATAGGCCTATCCCATGCTTGGGAAAGTGTTGGAGGTCTCTTAGAGGGTTCAAGGAAGATTACCTACTAAATTGGGTCAATTTTATGTGTCTACATTTTATCTCCTCTTTGATGCATTTATGGCCTAATAAATGTGTCAAATAAGATATGTAAACATACACTCTAACAAAAAACAACAATAAAAAGTGGGGTATCTATTTTAGAAGAAAATAATGGTGTGAAAATAGTGTCATTCCAAATAATTTTTTGGTTTACACGTAAATCAAGGCATTAGGGACTTTAATGCTTCTATAGGTCGGGGTGCCTCCTCAAGTTTTGTGAGGTAGAAAATGCCTCATAGAAACTAAAAAATTTAGACATAGAATAAGGTATAAAGAAAAAATAATAAAAAAAAAAATGAAGAAAGAGAGGGCAAAAGAAGCAGGGTTAAAAGTGAAAAAGGGTAAAACCCTAATTCATTTTCACCGTGCGAAGGGGGAAAAAGAGAGCTCTGGGGAAAATGGTGATGGCACTACCAATGCACTATTCAACTATTGCAAGAGGTGAGACTAGCGTAGAGGTGGACCAAGCATAGGTAGACCCAAAAACCATCACCTTTATGCAAATTTGTGTTTTTTTGATTTGCATGTTTTTCAAATTTAGGATTTTTTTAGTATTTGGAAATTCATCGCTGTGAATGGTGATGATTTTTGCACTCAATTGGGGCATGAATTCATAGCCTGGCCATGATTTTACCTAGTAAACACACTATGAAATTGCATCCTTTAAACAAGAGGTACAATTTTGCTCTGGTGAAATCATCCACCTAAAAAATTAGGTTCAATTTCACCAAAAGGGAAAGAAAGAAAAATAAAAGGAAAAAAAATAAAACAAAAAAGAAGAAGAGAGAAAGGAAAACAAGCTAAGTGAAGTACATAATACTCAATCTAGTTGATTGTAATTTTTATTAAAAAAAAATTTGATGTATTTGTGATTTTATTAAATTTATGAAACTGATAAATTTTATTTCTTTTTGTGGATGTAGCTTGGTGTACTCGAGAGTTGGGAGTGGCACTCAGGCTCACTGGAGGTGGAGATAGATGAACTAATATGGGTGTATATGGCTTGACTAGAGGTAGTGGGGCTAGACCACCTAGTTTGGATGCCTCACATTGAGACATATAGGGCTTTGGTAATAGCCCTAGTAGAGAGATGGTACCTGGAATCATCTACCTTTTGGTTACCAACAAGGGAGATAACTGTCACCCTAGAGGATGTTCAATGGATTTTATATGTTCCTATTAGGGGAGCATCATTTTATAAGGTACGAGGATGGCTAGCCACTATTCAAAAAATTTCAAGAGGTTGTGTCCACCAGGTGCGAGAGAGAACCATTGTAGTCGATGATCTAGTGGGTATACATGGGAAAGACCCACTAATGATCATGCTCTATGGGGTGGTGGTTGAGATACTGATGTGCCATACTAGTAGGTGATATCTACCATGGGCTATGGTAGGAGTAGTAGTAGACATGCGAGAGTAGGGAGTGATGTTCACTTGGGGTCCATATGTATTGGCTCATTTCTACAAAAAACTATACAACATCATGTACAAGCGATCTATAGGGTTAGTTTGTATGACTTTGCTCAAGGTGTGGTGTTGGAAGCACATAGTCATTTAGAGACTGCATGCACTACCAGGTCCACTACCCAACCCAAAGAATCCATTATCATATAGGTGGTCAATATTTCTTGAGAGTTTCGTGAGGGCCTATGCCAAGAACCTGCCACTAGCTAGGCATGTGATCGATGAGCTTCAAGAGGTAAATATCATCTGATGACCATGGTTTCTTCACCCTAGATGGGTTAAGGATAGGGTGGATATAGCTAGGGTGAGGATGGCTAATGATAGAGAAGAGGGAGCTAGAGGTCTTCCACTTTGATAGAGTCCTAAGTTAGCTCAATATTTTGCAAGGAGTCCTAGACCTAGGGTACTATTGGTACTAGAGGGTATACCAAGATCTAGTAGGGGTCAAAGGTGAGCGAGACCTCACCAGGTGGGTCAAGTATGACTTGGATGATCCTCCTTATGTTGACCCAAGAGTATACAGTGTAGGAGTGGCTATCAGGTATAGGTGATGGTATAGAGGAGTTATGAACCAGAGGATCTCCCCACCTATCCTAATACAAAGGCACCACATGGGAATGCAATGGGTTTTTTAAGAGGTTGCTCGCTAGGCCATAGAGAGGGCACAATAGGGTCATGCAAACCTAAGATAGAGGTATACACACACCCTAATTGTATTGGTGGTGGAGGCCACAAACTCTATAGGATTTGAGGAGGAAGAGACAATAAGAGTTACCTCTATAGAGACCAAGAGGCTAAAGGGTGGAGATCCTAGAGAGGCCTCAACATCTATAATAGTTGTTATTCGGGTCTAGGTGCAAGGAGATATAGAGTATCTACGGGTGTAGGTAGAGACTCTATAGGGGAAAATGGACTAGATCTAGGAGGATAGGGCCAGGAGGCTAGAGGTACTATAGAGCTCACTAAGTGCTACAAAGATAAAGAGAGACACAACTCAGGTAGAGGTTGATCAGCTTTGATGGGAGGTGACCTCTCTAGATAGAGAGCATCAAAGGGCCAGGGTTGATGGGATGGCTATCATTGGGAGTAGCCAAGTGGGTGATGAAGCCCAACTCTTACAGGTGGAACTACGAAGAATAGTAGAGATGTTGGAGATAGCTATTTAGTGGGCTATATTTTTTGATATAGTGTACTATGTAGCGATCCCAGTGAAGTGAATGATGCCACTCCCTCTATCCCTTCAATCAGCTAGTAGATCACGATCTCGATCTAGGATATGTAGTAGCCTAGGCTACCTCCTCCTTAGGGTGGGTTAGAGGGAGCATGATCTCAGAGCTAGGGCTAGGGATCAGGATGATGCATTTATTTTGGATTGTAGTGTGCATCCCTAGGTTGAGTGTACCAAGTCTAGATTGTGGTACACAAACTAGACACTATGTTGTATCTCTTTTTATCTCAAGTAATACAGACCTACTCCTTTATTTTACTTTATGTGTTATACATGTATGATGGTTTAATATATTTTGATCATTACTTTATGTTTCATGTTTCATGTATGAAAAAACTATCTAAATTGAAATCTACATGAAATGCATGGATGAAAAAGAAATAATAAGAAAGATGAATAAGAAAGAATAAGAAGGAATAAGAAGAAGAAAAATAAGGAAGAATAAGAAAGAGAAGAAGGAAGAAGAAGAAGAAGGAGAATAAGAATGTCCAAAGGTCAACCATCTAAAATAGATAAGGATGAGTGATTCGATATCGTGACCAAAATGAGGAGAGAGAAGTTGCAGCCAAAAATGTCGCGATATCGCGACAAGTCGGAGGAGAGAGAAGGCGCAACCGAAAATGTCGCGATATCGCGACAAGTCGGAGGAGAGAGAAGGCGCAATCAAAAATGTCATGATTTCGTGACAAGTCGGAGGAGAGAGAAGGCACAATCGAAAATGTCACGATATCGCGACAAGTCGGAGGAGAGAGAAGGCATAGTTGAAAATGTCACGATTTCGCGACAAGTCGGAAGAGAGAGAAGGCGCAAGGCAAACTGTCACGATTTCGCGACATGTTGGAGGCCAAGAAGCTAAGTCGAGAAACTGTAGCGATTTCGCTACATGTTGATTTTTCGCTGACCGAAGCAAGAAGAAAGCGTTAAGTTGAAAAGTTGTAGCGATTTCGCTACAAGTCAAAAGTGCACAAAGCAAAGGTGTAGCGATTTCGCTACGGGTAAAAGTTGCACAAAGCAAAGGTGTAGCGATTTCGCTATGGGTAAAAGTTGCATAGAACTAAGGTGTAGCGATTTCGCTACGGGCAAAAGTTGCACAACACGAAGGTGTAGCGATTTCGCTACCAGACAAAAGTGCAGAACTTAAAGATGCAGCGATTATGTTCAAGTCAAAATTTCACGGGAAAAAGCAAGTTGGAAGCACAAGGCACAAAGTTGTAGCGATTTCGCTACTGCATGAAGCTCAAAATGTATGGAAGCCGAAAGCGTCGCGATTTCGCGACAAAGATGAGGATGACGTCAGCGAAAGCTGAAAGTGTCACGATTTCGCGACAGGTTGCAAGAAAAGCCGCTAGAAGCCGAAAGCGTCGTGATTTCGTGACAAGAATGAGGATGACGTCAGCAAAAGCTGAAAGTGTCACGATTTCATGACAGGATGCAAGAAAAGCTGCTGGAAGCCGAAAGCGTCATGATTTCACGACAAGAATGAGGATGACGTCAGCAACTGATCAAAGTGTCACGATTTCGTGACAAGAATGGAAGTGAAGCGTTCGAAGGCCAAAAGGGTCGTGATTTCATGACGACAAGGTCAAGAAGGCGTACGGCCACAAAAAGTGTCGTGATATCATGACGTGTTGCTATTTCATGGCAATAAGCTACAGGAAGGTGACGAAGGTGGCAGAAGAGTTTGAGGTCGACAAAGTTAAATCAGGGCCGATGGATTTTAGGGTTTGAAGCTGACATCTTTTAGGGTTTCACAGCCGATGTTCTTAGAGGTTGAAGCCGACATCATTTAGGGTTTTACAACGGATCTGAAGCCGACATCTTTTAGGGTTTCACAGTGGATGCTCTTAGAGGTTGAAGCCGTCATCTTCTAGGGTTTACGATCGACATTTTCTAGGGTTCACAACCGACGTTTCCTAGGGTTTGTCTCTGAGATTTCGTCTATAAAAGGATGGTTACTTCGGTTGAAATGATGAGGAAGAGAGTGCGAGAGCGAGCAGAGTGCGTTGCGTTGAGATAATGTGCGAATGCGAATAGAGTGATTGCGCCAGTTCAGTCGTGTAGAGTGCAAAGTTGTAGTTCGAATCTGCATATCGTGATTGCATGGATGAAAAGCGCAATGTGTAGAGATGGAGTTCTAAGTTCAAAATATTAGTGCACGAATAAGCAGAAGTGTCGAACAACCGATTGCAGTAGAGAGTGCAAAGAAGAATACAGAAGCGGTCGGATAGTGCGAATCGTGTCGCATAGAAGTAGCAGAATGCAATAAAATAGTAGACTATGAGAAATGAGGTGAAAGTTTTATTCTATAATCTTTATTATTGTTTTCCAAGTTGTAGCTTGGCACAAGGGGTTGGTGCCTCTTTCCAGTAGGTGCTGGTAAAATAGGAGTTGGTGCTCCATTCTGTTGAAGCAGATAAAGTTAAGGGGTTGGTGCTCCTTCCAGTTGGTGTCGGTAAAGGATTATGTAAAGTTGTAGCTTTGCATTGACCGGATTTGGATGGTAGTCCAAGCGAGTCATTTTTGAGGAGTAGCCACATTGGTGAACCTCGTTAAATTGTCGTGTTATGTGTGATGCTTTCTTGATGCATTTAGTATCTCTCTTATCTCGCTTTAAACTCATTACTGGATTTAAAACTAATTGTTTTAGAAGTTTTTAAAGAACACACTGATTCACCCCCCTCTCAGTGCCATTGTGATTACAACAATTGGTATCGAGCCAAGTACTCGAACAGGCTTAAACAACTAAGGTGATCTTAGAAGTTACGCAATGGCAAGTGGTGAAGGTTTCTCCTCGAACAAAGCACCATTGTTTGATGGGACTAACTATGCATTCTAGAAAATTAGAATGCAGACATATCTCAGTGCTTTGGGTTTTGACATCTGGGGTGCAGTAGTTAATGGTTACAAAGCTCCTGCTACCGCTCCAACAAGACACTGCTGGTAAAAAGGCATTTGAATATGATTCAAAAGCAAAAAATGCCATCATGTGTGGACTAGTGGACAAGTGAGCTAGTCAAGGTCATAAATTGTGAATCAACAAAAGATATATGGGATAAACTAGAGAACATCCATGAAGGAGATGATAGGATCAAGGAGGCCAAGCTTCAAGCACATCGAGCTCAATACGAATCTTTAAAGATGGACAATGATGAGAACATAGAGACCTTCATGCAAAGAGTCAATGGGATCACCAATTCAATCAGAGGTCTCGGCGAAGAATTAACCGATGCTGCTATCGTGAAAAAGGTATTAAGATCGCTCCCTCCTAGATTTGATTCTAAAGTCTCTGCCATAGAAGAAGCCAAAGATCTAAATAGTTTTAGTATGGATGAGATGCATGGTTCTTTGACTCGCTTTTGAAATGAGAATAGGAAGGTCTAATCCCACAGATAGAGAAGCAGCTTTCAAAGCCCTAAAAGGCAAAAGCACAAAACAAGAGTCTGAAGAAGAGGATGCTTCAGATGAAATGGAAGCAAATTTTGTCAGAAAGTTGAGAAAAGGAAAAGGAAAATACAAAGGAAAGCTACCTTTTAAATGTTTCAATTGTGGAGGCATTGGACACTTTGCTATCAAATGTCCTCTCCATGACAAGAACAAAGGTGAAGAAACTCAGCATCAAGAAAGAAGTGAATGGAGGAAGAAAACTAACTTCAGAAAAGGCAATTTCAAAAAGAAAAGCTTTATCTCCCGAAATGCAGAATCTTCAGAGGACAGTTCTAGTGAAGACTCTAAAGAAGGAACAGGTGAGGCTCTCTTTATGGCGTTTGAAGTAGAAGAATCAGAAGAGGCAGAAAACACACAAAAGAGAGAAGGAATGAACTCGAAGTATCTATTGAAATAGGTGAGGCTGAAGTTGATTTAGAAGGTGAGCTGGTTTCTGCTCTTATGGAATGGAAATCTGAGAAAAGAAAGAATAAAAAATTGTTAAGGAAGCTTGAGGATGCAAATGACATTATAGCCAGTCTAAAAACACAGACATGAAGAGTACAAGAAAATGTCCGAAGATCTTGAAGTACAGGTAACCATGAAGATAGATTACTGTTGCAAATTGGAAGAAGAAAATGTTAGTCTTCGAATACAGATACAAGAGCTGGATCAAAAAATTAGCTGTCATTTAAAACGTGATGAAAGTTCGATGAAGCTGGACAAAATCCTAAGCGATCAAAGACCCACAGGTATCAAATTCGGTCTGGGCTTTACTGAAGGAGAATCATCAAATGGACCAAAGGCAAGCAATGTTGAATGTGAAAAGAGTAAAGACAAGAAACAAGCCGTTGAAAGAAAAACAAATCGGGCAAAAGAAAGCAAGTAATGCCAATCCTGAAATAGGAACCGACAATGACGGTTTTACCAAGGTCATACATCAAAAGAAAAGAAGATCCAAGGCTCCCGCAACAACTTGGCAAAAACCATCTTTCAGGTTCAATCATTATTTCTATGGTTTCTGTTTTAAATGTAATGGTTATGGGCATAAAATTGTGGACTGCAAGTACAATATAGGTCCTAGAAGTTTCACTAGTAGAAATGCTTTTGCTCCTCTAATGAGTTATGCAGGAGAATGCTTTAATTGTCACAACTTTGGGCATATTGCTAGAAACTGTCACAGTATTTCTGTTTCAAATCAATCTCAAAAAAGAAGAATTCAACCATATAGGGCAAAACAAAATAGAATTTCTTCTGAAGGATATGTGCAAGATTCTGAAAAGGGGAAATCCAAGCTAGAACCCAACACCACAGTTAAAATAGAATGGAAACAAAAAGAATAGCTCAGGAAAGAACATGAATCTTTAATAGTGCAGATAGCTTTTAGAGCTCAGAATAAATGTGTACCGTGGATCCTTGATAGTGGGTGCTCAAGTCATATGACAGGTGATAAACAGAAATTTGAAAAACTACAGAAATATGAGGGTGGCTCCGTGAAGTTTGGAAATAATGATGGAGCCAAAATTATAGGAAAAGGGTCTGTCAAAATTAGTGAAGGGAAAATCAAGTCAGAAGAAGTTTTATATGTGGATGGTTTGAAACATAACCTGTTAAGTGTGAGTCAAATCTGTGATAAAGGACATGAAGTGGTTTTCAAGAAGCAGGGTTGTGAAGTCAAAAAAATAAACAACGGGAAATTGATAGCAACCGGTTCAAGGACGTCTGGCAACCTGTACACACTCTCAAAATTTTCGAAGGTATGTGCTTCATCGGACAAGAAGAAGAGAACTGGTTGTGGCATAAGAGGCTTGGACACATAAGTTTTGATAATTTGGTGAAAATCAGCTCTAAACAAGCAATGAGAGATATTCCAACCATTAAGAAACCTTCAAACAGTGTTTGTGCTTCATGTCGAAGGGAAAGCAAACCAGAGTTTCATTTAAAACAAAAGAATACCACACTAGCAGGCCTTTGGAACTCATTCATACAGACTTATGTGGACCCATGAGGACTCAAAGCATAAACGGTGACAAATACTTTATGTTGTGTATCGATGATTATTCCGTAATGACATGGATATTCTTCCTAAAAGATAAAACAGAAGCTTTTGAAATGTTCGAACCTTCAAACAGACTAGTTGAGAATGAAACAAGAAAAAGGATTAAATGCTTGCGATCAGACAGAGGAGGAGAATTCATTTCGAATGAATTTACAGAATACTATGGAAAATACGGTATCAGGAGACAATATTCAGCAGCCAGAACTCCTCAGTAGAATGGTGTAGTAGAGAGGAAGAACAGAACTATACAGGAAATGGCACGCACCATGCTGCGAGAAAACAAAATAGCAGATAGATTCTGGAAAGAAGCAGTTCACACAGCAATATACATTCAAAACAGGTATATGTTAAGAACTCATGAATGCAAAACACCGTATGAGTTGTGGTTTGGTAGAAAAGCAACAACTAAACATCTCAAAGTATTTGGCTGTAAGTGCTACATCAGAAAAACTGATGACAACCTTGGGAAGTTTGAAGATAGAGCAGATGAAGGTGTCTTTGTTGGTTACTCTCCAAATAGCAAAGCTTACAAATGCTACAACAAGAGACTCAAGAAAATTGTGGACAGTGCAGATGTTAAATTCGATGAAGGGAGGAAACAAATAGTTAACTTTCAAGAAAACTACCCAATCTACGAAGAAGTCATTGAAGGAGATGAGGTGCATGGAACAGAAAATACGTCTACGGTTGATGCGAGATAATTTATCCGATGACTCGGAGGTGCAAGAAAACATAAAATTTAAAACAAGCAATTGGCAGAAAAATCATCCTAGAGACCAAATAATTGGAGATCCCACAATCGGCATTCGGACAAGAAAGAAAGTAATAAGTAATTACTCTCTTTTATCCAAGGATTGAGCCCAAAAACATAGATGAAGCAAGCAAAGATGATAGCTGGATGAAGGCAATAAATGAAGAGTTGGATCAGATTGAAAAGAACAAAACTTGGGAATTAGTACCCGGACCTGCAAATAAGAATATAATCGGCACCAAATGGATATTTCGGAACAAATTAAATGAAGACGGACAGGTCATTAGGAACAAAGCAAGACTGGTTTGTAAAGGGTATGCACAGGTCGAAGGCATTGATTTTGAAGAGACTTTTGCACCAGTGGCTAGATTAGAAGCAATTAGAATGTTTCTGGCCTTAGCAGTCCACAAGAACTTTAGAGTTTATCAGATGGATGTAAAATCTGCCTTTTTAAATGGAAAACTTGAAGAAGAGGTCTATATTGAACAACCAGATGGCTTTCAAATTAGTGAAGATCCTAACCTTGTCTGCAAATTAAAAAAGGCACTGTATGGATTAAAACAAGCACCACGGGCATGGTATGCAAGGCTAGATAATTATCTTTCTCAACAGGGATTCAAGAAAGGATTAGTGGACAGTAATCTGTATGTAAAAACAGAAGGTGGGCATCTCATTGTTCTAGTTGTCTACGTAGATGATATCATATTTGGCAGCAACAAAGATGAATCTTGTAAAGACTTAGCAAATAAGATGCAGAATGAATTTGAAATGTCTATGATTGGTGAACTGTCTTACTTTCTTGGGCTACAAGTTAATCAAAATGAGAAAGGCATATTCATTTCCCAAACTAAGTATGTAAAAGAAATGTTAAAGAGGTTCACTATGGAGGACTGTAAGCCAGTAAGCACTCCCATGACAACAGGTTGCAAGTTGAGTAAAGAAGACAAATCTCCACCTGTAGATCAAACCATGTATAGATCAATGATAGGAAGCTTACTATATTTAACAGCAACTAGACCTGATATTCTACAGGCAATTTGCATGGTAGCTAGATTTCAGGCCAGTCCCAAAGAGACTCATGTGACAGCAGTTAAAAGGATTTTTTGGTATCTCAAGGGCACCATTGAGTATGGGTTGTGGTATCCAAAAGGCAAAGACTTCACTCTTATATCATATTCAGATGCAGATTGGGCTGGATGTGTTGATGACAGAAAGAGTACCAATGGAGGTGCATTCTATTTGGGGGACAGATTGGTTGCATGGCACAGTAAGAAGCAAGAGTCAGTTTCTTTATCTACAACTGAGGCAGAATATATTGCAGCAGCAACATGTTGCACACAAGTCTTGTGGATGAAACAAACTTTGAAAGATCTAGGTATTAATTTTAGTGAACCAATATCAATAAAGTGTGATAACACCAAGTGCAATTAACATCTCTAAGAATCAAAGTAATGCACTCACGGACAAAGCACATTGCTATAAGGTATCATTTCTTGAAGGAGAAAGTTGCAGAAGGAGAAGTTAAATTGGACTATGTCCCAACTACGTAACAAGTAGCGAGATATTTTTACAAAACCTTTGCCCAAGGAAGTATTTGAGTACCTTCGAAGCAAATTAGGAGTAGTCACACTTCCTAAGAAGTGACTAGCTACAATGATCACTTTCTCAGGGGGAGCATTTGAGTATTTGACTATTCTTTTGCTCATGATCATAATTTGTGCCAGATGCAACAAATTGTGCCTGAGAAGTGTGAGGATGGACTCAGGGGGAGTCTGCAGCAGCCCTTTGGTATTATTGACAAAGGGGGAGAAGAGTTACAGGGATGTACACAGGTGTTGCCAACAATTCCAAAGGGGGAGATTGTTGAGCAAGGAGGTGCAAGAAGTTTGTCATTGTTGTCAACACAGGCAGCTAGATCCAATGATGCAGTGGACAGACAGTGTAGGAGTCATTCAGATGCAGAAGATAGAAAAAATTCGAAGAAAAAGACAAGTTAGAAAACTGTCGCGATATCGCGACATGTTTTCTGTCGCGATTTCGCGACAAGTCGGAGGAGAGAGAAGACGCAGCTGAAAATGTCACGATATCGCGACCAAAATGAGGAGAGAGAAGTTGCAGCCGAAAATGTCACGATATCGCGACAAGTCGGAGGAGAGAGAAGGCGCAACCGAAAATGTCACGATATCGCGACAAGTCGGAGGAGAGAGAAGGCACAATCAAAAATGTCATGATTTCGCGACAAGTCGGAGGAGAGAGAAGGCGCAATCGAAAATGTCATGATATCACGACAAGTCGGAGGAGAGAGAAGGCATAGTTGAAAATGTCACGATTTCGTGACAAGTCGGAAGAGAGAGAAGGCGCAAGGCAAACTGTCGTGATTTCGTGACATGTTGGAGGCCAAGAAGCTAAGTCGAGAAACTGTAGCGATTTCGCTACATGTTGATTTTTCGCTGACCGAAGCAAGAAGAAAGTGTTAAGTTGAAAAGCTGTAGCGATTTCGCTACAAGTCAAAAGTGCACAAAGCAAAGGTGTAGCGATTTCGCTATGGGTAAAAGTTGCACAAAGCAAAGGTGTAGCGATTTCGCTATGGGTAAAAGTTGCACAGAACTAAGGTGTAGCGATTTCGCTACGGGCAAAAGTTGCACAACACGAAGGTGTAGCGATTTCGCTACCAGAAAAAAGTGCAGAACTTAAAGATGCAGCGATTATGTTCAAGTCAAAATTTCATGGGAAAAAGCAAGTTGGAAGCACAAGGCACAAAGTTGTAGCGATTTCGCTATTGCATGAAGCTCAAAATGTACGAAAGCCGAAAGCGTCGCGATTTCGTGACAAAGATGAGGATGACGTCAGTGAAAGCTGAAAGTGTCACGATTTCATGACAGGTTGCAAGAAAAGCCGCTAGAAGCCGAAAGCATCACGATTTCGCGACAAGAATGAGGATGACGTCAACAAAAGCTGAAAGTGTCACGATTTCATGACAGGATGCAAGAAAAGCTGCTGGAAGCCAGAAGCGTCACGATTTCACGACAAGAATGAGGATGACGTCAGCAACTGATCAAAGTGTCACGATTTCACGACAAGAATGGAAGTGAAGCGTTCGAAGGCCAAAAGGGTCACGATTTCGCGACGACAAGGTCAAGAAGGCGTACGGCCACAAAAAGTGTCGCGATATCATGACGTGTTGCTATTTCACGGCAATAAGCTACAGGAAGGTGACGAAGGTGGCAGAAGAGTTTGAGGCCGACAAAGTTAAATCAGGGCCGACGGATTTTAGGGTTTGAAGCCGACATCTTTTAGGGTTTCACAGCCGATGTTCTTAGAGGTTGAAGCCGACATCATTTAGGGTTTTACAGAGGATCTGAAGCCGACATTTTTTAGGGTTTCACAGTGGATGCTCTTAGAGGTTGAAGCCGTCATCTTCTAGGGTTTACGGCCGACATTTTCTAGGGTTCACAGCCGACGTTTCCTAGGGTTTGTCTCTGAGATTTCATCTATAAAAGGATGGTTACTTCGGTTGAAAAGATGAGGAAGACAGAGTGCGAGAGCGAGCAGAGTGCGTTGCGTTGAGATAATGTGCGAATGCGAATAGAGTGATTGCGCCAGTTCGGCCGTGTAGAGTGCAAAGTTGTAGTTCGAATCTGCATATCGTGATTGCATGGATGAAAAGCGCAATGTGTAGAGATGGAGTTCTAAGTTCAAAATATTAGCACGTGAATAAGCAGAAGTGTCGAACAGCCGATTGCAGCAGAGAGTGCAAAGAAGAATACAGAAGCGGTCGGATAGTGCGAATCGTGTCGCGCAGAAGCAGTAGAATGCAAAAAAATAGTAGACTGTGAGAAATGAGGTGAAAGTTTTATTCTGTAATCTTTATTATTGTTTTCCAAGTTGTAGCTTGGCACAAGGGGTTGGTGCCTCTTTCCAGTAGGTGTCTGGTAAAATAGGAGTTGGTGCTCCATTCCGTTGAAGCAGATAAAGTTAAGGGGTTGGTGCTCCTTCCAGTTGGTGTTGGTAAAGGATTATGTAAAGTTGTAGCTTTGCATTGACTGGATTTGGATGGTAGTCCAAGCAGTCATTTTTGAGGAGTAGCCACATTGGTGAACCTCGTTAAATTGCCGTGTTATGTGTGATGCTTTCTTGATGCATTTAGTATCTCTCTTATCTCGCTTTAAACTACTGCTGGATTTAAAACTAATTGTTTTAGAAGTTTTTAAAGAACACACTGATTCACCCCCCCCCTCTCAGTGCCATTGTGATTACAACAATTCACAGTATAAAACTAGCATAGTTTGCAAGGAACTAGTGTAGTTAAATACTATGGATCATACCAAAAACTAAGGGCTAAACCTGCTATGGTCTTATAACTTGCTTGTGGTGCAAAAATACTTAGATCCTAACCTGTTATGGGTGGTTTCTCCCTTATTTACTAGTTTGAGGTGATTATCTTCTAGGATGTATGCCGAGGTCTAATGATACTAACCAAGGAGCTTATATTGTAATGGGATGTTGATCCTACTTAGTCAAAAGAGAGTATGACCTAATAGAAGATCATAGATGATGTAATACCTACTAGGATGTACAAATATACCATGTGGTGTATAGTATAAAATTTTGCAAGTGCTATCCTAGATAGGGGTTTTAAGAATACAAAGGACATTGTGAGTGTGTGCTAGTGTGAAAAAGATGTCAAAGAGGAAATTAAAATAAAGTTGTGTCTTTATAAGAGCAAGAATAAATAAGGGGAAAGAAGCAGCACCAAAGAGAATATGGAAGAATAATCCCTAAGTTGGGATATAGCTAGGCATCAGAGTCCTAGTGATAGTGCAATGCATGTGAGCTATGACCTAACTAGGTATCATCACGTGCCATTATCACCAAATCGCCAAAAAGCTACATGATCAGGAAGTCATGAAAAATCAATCATGAAATTTTATGACACTGAATCATGCAAGTTATTTAAGATGTCAAGAAATCATGCAAGTATGACAGGAAATAATGCAATATGAGCAAGTAGGTGGATGTAAATGTAGCTAAATGATGATTTTTTTCTTTTATTTTGAGTGAGAAGAATTATACTCAATGCAAAATTTGAATACACCATTTATCTTATTATAATAAATAAACATACCGTGATCTATCATATCGAGGAGATTCCTAGAAATTATGTCCTCTTGGTAATGAAAATCATGGAGGAGTTCCTCTAAGGTTTATCTTTTGACAATCATGGCATGGTAGTCATTACATTTTCAAATAGAACCATTATTTTTAACATAAGAAGCACCATTTAACAAATCATAATTTTATTTTAAAGTAGTAGGTTTAGTGTTAGAACAAACAGAACTAGCCATATTACAAAAAAAAATACTTTTGATGAAAAAGGAGAACCCTCATTTTTAATTTTATTTTTATATGTTGTTGAATTTTTATAATCTATATATTTTGCATAAGTTATAAGATGATCATCATCCTAAAATGGTAAATTTAAATTTTTATTAGGTATAAAACCTATGCCACATATCCAAGGCAAAATCTCAACATCCAAGGGTTCTTGAATGCCCTTCTGTTGTGATCCCAAACAGTAACTACATATCCTATACTAGATATGATCTAGTTAGAAAGAAGGTAATCATTAGTGAGGTAACATTGAGAAAAAGAGTGCTGGTGGGTAGCACATGACCTCCCTAGCAGAGGTATACTAGTGGAGTTATGGTATGAGGCCGATGTACTAACCACTAGACATGCTTTATTGATGACTTTGATCTCCAAAATTCTTCTACCAGACTCATTTGGTGCCAGGTTCCCTTGGAACCTTTTGGAGTTGGTGTTCACACTTGTGGAGTGCACCGTAGAGTAGTCGCTAGTGATGGCTTGGGGTCCTACATTACTGGCATAGTTATATGATGAGCTATATGAGATCCACTCCCATGGGTGGAAGGGCTTAGGGTGTAGTTTTCTACTATAGTTTTGGGGATGGTAGCATATTATTGTGGATCGATCATGGGGACTACCATGGATGACATGAGCATAGTTGGTAGATAGGGAGATAGGCTATGGGATTCTATGGTAGTAAGCCCAGGAGGTAGGTCAGAGCCATCACTTTGTAGGTGAGGTTGAGCACTACATAGAGTCCTTTGCATGACTTAGGGTAGAGGATGTGATTTGGAGACCCTATAGGGATTGTCCAATGTGGCCTGATGCTGAGGCACAGTTTCTCCAGGTGAGGTGAGGGAGATGGTTAGTTGGGTGACATGGGACTGAGTGGGAGTACTTTCCTTATGCTCGAGTCCTATGGTAGTTTGGGCTATGCTAGGGGTTTCCTAGTGAGCCAGTGGTCTACCGACACTATGGGGATGAGAGGATACTTGATTGGCCTATGGTTGAGGTATTGGGAGAGGAGTCAGATCCTATAGTGGATATTTCTGATCGAGATGATGTAGGGACTACAGCAGAGTATGACTCTTGGTGGGTGACTCACCAATGGTGGGGAGAGGGGCCACTAGGGGGTGATGCAGCTACGATGGTAGGGGAGGCTAATAGGGATGTTGTATATGAGGATAGTAATGAGGCTCCAGATGATGAGGAGCCAGACATAGGTGAGTGACATGTACATCATCGAGTAGTAGATGAGTGGATAGACCTCCTTGATTTAGGGGATCCATAGGATGACTTTGGTGAGGGTGACTTTGATGATCAAGGTTTGTAGGTATAGCTAGCAGCATGAGATGCCACTATTACTGAGCTATAAGGTGATCTTATCAGAGGTAGATGGGAGCACATAGAGGAGATAGCTCTCCTATAGGCATAGGTGTAGAGTGCACAGGCTGAGATTGATAGACATGTAGAAGAGATAGCTACTCTTTAGGTACAGGTTGGAGTACAGAGCCCTAGCCATGGGGGATCTAGTAGTGGTGAGATAGCTAGACTATGAGAGGAGGTGACATAGCTCCAGGCCTTAGTGGGGGACCTCTAGGCTCATTTTCATGAGGAGTGAGCATTCACCTAGGTTTTGGAGGATGAGATAGTGCACCTTAGGGGGTGCATACCAGCATGTCCTTCTACTAGTGGGTCACACCAGAGTTGGAGGAGTGGTATAGGATAGTATTCTACGAGGATGGGGGCTCCTAAAACCGCATAGAGGGTAGACAGGTTAGGGAGTAGCAGATCTAGGAGTTCTCATCGGACACAGACTAAGGGTGGGGGTGAGAGTCATAGTGTCGATCCTACGTGATCATGGCTTTTGAGACTCTATGGCTCTTTTTGATATTTTGGGATTATGAGGTCTGAGGACCCACTTTATTGTAGCCTATGGGCAGTTTATGGATGATGATGTAGCTTTGGATTTCATATATATATATATATATGAGTTTTCTGTTATCATCATGTATTTCTTTACTACTTTATGAGATGTATGCAATGCTTATATTTGCTTTATGATGCTTTTGATGGATGCCTACCATGTATGCATGTATTGTAATATGATGTGATTTGATGATATGTATATATGTATATGCATAATGAAATGGATGATTTGTTAATTTGTATGATAGATCATGAATATTGTTTGACATACTAGATGCTAGCACCATAGATTGTACAAAATTTATCTCATCATTTTAATGTTATCATGACACTATGTAATGGCTTGTGTAAATGTAAAGTAACAAACATGTGATAGCATGATATGAAATGAAATGAATAATATAATGTTATATGATGTGTTTGGGATTTTCAAGAGACTCAAACACTCTAGTTACCTAATCAAAAGTTGTATAGTAACCATGCAAGATTTTTTGGCAAAGTATAAATCTGCTAAGATAACCAAGATATTCAATATCCCTGTGTGTGCATGTGAGTTCATTACTATGATAACGCATAAAGTTACCCTAGTGCCAAACAAGATTGATTCAGCCCATCTGTACTAGAGATCACCCTATGAGTATCATTATCCTAAGTTTTGTACGTAGTTGGATTAGACCACTAGGCAATATAGGCTACCAAAATCTAGCTCATCCACATGCAAACATTGGTCTATACAAAATCAAGTTGCTTATGTGATAGACATATCATCATGCATAAGGATACCACCATTGCCAAGTAGGCTTGATGCCACCCAACCTATAATGAGGATCACCTTATGGTTCTCTAATGCTGAGAATTCCAAGGATTCAAGTTCAGTACTCCCTTATTTTATTTTATCTTTGAATTGTGCAAGGGAGTTGCTCATTTTTTGTTATGGTGAGCAATGGATTTTGGTAGTGGTGAGAACCACTATTTATTTTACTTTTTTCTAATGGTGAAAACCACTATTTATTTTGAATATTGTTAAGTGATAACAACCATTATTTATTTTTCTCTTTTGGATACTTGCCCCAATTTGGTGTGAAGCAAGGGATTTTGATTATTTTGGGTAAGGAGGAACTTGTCCTTTTGTCAATTCTTAGCATCTTTGAACCATTCACATAGGGGGATGAGTGAGATAAAATTTTCACTTAAGGTAACCTAGACCACTTTGTAGGTTTCATATTTCCTTGTGCTAAACTTGGATTTATTAATGTGAAAATGTGTTGGGATTTTGATATATACAAGGTATAATCTAAGCAGGATTCTACCTTCTAAAAATCATGATAGCTTTCTACAAAATCTGAAAAGAAAACTAGAGATGGCTGAGTGACCGAAAACCCTAAAGATACCTTTATGAACAATGGCTAAGTGAAGGGAAATAGACACACAATATGGAATGTGGATGGAAATGATAAATATAATGTAAATAGGTGGTAAAACTAACCTTTGACAACATTGATTATGATAGATGCCTAGTGTACATACTTGGTGCTAGACATGTATGATCAAATTCTAACAATGCAAAATGCAATGATGAGGATGCCTAATGCAAGTGATGTTATAATGCAATGATATGAAATGCAATGCAATGCAATATTTTTATGTTTTTGATGTTTTAATGATGTTTTTGTATTTTTGATATATATATGTATATACAGTTTGACCAATGGGCTTAGTGAATGCCATTGGGGCTTTTGGGTGACCAAAGGGTTTATAGATACCTTTGGGGATTTTTGGGGTGACCAAAGGGCTTATAGATACCTTTGGGGCATTTTGGGGTGACCAAAGGGCTTATAGATGCCTTTGGGGCTTTTGGTGACAATAGACACCTATGACTATAGACCTAGGGATTTTGGGTGACCAATTAAAGGGTTACCCATAGATCCACCTTGGAGCATTTTAGGGTGACCTAGATGATTGTAGACCACCTAGGAGCATTTTAGGGTGACCTAGATGGTTGTAGACCACCTAGAGGTATTTTAGGGTGACCTAGATGGTCATAGACCACCTAGGAGTATTTTAGGTTGACCTAGATGATCGTAGACCACCTAGGAGTATTTTAGGTTGACCTAGATGGTCGTAGACTACCTAGGAGCATTTTAGGTTGACCTAGATGATCGTAGACCACCTAGGTATTTTAGGTTGACCTAGATGGTCGTAGACCACCTAAGAGCATTTTAGGGTGACCTAGATGGTCATAGACCACCTAGGAGTATTTTAGGGTGACCTAGATGGTCGTAGACCACCTAGGAGTATTTTAGGTAGGGCATGGTGCTCTAAGCATGGAAAGGTCATAGGTGACTGATATTCAAGGGTTCAAGCTCTTCACTTCCTTCAATGGATGCTAAGAGATAAGTTCTAGGTCCAATATGACTAGTAATGATATATGGACCTAACCAGTTTATCATAAATTTATCCCATAGATGGGGTGGCAAATTTGAGTTTTGTTGGTTCTCTTTTAGAACTAAATCACCAACCTAAAAGTCTCTAGGGTGGAATTTCATGTTGTAAGCTCTCTTAAGGTACTCTTGATAAACACGTAGATGCTCAAGAGCATTCACGCATCACTCATCAAGAAAAGTTAGTTGGTCTAGATGAGCTTGTCATACAGTATCATCATCGATGAACTCCTACATAGAGATGCACAATGATGGGATTTCTAGCTCTAAAGGCATGATAGCCTCAACACCATACACTAGTGAAAATGGAGTTGCCCTAGTGGGAGTCTGAATACTAGTGTGATAGGCCCAAAGGGCAAGAGGTAATTGATTATGCCAATCCTTATGATTTTCCTTAACGATTTTCTTTAAGATTGTAATTACTATTTTATTAGATGCCTCTGCTTGCCCATTAGCTTGTGGATAATAGGGCATAGAAAAGTTGTGTTGTATATTATATTTTGTTGTTAGAGCATGCACATATTTATTCTTAAAGGGTGTCCCATTATCTAAAATTATCTTGGATGGAATACCAAAATGACAAATGATATTATGCAGCATGAACTCCATGATGCGAGGTCCAGTCATAGTGGTAAGGGGAATTGCTTCCACCCATTTTGTAAAGTACTCAGTAGCCATAATGATAAATGTGTGATGGCCTGAGGAGGCAGGTGAGATTTTCCCAATTAAATCAAACCCCCATTGTGAAAATGGCCAAACCGATTGAATCGGTTGTAAGGCCTATGAAGGTACATGTGTCAAATTTGCATGGTGTTGACACTTTATGCACTTCTTCACATAAGCACAACAATCTTGCTCTAAATTTGGCCAATAATAGCCCATGCGAAGAATGCACTTTGCGATGGCCATGCCACTAAAATGGCCACCACATGTACCATCGTGTGCTTGGGCAATGGCCCAAGCTGACTCTTGAGAGTCTAAGCAATGAAGGAGGATACCCTCATAGCTTCGATGATACATTATATCTCCAAGTAAGACATACTTTGCCACCTTTTTCTTAAATGCTCATTTTATGGCATGCGACAATCTAGAAGGAATACTTCCAAGTTTTAAATAATCTTTTATTTGGGTGGCCCAATCTTGTTTTAAAGAAGCCTCAATTGTATGAATTGTATGATCCTTTTGACATTCATCTCTCACAAATGTTGATTGAGAGAGAACTTGTAGATATAGCATTGTGCTAGTATCAAAAGGATTTTGAGGGAACAAAGTCCCCCAAGTGGCATTATTCAAATAATTGTGAATTTGAGAGAACCGTTCATGTGAAGGCTCAATATGAATCATGTGGACTTCTGGTATGGAGTTAAGCTCATCACGCTTAATCATGGATTGTGATAGCATTTTGACTTGAATGGTTGTGATATCATCAGATGGGTTCTACGGGATTAAAGACCCTAAGGAGGCCATTGTATCTACAAAATGGTTAGATGAATGAGGGAGTGCCTCAATATCATACCATTCAAAATTTACCAAAATTTTATCCACTAGGGCTTTGTAGGCTTGCAATACTGGGCACCTACACTAGAATATTCCTTTGACCTGATTAACTATGAGCAAGGAATCACCAAAAATGTTAAGCTTTGTTATTTTCATGGTGATTGTCATTTGAAGGCCTATGAGAAGGGCTTCATACTCAAAATTATTATTGGTGCATGGGAAATTAAGTTTAAATGAAAGGGGTATTGGAGCCCCTTGTAGTGTGAAAAATATGATTCTCATGCCACCCCCTTGCTCGCACTTAGAGCCATAAAAAAATAGAGTTATGTCAACCTATGACTCAGGCTCCTCAGGATCAGGTGATTCTGAGACGTGAAAAACTCCATCATCGAGAAGCTCTATAGTGAGAGGTTGGTCATCCTGGAGAGGAGCCTCTGCTAGTTGATCGGCTATGACCTGACCCTTAATTGATTTCTATCCAATGAAATCTAGGTCAAATTCCATCAACAACATGATCCATTTCACCATGCGACTACTATGGTAAGTTTGACTCATCATGTAACACAATGGATTCTCTTTTGATACTACATACATGGTATGATTGAGCATGTAATGGTATAGATTTTTAGTGGTAAAGACCACTGCTAAGCATAGCTTCTCAATGTATGCATATTTTATTTCATAGCTGACCAGGGTGTGGCTAATATAATATGTAGCCTGTTCTTTATGCAATTCATTCTTTTGGGCCAACATGGTGCCCAATGCAAGCTCAGTAGTTGAGATGTAAAGATAGAATGACACTCCTGGTCATGGAGGAGCCAATACTAGTGGTGAAGCTAGATATTGTTTGATCTCATCAAAGGCATCTTGACATTCCTCATCCCAATGAAATGTGACCCCCTTGTGTAGTAACTTGTTCATAGGTCAACACTTATCCGATAATTGTGCTATGAAGCACTTTATGGATGTGACCTTTCCTTGCAAGCTATGTAGCTGCTTGATAGTTATGGGGGAGGCATTTCTAGGATTACCTTGAATTTATTTGGGTCTACTTCTATGCCTCACTTAGAGACTATGAATCCCAAGAGTTTACCATATGTGACACCAAATACACACTTCTTGGGATTTAGCCTAACATTATGCTCAATGAGGTGATCTAAAACCTTGCACAATACATCGATATGCTCATGGCATAATAAATATTTGGCCAATAAGTCATCCATGTAATATTCCAAAATTTTATGCATGTAGTCATGGAAGATATAGGTCATGGCTCATTGGTAGGTGGCACTAACATTTTTGAGGCCAAAAGGCATGACCTTGTAACAAAATGTCCCCCAAGGCATTGTGAATATCATTTTGAGTTGATCTTCTAGATTAATACGAATTTGATTGTATCCAGAGAAACCATCCATAAGGGATAACATTTCGTGTCCTACTATGGCATCTACCAATGCATCAATTTTTGGCAAAGGAAACTCATCCTTAGGACTCACTTTATTGAGATCTCTAAAATTAGTGCAAATGTGAATCCTCCCATCAGGTTTCTTGATAGGTACCATGTTGGAAACCCATGGTGGATAATCAACTGATATAATAAATTTGGCATCCAATAGTTTTTGCAATTCATATTTTACCATTAAGGTGACTGTTGGATGCATCTTACGCAACTTTTGCTTAACTGGTTTGACACTTGGGTCTAGTGTAAGATTATGCATGACTAAATTAGGATCTAGTCCTGGCATATCTTTATAAGACCAAGAAAAAGCTTCTATCTTCTTTATTAACAACTTTGTATAATCAACTTGTTCATCAAGGGATAGACCTTCCCCTAATTTGATGTTATGGGGATTATCAAGATCTATGTTGATATCCCTATCAACTATTGGCTCAATTGACATGTGTGATCCATCTTCCAACTGATGTGGAATAGGGATCAAGTGAATGTCATCAGCTGGGTTTACACCATCAATTGGCAACTCATGCTCAACCTCAGCTTGAAAGACATTTTGAGTAGTCCTTGGAGAAAAATGAAATGGTTGTAACATTTCCTCGCAAGGCCAATACTCTGATGGAGATGGGGGAGAATCTCCCTGATCAAAGTCAATTGCCTCAAGGTCGAGGTGCAATGGCTTTGATGGGTTATTCAGATCTCTCAATGGTGCATTAAGATCTATGGAAATCATGTTGATGGATACATGATCTCCCTTGGATGGGTGAGTGAATCTAGAGATCTGAGGTTGTCTCTTAACTCTGAGGGTGGTTGTGGTGGAGGTGGAATGACCGATGGTGGTCGATGTGGAAGGTGATGAGCTTGCTCTTCAAGTGGTAAAATCTATCACCAAATAGGATGTTGTACTAGGAACATGCGAAGATAGAACTCTTCTTCATCATCCAAAGGGATGACTTGATCATGTTCCTCATATAAACTTGGGTAATTTATGGGAGCTATGCCATAGTCTAATTCATCATCTATTGTCCATTCATGAGGAGGACCTTGATCCTCTTCCTCACTATCATATTGAAGGGTGTGCGAACTCTCTCCCACTTCATGAGGTTGAGAGACATCAATGGATAACCCTTGATCTATCATGTTTATGGGAAAGTAATCTCCCAATGAGTGGACATGATTTGGATTGGCATAGGGATCATGTGCAAGCTCATCCCTATAATTCAGACCTAGGCATTCTAAACTCTCTATGAGGACATCTAAAGGTACTGGCTTGTTGTGTCCCAACCCAGATTTATCATATGGTAACTGATATTATGGTTGGAAAGGAACATGAGTACCCTATTCATATAACCCTAGACCAAAACCATGCCAATTGCAATGATGTAGATATCACATGGCATAGTCAAGATTTGACATGTAATTTATATCCTCAGAGAAAGGTTCATCATCTTCTTCTTATTGAGGAACTGGCAATATTCCATACTCGATACCCCCATATATAAAATTTATTTGATTGGGTGGTATACCTAGAGGTACAATGCTACCTATGGGGAGATGAGGTCATCCCATATCTTGCACTATCTCTATGGATGGAACTATTGTGATGTTCCTAACTAAGTACTCTCCTAACCCTATACTAGCCATATGGATTGTAACCTAGGATGATGAAGGTGGAGGAGATGGAAGTGAGGCTTGAGATGACTCAATGTGTACCTCTTGAGATGGTTCCTCATCTACTAGACTAGGAATCTCTTTCATAGAGATGGTGGAAATGATGGGAGGGATTTCATCGATTGGCCTCTTCGACATGTTCCTCTATGGAGGATCTGATGATGATGAAGGCTTTTTTGAAGTTGCCAATGATGATGATGGTATGGATGAAGATGGTAATGGTGTAATGGAAGGTAATGGAGATGGAAGTGGACCCTGAATGGATGTGTTCAGTTGGAAGTCCACATGAGTCGATGGTAAGGTCGACTCGGGGATTTGTTGCACCATGTTGTAATACTTAAAGGGCTCAAGGTCTATAGAGACTACATGTACCTACCCTTCATAAGTATACTTTAGGTATTGGTGAGTGATGGAAGGGACACACTTCATATCCTAGATCCAAGGTCTGCCTAGCAATATGTTGTAGGCCATTGCACCCTCTAAAACATGACACAATGTTGGTATAGTTTTGCATCCCACCTAAATGGGTAGGACTATAGTACCAACTATGGAGCATATCATATCATTGAATGCTCAGAGGGTGTAGGTGGATGCAACAACATGAGATGCTAGAAGTCCTAGGTATTTAAGAGCACTAGTGGTTATTATGTTGCTTGATGAACCAATGTCTATTAGAACTCTCTTATACGGTATGTCATTCACACATGCAATGATGTGTAAAGGAGGGTCCACCACATCACTTGCTATGGGTTTGAGTTCATGCTCATGGAACGTGATCATTGGTTCCTTACATTGTTGCACATGCCCCACAAAATTGATAAAGGAGTTAGACTCCTAGGGCTGCAACTCTATCGACTTAAGAATATCCATTAGAGCTTCTCTATGAGGTGGAGATTGTTGAATGAGCTCGTATATGGACAATCTAGCCGATGTTGTTCTTAAGATTTGTGCAAGCTTACTTTTTATTGTCACTACTAGCCTAGGTGGAAGGCTTTATACTAGAGGTGGTGGAGGTTGTGATGTTGATGGAACATCGCTTGAAGCTATAAGTGGTGCAACTTGACTTGGGTAGCATCTATTCCTAGTCATAATACTAACCATCCCGATGTACCCTTGTAGAGGGGGTGCCATATTGACCTCATTCATTTGTTTAGTAGGAGCTACATGTACCTCATGAGTAGGTAATGGGTCTTTGAAAACACCCATCTATTGATTATTTGGGGTGAGAGGATTATCCACTTGGAGTTCATTCCTCTCTATCATATCTTGCACTAGGTTTTTGAAACCATAGCATGTAGGCAAGTCATGGCCATTCTACCTATGATATCTACAAAATAGCTCTTCTCGACATCCCATAGGCTTTTGCTTTCCTATATTCGGGTCTATAGGCTTGATTTATAGTAAATTAATCATTTTGGAAGCCCATAGATGATCGAATAGGGAGTCCATTGACTCAATGAAGGGTGTATACTATCACCTAGGGTGACATAGTTGATTTTGGCCTTGATTCACTTGAGTATTATTATTATAACTCATAGGAGGAGGTTGGGCTTGATAATTTACCTTTTGAGGAGGCATCATTTGTGTAGGCCCTAGGACATTAATGGCCACTTGATTGACTATTTCCGACTTTGATGGCACCGGATTGCTCTTTGGATTTTTAGTCCACTCCTTGTGAGGTTTTGATATCTCACCCTCTTGGATTTTGATCTCTTCTATGGTTCTAGCCTATGCTAGAGCATCTTCAAGAGTGGGATATTGTTGGAGTTGCAACAATAAATATATTGGTTTTAGACAACTCTTTGAAAACATCTGAGTCAACTCAAACACTAGAAATAGGTAGGGTAGCTTAGCTAGAAGTATTCACCACCTATTTCCATAGTCAATGATAGACTCATCATCATATTATTTTAACCTTGTAAGGTCAGTTAAGGTCACCTTTCTCTTGGTATTGAAGGTGAAACATTCCAAGAATGCATCTACAAACTATTCAAAGGTATAGATGTTATGCCTTGGAAGTTGATTAAACCACTCAATGGTTGGGCTAGAGAGGGTAATTAAAAATATTCTTAGGAGTAATGCATCATTCTCCTATATGTTGAAGCACTAGTTCATGAACCTGGTGACGTGCTCTTGAGCATCTTCTTCCCCTTTAAATTTATCCAATTTGGGCATTTTAAAATGCTTAAGGTATGTAGGGGAAGGTATATATGGATGCAGTGGTTGACTACGCAACTGGTGCAAGGTGGGATTTTGAAGCCTAGTCCCAGCTATCTTACTCTCTATAGTTTCTAAGTGTTCAAGCAATGCTTGATATGCATCAGAGGATTTAATCTCCTCTTATTTATTTTGGCCCCATGGAGGGGGTGAGGAATGTTAAGCATATATTGAGGTGGTTGATTGTCATCAACCATACCTCCAAAAGGTGCTTCTAGGTATTCCTCATTTTGTTCCAAATCATCATAAGCCCCATAAGGTGTTTCTAGAATGGGCCTACAAGGAGGAACTAATGCCTACTGAAGGTGATCTATATTAGGCCTAGTAGGTAAGTTATGATCAGGCCTAGGAGGTCGAGGTGGTAGCATTTGATTAGGTCTAGGAGACCTATTTTGATGGAAAGTGGGCTGCCTCTAATGAGCCTCCTATCTATGTGTGCTTGGAGTAGGAACTCCATCATGCAAAGTCTCTTGAATCTACTGTTCAAGTCTTTGTCTTTCTAATTACTATCAATGCTCTAGGAGATCCAAGCATTGTTTATCAGACCAAAGTTGATTAAACTTAGCTTGATGATCAACATACCTCTTGACTAGTTGATTAATTTGATCAGCTATGTTAGGCCTATGTGCCTTAGCATTATTGCCCTGATACCTATCCTATTCAAGAGGATTTGTGAGGTCTATTATGGATTTCCCTCGATTGAGGGAAGTCACATTTACTTGAGGCTCACTCCTAAACATATGTTCTTGGTATTCTACTAGTGCAGAGGCACATCGTGCTTGCATGGAATGATGTGACCGAGGATAATCAAGATCTTCCTTAGGTCTTCCCTCATAAATGAGGAAGGGTAGGGTAGAATTAGCTCACCCAATATGATGAGTATCATACTCATCTTGATATGTGCATTTTGGAGAAGGGTGATTTGAGAGCATAATATGATCATTTAACCCTACCCTTGGTGTATAGTCTTGATCCTGCACACAAGTGTGAGGAGTAGACCGAGAAGGCATGCGAATGCATGGTATTGCTCTATGTGTAGGTGCCTCATTGCATGGTTGCCTTTCTTGAAAGAAGGCATTGGAAGTATCCATACTTGGGAAGTAATTTCCTAGAGTGGGACTGTGACCTGTAGGGGTACCCCGTGTAGGGGTTCCTTGCAAGCTAGGTCCCCTCTCTAACACTCTAGGACTTGGGAGAGTAGGTGGCCACCAAGGAGGTATAACCATGTCCTTGGGGTCAAATTGGAGATGATCCATGTCTCCTTGCCTACTCCCCATAGCATCAACCCTTAAGTGGGCTTGGCTATGGGTATATACCATAACTACTTTTTCTAATCTCTATGTGATTATCTCCTTTACAAGTTTTATAGATTCAAACACATAAAAATAGAAACACACAAGAATACAAATGATTATCTCTTTTAAATATTATGTGTTCCTAAATTGTTTGATGTGTTTGTGATTTGTTGCTTTTGTAAAGAATCTCTTTCACATGTTTTGAATGTTTGTTGATGTAACTCTCAATTGTTAAAGGGATTTCACCTATACACTCACAACTCGACAACCGAAAATGAAATTCTAGTCACGTGAACCAACCAAAGTATGGATATGAAGCCCATACCCGATCAAGGAGCATAGGTCCTACCAGTCCTCACCCATATTGACCATGGGTAGTGATACACCCTCCGAAGAGGAGTGCATGCAATTTTCCATAGCTAAGATGGTTCTTGGAGCTGAACTTGGCCAAAAATAGGGTATGTAGGATTTGAGCCAATGGATGGAGATGAAACCCACCATCATTGAACTCTATCAGTGGTTGGGGATGAATTCCAACTCACTAACATTTAAAAGAGATGTGGTGTGTGTGGTTCCTTTTATGATTAAATGAAAGTAAACAAAATAGCACTCAATGAATTTTCACTAAATGCAATAAAGAGCATTTTACTTTCATAATTTTATGCATAAATAAGTAAGGAACCTACAAAATTTTAACCTATATGAAAACCTAACCCTTAGGCAGGTCACAAGTAGGAAAACCACTCAAATGCATGTCTAAAATTGTTCCTTTTCCTAGTTTTTCTTCAATTTGTTAATGAAGAATTTAGAAAGGGGAAATCTAACTTTCAATCACACTACAAAAGACATGAAAAACTTAAAATTAACCTTTTTTAAACAACCTAACTGCAAATTGAGGGTTTAGGAACTTACCTTGCCTATTTTAGAAATTGCTATTTCTAGAAATTTTTGTAGAAAACCCCTGGTTTTGTGGCCATCCCTGGGTGGGACGGCTACAAATTTTGGGGCCATCCCTAGGTGGGATGGTTGTTGTGGCCATCCCTAGAAGTTCCAATTAGGAATTCAGGGGTCGTTTCAGCTCAGAACGACCAGAACCTACAACATCCAAAATGCAAAAACAAGGCAAAAATTAGCAAAAATGAAAAAAGAGGACAAGGGACAAGGGTCCCACCGTGATCACCACTGAAGTAGTGAGAAAAATGGCTACACCTAAAAGATTGAATTGAAATGCATCTAATGTAATTATTGAATTAAAGCATGCAAAAGAAAGATGATAAAGTAAGCGACTAAAATGACAAATATGTTAAGTAAAAAGGGGGGTTCTCCTTGTATTTATTAATTTATCAAATCAATGGTTACAATACATCCCCTTGAGGGCTTTTCAATGTGATACATTTCAATTTACAAAACTTGAGGGATCAAATCCCTCCATGAGCTTAATGGCATGCTTCCAGTGTTCTTCTCGCAACCCACAATATAGAGCTATCTTTGGGCTACATTTATTCAGCTCCTTAGCTCCTCCCTCATGCATGGAATACCTGTACCTACACACAAGAGATTGAAATATGTTAATAGCATATGCATTTTGTAATGAAAACCATGAAAAGTATGCATATATGAATATAAAAATTATTTGTGACTAATCTAAACTACTCCAAATGACTTGAAAACTTAATATGATGTTTATTATATGATTTAGTAAAGATCTGAGTAGAAATCAAAGTGAGATTATGAGCAGAACCTATGGCCATTCCTAGGAGGGACAACTAGGACTATAATCATAAAAACATTAATTGACCTATCAAATCTACTCAAAACTTCACCAAATTTGAATATGATGTTAATCTAATGCTATAGAATTGAACTACATAAAAATTAGATCAAAATTGTGGGCCAATTCATGGCCATCCCTAGGAGTTCCAACAAGACCTACTAACCATCCCAGGGGGGATGACCACAAAATAGGGTGGTTTTTACCACCAATTCCACTTGGATCTAGTCAATAATCCTCCTAGGGGTATTGTCATCGAATTTGGTAAACTAACTCTCAAAATTGATGGGTTTTGGAACAAATGAATGTCTCCTAGAACACCCTAAAAATACCTTTGATTAAAGAGGTTTCCAAGGCAAATAGGTGGGCAAAGGTTGAGGGCAAATATTGGCAGCACTTCATGGTCAATAATTGTAAAATATCCTCTTTTTTGAATTGGGTGAAAACACCTCAATTTATAGCCCAAGAGGGCATAGGGGGCAAAGGGGCAAGTTTGGGCATGCAAGGCAAGTGCCACCACTTGGCAATGCCTTTGCCATGCATAGGGTGGAAGAGGCTTCCCATTTGGACCTCCAATTTGTAGGCCCTAATGGCCATGACAGCCTCCCAATCTATCATGATTGATTGGGTGGGATAAATGGTAGAAATTGATTGCCATTTGTCCCACCCTTTGACTTTTGAGGGGTCTAGGTCATGGTCATCCCACCCAGGGATGGTTGCATGTGGCCATCCCTGGGTGGGACGGCCATGAACTGTGGTCATCCTAGGGTGGGATGGCCATGGCTACATGCCCCAAAACCTTCCAAAAGTGGGGTAAACCTTCCCAAAAGTGGTTGGGAGCCCTAATTAACCCCTGAGGGTTTCCCAATGGGGCCATATGATGTCGATAAGAGTGTTGCATTAGCAGTCTTATCCGATTTACATGATTTTAGTGTCTACATATATACATATCTCTTTATTATAATAATTTGTGTGTACTCTTTTGTTTTATTAAATGTATGGATGCATATGAAATGATGTGATGTATTATGTAATGTTGATTAATGTTATGCTCTAATGCTCATTTAGTATTTATAGACTCTTTTTTGATCCACATTATATTGTTGTTTAATTAGGGGTGCATATGAATGGTTATGATTATGATGTGTGATTATGGAAATGATATGGTATGATTGAGGTGGTGATCTAGGGTGTTCTTACAAAGACTCAAACATCCTAGTGAGCTTAAACAAACTCTTTTATGTATCTCATAGATCTTCATGATGCAAGGATTGTCCTAGTGTTTTCAAATTTGTTAAGGACCAACTGTGTGTGCAATGATTGTTTTTTTTTCATCATGAGCTAGGTAAAACTAATAAATTGTATCGTATGCCAATAAGCTAGATCATATGAGAGCAGCCATATATTTGTAGAAAAGAAGGTCACTAATGTGATAGATGTGGCACTATGCATAAGGATACCTCATTGCCATACAAGATTCATTCAGCACATTACTATAGTGAGGATCACCCCACGGTATTTAAGACACTAAGAGTTCTAGGGATTCAATATCCTTCCCTTTTTTTATTTCTTTGGATTTTGGAATTTTTATTGTTGAGTTTGCTCATTTTTGTGATGGAGCAACATACTTCTTTTTTTTGGATACTTGCTCATTTTTAGGAATAGCAATGGGAACTTATTACTTTTATATGGTTTTTAGGATACTTTCTCACTTTAAGGAAGATCAAGGAATCAAATCTAGACCCCATTGTGAAAAGATCCAAAGGCTTTGAATGGGTTGTAAAGCTTGTGATGGTACATGAGTCAAGTTGGCATGATGTTGATATTTTTGATATTTCTTAATGTATTGACAACAATCACTTTCCATGGTGGACCAATAAAAACCCATGCACAAAATGCACTTTGCAATGGCCATTCCACTAAAGTGGCCACCACAAGTACCATCATGGGCTTAATTATGGCTCATTGTGCCTCTACGGGATCTAGACATCAAGTAGGACTACATCATAGCCACGTCTATACAACACATCCTTAAAGAGAGTAAAATGGATTTTTTTTTTTAAACAATCTTTTTGTAGTTCGCATCGATTCTAATGGGAGGATGCCATATTTGAGAAAGTCTCTTATCTCATCAGGTAAGAAATGAATGGCTCCATGTGGATTAAATAAACACTATTCTCACCTTCAGTATCTACTCGTTTGATTGTTGAGTTGGACACTATTGTTATGATAAGAGGTTGTACTTCTCCATGTTTATTGTTAGGAATAAAATATCCCAATTAAGCCATTGCATCCACAAATATGTTAGTCAAATGAGGCAAGTTATCAATTTTATACCAGTCAAATTTTTCTAGCAACTTCATTGCTACTTCGTGATATTATTTCAATACTAGTTTTTTGCATTGGTACTCTCCCTTTCCTTGATAAAAGATAAACTAATAATCACAAAATATGCTTATTCATTTAATTACCATAGCTATAGTTGATTGAAGTCCCAATATTACAGCTTTGTACTCTATGTTGTTATTTGTGGATAGGAAGTCGAGTTTGAATGATAAAGGAATTGGAATTCCTTTGGGTGTATAAAAAATGACTCCAAAACCTTGTATATTTTTGCACTTTGATCTATCAAAGAAGAGTGTCATGTCAACATCATCCTTGGGAGGGACTAATTCTTCTTGTTCAGTGATGAAAAATATCGAATCATATAGAATCTTGATAAGTATTGGTTGATCATTTAGCAATGGAGCTTATACAAGTTGATCAACTATCATCTAGCCTTTGATGAATTTTTGGCTAATGAATTAAAGGTCAAATTATGTTAAAAGTATTATCCATTTTGTGGTATGGGTATTGTTGTATATGTGAGTCATCTTGTAATGCAAAGGATTCTCTCTAGCTATGACATAGATAGTGTTACTTAGCATGTAATGTCTAAGTTTCTTAGTGGTAAAAGCCACTGCTAAGCATAACTTTTCGATGTAACCATATCGTCTCATAACTTACCGATGTCCTACTAATGTAATAAATTGCTTGCTCCTTGTGATTCTAATTTTTTTGTGCAAGCATTGTCCCTAGTGTAAAATATATTGCAAAAATATAAAGGTGAAAAATGACTCCTAGACAAGGTGGCATAAGAACTGGTGGTGAATCCATATACTTATTTATGTCATCGAAATCCTATTGAAATTGGGTTTTCTAGGACAATATCATTCCTTTTGTAGCAATAAATTCAAAGGCTTGCATTTATTTGAGATTTATGCAATGAATCATCAGATAGATTGAAGTTTTCCTTGTAAACTATGCAACTCTCTCAGATTTGTTGGAGGTGGCATCTCAATGATGGATTTGACCTTATTAGGGTTCACTTCAATGCCTCACTTGGATATAATGGATCCTGGAAGCTTCCCTTATGTGATATCAAATATGCACTTCTTAGGATTCAGCATTACCTTATGTTCAAGCAATCGATCAAAAAATTTCTCTAGAACCTCAATATACTCAAGATGTGTTTTATATATAGCAATTAGTTCATCCACATAATCCTCAATTATTTTATGCATATAGTCATAGAAGATGATGGCACATTGATAAGTAGCTCCTCTATTCTTAAGTCCAAAATGCATCATCCTATAGCAGAAAGTCCCCCAAGATATTGTAAATTATGTTTTGTGTTGGTCCTCAAGATTAATTCGAATCTTATTGTATCCTACGAAATTATCCATTAATGATAGAATTTCATGGCCTACACAAGAGTCTACCAATTTATTAATATTAGGTAGCAAAAAATTATCCTTGGGGTATTCTTTGTTTAGATATCAAAATTTGGTGCATACATGTACCCCTCCATTCGGTTTACAAACAAGTACCATGTTAGAGAGCCACTCTAGATAATTAATTGGGACTATGAAGTTCATGTCCAATAGTTTTTGTAGCTCTTCCTTGACAATTAATGCTATGGTTTGATGAAGTTTCCTTAGTTTTTGCTTGAAATGCTTAACATATGGTGCTAAGGTAAGGTTTTGGACCATAAAATTGGGGTCAAGGCCAGACATGTACTTGTATGACCATGCGAATATGTCTTTCTTCCTTCTTAAGACATCGATCATACACTCTTTCTCCTCTATGGACAAATATTTTGTAATTTTCATGATTTGTGGATTATCCACATATTAGCTAAGGTTCACATCGATAGATTCTTCAATAATCATATGAGAACCTTATTCCATATGATGTGGAGTTATGATGATATGGATATCATCCTCCACATGCTCAAATGACTCAAGTGACCCCTCCTATACTTTAGTTTTAAAAAAGAAATTAGACAAGGATGAAAGTTGTTGTAGTATGTAAGCATTTTAATCTCATATAAAATCTTCAAATAGAATAAATTTGGTGATGGATGGTGAGGATGAAATCCTATCTATGGCAATAAGGCTAGCATCGATCGAAATAAGTTTCACCAAACCATACAGGTACTGGAGTGGGGCAAACAAGTCAACAAAAATTATATTAAATTGGTGGAAATGAGGTGGTTGCAATTCAAGAAGTGATGGCTCACTCTCTCTAGGTTGCAATTGACCTACGATGTATGAATGATGATGGTTCAAGAGCATCCAAGGTGGTGGTGGTAGATTTGGATCAGGGTACTCACGCTCCCTATTAAAGTGAAATATGGTGTGATCTATGAAAAAAATATTGGTATAACACTTATCTCTCTTGATGGACTCTACAGGGGCCGGGGCCACATATTCTTGGGGACTATCAAATATTTCTAATGATCCAATATAGGTTTGCTTCCATCTGTTGGAATTCCCTAAAATCCTCATTGAAGATATAATCCCAAAAATCCTCATCAAAGATGTAATCATATCAAATATGATCAATCATGAATGTATGTAGTACAATCTCTAAAAACATCTAATTTAAATGAGGTGTAAATTTAGGGTCTAGGTATTCATCATGAGTATCATCACAATTATCACAATCATTGCTTTTCCCATCCTCTCCTTCACACTCGAGTGATTCATTGGAAAGTATAGTTGAAGGAATATTTTGAGGTAGAAGGCCTGTATCCTAGGCCAGAGTGATCATGTGCTTATTAGTATTCATGCTCAACAATGTGATGTGGACCCTACTCATGTTGTACAAGTCTATATCCCTACCAATTGACCCTGTAAAAATATTGCAAAGGGAAATATGGGTTGGATAGATATTCTAAATAGGAATTAAACTCTTGTAACGGTTCCTCATTAGGAGGAGGTATATTGGACAAATAATCCACTCCCCCATATATAAAATTGATCCTAACTATTTGGGAACCCATTCTACACACTGCACCTATATCTAAAGGTAGGTCGTGTGGGTGACCGTAATCTCTGACTGACTCAATAGGTGGTGTAACTATGATACTTTAGTAATGTACTCGTCAATGCTTGGATTGGAAATATGGATTGCAACTTGGGATGGTTGGAATTTGGATGGCTCTGTAGATGAATAGGGTGCTTCAATGTCAACTTGTGGTTCAAGTGGAGGTGATGGTTCCTATTGAATAGTTGATCCTATTTGTGATATGATGGGTGGAAAATTTTGATGTGGATTAAGCTTGATTGGGTTTTTAGTTGATGGATTTGGTTGAGATGAAAATGTGATTGGTGTTTCTGAAGTGGATGGTTTTGCTAATGAAGTTGGTGATTGGTTAGTAGTATGATCGGGTGTGGTGGAAAAATGAAATGTGGTGGATGAGGGTTGACTAGAGCTAACACTTTTAGATGCAAAAGCAAGATCAACTATTGATAATTCCTCTAGGATAGGGGCTTTAGATGAGGTTATGTTAGTGGGAGTGGTTTGGATGATGAGTGGTTGAATGGAGAGGTGGGTGGATGGAAGCAGTGGCTCATAAGGATTTGAGATCAAGTTGCAATATTTAAATTGCTCAGTGTCTACTTGGATGCAATGTACTTTACCCTCGTGTACATATTTTAGACATTGGTGTAATATAGAGGGCACACACTTCATATTTCTAATCTAGGGATGTCCAATAAGTATGTTGTATTACATCACCCCTTCCAAGATGTGGAAGAGTACATGAATAGTATTCACCCCCACAGTGATAGGTAGAACTACGTTCCCCATAGTTAATCATAAAGCATCATTAAACTCCCTCAAGGTTAAAGTGAATGATGTTATATGGGATGGTGGTAGGTTAAGGTGCTTGACGGTGGGAGTGGTAGTGAGGTTGATGGAGGATCTAATATCAATAAGTATTCTCTTAAATGGTTTTCTATCAACATGAGAAACTATGTGCCATGAAGGATCTGGTAATTTTTATGATATACTCTTCTCCTCAAAGTCATAAAATACTATTGAGGGCTCCATGTACGCTCTCCACAAAGGCATTAAAGATATTAGAATATTTTTATTACACCTCAATGGACTTGATAATCTCCATCAATGTATCATGATGTGGGGGAGGTTGTTGTATTAGCTCATAGATTAACATTTTTTTATCCCATTTTCAAACTCTCTGTTAATCGGATTCCTACGGTGATGATGGGGTGAGATGGATGACTCTGATTATGGATGGGTGGAGGTGGAATGGATGGTCCTAGTTGTATGGGGACACTATGTTGTGCTACAATATCTTGGGTTGTGTGATTCACTTATCTTTGCCTATGTATGACTACACTGATATCCCCTACAAAGCCTTGGTATAGTTGAGACACGTAGTTAAGTTGGTTGGGAGGAACCGTAGAATTTTATGCTCCCATTGCTTTTTGATTTGCCTCATTATGGGGTAAAGGTGTCTGGTATATCCTAATGTTATGATTAGATTGGGCTAATGGTTTTTTGACTTTGATATTTCCTACTTCTAATAAATCTTGCACAATACATTTAAACCCATGGCAAGTTTTGATGTCATGCCCTTTTTACCGAGGAGAGATGCAATCTAAATGATCTTTGTAGGATTTTGATTTAAAATTGGTAGGGTCTTCATGTTTGATCTTTGGCAGCATAAAAATTTGTGTTGCATACAACTTCTAAAATACAAATGCATAGAGTTCTTGCAATGGTGTGTAATTGTGTTTGGGTCTAAAATGACACTATTATATTTTCATAGGTTGCATTTGATTTTGTAGCTACTATGGGGGTGGAACCACTTGATAATTTGATTGTTTTAGTTGTTGTTTGTGTTGGGGTTATTGGATCTAAACTTGGGCTTGTTTATTTTGCTATGAAGATTAGCCCAAGACTATTTGATTAACCTGAGTGGCCTTGGACTAGTCATGGTTGTTCCCCTCTTGGTTCTTATTTTGCCACTCTTTTTTTTTAGGCTTAATATCACCCTCTTGAATATTTATTTCCTCTATCACTCTGGTTTGGACGAGTGCCTCATCAAATGTTCTATACTTCTACAATTGTAGCAACAAAGAGATGGGCTTGGAACAACTCTTCATGAACATTCTCGTTAGCTTTGTCATGGGGAGGGATAATGGCAATTTGATCATAATCACCCTCCAATTATTTCCAAAATTATGGACCAATTCATCATCATATTACTTTAAACTTAGCATATTGGTCAATGTGGTTTTCTTCCTAATATTCAAGGTGAATCGCTCCAAGAATTGGTCCACGAGTTGCTCAAAAGTGTAAATACTCTGATGTGGTAAGTGGTTGTACTAATATTGGGATTCTCCTCCAAGTATATGAGGAAATATATGAAGCATGAGTGCATCATTATTCATAATTCTTAAACACATGTTAAAAAATCTAGTCACATGATCTCTGGGGTCCTCATCTCCCTTGAATGTATCAAAATTTGGTATCTAAAAATTATCTAGATAAGGTGATGCAGGTACCAAAGCATGTATCGTGTGATTGATTAGCTACCATAAGTTGGGCTTTTGATACTACAAATCTAGTGTCAGTATGGCAAGGCTATCAATATGGTTATGTAAGAACATGAACTTAGGATCTTCCATAGGGTTAAAACCCTTGTTTGATTACTGCTATTGGTAATACTATGCATTATAGGTGGAATATGGATGATAGGGGATGTTAGGCTAAAATGTATGATGATATGATGGTTGATGAGGGTTTTGATATTGATGAGATGATGGGGGCATGATTGCATGCTGACCTAATGAGTTAGCATACATGTGATGAAGTGGGTTAATTTTTATGGTAGTGATTAGGGGATGCAATACCCAAGATGGATCTTGGATAAAGGTGTGGGTTTGATGAGATGTTGATGGTGGGTTTTGATCAATCCTCTATGACTATTATTGTGGATTAGGATTAATGCTATGATTAGAATTATCTAAAATCATTTGTTACAATTTCAATATCACCTACTGCATTGGAAATAATAGATGATGTGGGCACAGTCACATATGAGGTGGACGGCTGGGCTAGTTGCAAGGCAACCATATCGATAGATGTAGGTGGGGGGTAGATGGAAAAAGGTATTTCTATTGAATGAGGGATTATGGGATGTGTGGATACCATAGGGGTGGTATATGGAATGGATGCGAGGACCTAAGAAGCAACCTGAGTTGGTGCTTCATAAAGGTATTTGGTGCAAATGATGTTCGTATGTGGCAAGGTTATGGGTAGTTGGCTAGATGATGATGGGTGACTAGCTAGGGTGGTATTAGTTGGATCAAAAAATAGATTCATAAAGTTTGGGTTGAACTACTATGGGTGTGTGGACGTAGACTCCTAATGTAATGATAACATGGTGTGATATGGGATGGTAAGCGATGGTAATGATGGAAAAACCAAACTAGTAGTATTCAAGAACATCATAACAGTGTCCATGTCTACAAGTGTGATATGACCATCCATTGGTGTAGGTGGCTTACTCCTAGGAGTCTTAAAAATAGTGATATGTGTAGCCCTATGTATAATATCCCTATTCAAAATAGGGGCACTATTGGAGAGTCCTATATTTAAGTTTTGGGACATAGTAGGAACTACACTACCTTACTCTACCAATGAAGTGTTAGGGACTTGAAAAGCCTAAGATGGATCCGTAGGGTAAGACAACTGACTCTGAATTAGTTCTAGATGGTCATTACCATACGTTAAGGTGTGATGATGTGTGAAATGCAAGTGTATGTGTGTGAATACATGAAAGAAGCACAATGCAAAACTGTTATACTTACAATGGTATTGAGAGGGGGGGTGAATCAGTGTAGCTCTTTAATCATGAATTAACAGCTCTAAAAATAGTAGCAGTTAAAACTTATAAACAGATATAGCAAGTACAACAAGAGAACATCACACAACACAAGATTTTAACGAGGTTCACCAATGTGGCTACTCCTCAAAAATGACTGCTTGGACTACCATCCAAATCTAGCCTTTGCAAAGCAACAACTTTTACAAATAGTTTACCAGCACCCACTGGAAGGAGCACCAACCCCTGATTTATCTGTACCAACAGAAAGGAGCACCAACCCCTGATTTGCCAGCACCAACTGGAAGGAGCACCAACCCCTTATGCCAAGCACCAACTTGGACTTCAAATCTGAAACTTAGAAGAATGATAGTAAGATACCTTTGCCTTTAACAAGACCCTGACTGGTCTGCTTCACTTTTTCGTCCTGTGCGCACTCTGCTCTCTCTGCGCTATCACTTCGCACAATCTGCTGCTTAACTGTCGAACGTTCATCTTCTCCCCTTTGTGCACTCTACTTCCTTTGTGATCTTCGCACTTAGAATGATTCGACGAATTGCACTCTGCACACTACGACCGAACTTCGCACTCTGTGCACTATCTCCGAACGTCGCACTTCTCAACATACCGAACTCTTCAAAACAGCCTTCCTTTTATAACAATATTTTCAAGATCAAAAACCTGATCTTAGTCGGCTGTAACCCTAATCTTAGTCGGCTGCAAACCCTAATCTTCATCGGCTGCAAACCCTAATCTTTGTCAGCTGCAAACCCTAATCTTCATCGGCTAACATCGGTCTTCGTCGGCTTCAACTGCCTCTGTAACTCTTCTATTGTTGTTGCCATGAAAACACATGTCACGATATCATGACACTTTTGCCTTCTTACTTTCTCTCTCCTCCTTTAGTCATGAAAATGCGACATGTCACGATATCGCGACACTTTTTCTCCTTAGCACTTTATCTTGCCTTTGGGTCACGAAAACGTGACATGTCACGATATCGTGACACTTTTTCTCCTTGCGCTTTCTCTTTGCCTTCGGGTCGAAAACCCGACATGTCGCGATATCGTGACACTTTTTCTATCGGACTCTCTCTCCTGCATTATGTCACGAAATCGTGACACTTTTTCTCTCGGACTCTCTCTTCTGCAACATGTCACGAAATCATGACACTTTTTCTTTCGGACTCTCTCTCCTACATTATGTCATGAAATCGTGACACTTTTTCTTTCGGACTCTCTCTCCTACAACATGTCACGAAATCGTGACACTTTTTCGTCCGTACAACCTTCCTTGCAATATGTCACGAAATCATGACACTTTTTCATCCGTACAACCTTCCTTGCAATATGTCATGAAATCGTGACACTTTTTCATCCGTACAACCTTCTTTGCAATATGTCACGAAATCGTGACACTTTTTTCATCCGTACAACCTTCCTTGCAATATGTCACGAAATCGTGACACTTTTCCTTCTCTGCCTTCCTGCTCTCTTCAAGTCGCGAAAATGCGACATGTCACGAAATCGTGACACTTTTCCTTCTCTGCCTTCCTGCTCTCGTCAAGTCGCGAAAATGCGACATGTCACGAAATCGTGACACTTTTCCTTCTTTGCCTTCCTGCACTTTTCGAGTCGCGATAATGCGACATGTCACGAAATCGTGACACTTTTCCAACTTGTTCTCTTTCTTCGAACTTGTCGCGAAATCGTGACACTTCTTCCTGCTTTCTCTTTTTCTTCCAACATGTCACGAAATCGTGACAGTTTTTCCACTTGCCTTTTTCTCTGCCAACATGTCACGAAATCGCGACAGTTTTTCCACTTGCCTTTTTCTTTGCCAACATGTCACGAAATCATGACAATTTTTCCACTTGCCTTTTTCTCTGCCAACATGTCACGAAATCATGATAGTTTTTCCACTTGCCTTTTTCTCTTCCAACATGTCACGAAATCATGACAATTTTTCTACTTCTTTTCTCTCTTCCAACATGTCACGAAATCATGACAGTTTTTCTTGCCTGCTGTATATGTCGCGATATCGCGACACTTTTCTTACTTGTCTTTTTCTTTGATCTTTTGCAAATGGGCTACTTCGGTCTTCTTGGAAACTCACTGTCCATACTCTGAATAACCTTTGGACTCCTATCTTCTGCATCTAACTAGCCTTTGAACTTCCTGTCCACTGCATCAATAGATCTATCTGACTGTGTTGACAACAATGACAATACTGTTGTGCACCTTGCTCAACAATCTCCCCCTTTGGAATTGTTGGCAACACATGTGCAATTTTCTGTAACTCTTCTCCCCCTTTGTCAATAATACCAAAGGGCTACTGCAGACTCCCCTTGAGTCCATGCACAACATTCTCAGGCACAATTTGTTACACTTAGCACAAATTATGATCATGAGCAAAAAAATAATCAAATACTCAGATGCTCCCCCTGAGAAGGGGCCCCCCTGAGCGAGACCCTTCGGGGGGGGGGGCCCCCCCCCCATTTTTTATAGAAAACCCCACACCCCCCCCCGGGGGGGGGGTTTTGGGGATTTATATCCCTCTCTGGGGGGGGTGGAACAAAATCCAATTTAACCTCACCTTCTGCAACTTTCTCCTTCAAAAAGTGATACCTGATGGCAATGTGCTTTGTGCGTGAATGCATAACTGGATTCTTGGAGATGTTTATGGCACTGGTGTTATCACACTTAACTGATATTGGTTCACTGAAGTAGATACCAAGATCTTTCAGGGTTTGTTTCATCCACAAAACCTGCGTACAACATGTTGTCGCTGCAATATATTCTGCCTCTACTGTTGATAAAGAAACTGACTCTTGCTTCTTACTATGCCATGCAACCAATCTGTCTCCAAGATAGAATGCACCTCCACTGGTACTCTTTCTATCATCTACACATCCAGCCCAATCTGCATCTGAATATGATATAAGGGTGAAGTCTTTACCTTTTGGATACCACAACCCATACTCCATAGTACCCTTGAGATACCGAAGAATCCTCTTTACTGCTGTCACATGAGTCTCTTTGGGATTGGCCTGAAAGCGTGCTACCATGCATACTGCCTACAAAATATCTAGTCTGGTAGCTGTCAGGTATAGTAGGCTTCCAATCATAGATCTGTACATGGTTTGATCAACAGGTGGAGATTTGTCATCTTTGCTCAACTTGCAGCCTGTCGTCATGGGAGTGCTAACTGGCTTACAATCCTCCATTGTGAATTTCTTTAACATCTCTTTTACATATTTAACTTGAGAAATAAATATGCCCTTCTTACTTTGATTAACTTGCAAACCGAGGAAATATGACAGTTCACCAATCATTGACATTTCAAATTCTTTTTGCATCTTATTTGCTAAATCTTGACATGACTCATCTTTGTTGCTTGCCAAATATGATATCATCTACATATACAACAAGAACAATAAGATGCCCATTTTCTATTTTGACATACGAGTTACTATCCACCATACCTTTCTTAAACCTTTGTTGAGTGAGATAGTTGTCTAGTCTTGCATACCATGCTCGGGGTGCCTGTTTTAAGCCATATAAAGCTTTCTTCAACTTGCAGACAAAGTTTGGATTATCACCAAGTTGGAACCCATCTGGTTGCTCAATATAAACCTCTTCTTCAAGTTTCCCATTCAAAAATGCTGATTTCACATCCATTTGATAAACTTTGAAATTCTTGTAGATTGCTAAAGCCAGAAACATTCTGATTGCCTCTAGTCTAGCTATTGGTGCAAACGTTTCCTCAAAGTCAATGCCTTCAACTTGTGCATACCCCTTGCATACCAATCTTGCTTTATTTCTGACTACCTGTCCGTCTTCATTCAATTTGTTACGAAAGATCCATTTAGTCCCGATTATGTTTTTGTTCGCAGGTCTAGGTACTAACTCCCAGGTTTTGTTTTTCTCAATCTGGTCTAATTCTTCATTTATAGCCTTCATCCAACCTTCATCTTTGCTTGCTTCAGCAACATTCTTGGGCTCAATGCTGGATAATAAAGAGTAGTTACTTGCTACTCTTCTTCTTGTTTGAACACCAACTTTGGGGTCTCCAATTATTTGATCTCTAGGATGATTTTTCTGCCAGCTACCTGTTTTGAATTTATTATTCTCTTATGCTTCTGAATCACAACTTACATCATCTGAGTCAATTTTTTGTATCTTTTCAATTTCGTTTTCCTCATCTCCTTCAATAACCTCTTCATAAATTGGGTAGTTCGTTTCATAGCTAATTACTCGTTCTTTACCTTCATCAAACTTAACATCAGCACTGTCCACAATTTTCTTTAGCCTCTTGTTGTAGCATTTGTAAGCTTTGCTTCTTGGTGAGTAACCAACAAAAATACCTTCATCTGCTCTATCTTCAAACTTGCCAAGATTGTCTTCAGTTCTTTTGATATAGCACTTGCTGCCAAACACTCTGAGGTATTTTGTTGTTGCCCTTTTACCGAACCACAATTCATAAGGAGTTTTGCTTTCATGTGTTCTCAGCATGTACCTATTTTGGATATACACCGTAGTATGGACTGCTTCTTTCCAAAATCTATTTGCTACTCTGCTTTCAGCCAACATAGTTCGTGCCATTTCCTGCATAGTCCTATTCTTTCTTTCTACCACCCCATTTTGCTGAGGTGTCCTTGCTGCTGAGAACTGTCTCCTAATACCGTATTTTTCATAGTATTCTACAAACTCCTCTGAAATGAATTCTCCACCTCTATCTGATCTTAAACATTTGATCCTCTTTCCTATTTCATTCTCAACCTGGTTTTTGAAGATCTTGAACATATCAAAAGCTTTTGATTTATGCTTCAAGAAGAATATCCATGTCATTCCGGAATAGTCATCAATGCACAACATAAAATATTTGTCACCATTTATGCTTTGTGTTCTCATGGGTCCACATAAATCAGTGTGTATTAGTTCCAGCGGTTTGCTTGTGTAGTATTCTTTAGTTTTGAATGTGACTCTAGTTTGCTTCCCCTTTTGGCATGAAGCACAAATGTTGTTTGCCGGTTTGCTGATGGTGGGAATATCTCTTACAACCCCTTTTGAGGTGATTTTCACTAGATTATCAAAACTGATATGACCAAGTCTCTTGTGCCACAGCCAATTTTCTTCTTCCTGTCCAATAAAGCAAGCTCCTTTTGAAGTCTCTGAGAGCGTATACAGGTTACCAGAAGTTCTTGACCCTGTTGCTATCAATTTTCCACTGTTGGTTTTTTTGACTTCACAACCCTGCTTCATAAAGACTACTTCATGACCTTTATCACAAATCTGACTTACACTCAATAAATTATGTTTCAATCCATCCACAAATAAGACTTCTTCTGATTTAATCCTTCCATCACTAATTTTGACTGAGCCTTTGCCGACTATCTTGGCTCCATCATTATTTCCAAATTTTACTGATCCTCCTTCATATTTCTGTAACTTATCAAATTTTTGTTTGTCACCTGTCATATGACTGGAGCATCCACTATCTAGTATCCATGGTACATATTTATTCTGTGCTTTGAATGCAGTTTGAATGATTAAGGATTCCTTTTCTTCCTTCAGTCATTCTTTTCCTTTCCACATTGTTTTGATAGTAGTTTTGGGCTCTTGTTTTGTTTTTCCCTTATCAGCAACTTGTGCATGTTTTACAGGAAGTTTTCTATCTTGTCTCATCCTGTTTGGTTGAACTTTTCTTCCCTGAAACTGATTTGATGAAAATGTGCTTCTACAGTTTCTTGCAATGTGCCCAAAATTGTGACAGTTATAACATTCTACTGTGTAATTCATCAGAGGAGAAAAAGCATTTCTACTGGTGAAATTCCTTGGTCTAACATTGTACTTGCGATCTGAGATTTTATGTCCATAGCCATTGCATTTAAAATAGAAACCAGAGAAGGGATAATTGAACCCGAGAGATGGTCTTTGCCATGTTGTCGTAGGAGCCATAGGTCTTCTTCTTCTTTGATGTGTGACATTGGTGAATCCATCATTGTCAGTTCTCCTTTCGTGCCTGGCATTATTGCTTTCTTTTGCATGAGGCAATTTCCCTTGATCAACCTGTTTCTTATCTTCATTCTTTGTGGATTCTACATTTTTGGCCTTTGATCCACTTGATGATTCTCCTTCGATAAAACCCAGACCAAACCTGATGCCTGCAGGTCTTTGGTCATTTATGATCTTATCCAGCTTCATAGAACTTTCTTCACGTTTGTGATAACAGCTGATTTTCTTGTTCATCTCTTCTAGCTGCATTCTTAGACCAATAGTCTCTTCTTCTAGCTTGCTGCAATAGTCTATTCTCATGGTTATTTGTACTTCGAGATCTTCGGAGATTTTCTTAGATTCTTCTATCTGAACTTTTAAGCTGGTTATGATTCCATTTGCATCCTCAAGCTTTCTTGATAGTTTCTTATTCTTTTTCTTTTCTATCTCCCACTCTTCAAGTGCAGATATCAACTCACCTTCTAAGTCTACTTCAGCCTCGAGATTTTCACCACAAACTTCAGAGGTCACTCCTTTTTCTGATTTAACTTCTTCAAATGCCATAAAAAGAGCTTCATCTCTTTCTTCTTCAGACTCTTCACCGGAGCTGTTTTCTGATGAACTAACATTCTTGGAGATGAAACTTTTCTTTTTGAAGTTGCCTTTTCTGAAATTTGTTTTCATCTTCCAGTCACTTCTTTCTTGGTGGGATCCTTCATCATTTTTGTTCTTCTCTTTCAGTGGACATTTAGTTGCAAAATGCCCAATGCCTCCATAGTTGAAACATTTAAATGGAAGCTTCCCTCTGTATTTTCCTTTCCCCTTTTTCAATTTTCTAACAAAGTTTGCTTCCATTTCATCTGATGTCTCTTCTTCCTCGGACTCTTGTTTTGTGTTTTTATTTTTAAGGGCTTTGAAAGCTGCTTCTCTATCAATGGGTTTATATCTTCCTATCCTCATCTCATATGCAGTTAAAGAACCATACATTTCATCTATACTGAAATAATTTAGATTTTTAGCTTCTTCTATTGCTGAGACTTTGGAATCAAACCTTTGAGGAAGAGATCTTAATACCTTTTTCATGACAGTAGAGTCATCGATATTCTCATCGAGTCCTCTGATTGCATTGATGATTCCATTAACTCTCAACATGAATGCCTCAATGTTTTCATCGTCATTCATCTTCAATGCTTCGAACTGAGCTCGATGTGTCTTGTAACTTGGCTTCTTTGATCTTATCATCTCCTTCATGAACACTCTTCAATTTGTCCCATATTTCTTTTGCCGATTTACAGTTCATGACCTTTACTAGTTCACTGTCTGCTAATCCACACAAGATGGCATTCTTTGCTTTCGAATTGTTTTCAAATAGTTTCTTTTCATCCGCTTATTTTGGAGGAATGATGGGAATTGTGTATCCACTAACTACTGAATCCCAGATGTCATATCCCAAAGCACAGAGATATGTCTGCATCCTGACTCTCTAGAATGCATAATTAGATCCGTCAAACAATGGTGCTTTGTTTGATGAGAAACCTTCACCACCTGCCATTGTGTTATTTCCAAGATCACCCTAGCTGGTTAAGCTTGTACAGGGACTTAGCTCTGATACCAATTGTTATACTTACAATGGCACTGAGAGGGGGGGTGAATCAGTGTAGCTCTTTAATCATGAATTAACAGCTCTAAAAATAGCAGCAGTTAAAACTTATAAACAGATATAGCAAGTACAACAAGAGAACATCACACAACACAAGATTTTAACGAGGTTCACCAATGTGGCTACTCCTCAAAAATGACTGCTTGGACTACCATCCAAATCCAGCCTTTGCAAAGCAACAACTTTTACAAATAGTTTACCAACACCCACTGGAAGGAGCACCAACCCCTGATTTATCTGTACCAATAGAAAGGAGCACCAACCCCTGATTTGCCAGCACCAACTGGAAGGAGCACCAACCCCTTATGCCAAGCACCAACTTGGACTTCAAATCTAAAACTTAGAAGAATGATAGTAAGATACCTTTGCCTTTAACAAGACCCTGACTGGTCTGCTTCACTTTTTCGTCCTGTGCGCACTCTGCTCTCTCTGCGCTATCACTTCGCACAATCTGCTGCTTAACTGTCGAACGTTCATCTTCTCCCCTTTGTGCACTCTGCTTCCTTTGTGATCTTTGCACTTAGAATGATTCGATGAATTGCACTCTGCACACTACGACCGAACTTCGCACTCTACGCACTATCTCCGAACGTCGCACTTCTCAACATATCGAACTCTTCAAAATAGCCTTCCTTTTATAACAATATTTTCAAGATCAAAAACCTAATCTTAGTCGGTTGTAACCCTAATATTAGTCAGCTGCAAACCCTAATCTTCATCGGCTGCAAACCCTAATATTTGTCGACTGCAAACCCTAATCTTCGTCGGCTAACATCGGTCTTCATCGGCTTCAACTGCCTCTGTAACTCTTCTATTGTTGTTGCCGGGAAAACACATGTCGCGATATCGTGACACTTTTGCCTTCTTACTTTCTCTCTCCTCCTTTAGTCGCGAAAATGTGACATGTCACGATATCATGACACTTTTTCTCCTTAGCGCTTTATCTTGCCTTTGGGTCACGAAAACCTGACATGTCGTGATATCGTGACACTTTTTCTCCTTGCGCTTTCTCTTTGCCTTCGGGTCGTGAAAACCCGACATGTCGCGATATCGCGACACTTTTTCTATCGAACTCTCTCTCCTGCATTATGTCATGAAATCGTGACACTTTTTCTCTCGGACTCTCTCTTCTGCAACATGTCGCGAAATCATGACACTTTTTCTTTCGGACTCTCTCTCCTGCATTATGTCACGAAATCGTGACACTTTTTCTTTCGAACTCTCTCTCCTGCAACATGTCACGAAATCGTGACACTTTTTCATCCGTACAACCTTCCTTGCAATATGTCACGAAATCGTGACACTTTTTCGTCCGTACAACCTTCCTTGCAATATGTCACGAAATCATGACACTTTTTCATCCGTACAACCTTCTTTGCAATATGTCATGAAATCGTGACATTTTTTCGTTCCATACAACCTTCCTTGCAATATGTCGTGAAATCATGACACTTTTCCTTCTCTGCCTTCCTGCTCTCTTCAAGTCACGAAAATGCGACATGTCACAAAATCGTGACACTTTTCCTTCTCTGCCTTCCTACTCTCGTCAAGTCGCGAAAATGCGACATGTCGCGAAATCGTGACACTTTTCCTTCTTTGCCTTCCTACACTTTTCGAGTCGATAATGCGACATGTCGCGAAATCGTGACACTTTTCCAACTTGTTCTCTTTCTTCGAACTTGTCGCGAAATCATGACACTTCTTCTTGCTTTCTCTTTTTCTTCCAACATGTCACGAAATCGTGACAGTTTTTCCACTTGCCTTTTTCTCTGCCAACATGTCATGAAATCGCGACAATTTTTCCACTTGCCTTTTTCTCTGCCAACATGTCGCGAAATCGCGATAGTTTTTCCACTTGCCTTTTTCTCTGCCAACATGTCACGAAATCATGACAGTTTTTCCACTTGCCTTTTTCTCTTCCAACATGTCACGAAATCATGATAGTTTTTCCACTTCTTTTCTCTCTTCCAACATGTCGCGAAATCGTGACAGTTTTTCTTGCTCGTTGTATATGTCGCGATATCGCGACACTTTTCTTACTTGTCTTTTTCTTTGATCTTTTTGCAAATGGGCTACTTTGGTCTTCTTGGAAACTCATTGTCCATACTCTGAATAACCTTTGGACTCCTGTCTTCTGCATCTGACTAGCCTTTGAACTTCCTGTCCACTGCATCAATAGATCTATCTGACTGTGTTGACAACAATGACAATACTCTTGCTGCACCTTGCTCAACAAAAACAACACTCAAAGAAAACAAACAAGCAAGGTTTTTGTTCCTAAGTTTGCACAAAGTTTAATTTTTTATTTTTTGAATTTTTGAAAGTTTTTTATTTTTTTAAAGTTTTTAAATTTTTTGGAAAGAAAGAAAAATTGATGTGCAAAATGTTTGCCCTAAAGTAAATCTAAAATTTCACCTATACTCCTACACACACATATCTGGTGATGAATTTCAGATTGTGAATCCCACCATACTATGGAGATGAAACCCATAATTGATGAGGGGACATATGTCCTACCAGTCCTTACCCAATCTCACTTGGGTAGAAATACACACTCTGAAGAGAAATATGTGCAATTTTCCAAGACATGATGGTTTTTGGAGCTGCCCTTGGCCACGAATAGGATAATAATATATTGGTAGGTGGTGATGAAGTCCAACCTGGTTGGTGATGAATTCTAACCTTTTTCAATGTTCAAGTGAGTGTGTGAGGATTTTTTAACTTATTGTGTAATGAAAACTATGATGAAATTCTATTTTTATGCCTAATGTAGAAAAAATTAAACAAATAATAGTAGATAATTCAGATCAGGGGCTAAGATTGTTGATTTCAAGCAAGATTTGGTGAATTTCTATTGTCAGGGCCAAATCGTGAGTGGGTGGTTGGTTCTGATAAACTGCATTTGCACAATTTACTAACCGTGCAAGAGCATTTGGGAAATCCCAACTACAGGTTCACAGTTTTAACTGAACAACAGAATAGGGGTATATAAGGTCTAAACCTCAAATATGCCTAAATTATTTCTAACCCAACTATGCAGATGCTCTATTACCTATTGTGAAAATGAAGATCCTTTTATTTCTTTGCTTTTTATGTTTTATGAATGCTTTTATGAAAAATAAAGATATCTATCCTAATACCTAAATACAAACAAGAGGCACATAGGACAAAGACCTTTAACCTAGCCTAGATACAATGCTAAAAACCAAAAAACAAAGGAAATAGGGGTTACAAGGGTATAAACATGTGTTTCTTTCACTGCTCCTTCTAGTGTGCTTCAATCGTTGGTCCATGATATCATAGTGTCGAAACTACCCATGTGTGTTTTGTTAGGTGCTCCACTATCATTTTCTCAGGTTTGAAACCACAGGTGTGCGGTTTCGCAATAACAAAATTGAATCATCAATAGGCCTTGGATCCATTGATCTTGAGATCAAATCTTTGCACACTTTGAACTCCCAAAACCTATAACCATAGAAAACATAGATCAGTATTTAGATAAAAGAAAGGTAAAAACAAACAAAATTCTTAGGGGGTCCCACCATGATCACCATTTTTTGTAGCAAAATAATAACACCAAACAAAATAGACACAAATGAACACTTGCAATAAAATGAATATCTCTTTTGTATTAAAACAAGGGAGCCTGAATCTCCCAAAGTTATAATGCTTTGAATTACCCCGAGTGTATTGGGGGTAATGTTACAATGATATTGTACAATACAAGTGTCCAAATGAACAATGGTGGTGCTCCAAATAGATCAATTGGTGTTCTTTATTCTTTTGCTATAGCTCCAAAGGGGTGAGTGGGATTATGCTATCCAATGTAGGGACCACTCTAGCTTCAACAACTCTCCAAAATACCTGCTTCTTGCACACACATGAAAAAGTAAATGGGGTTTAGTAGCACCTATATACAAAGATATAAAGCATGCAATAGAAAAACCCTCAAATGAAATAATAAATGCAAAAAATAGAGAACATAAAATAGAATGCCTTGCTAAGAAATCAACTTACTGATTGACGTGATATATTTTCTTTTAGCTATGATAAATCACAAGTGTGTAGTGAAGTCTGCTAAACCGTGCATGGGTGGTGGGATAAACCATGCAAATGCATTTTTGACTATAAAACCATGAATGAGCAATGTAGATTGAAATATATATTGCTACAAAATGAGGCCTCTGAGATTCATATCTCTCCTCTCCTTGGGATGCATGTAGAGCTCTAGTCCTATTTTGGTATCCTGATGGTACGAATGTCCAGCCTCATTGATTTGGTGGGGTTAAGGTGCCTTTATAGGCTCCTTAGGGTTTTGGAAAGAAATGAGAGGTGTTAAGCTAGGATTTCCAAGTGGTAATCCTAGGCTACTAAATAGAGTGGGCAGTTAGAGTGACTCACCCAAGGTGTCTCACTTAACTGGGATGATGTGGCTGCAAGTGGAGTGTTATGTGGAGGGTTACCCCATGTGAAGGGAAAAATGGGACAAGGGCGTATGATATGTGGCAAGGGTGTTGGTGAGGTGGCTAGGACACATGTATAGTGGGTAGGCAGGGTATCCTAGGCTGATTTTATAGATTTAATAAATCTAGAAAATAGGATAATATGTAGGATTTATATACCTAAGTCTAAACTTAGGCATATAACTTTATTATGCAGGATTTGATGTGGGATGCTAAATGTGACTTTGTGGATGATCAATTTTTGGTGTTTACAGATGGTAAGGGGTGTTGGTGAGGTGGTTAGGACACATGTCTTGTGGGTAGGTAGGGTATCCTAGGCTGATTTTCTATATTTAATATATTAAAAAAATAGGATAATGTGCAGGATTTATATACTTAAGTCCAAACTTAGGCATATAACTTTATTATGCAGGATTTGATGTGGGGTGCTAAATTTAACTTTTTAGGTGACCAGTTTTTGGTGTCTAAACAAATCACAAAATCATTATGAGTAGAGATGTGATATTCAATGACAAGTTCATGTATAAGGATCGGTTGCAAGAAAAGAAATAGGAAAAAATAAACATAGAATACACAGTGCTTTATGAAATTGAAACTCCAAAGGTGCTAGAAGAATAGTAGTAAAAAGCACCTCAAACTTCTAAAAATGTTGTTAGAAGATCTACCAAGATAAGTAGACCCCCTAAACATTATTCTCCTTCATTATATTATGTACTATTATTTGAATCTAGTGAACCAGAAACATATGAAGAAGCGATGTAGATAGAAACCAAGAAGAAAAGGGAGCAAGGCATGAAAGAGGAGATGGACTCCTTGGTACATAACTAGACTTGGGATTTAGTTCAGTTGCCTGCAAGAAAAAAAGCATTGCAGAATAAATAGGTTTACACCATAAAAGAAGAATATGGAGGTAAAAAGAGGTATAAGGCCAGATTTGTTGTAAAGGGGTTTGCACAGAAGAAAGGTATTGATTATGATGAATTTTTTTCACCTATTGTTAAAATGACTTCAATAAGAATTGTTTTAAGTCTAGTGGTTGTAGAGGATTTGCATCTTGAATAGTTAGATGTAAAAACAACTTTTCTCCATGGGGATTTAGAGGAAAATATTTATATGAAGCAACCACAAGAGTATAAGATCAAAGGGGAGGAAGAATTAGTGTGTAGGTTGAAAAGAGCTTGTATGGCCTGAAGCAAGCTCCAAGGCAGTGGTATATGAAATTTGATAGGTTTATGTCATAATAGGGATATAGTAGATGTTATTCTGACCACTATGTTTTATTTTAAGAGATTAGATAATGGTAATTATATTATCCTCTTATTGTATGTAGATGAAATGCTTGTTGTAGGGTCTAACATGTAGGATATAGATGTGTTCAAAAGGAAATTGGCAGATTCATTTGCAATGAAGTATTTGGGTGCTGCCAAGCAAATTCTTGGTATGAGAATAATAAGAAATAAGAAAAATTGCAAATTAACTTTATTTCGTGGGGAGTACATTGAGAAGCTGTTGGAGAGATTTCGGATGCAGGATGCAAAACCTATTAGTACACCTTTGGCAAATCATTTCAAACTGACCAAAGAGAAGTGTTCCAAGACACAAGAGGATATTGACTATAAGTCCAAGGTTTCTTATGCATCAGTAGTTAACAATTTGATATATGTGATGGTGTACACAAGGATAAATATTGCACATGCATTGGGAGTTGTGAGCAGGTTTATGAATAATCCTAGAAAATAACATTGGGAGGTAGTGAACTAGATTCTTAGGTATTTGAGAGGTACTATCACTCAGGTATTATGCTTTGGAGGTTCTAACATTTTTTTTACATGGATATATTGATTCAGATATGGTAGGTGATATAGACAACAAGAGGAGTACCACAGAGTATTATTTTACTATAGGTGGAACTAAAATAAGTTAGATTTAAAAATTACAGAAGGTTGTTGCACTTTCAAAAACAGAAGTAGAGTATGTTGTTGTTACAGAGGCTAGTAAGGAGATTATTTGGCTACAAAGGTTTATGGAAGAGTTGGGAAAGAAGTAGGAGAATAACATATTATATAGTGAGATTTAGAGTGCCATTCATCTTACAAGAATTCAGCCTTCCATTCTAGGACTAAATATATACATATCAAGTACCATTTCATAAGCTCAGTGTTGGAATATGGACACTTAAAACTGGAGAAGATACACACTAGTCAAAATCTTGCAGATATGTTCACAAAGGTAGTAACCAGGGAGAAACTGAGTTCTTGCTCATTTTCAATTGGTCTTCAAACATGACAGTAAAAGGTAAGAAAATTCACAGGCGCAAAAGTTGAAGCATAGTCCAACAAGTGCAGTAGCGGTGGAGTTACTATGATTAGTCTCCAAGTTGGATATTTTTGGTTGTGGACCCTAATTCTAATTTAGAGGCCCTATTTGGACCCACTCTACGAAAGGATATGGATGTTATGTATTTGTGTGTCAAATTGCATGTCAATCCAATTTTTTTTTGTGAATTACTATTTTTGGAAATTTTTGATGAAAAATAATTTTTCGAAAAATAGTAATTACTAAAAACGGAAATTTTTTGACAACAAATAAATTGCTGAAAATAGCAATTACTAAAAGTGATATTTTGTTGATGAAAATAATTTTTCAAAAATAGTAATTACTAAAAATGGTAAATTTTGATAGAAAATATAATTTACCGAAAATAGTAATTTTTTATTTTTTTTAATTTTGGGGCCTTAATGATTTGCTCTAAAATTATAACCCTCATTTTATAAGAGGATGTTGTATGGCATCAGATATGTGATAAGGAAGAGAGACTATAATTGTGAGATCAAAGAGGAAGTACAACGGATTTGTTGTAGGTTGTATCCCTTCAAGATTTGTTGGACGGAATAATAAATCTTGGTTATTTTCTTTATGTGTCTCTTGTGTGCTTTATTTTTTGTGTTAATAATTTTGCATTTTTTATTGCTCATAATTTTATATTCCTAACAGATCAAGCCTCCATCATAATACAACTGTTGGCAATTTTGGGTACTTTGGGTACATTGCCTTTGCTCAAGTGTATAAGTTGTCATTGATGTCAAGAAGCTCTTGAAGGAATTTGATTTGATGTCAAATAATTTGTTTTGATGAAGGTTACGGCATGACAGTTTCAAAGGTCTTTTGCAAACCCCAAGTTGGCAGGTTTAAATATTACAGGTGGATGCATTGGTTTAATGCATTTGGGTCCAGGAGGAAGTATTTATTTAAATAATTAAAAACCTTGTTAAGGTTCCATTTAATTATTTTTAAATAAATAAATTATTATTTGCAATGGGTTCTCCTAATCCATGGCACAAATATTTTAACATTGTGGGCACTAGCCAAAGATCTTTGCCTACGTGTTAAACTCCTCGTTGACGTCAAAGAGCTTATCGTAAATTGCATATACATCTCCCTCGATGAAAACAAAGATTGATCCCATCCGAATTTTGAAAGGAGTTGCTCGCTGTAAATTAGACTGTGTCTTCGCTGATTTTTGTGGATCTGCTATTCGTTTTTCTGCACTCATCGTTTGTCGAATCCATCATAAAGTTTATTGTTGTCGTGTCACGACAGAGGAAAGGAAGGAACTGTGGTTTCATTTTATCCCTGGTGCAGAAGGATCAATGTTAGCAGCGTGAGGTTTAAACCTCACCGGGTGCCTTTGGTGCACTGGTAGTGGCTAGGCTGTTGGCACGCTATCCGAACGGGAGGTTACGCATTTGAGTATCGTGAAAGGGTTTTTTGTCGTGAAGTGGACGCAGCAGGTGGTGTTAGAATTTGTGAGCAATTTCTCCATAGTGATTTTTGATGTTGGCTAAGGTATTTTTGAAATTAGTTTTTGCTAAGTGTTTTTGTGGATGGAGGAAGTTGTTAGAGGGAAAAACAACTTAGGAGTTATAAGGAGTGTAAAGCTTGTTTGTATTTTGATAAAATATTCTTTTTGAATATGTTGTTGAAATATCTTATTGCATTCTTATGAGAGATAAATTTTATTTGTGATAAGACTATAAGGGAGAAATAAGGTTTATAAGGGTTAAATATTTCTTGTAATGTTGAGAGTGCTTTTGGTTGTTTATGGAAATGAAAGCATGATGTTTTAAGGTTAATTGCTTCTTGTGTGAATTTGTGAAACCTTAAGTGGGCAGCTTTGAGATTGAAATTTGCTTTCATTAAATTGGTAATAATCAAGCTATTCTTTACTTGGTTAAAGTGTTGAGCTTACTCCTTTATTGATGATTTGAAAGGTTGTGTGTGCTATTGTGAGTTGAGTTGGTGGATGCTTTTGTTCAAACAATATTGGAGAGAAAAGGAGTTCTACTTGTTTTCTTTTTCTGATGTTGATTGTGAAATGCTTCAAGGTTGTGTTTTGAGCTGAATGGTGTTTATTGAACCTTGTTTGATGAGCATTGTTGTTGAATCCCTAATTGATGGTGAAAAGAACATGAGTATCATTGTTATGTGATTCTTTGCATAGTTGGCAATTGTTGGAGTTTCATGTTCTTGAAAGAAAGCATTCTATCCTATCCATTTCAGATATTGAGTTGAGTTTTCAAATTTGAGATTGAGTTTGAGTTGAGTTGATTTGAGTTGAGTTTTGAGATTGGGAGTTGAGTATAGAACATATTGAGTCTCTAACAATTCTCTTTATGCTTCTATGAGTTTGACAAATCACATTGGGTCTCTAAAAATTCACCTTGTTATTTCCTACTAAGAAAGTTTTTCTTGGTGAGCTTGCTGAGGTTTTGGACAAGTTTCGGTGGGGACTTGTGAGCAGGTTTTGGACAGGTTCTGATAGGGACTTGTGAGCAGGTTTTGGACAGGTTTCGGTGGGGACTTGTGAGTAGTTTTGGACAGGTTTCGGTGGGCACTTGTGAGAAAATTTTGACAGGTCCTAGCAGAGGACTTGTGAGCTGAGTTTTGATAGTTCTATCAGAGAACTTGAGGACAGAGGAGCACTAGTTCTTTGAGAAGAACCTGAGGACAAATTTGGCAAGTCTTGAGAAGGCTTGTGTGTAGAGGATTGATTTTTTCAAGTGTTGGACATATCTGACAGATAGAGGAAGACTTGTACTAGACCGATTGACTATGTTTGGTACAGATTGCTAAGCTGATGTGGTCATGATCATAGAAGACAGAGGTCTCTTAGGCTAAGCATTGAGGACAGGAGGTCTTCAATGGAAATGAGTTACACGTGTTGGCAAGAGGTAGAGGTAGTTGATCTTCTGAGGGATCATTTCCAAAGTAGAGGGGAAGGTATCTCCTTTGAGCAGAGGCTCATAAATTCAGATTGAGGGTAAGGTATCTCCTTTGAGCAGAGGCTCATAAATTTAGATAAAGGGGAAGGTACCTCCTTTGAGCAGAGGCTCATAAATTCTGATTGGGGGAAGGTATTTCCTTTGGGCTGAGGCTCATAAACATTGTAATTGGGAAGGATTCCCAAAGAACTTTGAGATAACTTTTAGAGAAATTTTTTGTGGATGTAGCCCAGCCATTCTGGATGAACCACGTTAAAATTGGTGTCACTTTGTGGATGATATTGTGCATTGCTTTGTTATTGCTTTGGGTATATTGCTTTACTGTTTTGAAGTATAAAGGAAAAAGTAAAAAGAGGTCTTATACTGTTCACCCCCTCTCAGTATAAGCTTGTGTTCTTCAATTGGTATCAGAGCGAGTGCCTTCGAAAAGTTTAACAGCTTGAAGGAAAAGCTAGTAAAGAACACAATGGATCATTCAAGTAGTAATGCAGCACCTATTCTTGATGGGTCAGATTTTGGTCTTTGGATTGCAAGGATGAAGGTTCATCTAATGGCACTTGGTAATGAGGTATGAGAAGTGATTGAAGATGAGTACACTATTCCTATACATGGTCCTAATACTAAAGAAGAAAGGCTCCTACATCATAGCAATTCAAAAGCAATGAATGCAATCCTAAAAGGCTTACAAAAGCGGATCTCACCAAAGTGATTCACTGCAAGACAACTAGTGAAATATGGAAACAAGTTGAAGGTGGTTCATACAAGTGATACAAATGTCAGAAATGCCAAGTTGAGACACTTCAAAGGTATGTTTGAACAACTCAAGATGAATGATGATGAAAATATTAGTGACTACATGCTTCGTATGGATGATGTTGTTAACTCCATGAAAGAATTAGGTCTTGAGCTTGCTGAAAATGATGTTTGTGATAATATTTTAAGATCTCTTCCTAATAGATTTAGTGAAAAGATTTCTGCTATTGAGGAAGCTAAAGATTTGGATAAGTTGAAAAATGATGAGCTCCATAGTATACTTGCAGTATTTGAGTTGAGAACTCAAGTAAAGGTTGATGTCAAGAAAGAGGCAGCTTTCAAGGCTACCAAGGAATCTAAGGGTAAACAGCTTCAAGATAGTGATGAGTCTTTTAGTGATGAAGAGGCTTATTACAACAAGAAAGGCAAGTTCTCTAGAAAACACAAAAGTATGAAAAATATAAGATGTTTCAATTGTGGAAATTTTGGTCATTATGCTACTAACTGTACTATTCTCAAGAATGAAAGTGATGAAGATAAATAAGATTCTAAGAGAAAGGATTCTGAAAAGCACAAGCATCACAGAAAGATCAAAGATGAGCACATCAATTAAGGAAAGAGGTTTTCTCACAAGCACAAGAAGATTTTCTACCTAGACAAAGCAAGTAAGTGTTCTAGTAGTGATAGTGGAAGTTCTTCAAGTGATAATGAAAATGAGATGTTGTTCATATCAAAAAAAGAGGAAGAACCAAAACATAGATTCATTATCATGAAATGTCTTAGATGTGGAAATTTTGGTCACCTTGAGGATGATTGCACAAATAATGATTTGGTTTCTAGTATGTATGAGGATGCTTCAGAAAACTATAAGGAAGATGCATGTATGGTTTTTGAAAAGGGTAGCACATCTAGTGATAAGAAATTTGAAAAAGGCTTTGATGATTAAAAAGGCAATCAAATAAAGGATCTTGAAAGTGAAATTATTAGTGCTCTTAGTGCTTTGAAAAAGGAAAGAAAGAAGAATTCTAGACTCAAGGATAAGTTAGATGAATGTTGTATGGAGAGAGATGATCTTATAGAAAGTCTTGAATTCTCTATGGCTAAGACACAAGAACTCAAGGATGAGTTAGAGTCTAAGGTTCTTGAGTATAGTGAGTTAGAATAGAAAATGGCTTCCTTGGAAGAGGAAACTAAAGAGTACAAGGATAAGCTTTACAGGTTTCAAGATATCTCCAAAAATGTTAAGTCACTCATCAAAGGTCAAAGAAAGACAACAGATAAAATAGGACTTGGTTTTGTTAAGCCACACAAAGAACAAGTTGGAGAGTCTAGTAAGAGACTCCAAAAGGAAGAGAGTTCTGATGAGGAAAGTATTTCAGATCATGATTCCTTGAATGATAGATGCATAGAAATAGAAAATAGAATTCAGAATGATAAGAAGAAGTTTTCAAGACCCAAGAGGTCAAATAAAGGAAAGTTTCAAGGCAGATGTTTTGCTTGTCACAGGTTTGGTCACATGGCTTCACCTTGCATGGCTCAAGTGAAGAAGGTAAATGACAATTTTAGAAGTGCTAGTTTCTTTCAAGGGTATTGCTACTCTTGTCAAAAGTTTGGGCACAAGGCAGTCTATTGCAAGGTAAATAATAGGAACAGGTTTGATCAAAATAGGTTTGGTCAGAACAGGTTTGGTTAGAACAGGTTTGGTTAGAACAGGTTTGGTCAGAATAGGTTTGGCTAGAACAGGTTTGGTCAGAATAGGTGGATTCAAAGATCAAGTTTACCTCAGAGAAACAACATCGTCAAGTGTTTCAAGTGCAACAATGAAGGTCACATAATCAGACAGTGTAGAGCTGAAATTCTAGAATACAGGAATAGGAACAGTGGCATGATTAGGTCCAAGGATCAAGAACTGGACAAGAACAGGGATGAGAACAAGAACAAGAACAGTGACAAGAATAGGAATATGGACAAAGAGTTCAAGAGAAGGCCTAGCAAGGATTTTATAGACGCTGATGATGATCAGTGCCTAATGGGAGTTTTACTCACAACCCAAAATTAATCACCTCATCAGGAGGTTGGGGAGGGACTAAGCTAAGATGCTCATTCTTAGTCTCGAGCCCCAAATGTGGCCCTTTGCCATTGATGACAAAGGGGGAGAGATATGAGTAATGGGGAGATCTTCAAAGTGAAGAGGAAAGATTCAAGTCAAGGGGAGCAAAACTTCAAAGGAATATTCTCAGTTGTGGGCATAGTTTCTCAGTTGTTAGCACAGTTGGTTTCAATTTTGGCTCTTGAGAAGTGTTTTCGATAAAGGTTTGCCATCAATGACAAAGGGGGATATTGTTGGAAATTTTGGGTACTTTGGGTACATTGCCTTCTCTCAAGTGTATAAGTTGTCATTGATGTCAAGAAGCTCTTGAAGGAATTTTATTTGATGTCAAATAATTTGTTATGATGAAGGTTACGACATGACAGTTTCAAAGGTCTTTTGCAAACCCCAAGTTGATAGGTTTAAAGATTACAGGTGGATGCATTGGTTTAATGCATTTGGGTCTAGGAGGAAGTATTTATTTAAATAATTAAAAACCTTGTTAAGGTTCCATTTAATTATTTTTAAATAAATAAATTATTATTTGCAATGGGTTCTCCTAATCCATGGCACAAATATTTTAACATTGTGGGCACTAGCCAAAGACCTCCACTGACGTGTTAAACTCCTCGTCGATGTCAAAGAGCTTATGGTAAATTGCATATAAATCTCCCTCGATGAAAACAAATATTGATCCCATCCAAATTTTGAAAGGAGTTGCTCGTTGTAAATTCAAATGTGTCTTCGCTAATTTTCATGGATCCGTTGTTCGTTTTTCTGCACTCACCATTTGTCGAATCCGTTGTAAATTCTATTGTCGTCGTGTCACGACAGAGGAAAGGAAGGGACTATGGTTTCATTTTATCCCTGGCATAGAAGGATCAATGTTAGCAGCATGAGGTTTAAACCTCACCAGGTGCCTTTGGTGCACTGGTAGTGGCTAGGCTGTTGGCACGCTATCCGAACGGGAGGTTCCACATTCGAATATCGTGAAAGGGTTTTTTGTCATGAAGTGGACGCAGCAGGTGGTGTTAGAATTTGTGCGCAATTTCTCCATAGTGATTTTTGATGTTGGCTAAGGTATTTTTGAAATTAATTTTTGCTAAGTGTTTTTGTGGATGGAGGAAGTTGTTAGAGGGAAAAACAACTTAGGAGTTATAAGGAGTGTAAAGCTTGTTTGTATTTTGATAAAAGATTCTTTTTGAAGATGTTGTTGAAATATCTTATTGCATTCTTATGAGAGATAAATTTTATTTGTGATAAGACTATAAGGGAGAAATAAGGTTTATAAGGGTTAAATATTTCTTGTAATGTTGAGAGTGCTTTTGGTTGTTTATGGAAATGAAAGCATGATGTTTTAAGGTTAATTGCTTCTTGTGTGAATTTGTGAAACCTTAAGTGGGCAGCTTTGAGATTGACATTTGCTTTCATTAAATTGGTAATAATCAAGCTATTCTTTACTTGGTTAAAGTGTTGAGCTTACTCCTTTATTGATGATTTGAAAGGTTGTGTGTGCTATTGCGAGTTGATTTGGTGGATGCTTTTGTTCAAAAAATATTGGAGAGAAAAGGAGTTCTACTTGTTTCCTTTTTCTGATGTTGATTGTGAAATGCTTCAAGGTTGTTTTTTGAGCTGAATGGTGTTGATTGAACCTTGTTTGATGAGCATTGTTGTTGAAGCCCTAATTGATGGTGAAAATAACATGAGTATCATTGTTATGTGATTCTTTGCATAGTTGGAAATTGTTGGAGTTTCATGTTCTTGAAAGAAAGCATTCTATCCTATCCATTTCAGATATTGAGTTGAGTTTTCAGATTTGAGATTGAGTTTGAGTTGAGTTGATTTGAGTTGAGTTTTGAGATTGGGAGTTGAGTATAGAACATATTGAGTCTCTAAAAATTCTCTTTATGCTTCTATGAGTTTGAAAAATCACATTAGGTCTCTAACAATTCACCTTGTGATTTCCTACTAAGAAAGTTTTTCTTGGTGAGCTTGCTGAGGTTTTGGACAGGTTTCGGTGGGGACTTGTGAGTAGGTTTTGGACAGGTTTCGATGGGGACTTATGAGCAGGTTTTGGATAGGTTTCGATGGGGACTTGTGAGAAATTTTGGATAGGTTTCGGTGGGGACTTGTGAGCATATTTGGACAGGTACTAGCAGAGGACTTGTGAGATGAGTTTTGATAGTTCTATCAGAGAACTTGAGGACAGAGGAGCACTGGTTCTTTGAGAAGAACCCGAGGACAAATTTGGCAAGTCTTGAGAAGGCTTGTGTGTAGAGGATTGATTTGTTCAAGTGTTGGACAGATCTGACAGATAGAGGAAGACTTGTACTAGACCGACTGACTGTGTTTGGTACAGATTGCTAAGTTGTTGTGGTCATGATCATAGAAGGAAGAGGTCTCTTAGGCTAAGCATTGAGGACAAGAGGTCTTCGGTAGAAAGTAGTTCCACATGCTGGCAATAGGTAGAGGCAGTTGATCTTCTGAGGGATCATTTCCAAAGTAGAGGGGAAGGTATCTCCTTTGAGCAGAGGCTCATAAATTCATATTGAGGGGAAGGTATCTCCTTTGAGCAGAGGCTCATAAATTCATATAAAGGGGAAGGTATCTCCTTTGAGCAAAGGCTCATAAATTCTAATTGGGGGAAGGTATCTCCTTTGGGTCGAGGCTCATAAACATTGTAATTGGGAAGGATTCCCAAAGAACTTTGAGATAACTTTTAGAGAAAAGTTTTGTGGACGTAGCCCAACCATTCTGGATGAACCACGTTAAAATTGGTGTCACTTTGTGGATGATATTGTGCATTGCTTTGATATTGCTTTGAGTATATTGCTTTACTATTTTTAAATATAAAGGAAAAAGTAAAAAGAGGTCTTATACTGTTCACCCCTCCCTCTCAGTATAATCTTGTGTTCTTCAACAACTTATAAAAGAACTAGAAACCCCATAATAAAGCCAATATGTCCTAGATATTTGTAGCATTAAAACATATTCATCTTAAGAGCCATGGTATCAAGACACCTTCAAAATTTTGGAATATGGCACAATACCTAAAGGATTAAAATAAAATGAACACAAACACTTCAAGCAATAAACCTATAAGTATGTCATAATAGGAGGCATTCTATATCAATGCTCCTTCAAAGGCGTACTCCTTAAGTATATTAGCTTAGATGAAGCATAAACAATTATTAAACAAGCCCATGATGGATCTTGTGGTGGACATTTTAGTGCCTTTTATATTGCTGGAAACATCCTTAGGATGGGTTACTATTGGCCATATATGGAAAAGGACACTTGTAATTATGTTAATAAGTGTGACAAATGCTAGTGACATGACAACCTTATTCATGCTCCTTGAGAATTACAACCAATTACATCACCTCAACCTTTTTCTATTTATGGTATTCACCAATTATCATATAGAAATAAGTTCATTATCACTACTACTAAATATTTTATTAAAAGAGTTGAAACCATGCCACTATATTCTACCATTGGAATCTAAGTTTCAATATTCATAGTTAATCAAATTCTTTATTGCTATAGTATACCATCTATTCTAATCTTGAATAATGGTACACCCCTTAAAAATAAATAATTCCAAAAGGTCTTTGCTAAACACATAATTCAAAAAACCTGGTTGACATAATATTAACCACAAGGTAATGATCACATAGAATCATCTAATAAAATGTTAATTAAAATCCTTAAGAAATTTGTCAATAAAAAAGGTCTAGATTCACACTTACAATTATATCCTACTTTGTGGGTATATTGTACTAGTGTTCAAACTCCTACATATGCAACACCTTATACCTTCATTTATGAAACCAAATAATTTTTCCCTTTCAAGATTGAAATCCATTGCTTAAGAATTTTGGTGCTTCGGCTGGAGATGAGTATCGTTTAGGTTGTCTTAATTAATTAGATATTTTAGATGAAAAATGTATGAATTCCCTAGAGCATATACAAGTTTTCCATGATAGACATTGGTGTACCTATCATAAAAAGGTGTATCCTAGATACTTTGAAATTGAGGATTTTTTCTCAAATAAAATTAAAAGAACACTATCTCTAATGATGAGCTAAAAGATAAATTTGAACCAAATTGGTTAGGTCCCTTCATCCTTACTACCAAATTTAGATCTAGAGCCTATCATATAGCTATATTAGAGGGAAAATAACATAAATATACAATCAATATAATGCATCTTAAAAGATATTATGCCTAAATTTACATGATTTAATTGCTCATTAATTGCATGCTTTCTTAATTGCGTGATCATTCGAAATTTATATCTACCTAAAATTTTGTACTTGATTGCATGATTGCTTGGGATTTTTTTTTCATTACTTTGAGTCAAGAGGTCAAATATGATAGCTTTTAATATATTTAATCTAATAAAGAAACATAATTTCTAAGGAAAAATAAGATATTAAAATAACTACAAGAGAAAATAAGCTTTACTCCATATTCCTTGAATAATCTTGTACAATGAAACATTGAACTAGAGTCTATAATATAGGTTTTACAACATGAATTTTGGTCTTCCTCAAATGACTCTTGGTATACTCCAAATAAAACTTGGAAAATATAACAAATAATGTAATATATTCTTACACCCTTATGTATTACATTATTTGGTATGAACTTGTCTTGATCTCTAAATATTTGAAACTTATTTTGTCCTAGAGCTTTTGTAAATATATCTACCATATGTTCTTCTGTAGGAATACGATTTAAATAGATATGATGATTCTAAAAATGATCTCTAATGAAAAGAAATTGTGCTTCAATATGTTTAGTTTGTTCATGTACAATTGGAATTTTGATCAGATTGAGTACTCCTTGATTGTCGTAAAATATAAGAGTTGGAGCTTGTTTGATTCCCATGTCAGATGATCTATATTATAACCATAGACCTTCACAAGTTGTATATCTTGTTGCATGATATTCTAATTCAGTAGATTATTATGCTATTGTATGTTGTTTCTTATTGTGCCAAGATATTGGCCCTGATCCAAGATAAAAAAAAATATGCCTTGAAGTAGAATTTCTATCATCAACTGAACCAGTATAATCAAAATCTAAGTAACCCTGTAGATAATTTTTTTAACATTCTTCATATAAGTTAGTCCATAATAAGTAGTCTTATTGATATATTGTAGTATTATTTTTGTATATTTCCAATGACTCTCTCTTGGTTCTTGGATGAATCGTGAAAGATAATTTACAACAAAAATTAGAACAAGTTGACTATTTGTCAAGTACAAAAGACGTCCAATTAATTGATGATACCTTGTAGCTGAAACTAATGGTGTTCCATAATTTTTGGATAATTGAATCCCTTTCTCCATAGTGTATATTTTGGTTTACAATCCTTCTTTTTATATTTTTCAAGTAGAGCTCTTGCATATTTTGATTGAGCAATTGTAATATTATCTCCATTTTGATGAATTTACACACCAAGACAATAATTCATTAGTCCTAAATCTATCATTTCAAATGCCTTCTCAATATCCTTTTTGATCTCACCTATTAGTTTTACAGAGTTTCTAGTAATCACTATGTCATCAAAATATACTATAAGGATTAATATATCATTTCCAATTTTCTTTTTATATAGGCTTGGATCGAATGTACTTCATTTGAAATTATGCTATAACAAATGATTTTTATTTTTTATATTCCATGCTCTAGGAGCTTACTTTAGACCATATAAGGATTTTTTCAATTTGTAAACTTTATATTCTTGTTCTTTAACAACAAATCCTTTTGGTTGTGACATATTGAGGGAGGGGGTGGGGAGTAACAATAGCCAGAGCTGGCTATTGTTACTCCCCACCCCGCCCTCATATAAACTTCTTCTTCTAGGTCACCATTCAGAAAAGCACTTTTACATCCATCTAATGAAGTTTCCAACCCTGATGAGCTGCCAAAGAACATATTTTTTTAATAGCTATAGGTGCAAATGTTTCTTCATAGTCAATTCCCTTTGTCTGAGTGTATTATTTGGCTACTAACAAAATTTTGTACTTTTCAAGTGTTCCATATGCTTTATATTTATTCTTGTAAATCCATTTGCAACTCACAAATTTCTTCGCTAGAGGTAATTCAACTAGATTCCATGTTTTATTATTTTGTAGCGATGAATATTCAAATTTTGTCTCATTAATTTGAGAAATAGATTAATTCCAATGCATTTTTCCAAATTTTCAATAACTCTATATTTTTTTCTTGTACATTTCAATTCTAATAATATAGTTTCTAAATTTCAATAATTTCATGTTGGTGTTGAACTCCTTATAACTCCCTAGTTGGAAATTTAGAAACAAAGGTATTTGCAAATAATATTTCTATTCAATTTGAATGAGGTAATTTCAAAAATATTTCTAAATACTTTTTTGTTCAAAAACTTATAAGTCATTTAAGAATAATTCTAAGGCTGTGAAGACATGAAATTTACTACACCACCTTAAGGGCATTCCATTGCAATGTAAAGCATTTATAAAGCATTCAAAGGAAATAACACATAAACTTGTAATATATTAAGGTGAAGCAAACGTATAACCAAATGGTGGATTTATCCTTATATTTAATCAATTTATAGCTTCAAATATGTGATTACAAATATCCCATTAAGGGTTTTTAAAAATTGATACAACTTCCATTACAATGTTTAAGGGATCTAGTCCCTTGAAATGGGCCTCAAAGCGATGTAAAGTATGGCGTTTGATGTAAATCTCACATACCATGATTGAGAGCTATCCTTAAACCTATTATTCTGGTCTTCTTAGCTCCTTCATTCTATGTATAACTACCTATACCTACACACAAGGGACTAAAATGGGGTTAATAGCACCTGTTTCATAAGATGAAGAAAGCCTTGAAAACATAGCAAAAGCAGCATATACTATGACTAAAAAAAGTGATCTACATATACAAAAACAAATCTACAATAAGCATATGCATATTATAATATAATCTAAATGCAAATAAGCAACTTTGGAGGCAATATTAAAGGTGAAACTATGCTTAACTGCTGGTCATCCCGGGGTGAGCTAGATAGACCTGCAACATTGGGAATCACCAAACCTACATCAAAACTCCTTCAAAAAACATCAAATTTGGGCCATAGGTTCCTCTAGATATTCCTAAGGGGACTATGGAGGAATTTATATAAAATTACACCCTATTTTGTGGTCATATCTGGGTGTGCCATAGGCATACTACTAGTCATCCCCATGTGGGGCGGTCATAAAAATACCTTAGTTTGATCACCTAATGGCGTGGGAATTGGTCCAAAAGTGGTATGGTGTGTTATCAAGAGATAGGGCCAAAAAATATTCCAATTTAGCCAATTTGGGTTTGCTGGTTTGAGCCTATTTTCCCCTGAAATCGCCTTCAAATAAATAGGATTTCAAGGCAAAGGCAAAGGCATGTTTGGTTTACAAAATGTGGGGTATGATTTGGGTAGCACTTTGTTGCTCTATTCTCCAAATTATCCTACTTTTAAAGTGGGAGTTTGGATCTCCTTTTATAGCCAAAGAGGGCACTTAGGGCAAAAGGTCATCTTTGCCATACGAGGCAGGTGGTGCAATGTGTCCTTATCACACCATGGCATGATTGGGAGAAGGTTGCCCATTTGGGTGCTCCCAATAAACTATCCTACTATACATCAGTAGGTCCCTAATAAATTTAGGATAATTACAGTCTTGGATTACCATTTAGTGCATCCTTTGACTTTTTCAAAGGTTCAGTTAGGGGCCATCCCACCCAAGGACGGTTGCTGATGGCTATCCCTAGGTGGGACAATCACCAATTATGACCATCCCTGGGTGGGACGACCACTAGTAGGAGCCCTAAAACTACCCCAAACTGCTAGGAACCCTCCAAATTAAGTTTTGGAGGCTTTTGGAAGCATTTTTCTATACTAAATGAGTTCCTAATAAGGCCATATGTTGTCGATAATAGGACATATGTAATGCATTTATAGTCTTATCTTATTTACGTGATTTAGGTGTCTACATATGCCCCATTTTTTGGATGCACAATGTGAAACAAAGAGTTGAGAAAAAATATATCACTAAATCATCAAATTGTCAAGGTTGTTTATTAAATTAATCAACTTTAGATGCCTTCATTGTGGAAAATCATACATTCTTGGAATCCTTTCTATTGACATAGTCGAAGGATCGATTGCAGGTATACATTTCAATCATGTTGTAGTAACAGTCTTATGGGGCTTAGGGCATACTAGGTCTTGGTGCCTTATATTCTTGTAAACCTTTACATGGGTAAATTATTAAGGTTTCAAGGAGGTCAAGCCTATTTAATTTGCTTCTTATGCTATTTCTTTGCCCTAGCATGGGCTTGCAAATTTATCTCTAGCCAAGATTCTTTTGAATGTATGGAATTTACACTTTTGAATGTTTTAATGTTGATTTGATTTATGACTTCATTATGATGACTACCCCCTCAAGTTATCAGTCAATGAGGGTATGAAAAATGATAAATTTATGATTCTCTTGACACATATGACTTAATTATGGCAACTCTTTATTTTACCCATGGTACTATATACCTGTTCGAAGGTGATTTTTGACTGTTTTGATGAATAGTTTTAGAAGCAAAAGGCTCAATATATCATTACCATGAAGTGGTCCATCCATGGAGTCCTTATTTGGGACTAAAATAGATTCTTTTTATGCATCTAAAATTATTTAGGTTAGGTCTAGATCCCTCTCATTTTCTTTCCCAATTTGCCTTATTTTTGGTGGGTTTTTGGCCCATTTTTTGATATTTTTGATGTTTTTAAGTGCATTCTTGTGACCATACCAGGTGGGATGAGGGAAGTATTTTTGAGCAACCCAATTTGGGATCGCCAGCCAAAAGTACACTCATACCACCTAGGAGTGGTTGACTTCTTTTGGAGCTATAAAAGGCCAAAAAGGGCCATTTTAGCTCATTTGTGCAACTTGCTTGAAGAAGTTGGATAGGAGAGGAGGTAGGAGAGAGTTTTATGAAGTGTATAAATACAAAAATATCAACCCACAACATTATCCAACCATTGGATGCATTGGGCGGTGGAGCCAGTGTGAAACGAGTATGGATTACATGCTTCCTCTGCCCTATTTTATTAAGTTTTTGCAATTTTTGTTCTAATTTCATGACTACAACCACACCCATGATTTAAAAAACCCTGGTAGGACTGAAATACATAAAATTTAACCTTATTCATGCTTTATTTTCAAACAATTAGGGTTAAAAACCAATTTTTTTGTGTTTTTTTATGTTTTTTTAATGTTTTTTTTTGTGTTTTTTTAAGGATTTTAGGGCATTTTTAAGGGTCAAATTGACCCTATTTTACCCCTTTTTAGGGACCATCCCTGTGAGGGACAGTTACTGGTGGCCATCCCTGGATGGTATGGCTACCAAATTAGGGGTCGTTCCTGGGTGGGACAACAAAAAACTGGGCCATAAAAGGCCCTTTTTTATGTGTTTTTTTAGTGTTTTTATAGCAAAATTTTGTATTTTTAGGGCCTGTTTGACACCCTGATTTGCATGAGTAGGTTAGGAGTCGATACAAGCTATTGAGTCTCTTTCAGGTAACCATATATCATTTGACTACTACATACTATCATTGGATTGATGCCATTGGTCTAAAGCAAGTTACGTGGTTAGATCCCGTGGTGGGAGATCGTGCCTATCTGATTGCTTTGATAGACCTATGGGACCCTCGCACTAACACTTTCTATTTAGCTATGGGGGAGATGATAGTGACACTAGAGGACATCTATAAGATACTATGTATTTTTATAGAGGGGCATAAGATAGTATCTTCTCCGATGGAGCGATGGGAGGTCATAGTGCGGAGGTACTTTGATGCATGCTGGGAGGATGTCCTGACTGATATGATTAGTGGAGGGATTTTAGTGTCTATATGGTACCAATAGGGTGCAATTTGCATTAGGGATACTTTGTTTATGACCTTGATCAACAACATGTTGCCACCCAACTCTTTAGGAGCTAGGTTCCCATGGAACCTAATAGAGTTGGTCTTTACTCTAGTTGACTGCATAAATGAGGAGTCGATAGTGATGGCTTGGGGTCTTACTTTATTGGTATAGTTATACAATGATATATATAAGATCCAATTTCATGGGTGAAAGGGTTTGGGCTATAGATTTCTTCTACATTCTTGGACTTGGTAGCATATTGCGGTGGAGAGACCATGGGGACTACCATGGACCGCTCGAGCAAAGCTACCCGATGGGTATATTGGCTATGGAGATCTATGGATGAGTTCACATGATTTAGGGTATAGCTAACACTACACTAGGGAGGTAGATCACTATGTAGAGGCTTTTGCATGGCTTAGGGTAGCGAATATTGAGTGGATACCCTATAGGGATTATCCTACTAGGAAATAGGATTCGACACATCTACGTCGAGTTTAGTGAGGTAGGTGGCTGATAGGGTGACATGGCATAGATCAAGAGTACTTCTCTTATGATTGTATTCTATGATAGTTCAGGCTACACCAAGGATTGCTCGATGAGCTGATGTTCTATCATCATCATGGTGATGATAGGACTCTAGCATGGCCTATGGTAGAGGATTTGGTATATGAGTCAAATTATGAGGTGATAGTCTCATACTTAGATGATGCAGGCACTACAAAGGAGTATGATGCATGGTGGATCATGTAGTAGTGGCAAGAGGAGGGACCACTAGGAGGGGATGTTGCTTCCAAGGTAGTGAATGCAGCTAGGTGTGCTCTAGATGAAGAGGATTTTAGTGAGTATCTAGATGATGAGGAGGATGAAATAGGTGAGTGAGCTATGCATCAGCGTGTATCAGTGGACAAGGTGGAGCTGATAGATGTTCAAGATCCAGTAGGCTTTGATGAGGGATACTTGGGATATCAGGGTCTACAAGAAGAGTTAGTAGCATGAGATTCTAGGATCACAGAGTTGTAGAGTGATTGAGCTTTACTATAGGCACAGGTGTAGAGTGCACAAGAGGATATGGAGATGTAGGCAACAGTGATAGCTATATTTTAGGCACATATCGGTAGATAGGGCCCTAGCCATGGAAATTCTAGTAGTGGCGAGATAGCCAAGATGCATGAGGAGATAAAACATCTCCAGGGTTTGGTAGTGACCTATCAGAATAGGTATCGTGAGGAGTGCACCTACATGGATATTATGGAGGATGAGATAATGCATTGTACGAGGTGCATACCAGATCAGGCATTATCTATTGGATCACAACATAGCCAGGGTAGTGGGATGGGACACTAGTCTACTTTTATGAGGGATCTGAGTACTTCTTGGAGGATGGAGGTATCTTTAGGTAGCATATCAGGGGGGAGCAGGTCAAGGATATCATGACAGACTCATATTGAGATCAGAGGAGAGAGTTGAGGTATCAGTCCTGCGTGACCATGGTTGGTAGACTCTGATATTTATTTTTGATTTTTTGGGTTACAAAGTTGGATGACTCACTTTTATTGTAGCCTATGGGTATTTTATGGACTATGATGTTGCTTTCGGCTTTTACATATATGGACATATATATGACTTAGCTTTGATCATTATGTCATTTGACTACTTTATGATATGAATGCAATTTTATATTTGCTATATGATGTTATGATGGATGTCTAACATGGATGCATGTATTTATCTGATGATGTGATTTGATGATATGTAGATGTGGATGTTTCATTTTATATGCTTTTGTAAATTAAAATGTATGCATAAAATAGTCAGTGGCCGTCTAAATATTATTGCTAATATTTAACTGGTATATATCCTAGATCATGAATACTACTTAATAAACAAAAGTTTTTAAATGTGTATGATTTAAAGTAATGATTGATTAGATTTAATTTTTGTATTATGGATTTACAATGACTATTTGGAACATTATATGCTAGCACCATAGACTATAAAAAATGTATCTTGATTATTTTCATGTTATTATAACACTTTATTTGATGGACATTGTAATTTTGACAAACATGTGACAACATGATGCAAAATGGAATGGATAATGTAATGTGATATGATTTTATTTGATAGTTTTTAAGAGACTCAAACACTCTAGTTACATAATAAAAAGTCATATACTAACTATACAAGATCTTTTGACAAAGCATGCACCTACTAAGATAACCAAGATAATCAATATCCCTGTGTGTGCACGTGAGTTCATTACCATGGTAACATATAAGATTACCCTAGTGCAAATGGGATTTATTCAGCCCATCGACACTAGAGATAATTTTGAGAGTCTCATTATCCTGATTTTCATACTTATTTAGATTAGACCACTATACAACCTACGTTACAACAAGCTAGCTCATCCACATTCAAACATTGGTCTATTCCTAAACAAGTTGCTTAAGTGATAGACATATCGTCATGCAGGAGGCTACCACCATTGACAAGTAGGATATCCACAAACCTGTAATGAGGATCATATTATGGTTCTCTAATGCTAAGAATTCTAGGGATTCAAGTTTTAGAGTCCCTACCTTTCTTTGAATTTCTCAAGAGAATTTGCTCATTTTGATTTGTTGAGCAAGGGATTGTAATAGTGGTGAGAACCACTATTTATTTTTTCTTTTCCTAGTGATAATAATCACTGTTTCCTTATGTATATTTGGGAGTGATAATAATCACTATTCTCTTTGGAATATTTCTTTGATATACTTGCCCTAATGTAGGGAAATGTAAGTTTTCAATACTGGAGGGATAATAATCATTACTAATTTTCTTTCTTTGGGATACTTACCCCAGTGTAGGGTAAGATATTTTTTGTGTGAGGAACTTGTCCTTTTGTCAATTCTTAGCATATTTGAACCATTCACACAGGAGGATGAGCAAGATAACATTTTCACTTGAAAGTAACCTAGACCACTTCATAGTTTTCATATTTCCTTGTGCTAGACTTGGATTTATTAATGTGAAAATTGTGTTGGGATTTTGATGTATACCAAGAATTATCCAAGCAGGATTCTACCTTCTAAATATCATGATAGCTTTCTACAATTTTGAGAAGACAACTAGATATGGCTGAGTGACCGAATTATTTAACTATGTTTATCAACAATGGCTAAGTGACAGGAAACAAACATATAATGTAAATGGTATATGTAATATAAATAGGTGGTATAACTTGTCATATGATAAAAATGAATTTTTACCAGATTCCTAACATACAGACCTAGTGCTAGACATATATGATCAATTTGTAATGATGCATAATGCAATGATGAGTATGCCTAATGCAACTATGATTATAATGCAAGTGAAGAGAAATGCAATACAATGCAATAATTTTCGTATTTTGATGATTTTCATGATTTTTTTTTGTAATTTTAATAGATATATACGTACAAGTTGACCAATGGGCTTAATGAATGCCATAGGATATTTTTGGGTGACCAAAGGGCTTATAGAAACCTTTGGAACATTTAGGTTTGACCTAGATAGTTGTAAACTATGTAGGAGCATTTTATCTTGACTTACACGGTCATAGACTGCCTAGGGGTATTTTGGGTTGACCTAAACAATTATGGACTGCCTAGGAGTGTTTTAAGGTGACCAATGGGCTTATATATGCCTTTGGAGATTTTTGGATTTACCTTGATGATCATATATAGTCTAGGAACATTTTTATTTGATCTAGACGGTGAAAAAATGCTATGGGTATTTTGGGTGACCTAGATGGGCAACGACACTTAGAAAGTGTCTACGACTGCCTAGAGGTATTTGGTTGTGACCAAAGAGCTTATGTATGACTTTGTAGCTTTTAGCATTGACCTAGATGATCATAGATAGTTTAGGAGCTTTTTATGTGATCTAGACAATCAAAAACTACTAGGAGCCTTTAGGATGACCTAGGCAGGCAACGACACTTAAAAAGTGTCTACGACTACCTAGGGGCATTTGGTTGTGACCAAAGGGATTATGGATGCATTTGGAGATTTGAAGCAGAACTAAATTAACACAAAAAAAATTCATGCAAATTTCATTAACAGAGGTCAAAAATATAGCAGTTCTATTCAAAATGGCCAAGAGTCCCTTTACAATGCATGCGCGGCCTTTTATAACAGACCCGACCCTCTTCGGACATCATTACATAGAATGCGGGATTCCCTGTAACCGTCCGCACGAATGTTCTGTAGCCGCCTGCAAGATGCTGCCAGGTGCCCCGAATCATCATGGTCTGTAATGGCGGAGTGCGCTGCAGCCGCCTGTCCATCAACCCGTCGAGTCATCATTCATATGAGTGCCCTATAGCCATCTGTAGTTTGTTGCCACGTGTCCTTCTGCCAGGGTCTCTGTAACCGCTTAATACTCCATGGCCACCTGTAATTCGCTGTCACGTGTCCTTCGGCTATGGCCTCTGCAACCGTCGGCCTGTCTGGAGTCGTGAGCATTTTGTCGCGATATCGCGACGTTTTGGTCGTTCGGCCTCTATTTCTCCTTCGGGCCATGAAACCGTGACATGTCACGATTTTGCGACCATTTTACCCCTTGGTGCCTTTGCCCCAAAAGTGTCACGATTTCGCGACCACTTTGCACCCTATCACCTTGCTTCCGAAAGTGTCACGATTTCGCGACCACTTTGCGCCTTCGAGTCCAGCTTCTAAAAGTGTCACAATTTCGCGACCACTTTGCGCCTTCGAGCCCAGCTTTCGAAAGTGTCACGATTTTGTGACCACTTTGCGCCTTCGAGTCTTGCCTCCGAAAGTGTCACGATTTCGTGACCACTTTGCGCCTTCGAGCCTAGCTTTCGAAAGTGTCACGATTTCACGACCACTTTGCGCCTTCGAGTCTTGCCTCCGAAAGTGTCACGATTTCGTCGACCACTTTGCGCCTTAGAGCTGCCTTCCGAAAGTGTCACGATTTCACGACCACTTTGCGCTTTCGAGTCTTGCCTCTGGAAGTGTCACGATTTTGTGACCACTTTGTGCCTTAGAGCTTTGCCTCCGAAGGTGTCACGATTTCGTGACCATTTTGTGCCTTGGCCTCTTTGCCTTGAAAATGTCACGATTTCGTGACCATTTTGTGCCTTGGCCTCTTTGCCTTGAAAATGTCACGATTTCGTGACCATTTTGTGCCTTGGCCTCTTTGCCTTGAAAATGTCATGATTTCGCGACCATTTTGTGCCTTGGCCTTTGCTTGAAAATGTCACGATTTCGTGACCATTTTGCGTCCAGGCTGCTTTGCATCGAAAATGTCATGATTTCGCGACCATTTTGCGTCCAGGCTACTTTTCTCAAAAAGCGTCGCGATATCGCGACAGTTTGACCCTTTGGCGCCCTTTCTCAAAAAGTGTCGCGATATCGCGACAGCTTTGGCACTTAAAGAAAAAAATATTTTTGGGTGATGCAAGATTGCTTTTCCACCTCCGGATGCTCCTGCATCAGACACCCGGGGTGAATTGAGAAGTGATCTTCACTTCTGATCTGTCTGAGGTAGACCCAGGCGGTCAACCTCTGCCTTCGACAACCAAGTCGCATCTTCGATGGGCCTGCCCTTCCACTTGATTAAATACTCAGAATAACATCTGTTTCGAGTACTTCGGCCCTCACGCGTATCAAGAACTTCTTCTATCTCATCTACGACTGGAGTAACCGCGGGAATGCTCCACAAATCCGGGCTTGGTGTTGCACTGCTATCTCCTTCATGAAACTCGACCAAATCCAAAATGTTAAAAACCGGTGAGATGTTAAGTTCACTCGGCAACTCCACCTCATATGCATTACCCGAATCCCGTTTCCCAATGATCCTGCATGGTCCAAATTTCTTCATCTTCAGCTTGTTATAGGTCTTGGCAGGAAACCTCTCTTTTCTTAGATGGACCATGACGGAATCTCCTACTTCAAACTCCTTAGCCCGGTGCTTCTGGTCTGCCCTGGCTTTATACTGAGTATTCATCTTAGCAATGTGCCTTGTCACCTCCTCATGCACTCCCTTCAGGTGTTCAGCAAAGTCTTCTGCCTCAACACTGCATTTTTCTCTTGTATCTATTCTTCTCAACTCTGAAGCATTTCTTGGGCTGCTCCCATAGATTATCTGGAATGGCGATTTATTGGTACTCCTATTGACTGAGCTGTTATAAGCGAATTCTGCCTGCGAAAAAACTAGATCCCATCCCTTGGGCTTGTCTCCGACCAAGCATCTCAGTAGATTGCCTAAACTCCTATTCACCACCTCTGTTTGGCCATCTGTTTGGGGGTGGTATGCAGAACTGAATTTTAAATCCGTCTTCAGTTTCTTCCATAGGGTTCTCCAAAAATACCCTACAAACTTGGTATCTCTATCCGACACAATGCTCCTTGGCAGCCCATGAAGGCGTACCACTTCCTTGAAGAATAAACCAGCCACATGGACCGCATCGCTAGTCTTCTGGCATGGAATGAAATGAGCCATTTTTGAAAACCTGTCCACTACCACAAATATGGAGTCATGCCCCCTCTGCGTCCTGGGCAAACCAAGCACAAAATCCATACTAATATCCTCCCATGGCCTTTCGGGTATAGGTAGTGGTTGATATAACCCAGTAGGCTGCCTCACACCTTTGGCCATCTGGCATATCCTACAACTTTGCACAAATTTTGCCACATCTTGTTGCAATTGCGGCCAGTAGTAATTTTCACTAACAAGGGAAATGGTCTTATCTCGACCAAAATGTCCAGCTAAACCACCACTGTGCTTTTCTTTGATCAGATTCTCTCTCATCGAGCTCCTCGAAATGCATAATTGGTTCCCCCTGAACAACATTCCATCTTGAATCAGAAAATTTAGCCATTTAGTCCTGTCCAAAGTAACAAGCGCAGTGCAGGCTTTCCAAGCTTCTGCGAAGTCGGGGTCTGCAGGGTATAAACCCTTGAGCTCAGCAAACCCTACAACCTCCACCTTCATCTCCATCAGCAAACATTGCCTCCTACTCAAGGCATCCGCAACTCTGTTGGACCTCCCACTCCGGTGTTTCAGCACAAAGGTGTAGCTCTGCAGGAACTCGACCCATTTTAGGTGTCTCTGATTTAATTTCCCTTGACTGTTAATGTACTGCAGTGCCTGATGATCAGTATAAAGAACAAACTCCTTTGGCAACAAATAATGCCTCCATTTCTTCAGAGCCTGAACTATGGCATAGAACTCCTGATCATATACCGAATACTTCTTCCTGGCATCGTTGAGCTTCTCACTGAAATAAGCAACAGGCTTACCCTCTTGGCTCAATACGGCCCCTATGGCACTACCACTCGCATCGCAGTCTACCTGAAACACCTTGTTAAAATCTGGAAGGGCTAAGACAGGTTGCTCTGTGACCTTCTTCTTCAAAGCATAGCAAAGCTTTTGTCTGCTCCAGTTGTCCACTTGAATTCCTTCTTGTTCCCCCTCATTGTCTCCGTAAGGGATGCGCAAATATTGCTAAAGTTTCTAATGAACTTTCTGTAGAAACTGGCCAGACCGTGAAATGATCTCACCTCAGTCACGCTTCTTGGAGCAGGCCATTCTATGATAGCCCTCACCTTTTCGGGGTCCATTTTGAGACCATCTACTGAGATAACAAATCCCAGGTATACTAACTCCCTCTTCACGAAGTTGCACTTCTTGAGATTGATCAGCAACTGCTCCTCCCGTAGTTTCTCAAAAACCCTCCTGATGTGCATCAGGTGCTCCTCCAGGGTTCTCGCTAAAAATCAATATATCATCCAAGTAGACAATAACAAATTTGCCTAGAAATTCTTTCAGGACTTCATTCATTAACCGCATGAAGGTACTCGGTGCATTGGTTAGCCCAAATGGCATGACCAACCACTCATACAGCCCCTCTCTGGTTTTAAAGGTTGTCTTCCACTCGTCCCCTTCTCTAATGCGGATCTGATGGTAACCACTTTTTAGGTCAATCTTCATGAAGTACTCAGCTCCACTCAAACAGTCCATGATATCATCCATCCTGGGCAATGGGAATCTATATTTAATAGTGATCTTGTTAATTGCTCGAGAGTCTATGCACATTCTCCACTCTCCATCCTTCTTGGGTGCTAGTACTGTAGGTACTGCACATGGACTAAGACTCTCCCTAATCAATCCCTTCTTTAGCAGATCTTGAACCTGCCGGTTTAACTCCTCAGTTTCTACAGGCGTCATCCTGTGTGCAGCCTTATTCGGCAAGCTCGATCCAGGCACCAAATCTATGTGGTGGCTGATCTTCCTAACAGGTGGTAAACCTTCAAGAACATTATCAAAAATGATATCTGGAAACTCCTCCAACAGTCCCATGACTTCCATTGGAGTTTCCTTGCATTCTTCTTCCCTGACCCTAGGGATTATTGCATAGCACATATGATCTGGCTTCAAGCCCTCCAAAAATCTTCTTCCATCAACTAGACAGACTCGTGCACTATTGCATACCTTCTCATCCACCTCCTTCAGGGGTTTCAACTTATGTCGAACTCCATTTTTTGACAAGGAATATGTGTTAGCTCGACCATCATGTATAGCACTTCGATCAAACTGCCATGGTCTCCCCAGTAGCAAGTGACATGCATCCATAGGCAAGATGTCACATAAGACCTCATCTCGATAAGTTCCAATGTTGAACTTCACCAGGCATTGCTCACTGACCAGCACCCGATGGTCCTTTTGCAACCATGCAATCCGATAAGGGTGCGGGTGTTTCCTCCTCTCCAGCTGTAGCTTGGCAACCATCTCCTCAGAAACCAAGTTGTCAGTGCTTCCATTATCGATGATGATGTTACAGACCTTGCTTGCGCACTTGCATCTTGTTCGAAATAGGTTGTTCCTTTGGTCTGCCTTCTTTTCTTCATTCAACAAGACTCTTCTGATGATCATCGCTTCTCCTCTTTCTGCCTCCTCAGAGTGCTCAGATTCTACACCTTCGTCTGCTACAGCAGCTCGGGCCTGACCCTCAGGTCTTCGATTTGGCCTTTCTTGATGCTGCGGGTAGTTGTATGCCCGATGTCCTTCTTCTCCGTAGTTGAAGCAGGTTCCTCGAAAGACACCTCTTCCAAACCCTCGCCTAGGCCTACCTCTTCCCCTCGGGTAGTTGTTGTTCTGATTGCGTGGGCGTTGGGTATTCTCCTCTTTCTCCTCTTTCTATTTTTGGCTACTGCTTGCTTCACCAATCTTCCCCAAATCTCTGTATCTTCCTCCATTGGTTCTTCCACCAGCTCTTCCACCCCTGTCCTTTCCTCTCTGCTTACCATCAAATCTCCTATTCAGTTTCTCTTCCACTTTTAATGCAAACTGGTATGCATCCTCCACCGTGCTCATCCTAACCAGCCCTAGTTCTTCTTGAATGTTGGTTCGCAATCCATTGATGTATCGTGCGACTTTCTCCTTATTCGCCTCAGAATGGCCGGTTCTAATCGAGATCTGATAGAACTCCTCCGTGTACTCCTTGATAGATTTACTTGCCTGTCGAAGACTCTGCATCTTTCTCAACAAATCCAACTCATAATCCGTAGGGATGAATTGCCTTTTCAACTTCTCTACCATCCTATCCCACCTGGTGATCTTTTCCTTTCCCCTCCTGTTCCTTTCTAGCTGTACTCCTTTCCACCAGATGCTAGCATGTCCTTTCAGCTTTGTTTTCGTGAACCTGATCCGATTTGGGTCTGAGATCTCTTCATACTCGAAATACTCCTCCATGTCATTGATCCAATCTATCAACTCCTCGGGGTTGAGATTCCTAGAATAAGTAGAGACATCGAACTTTGGCTTCTTCCCAATCTGGGATATGGCCCTATACAGCCTAGCCTCTGCTGGATCCAATGCTTCTTCCTCATCAGATGGACCCTCTTCTTCCCAAACTTCATCTTCACTGGGTTCCTCCCTTCTTGGCTCAACTCCTCTTCTGATTTCCTCCTGCAGGGCTTCAACTTGCCTCTGCAAGGCTCTAAGATCGACCTCTGCTTGCCTGTTCCTCACACCACCATGATTCCTACGTGGAGGCATCCTGTTCGCTTCCTCACACCCACAACCACAATCCTGGCGCAAACTGCCTCACTGTCGGCGATCGGTTTGCGCACTCAGAACCTTCTGGCTCTGATACCACTTGAAGCAGAACTAAATTAACACCAAAAAAATTCATGCAAATTTCATTAACAGAGGTCAAAAATACAGCAGTTCTATTCAAAATAGCCAAGAGTCCCTTTACAATGCATGCGCGGCCTTTTATAACAGACCCGACCCTCTTCGGACATCATTACATAGAATGCGGGATTCCCTGTAACCGTCCGCACGAATGTTCTGTAGCCGCCTGCAAGATGCTGCTAGGTGCCCCGAATCATCATGGTCTGTAATGGCGGAGTGCGCTGCAGCCGCCTGTCCATCAACCCGTCGAGTCATCATTCATATGAGTGCCCTATAGCCATCTGTAGTTTGTTGCCACGTGTCCTTCTACCAGGGTCTCTGTAACCGCTTAATACTCCATGGCCACCTGTAATTCGCTGTCACGTGTCCTTCGGCTATGGCCTCTACAACCGTCGGCCTGTCTGGAGTCGTGAGCATTTTGTCGTGATATCGCGACGTTTTGGTCGTTCGGCCTCTATTTCTCCTTCGGGCCGTGAAACCGTGACATGTCACGATTTCGTGACCATTTTACCCCTTGGTGCCTTTGCCCCAAAAGTGTCACGATTTCGCGACCACTTTGCACCCTGTCACCTTGCTTCCGAAAGTGTCGCGATTTCGTGACCACTTTGCGCCTTCGAGTCCAGCTTTCGAAAGTGTCACGATTTCGTGACCACTTTGCGCCTTCGAGCCTAGCTTCCGAAAGTGTCACGATTTCACGACCACTTTGCGCCTTCGAGTCTTGCCTCCGAAAGTGTCACGATTTTGTGACCACTTTGCGCCTTCGAGCCCAGCTTCTGAAAGTGTCACGATTTCGTGACCACTTTGCGCCTTCGAGTCTTGCCTCCGAAAGTGTCACGATTTCGTGACCACTTTGCGCCTTCGAGCCCAGCTTCCGAAAGTGTCATGATTTCGCGACCACTTTGCGCCTTCGAGTCTTGCCTCGAAAGTGTCACGATTTTGTGACCATTTTGTGCCTTAGAGCTTTGCCTCGAAAATGTCACGATTTCACGACTGTAGACACCAAAACAGCACCAATCTGATTATGTGACCGCAAACACTGATCGCTTTGACAAACACAGCCCCCAGGGCAGCCCTCAGAGGTCAAACAGTGGTCCTAACCACTTCCATAGCAATTTTGTAAGGTCAAGAAGAAATTTGGTACATTTAGACACTTTGCCCAGTACTCGTCTCACCCAGGGACGATTACTAACTTGCAATCGTCTCACCCAGGGACGATTGTTGTAATCGTCCCACCCAGGGACGATTACCAAGTTTAATGGGAAAAATGACAAACGACGCCAAGTGGCAGCCCGTAATCAGCCGCTTGATGACTCTCGCCTTGCACGCGTGTGTAGGTGGACGAAGGGCCGTTAGAGGACTGTCACAAGAAGCAATTATGAAAACACAAGTCAATGGAGGACTCCCCTCCCTCATGAGGAGACATGACTGCCACATGGCGCCTATGACCAACACATGGTGTTTGTGCTTCCTTCCCAAAGGAGACCCCTTGGGTCTATAAAAGGTGAGACTTTTCTCACCCAAAAGATAGAGGTTGAAGGAGTTTTCAAGCAATGAAGTGCTGCCGAGTTGAAGACCCACTTGCATCCCTTTTGGTTCACCTTCCCACATCCACCAATCTCTTTTGCAAGGGAGGTTGTTGGGTGGCATTTGGAAGCTCGAACCTGACCCAAATCCAAAACATGGACACTTGAACCAACCAATTTGCCGGCCCCCCACTCCTAAAATATTTTGGGCCCATCCCAAGTGGATTGGTGCCAAAATCAAGTTCCATCGGTGGGCTGCCCACTTGGGCACCCCGCACCTTTTGGATTTAGTTGTAGTTCATTTTCTGTCATTTGTTCATATTCCATGTTATTCTCTACTGTTCAATAGTTCAGAATCTTGAATCTTGATTTCAAAAGTTTTTCATCGAATATTATCATGCTTTTGTTATTTTGGTTGTCCCACTGACTTGCAGGTAACAACATCTAATTTCTTGGTGATGGAGGCCAAATTGGGAGAATCCAACCATCTGGGTCATCCCAAAATGGCCCCAATTACATAACCCCCTTATTTGCAAGCATTTTTCAGGTCTCAAGAATCGACATTGGAGCAGCGACATGTCGGCTTCTTCAATACAGTATCAATCGTCCCTGCAGGGGACGATTAACAGCAGCAATCGTCCTTCTAGGGGATGATTAACAGTAGCAATCGTCCTTTCAGGGGACGATTAACAGTAGCAATCATCCTTACCAGGGATGATTACCAGGTAAAAGAAGATTGGCCGGCTATCTCAGGGGCAATGGCCTTTTAGTAACATTTTCTGTCTTTTGTCAAGTTTTCAAGCCATTTGGACTCACTGTATTTACTGTGTCAGGCAGATGTTTACATGCATATTTCATTAATTTTAGAGAACGAACCCCTTTCCTTTGTAGCAGGTGCTACTGACATTTTTATTGTTTCTTTGATTGCAAGAAAAGCAATCAGAGGTGAATAACTTATCCACATCAGCGGTGGCAGCATCTTGGCCCGCCCATTGCAATTATGGGCACGCGGGAAGAGGAAGACTAGGTCACACATTGTAATGAAGACAAATTTAACGCTCCTAGCCCCCAAAAGGGTAGGAGACGTCTATGTAACCGAGGATAAGATATTTGAATAAAGAGGGCTGTGATTTCTTTACATCTTGTCTTTCATTTCCAAGTTGTCTCCTTTCTCTGTTTTAGTGCATAGGATCAAAGCGTTACATTTTCGTCTTATGTTGCATAACTAGTGTTTCCTTTACCCGAAATCTCGTGCTTTCAGCGACCATTTTGTGCCTTGGCCTCTTTGCCTTGAAAATGTCATGATTTCATGACCATTTTGTGCCTTGGCCTCTTTGCCTTGAAAATGTCACGATTTCGCGACCATTTTGTGCCTTGGCCTCTTTGCCTTGAAAATGTCGCAATTTCGTGACCATTTTGTGCCTTGGCCTTCTTGGCTTTGAAAATTTCACGATTTCGCAACCATTTTGCATCTAGGCTGCTTTGCTTTGGAAATGTCATGATTTCATGACCATTTTGCGTCCAGGCTGCTTTGCATCGGAAATGTCATGATTTCACGACCATTTGGCGTCCAGGCTGCTTTTCTCAAAAAGCGTCGCGATATCGCGACAGTTTGACCCTTTGGCGCCCTTTCTCAAAAAGTGTCGCGATATCGCGACAACTTTGGCACTTAAAGAAAAAAATATTTTTGGGTGATGCAAGATTTCTTTTCCACCTCCGGATGCTCCTGCATCAATATTTTAGGGTTGACCTAGACGATCATAGATCTAGGAGCTTTTTTATGTGACCTAGACGGTCAAAAATAGCTAGGAGACTTTAGGGTGACCTAGGTGGAAAACAACACTTAGAAAGTGTCTACGACTTCCTAAGAGTATTTGGTTGTGACCAAAGGGATTATGGATGCCTTTGGAGATTTAAGGTTGACCTATATGATCGTAAATAGTCTAGGAGATTTTTTATATGACCTAGACGGTCAAAAACCGCTAGGAGCCTTTAGGGTGACCTAGGTAGGCAACGACACTTATAAATTATCTATTACTACCTAGGGGTATTTGGTTGTGAAAAAAGAGATTATGGATACCTTTGGAGCTTTTAGGGTTGACCTAGATGATCGTAGATAGTCTAGGAGCTTTTTTATGTGACCTAGACGATCAAAAATTGCTAGGAGCCTTTAGGGTGACCTAGGCAAGCAACGACACTTAGAAAGTGTCTACGAATACCTAGGGGCATTTGGTTGTGACCAAAGAAATTATGGATACCTTTGTAGATTTTAGGGTTGACCTAGATTATTGTAGATAGTCTAGGAGATTTTTTATGTGACCTAGATGATCAAAGACTGTTGGGATCCTTTAGGGTGACCTAGACGGGAAACAACACTTAAAAATTTTCTACGATTGCCTAGGGGTATTTGGTTGTTACCAAAGGACTTATGGATGCCTTTGGAGCTTTTAAGGTTGACCTAGATGATCGTAGATAGTGTAGGAGATTTTTTTATGTGACATAGATAATAAAAAACCGCTAGGGGTATTTTGGGTAACCTAGGCGGGCAATGACACTTAGAAAGTGTCTACGACTGCCTAAGAGCATTTTATTGGTGCTCTAAGCATGAAATGGTCACAAATGACTTATATTCATGGTTTCAGGCTCTTAATTTTCTTTTATGGATTCTAGGCGATAAGTTCCAGGTCCAATCTGATGTGTAATGATGAATGGACCTAGCCATTTTGCTACAAATTTGTCTCACAAATTGGAGGGCAAATTTGAGTTTTGTTGATTTTCCTTTAGAACTAAATCACCTACTTGAAAGTCTCTTTGATGTACTTTCAATTTGTAAGCTCTATTAAGACGCTCTTTATAAACATGTAGATGCTCAAGGGTATTCACACGCCATTCATCAAGCAATGTTAACTGATCTAACCAAGCTTGCCTAGTTGTATCATCATCGATGAATTCCTCTATGGAAATGCACAGTGATGAAATCTCTAACTCCAAAGGCATGATGGCTTAAGCACCATACACTAGTGAAAATGGAGTTGCCCTAGTGGGAGTCTGAATGCTAGTGTGATGGGCCCAAAGGGCAAGAGGTAATTGATTATGCCAATCTTTTTTATTTTCTTGAATGATTTTCTTCAAGATTGCTACTACTATTTTATTTTATGCCTCTACTTGCCCATTGGCCTACGGATAATAGGGCATGGAAAATCTATGCTTTATGTTATACTTTATTGTTAACACATGCACATCCTTATTTTTAAAGGGTGTTCCATTATCCGATACTATTTTGGATGGAATACCAAAACGACATATAATGTTATGTAGTATGAACTCCGCAATGCGAGGTCCAGTCATTGTGGTAAGGGGAATTGCTTCCACCCATTTTGTGAAATATTTGGTTGTCATTATGATAAAAGTGTGATGACCCAATGAGGTAGGTAATATTTTTCCAATTAAATCAAACCCCCATTGTGCAAATGGCCAGATCGATTGAATCGGTTGTAAGTTATGTGAAGGTACGTGTGTTAAATTTGTATGGTGTTGATACTTCACACACTTCTTGATATAAGTGCAACAATCTTGCTCTAAATTTGGAAAATAATAGCCCATGTGAATAATGCACTTGGCGATGGCCATATTGCTAAAGTGGCCACCGCATGTACCATTGTGTGCTTGGGTGATGGCCCAAGCTAACTCTTGTGAGTCTAAGAAGCAAAGGAGGATACCTTCATAACTTTGACGATACATTATGTCTCCTATTAAGACATATTTTTCCACATTTTTTTTGAATGCTTGCTTTGTGGCATGTGACAATCTAGGTGGAATATTACCCAATTTAAGATAATATTTAATCTGGATGGCCCAATATCTCTTTTAAGAAGCCTCAATATTATGAATCATGCTATCCCTTTGATTTTTGTCTCATGCGAATGTTGATTGAGAGCGAACTTGGAGATATAGAATTGTGCTAGTATCAAAAGGATTATGAGGGAAAAAAGTCCCCCAGTTAACATTATTCAAATATTTGTGTAGTTGAGAGAACCTTTCATGAGAAGGCTCAATATGAATCATGTGAACAACTGGTATAGCATTATGCTCTTCACGCTTAGTCACATATTGTGCTAGCATTTTTACTTGGATAGTTGTGATATCATCTAAAGGATCATGTAGGATTAGCGACCCTAAGGAAGCCATTGTATCCACAAAATGATTAGATGAGTGAGGGAGTGCCTCTATATCATACCATTCAAATTTGACTAGGATTTTGTCCACTAGGGCTTTGTAGGCTTGCAAGATAGGACACCTACACTAGAAAATACCTTTTACCTGATTAACTATGAGCAAGGAATCACCAAAAATGTATAACTTTGTTATTTTTATGGCGATTGTCATCTGAAGTCCTATGATGAGATCTTCATACTCGGAATTATTGTTGGTACAAGGAAAATTGAGTTTAAACAAAAGAGGTATGGGAGCCCCTTGTGGTGTGAAAAACATGATACCTGCACCACCACCTCGCTCGCACTTGGAACCATCGAAGAATAGAGTTATGTCCACCTGTGACTCAGGCTCTGCAGAATCAAGTGATTCTAAAATTTGAAATACTCCATCATTGGGAAGTTCTATATTTAGAGGCTGATCATCCTATAGAGGAGCCTCTGCTAGTTGATCGGCTATGACCTATCCTTTGATAGATTTCTGTCCAATGAACTCTAGGTCAAATTTCATCAATAACATTATCCACTTCACCATGTGACTAATGATATGTTTTGCTCATCATGTAGCGCAATGGATTTTATTTATATACAACATACGTGGTGTGATTTAACATGTAATGGCATATATTTTTGGTGGAAAAGACTACTGCTAAGCATAGCTTCTCAACATATGTGTATCTAACCTCACAACTGACCAGTGTGCGGATAATGTAATAGGTAGTCTGTTCTTTATGAAATTCATTCTTTTGGGACAACATGGTTTCCAAAGCTAACTCAGTAGCTAAGATATATAAATAGAACAACACTCCTGGTCACGGTGGAGCCAATAAAGGTAGCGAAGCCAAGTATTATTTTATCTCATCAAAGGTATTTTACACTCTTCATCCCAATGAAATGAGACCCCCTTGTGTACCAACCTATTCATTGTTCAACACTTATCTGATAACTACGCTATGAAGCGTTTTATGGATGCGACCTTTCCTTGCAATAAGCATAGTTGCTTAATGGTTGTAGGCGGAGGTATTTCTAATATTACATTGAAATTTTTGGGATTTACCTCTATGCCTCTCTTGGAGACTATGAATCCCAAAATTTTACCAAATGTGACACCGAAGACACACTTTTTTGGATTTAGTCTAACATTTTGCTCTATGAGGTGATCTAGGATCTTACATAGTACATATAGTGTAATAAATATTTTGCCAATAATCATACATGTAATCTTCCAAAATCTTGTGCATGTAGTCATGGAAGATATATGTCATGGATCATTGGTAGGTAGCACGAGTGTTATTAAGGCCAAAAGGCATGACCTTGTAATAGAATGTCCCCCAAGGCATTATGAATGCCATTTTGATTTGGTTTTCTATATTAATACGAATTTTATTATATCCAAAAAATCCATCCATTAGGGATAGAATTTCATGTCATGCTTTTGCATCTACCAACGCATCGATGTTAGGTAAGGGAAATTCATCCTTAGGACTCACTTTGTTAAGATCTCAAAATTCGGTGCAAATGTGAATCCTCCCATTAGGATTTTTGATGGAAACCATGTTTGAAACCCATGGCGTATAATCTACTGAGATGATGATATCAGCATCCAACAACTTTTGTAGTTCATATTTCACCATTAAGGATACTATTGGGTGTATTTTCATAAATTTTGCTTAACAGGTTTGATCTTGGGGTCTAATGTAAGATTATGTGTGCTATATTTGGATCTAGTCTTGGCATATCTTTATATGACCAATCAAAAGCTTTAATCCTCGATTTCAATGTAGCTATGAAATTATCTCATTCACTTAGGGAGATACATTCCCCTAATTTAATGGTATGGGGATTATCAGGATCTGTACCAATATCCTTGTCAATTGTTGGCTCGATTGACATATGAGACCCATCCTCCATATGATGTGGGGTGGGAATTAAGTGAATATCATCAGCTAGGTTTTCTTCTTCCATAGGAAATTCAGGGTCAACCTCAGCTTGAAAAACATCCTGAGTAGTTCTTGAAGAAAATTTAAATGGTTGTAACATTTCCTCACAAGGCCAATACTCTGAGGGCAATGGAGAAGAATCTCCTCGATCAAATTCAATTGCCTCTAAATCAAGATGCAATTGCTTGGATGGGTTATTTGGATTCACCAATGGTGTCGTTAAATCTATGGAAATCATGTTTATGGATCCATGATCTCCTGCTCTAGGGAAAGTGGGTCTAGAGACCTGATGTTGTCTCATAACTCACGAGTGTGGCTCGGGTGGAAGTGGAATAACTGTTAGTGGACTATGCGAAAAAGGGCGAGCCTACTCTTCATGAGGTAACAACTAGCGTTAGATGAGTCCTTAGATGGAGAATAATATATGAATATAATACTCATCCTTGTCATCCAAGGGGAACACATGCTTGTATCCATCATATAAGCTATGGTAGTTAATGGATGCGATACCATAATAATATTTGTCATCACTCATCCATTCATGAGGAGGACCTTGGTCTTGTCCCTCATTGTCAAATTTCAAGGTGTGTGAGCTCTCCCCGACTTCATGGGGTTGGGCAACATCATTGGAAAGACCTTGATCTTTCATATCTATGGGGAAATTATCTCCCAAGGAATGAACATGATTCATATTAGCATATGGGTCATCGACAAGCTTAGCTTGATGAATTAGACATAGGCATTCGAGACTTTTGGTGAGGACATCCAATGGTACCAGTTTATTGTTTCCCAACATGGATCTATCATATGGAAGTTTATATTGGGATTGACATGGAACATGGTTACCATTCTCATAGAGTCCAAGGCCAAACCCATGCCAATTACAATGGTCTAAGTGCCACAATGCATATTCTAGATTTGAAAAATAATTTACATCCTCAAAAAAGGGTTCATCATCATATTCTTTTTGAGGAATGGGCATATCTCCATACTCTACACCTCCATATATAAAATTCATTTGATTAGGAGGTATACCAAGATGTACAATGCTACCTATGGGAATACGAGGTCTTCCCATGTCTTGCACTGTCTCCAGTGATGGAATTGTCATGATATTTCTCACCAAGTATTCTCCTATCCTTGTGTTAGACATCTGGACTATGACCTAGGATGGCAAAGATGGATAATATGGAATGGTGGTTTAAGGTGATCTAGTGTTCACCTCTAGAGATAATTCCTAATTAATGACACAAGGAACCTCCTCCATGGATATGGTAGAAACTAATGGTGGGATCTCATCAATAGACCTCTTTGATATGTTCCTCGATGAAGGGTTTGACGATGTTGAAGCCTTCTCTGAAGGTGGCAATGATGAGGATGGAGTAGATTATGATGAAGGTGGTGGAATGGGTAGACTCTAACCAGGTGTATTTAATTATAAGTCTACGTGATTCGAAGGTAATATCTATTTTTGCATCTACTACAACATGTTTCTATTTGAAGGGCTCTAGATTGGAAAATACTACATGTACTTGCCCTTCATGAGTTTATTTAATACATTGATGTGCAATGGAGAGGACACACTTCATATCCCGTATCCAAGGTCTTCTGAGCAAAATAGTTTAAGCCATCTCACCCTCTAGCACATGGCACAATGTCAATATAATCTTTTGTTCCACCTGAATGGGTAAAACTATGGTACCAAAAGTAGAGTATATTATGTCATTGAAACTGCAAAGAGTGTAAGTTGATGCCATAACATGAGATACTGGAAATTTAAGATGATTTAGTGCTTTAGTTGTTATGATTTTACTTGAGGACCTAGTGTCTATAAGCACCCTCTTGTATGGTATCTCATTTATACATGCAATTATGTGTAAAGTAGGATCTACCACATCGTTAGCTATTTATTTTAGCTCATGCTCATGAAATTGTATGATTGGTTCTTTGCACTATTGCACATGTCCCAAAAATCTATGAAGGATTTGGACTCCTACGGTTGCAACTCTATGGATTTTAAAATTTCCATAAAGGAATCCTAATGTGGAGGTGATTATTGGATCAAATCATATATGAACAATCATGCTGATGTGGTCCTCAAGCTTTGTGTAAGATTGCTCTTAATTGTCACTATTGGCCTAGAATGAAGACCCTGTACTATAGGTGGTGTAGTTTATGATGTATTTGGAACATCATTTGAAGCTGCAGGCTATGCAAATTGACTTGGATATCTCTTGTTCATGGTCATAATACTTACCATGTCAACATACCCTTGAACAGGGTGTTTTGGTTCACCTCATTCATCGGTTTAGTAGGTGCTGCATGTACCTCATGAGTTGGTAAAGGGTCTTTTAAAATACCCATTTTTTGATTGGTAGGAGCTACTGGAGCATCTATTGTAAGCTCGTTCCTCTTAATCATGTCTTATACTATGCATTTAAAACCATAGCATGATTGTAAATTATGGCCACCTTGCTGATGAAACTTACAATACTGATCCTCTCGATGCCCCATAATATTGGGTTTACCTATTTTTGGATCGTTGGATTTAATATTTTGTAAATTAACCATATTTGTAGCCCACAACTGATCAAAAAGAGAATCCATGGATTTAAAAATGGGAGTAAATTGTTGCTGAGGGCAATGTTGTTATTTTTATCCCTAGTTTGTTGTACCATTATTGTTATAACTCACAAGAGGAGGTTGGAACTGATAGTTCACATTTTTGGGAGGTGTAAGGATATATAGGAATATTTATGGCCACTTGATTGACCATAGCTAACTTTGCAGGTGTTGAGCTATTCCTAGGATTCTTTGTCCAATACTTCTTATGAGGTTTTGTTATTTCTCCCTCTTGGATTTTGATTTCTTCTATGTTTCTAGCCTATGCTAGAGCTTCTTCCAAGGTAGGGTATTGTTGTAATTGCAATGTCAAATATATGGGTTTCAAGAAACTCTTTGAGAACAAACGAGTCAATTTAGTCACTGGAAATAGATAGGGTAGCTTAGCCAAAAGCGTTTACCATATGTTTCCATAGTCAATGATCATCTCATCCTCAATTTATTTCATTCCTGTAAGGTCGGTTAATGTTACCTTTATTTTGGTGTTAAAGGTGAAGCATTCCAAAAATGCATCAGCAAATTATTCAAATGTGTATATGCTATGTTTTGGAAGTTGGTTGAACCACTCGATGGCGATACCAATGAGGGTACTCAAGAAAGTTCTTAGGATCAATGCATCATTGTCTTGTATGTTGAAGCATAGATTTATAAATCTAGTAACATGCTCTTGAGCATCTTCTTCGCCCTTGAATATATCAAATTTGGGCATTTTGAAATGCTCAGGATAAACTGGGGAAGGAATTGATGGGTGTAATAGTTGGTTCTTTAGCTGATGCAAAGTATTCTTTTAAATCCCATTGCCAGTTGTCTTACCTTCTATAGTTTCTAAGCGTGCAAGAAAAGATTGATACGCAACTAAGGATTTTATTTCCTCTTATTTGCTTTGAACTCATAGATGTGGATGACAAATATTAAGCCTAGGTTGGGGTGGTTGATTGACATCATCTACGGCTCCATAATGTGCTTCTACAAAATTCTCATCTTGTTCCAAAACATCGTAAGCCCCATAAGTTGTTTCAGGTATGGGCCTACAAGGAGGAACTCTTGTTGAAGGTGATCTATGTTTGGCCTATCATATGCATTCTATTCAAGCCTAAGAGGTCTAGAAGGCAACACAGGATTAGGTTTAGGAGACCTATCTTGTTGGAAATTTGGTTGCCTTGGGTGAGCCTCTTGTCTATGTGTACTTGGAGTTATAGCTCCATGATGCAAAGTTTCTTGAATTTATCATTCAAGATTTTATTTCTCTATTTGCTATCGTTGCTCTAAGATATCTAGGTGATGTTTATCCGATCTAAGTCAATTAAACTCAGCTTGGCAATCAGCATATCTCTAGACCAAATTATTAATTTGATCAGTTGTATTAGGTCTAAGTACCTTAGAATTATTGCCTTGTTGTCTATCCTATTCAAGATGATCTATGAGATAAATTACGTGCTTCCCTCGATCGAGGGTAGTCACATTGACTTGAGGTTCTCTCCTAAACAAATATTTCTGAAATACTACTGGCATAGAGGCACAACGTGCTTTTGTTGACACATTTTCACGATGATAATCTAGATGTTCCTCAGGTCTTCCCTCGTAAGAAAGGTAAGGTAAGGTGGAATAAGGCTGCATCATTTGGTGAGTATCATACTCGTGATTTTTATACCTTGGAGTAGGGTGATTTGAAATCTTGATATGATCGTTCAACCCTACTCAAGGTGTGAGCTCTTGTTCCTCTATGTGATTAGGTGTAGAGGATCGAGTAGGCATGAAAACATGTGGTATTTCTCTATGTGGAGGTGCCTCATTGTACGGTGACCCTTATCAAAAGAAGGTGTTTGTAGCATATGAATTAGGGATATAGTTTCCCAAACTAGGACTATGACCTACAGGAGTACCGTGCGAAGTGATCCCCTATACACTAGACCTTCTAGTTGAATCTTTAGGAGTAAAAATCCACTCATCAGTCGATCTACAACTAGAAATAGTAGCTAATTTCCAGGGAGGAATGATCCTATCCCTAGGCTCAACATGAGGACATTCTATATCTTCTTCTATATTACCCATAGCTTTTGCTCCTGAATGGGCTTAGCTACAGGTATGTACCATAGCCATATACTCTAACTACTATGTGTTTATCTTCTTTACAATTTATATGAATTTGAAAAAAACAAACAATAGAGACACACAAGCATAAAAGTGATTATCTCATTTTAAATTTTTTAGATGTGAATCCTAAACTGTTTGTTGTGTTTCAATGATGTTTTTCTTTGTAAAGAAATCCTTTTCTCATGTTTGATATTTCATTGAATGATATTCTCAAAGTTTAAAGGATTTCACCTATATACTCGTACAAGTCAAATATGGGGATGAAATCCATATCCAACAAGGTAGCATAGGTACTACCAACCCTCACCCAACACCCCATGTGTAACGATACACCCCTTCAAATAGGAATGCATGCTATTTTGCATAGTTAGGTTAGATATTAGGTTGGCCTTGACCACAGACGGGTCCCGATAGTACTTCTCATGAGCCAATCAAGTGGTAATTACTTCCACTGTTGGTCTCGATCAATGGGTTGGATGTGAAAGCCCAACTCCATTGATGTTTAAATAGAACTTGGTGTGTGGGGTTCCTTTTAAAATATTTGAAAGAAAACAATACAACACTCAATTATTTTTGACTAAATGCATGAAGATGCATTTTTCTTTCAGATTCGTTAGTAGCATAAAAGGGAAACCAAAAATGCACACCTATATGACCTTAACCTTCGTGGGCAAGGTTCCAACAGGTAAACCAGATAGGAAATAGAAAATCTATTGTTATTTTATCTATTTTTTTAGAACTAATTAATGCACATTTTTGGGAAGAGAAACTCTAACCTTTCTATGCAAAGAATAAGCAAGAAAAACATGAAATTTTGCAAATTTTAATAGTAAAATTTAAAATTGACTATGCAGAGGGGTATAAAATGGACCTAAAAAGTTGTTGATCTATAAATTTTTGTAGAAAACCCCTAGTTTTGTGGTCGTCCCAGGCAGGGACGGTCACATATTAGGGGCCATCCCAACCAGTGCCATGGAGCTGGCCGTCTCACCCAATGCCATGGACGAGTAGAGAGGTCATTTTTGCTCAGAGCGGTCAGTACCTACAACAGAGAAAACCAAAAAAAGAGGTCCAAATTAGCATCATCCAGAGGGGAGATAAAAAGACATCATATACCATGATTGCCACTGAATACATGAAATTTACTACACCGCCTTAAGGGCATTCCATTGCAATGTAAAGCATTTATAAAGCATTCAAAGGAAATAACACATAAACTTGTAATATATTAAGGTGAAGCAAACGTATAACCAAATGGTGTATTTATCATTATATTTAATCAATGTATAGCTTCAAATATGCGATTACAAATATCCCTTTGATGGTTTCTACAAATTGATACAACTTCCATTACAATGTTCGAGGGATCTAGTCTCTTGAAAGGGGCCTCAAAGCGATACAAACTATGGCGTTTGATGTAAATATCGCATCCCACGATTGAGTGCTATCCTTCAACCTATTCTTCTAGTATTCTTAGCTCCTTCCTTCTGCATAGAACTACCTGGACCTACACACAAGGGACTAAAATGGGGTTAATAGCACCTATTTCATAATATGAAGAAAGCCTTGAAAACATAGCAAAAGAAGCATATACTACGACTAAACAAAGTGATCTACATATACAAAAACCAATCTAAAATAAGCATATACATATTTTAATAAATCTAAATGCAAATAAGCAACTTTGAAGGAAATATTAAAGGTGAAACTATGATTAATTGTTGGTCATCCCAGGGTGAGCCAGATAGACCTACAACATTGGGGATAACCAAACCTACATCAAAATTCCTCTAAAATACCTCAAATTTGTGCCATAGGTTACTCTAGACATTCCTAAGGGAAATATGGAGGAATTTCTTTGAAATTCCACCCTATTTTATGGTCATCCCTGGGTGTGCCATGGGCATACTGCTAGTCATCCCCAGGTGGGGTGGTCACAAAAATACCTTATTTTTATCACCTATGGCTGTGGTAATTGGTCCAAAAGTGGTATGGGGTGTTGTCAACATATGGGGCCAAAGAATATTATAATTTAGTTGGTTTGGATTTGGTGGTTTGAGCCTATTTGCCCCTGAAATCACCTTTGGATGAAGAGGGTTTCAAGGCCAAGGTAAAGGTGTGTTTGGTTTAAAAAATGTGGGGTATGATTTGGGTAGCACTTCATTGCTCTATTATCCAAATTCTCCTCCTTTGAAATTGGGATTTTGGAGCTCCTTTTATAGCCCAAGAGGGCACTTAGGGCAAAAGGGCATCTTTGCCATGCGAGGCAGGTGACGCCATGTGTCCTAATCATGTCATGGCATGATTGGGAGAAGGTTGCCCATTTGGGTGCTCCCAATAAACTATCCTACTATCCATCAGTAGGTCCCCAATAAATTTGGGGTGATTGGATGTGCTAATGGTAGTCTTGTATTACCATTTAGCACGTCCTTTGACTTTTTCAAAGGTCCATTTAGGGGCCATCCCACCCAGGGACGGTTGCTAATGGCCATCCCTAGGTGGGATGGTCACCAATTATGGTCATCCTTGGGTGGGACGACCACCATAAGGAGCCCCAAAACTACCCCAGACTGCTAGGAACCCTCCAAACTGAGTTTGGGAGGCTTTTGGAAGACTTTTTATAGCCTAGAGGGGTGCCTAATAAGGCCATATGTTGTCTATAAGAGGGCATATGTAATGCATTGGTAGTCTTATCTGATTTACATGATTTAGGTGCCTATAGGTTGTAAATCTATACCTTATTTCTCATTTTATTAAAACAACCTTGAGTATAGTAAATTGATTAACTTAACTTCAATTTGATTCCTTGTATCTTTTGCAAAGGTTTTAGATTATACTAAATATTTATTGCATCCTTTAATATAGTTCTCCAATGCTTTCTATTGATTTTTTTATACTCCAACATGTTCTTATAATATTCTCTGATGCGTAGTTGTTATACACATCATTAATTCTCAATGAATTTGTCAATCCAGGGCAGTGTACAAGGCTATCTACGAAAGAAGGGGTGAACAGGGTTATAACTTAGGTCAATCTGGAGAAATAGGTCTTATTGGTGAAACCAATTATGTGGGGGATTTAGGACATTCCTATATCTAAATTGCATAAATTAAACCTTAATCTAAGTTGTAGAAATGGAAACTAATCATTAACTACAAAAATGAAATCCTAATTACAATTGTAGAATGAGACCTAATTATGTTGCAGAAATAATAGTTGCAGAATTAGAAGTTTGATTATAATTACAAAAAGGAAATCTATTTACTTTTGCAACAATGGAAACCTAATTATAGCATAGAAATGAAACCTTGTCAAGGCTCTGTAATAGAAGGTTGTCAATCTTCTATGCAGGGGTTGACAACAAAACATAAAATGCAAGAAATTATAGAAAATAGTAAATTTTGGAAATGACAGTCTGTAATAAATTGAAAGCTTTGCTAAAAGTGGAGATTACAACCAAACCATTAATCAAAAGATTAATCTAAACATAAAATAATATAATATTGCAAATACCATTAGTTGTTTACAAAGGAATGAAATGACAAGTTCTACAACTCATTCTGCTGCAGCAAAATCAGAATAAAAACTTGTTGGTAGTCCTCCTCCTAGGTCTGGAAGTGGTTAGCCTCCTTGTCCAGAAGAAGGTATGAGTCTCTCTCTCTCTAGATCTTACTCACACTCATTTACAAGCAATATGAAATAGAAATAGTACACTTTATTGATTCAAGAACATGATTACAATAATTCTGCTAAAAACCTGTTACAGGACTGTAACAGTCACTTTTCTTATTATTGCCTATTTTCTCCTATATTTCTCTACTCTTTGCTTTCTCTATCCTCTACTAGTTCAACCTGAATAGGAGCCATATTTATAGATGTCCTAAGATCTACTGACAACTAAGAATATCTCAAAAGATCTAATCCTATTATGCTCCAACAATTCCTGGTTTTATCCTAGAAGAAGATCAAACTTGATCTTTCTATAAATGGTGGCTTTGGTCGGCAAGGACGGCAAAGTCATATGGGAGATATTTTCCCTTACCCTTTTCAATATTTATTTCCCTTTTTCCAGCGTCAAAAATTGGTCAATAAGTCAAAAAGCACATTCTATTTTTATTCCAAAGATAAGTGGCTCATTCCGAAGAGACTGTAATTCTCATTCCGAAGATCCGCTCATTTCGAAGACATTGTGTTTTCTCATTCCGAAGATATCTGTTCATTCTGGAGAGACTTCAAAATGAACAAATGTGTGCTCTTTAAATGATTTCCTCTGCATTTCTCATGTGGGTTATTTCTCAGGATCAGATTCCAATGGTCTTCATCTCTTTCCATATGTGAATTCCATGCCTTGCCATTCATTGGCAGCTGGCTGGAATTTACATGGGAAAAACCAGTTTTTGCTACACAGTAATAGTTTACTTGCACTATTGCCAAATTTAGGTAAAATAAATTCTTGAGACATATCAAAACATGATTAGTGAAATTATGCTATCAACCTAAGCATATCTCATTTAGCAAGTCATAACAAAACAACATAAAACTTATACAAAAAGCTATAAAAATTAGAATATAGTATTTCAGATACATTTATCATGCAAATAGTTAATACACAACATATTGAATTAACTTAACTAGCATATTATATTAAACATAAGAGTTTGTAGGCAATTTTAGTGTTCAAAACATGTTATGATTGAGGCATTTCCAAGCCTCATCATTTTCCCCCCAACTTATATTAATGCATGTCCTCATGCATTCTGTTGGGCTATGGAATCACATATGTCCATGTTCAAATTCCATGACCTATAGAACAAATTCTTGCCTATATAATACCCCCTATTCTCCTAAAGGTTCCTGAGCCATTCTTCAAACTATTCATCAAAGTTGGGCATCTTCTTCAAAGTAGAATGGAACTGGAGTGATGATGGTTGGAGGCCTAAATTTGAGACCTATCCAATGATGTTGCATGATTTCAATCAACTGTATTACTCCTTCTGCCCTTCTTCTAGACCATTCTAAGTTGATGGGGGAGATGGGTTCTCTTTTCTGTAAAGACATGGAAAGTTCAGCCCATCTATTTCTACAGACTGATAATGCTGGCACAAAATTGTCATTACAAAATTTTTGGAATTTGGTCACACATTCCCTCAAGTTTATCAAGTACATTCTCTTTACATCATCTCTGTTCATCATGGTGAAGTTTTGTCTGGTGATAATTGGGTGATTTTGCTGAATTGCTCTGACTAACAATTCAGCTCTTGTTTCAATTTCTTTATTCTGCCTTTTCTCCTGGTCCCAATAAAATTGATTCTACAAGGTGGACATGAATGCCCTCAATTGAACATCTCCAATGTAGATTTGAGGATGAAATTCTACTTCTTCTGGAATAAAGAAGCTGTGTAAAAATAGTTCACATAGGAGATTTTTCTGCTCAATAGGGCTATCAAAATATGCTTCCAGGAAATCTGTAGTTGTGTCCAATTTATATGGGAGACCTGAGCTAATCCTCATGACCTGCCATCTGAGGTATTTCTCCTTTAGAATAAGACTGTAAAATTTGGTTGGCCATTTGAATTGGACTAAAAATTTAGCAATTTGACATAAATTAGACACTTTTTCTTTTAATGCCTGAATCTCTGTTTCCTTTGCCTCTAGCTGTTTTCCTTCCAATTTGAATTTTTTATTCTTAGTGGCAAGCTTCTCATATCTAATCACCCAACTAGCTATGTCTGCATTGTATTGTTCTAAGGACACAATATTAGGTGGTCTAACTATAGGTGGAACTCTAGGTAGCAGATCTACCCGAACCCCTTTTTCTGCCACTTCTACTGGTTGATCATCTGTCAATAATTCTACCTGTACCCCCTTATCTGCTATTTCTATTGGGTTGTCATCATACAGTAATTCCACTTGCACCCCCTTATCTACTATTTCTACTAAAGGTGTAACAGTTTGAAATACAGGGACATCAATAGAAGGAGTACTTACTTGAACAGTTTCATGCTGCTGCTTGGACTGTTCCTGTGCTAGTGACTCATCTCCAATATTTTTTGCTATGCTCTTTGCCAAGCACTTCTTTAGAATGAAAGGGTGCTGCTTTAGAATGAGCACCTATGTCTGCCTCAACAAAGTCATCTTCCCTAGATAAATTCACAAGCAATTGAGCCAAATCATCCTCATCAATGGATATAGTTGGCTATTTTTTAGACTGTGACAACATTTTTCTCAATTTTACCACTTCCTGCTATAACTCTGCAATTTTTCTTTCTTGCATCTCAATGATGTTTTCTCTCTCTTCAATCCATCTGGTTTGTGTTTTGACAACACTCCTTGTTGCTCTCATCTACTCTATGATGTCTTCCTCCTCTGTTTCTACTTCAGAATTGGATGCAGACAAGTCATCTGTAGTTGGCTGCTCAACAACTATCTCTTCCTCTACAACATTTGTCTGCTCTTGTTCAGGAGGCTCTATGAAACTATCTATAATTACATCTACCATTTTTGTGGCCTGTTGAACTGTAGCCACCTCCAAGCTATCCTACCCAGCCTCTTCCTCAATTATCTATTCAAGAAATTCTAGAAAGTTTTTAGGTGCTGGTTGTATTTCTGTGACATTTGGACTGATTTGTCCACATTCTTCTATGACCTATTATTTCATTTCCCTCAAGTGGAGTCTTGTAGACCTCCTAGTTCCAGATGCAAACTTCTTATTTTTGCTTTGTTTTCTGGTGACAGCAGGGGTTGTGGGGACAGTTTCAGATGCTTTTGTTTCCCTTGTTGTTTCTTCCCCTATTGGGCTAGGTGCTTCACTTCCTTGTTCTGACAAATCAGTAACAACTTTAAAAAAATGGACCTTCTTCTATTTTTCTATTTTGCTGCCAGTTTTAGACCTTCTTTTCTTTTGTTTCTTAGCTCATGAGGTTGAAGGTTCTGGAGCAAGGTGTTTTGTTGTTGCTGCTGGGTGTGTTTCTTCCTCTGCAATAGCCTTTGTAATAGTTTCTGTTTCTTCTTCTACAACAGCCTCTGCAGCAACTGTTTCTTCTTCTACAACAACCTCTGTAGTAGCTATTTCTTCTTCTGTAATAGCATCAGTAACATTTGTTTCTTCCTCCTCATCCTCATCTCCAAAAATTACATCATTTAGGGTAGAGTAAAACCTATCAAAGCTCCTAGGGTTTCCTCTAAAATGGTGTTGGCAAACTAGTTTGATGAGACCATGGTGGCGAAGGCTCCCTTTTCCTTCATGATATATTTTTGCCATGTTTTTCAATTCCTGGTGCAGGTATAGGGGAAGATTTACCCTAACTTCTGGTTGTTGCCTACCATGTCTGAGATGGTTTAAAATTTTTAGATGATGCCCTAATAATAGTACATACTACCCTTCACAAGTTAGAAATTTGATTACCCATGTGGCCACTTCATCCTAGGGTTCCTGCAGGCTGGCCCTTTTTACCCCCTTGCATGTGTTATTATGTGTTAAATATTTTGGCTCCCTATCATTTTCTTCCAGAAATTGATTAACTATATTTACCAATGTATTTTTGCTAGACCTAGAAATTGGAAGACCTTCTAATGGCAGCTCAGTAATTTGACTCAAAAATTTAGGGGTTACCTCAATGGTCATGTCGTTAATGTGTGCCCGGTTATTTCTGAATGTGTGGGTGAACATGCCGGCAAAATATTCAGAGGACCCATTAAACTTATCCAAAAATGGCATAAGCCCTCCATCTTCAAAAATATATAGCACTTCTGGATTTTCTCGGAGGTGGGTGGTATCCACTGGTTCCATTTTCATTTTTTGCCCCATTTTCCTGTCTTGGTACATTACAAACTACTCACTTCTACTGCTATTCCTTTGCTGGATCTCTGGTTTCTGGTGTTTGCAGATTTGTAGGGTTTGGTTCCAAGTCTTCAATTGCCCTATTTTTGTTCTTTGAAATGAATCGTAATCTGAGCACTGTACCTCGTAATAATTTTGCGTTAGCAAATATGTCTTCAAAAAGAAGGGTGGCATGCATTTCTATTTTTTCTTCGAACACATGTCCATCAATGGTTGTGCAGATGTCCTTGCTATCAGATCCACCTTACTCATTTTTTAGTTTTTTTGTTTTGCCTGCGGACTTTCACGTGCATGTTTATTAGTATCAAAAAATGGTGGCATACTATTGGTCACGTCCCCCGTGATTCTGGTACTTTCTAAATGGGTGCAAAAACAAACCACATCCTAACTAACACGTGTTCATTTATCGTATGCAACCAAAAGAATTTTTACTTGATCGTATTTCTTTTCTTCCTTAGATGCCACGTGGAGATGTTATATTGAATGCTCTTTTCGAAGATTATGATCTATTGCAAAAACAAAACCTCATTCCAAATATTATGATTTCATTCCAAAGACAAGTCTTCATTCCAAAGATCATGTTTTTTTGTGAAGTCAAATCCTCATTCCGAAGATAAATCCTCATTCTAAAGACAAATCCTCTTTCCAAAGATAAATCCTCATTTTGAAGACAAATCCTCTTTTCGAAGATAAATCCTCATTCTGAAGACAAATCCTGTTGCATTTCGAAGACAAATCCTGCTTCATTCTAAAGACAAAGCTTCATTCCAAAGATGATGCTTCATTGTGAAGGCAAATCGTCATTTCAAAGACAAAGCTTCATTTCAAAGACAAAGTGCAACATTCATTCTACTATCATTCCGAAGACAATACAACAATTAATTTGAAGAAGGCACTATTTTTGGCATTCTTGTTCTGAATACTAGGCAGAAATCAATATTCTCATTCTCAAAACATGTTTTAAGTATGCCAACTCTTATGGATACCTTTATGCTAATGGTTAATTGTTATATACTATATACCAATCATTTACAATGAATAAATGTAAGAAATATATACCTGATTAAAACAAGTTAATGCAAGTTTTGAAGAATGATTGCCTTTGTTGATGTTCTGCTAAGATTTTCTGCAATATTTCAAAACAAGTGTAGTTGGTGAATTTGTACAATGATGGTTCAAAAATTTTCAAGGTTATGCATGCCATAAAACTGGTTTTCATGCATACCAACCCAGTAGTGCCTTAGAAAAGGTTTTCACTACTGAGTTATTCATTTTTCTCTCCTTTTTTTTCTTTTTTTTTATTTTACCTCTCCTTTTCTCTCTTTTTTCTTGATTCTTTTTTTTTGATTCTGACTATGCCCATGAAGGAATTCATGATTTCCCTGAAATCATGCCCATGAAGGAATTCATAATCAGAATTTATTCATATTTTTGTTTTCTACTTTTTTTTATTTTTTTGTATTTTTCTGTTTTTTCTTGAAATCCATGATCATGCTGATTGTTTTGAAGTGGAAGAGGAAATTTCTTCCACCTATTGTGTATCCAAACTGTCAAGCTACTGCAAGAATTCCTCTTTAGTCAGAGGTGTATGGTACACCCTGAGGCGATGTCCATTCACTACCAACTTTCTTTGTGACCCATCAATAGGAGATAAACGAGCTGCTCCATTGTCAAATACCTCTTCAATCCTAGTAAGGTCCAAGCCATATAGTTCTCAGCTTTCCAAGGAAGTCCTCATAGCGAGAATCAAACAGTAAAGCCCAATCTCCTTGTTGAAGTTTCCTCTGCTGAATGTGACTGTCATGCCACAACTTCCTCTACTCCTGAATTACTTTAGTTTGGTGCAGAGCATCCAACCTAAGTTCATCCAATGCATTCAACTACAAAATCCTGTCTGTCTATGCCTGTGACAATTCAATTCCAATTTCCAATGTTGTGCGCAGTGTTAGTAGCTCAAATTCAATAGGTAAGAGGGGCTTTTTACCAAAGACTAGTTCATAAGGTGTGAATCCAATAGTGGATTTCCAAGTAGTATTGTAAGCCCACACTACTTTAGGTAATTTATCTAGCCAGTTTCTCCTATGAAAAGCTACTATTTTTGTTAAGATTCATTCTAGTTCCCTATTTGTTACCTCAACCTGGCCATTTGCTTGTGGGTGATAAGGTGATGATTTTCTATGTTTGATTTCATATAATTCTATAAATGCCTCAATGACTTTAGATGCAAATTTGGGTCCTTGGTCTATGGTGATAGACCGGGGAGCTCCAAATCTCTAAAAAATTTGAGTATACAAGAAATCAGTGACCTTCTCTTCACGAGCATGTTTGAAAGCATGCACCTCTACCCACTTTGTCAAGTAATCAGTGCATACTAGAATATGCACCTTTCCTTGAGAATGTGGATCAATAGGTCCTACAAAATCAAGCCCCCACCTCTCAAATGGCTCTAAAACCAATTGAGGTTGCAATGGCATTTCATTTGTATGAGTGGGTTTCCCCATTCTTTGGCATGCATCACAATGCTTGATGTACTTTTTCACATCCTTGTGAAGAGATGGCCAATAATATCCTGTCCCTAAGATTTTCCTAATTATGCTTTTTACAAAGTAGTGTCCACCTGAGGGTTCATCATGACAAGCCCTAAGGATATCATATACCTCATCCTTTCGGATGCACCTACGTAACACATGGTCAGGACTGCACTTAAAAAGTATACCTTTAATCCATTCAAAATAAGAACTCTATTTAATCAATTGCTTTTTTTGTTTTGAAGTGAAATGTGGAGGAACTTTCCCTGTAACCAAATAATTGGCTATATCTGCAAACCAAGGTGATTGGACTGATATAGCAAATAATTTTTCATCAAGAAAGGTTTCTTCAACTAATTCCCCTTCATCTGTGTTCTATAATTTGGACAAGAAATCTGCTACAACATTAGCTTTTCCTGGTTTGTTGATTATAGTGATATCAAATTCTTGTAGAAACAGTAACCAATGAATAATTCTTGCACTTACCATAGGCTTATTCAACAAATACTTAATGGTTGTGTGATCTGTGTGAATAAATATTTGATAACCTCTAATGTAATTCCTGAATTTTTTGATGGCATAAATTACTGCCAAGAATTCTTTCTCAGTTGTGGTATAATTTTTCTTAGCTCTTGTCAAATTCTTGCCAATAGTGTTCACCATTGTCAATTTGTCCTAATGCTGCTCCAATTGTAGTATTGTAAGCATCAGCCTGTATGTGAAATGGTAATGTCCAATTAGGTCCTCTTAACACAGGTGGAGTTACTAATTTCTCTTTTAGAGATTCAAATGATTCCTGACACCTTGCAGTCTAAGAAAATTCAAAATCTATAGTCAATAGGACAAAAATGGAATTGGCTATTGTGCTAAAGCTAGGAATAAACCTGCAGTAAAAACCAATGTGTCCTAGGAAGCTTCTGACATCAGTATGAGTTTTAGGAGGAAGATTCTTGATAATTTCCACCTTCTTTGGATCAAACTGGATCCCTTGAAGAGAAATGTGATGACCAAGAACTATTCCTTCCTTCATCATCATAAAATATTTTTCTAGATTCAAGGATAACTAGTATGTTTCACGAGTTAAAACTTTGTCAAGGTTTTCTAATGTAAAGTCAAAAGTCTGTCCACATACTGTGAAATCATCCATGTATATCTCAACACTATTGGTAGTCAGATCAAAAAAAATTGCTAAGACCTCTTGCTGAAATGTTGTTGGGGCATTACACAAACCAAAAGGTAAAACCCTATAGGCAAATTTTCCCCATGGACAGGTAAAGGTTGTTTTCTCTTGATCTTCAGGTGCAATCTGAATTTGATTATATCCACTAAATCCATCAAGAAAACAAAAGTATTTCTTTCCATAAAGGGTATCTAACACTTGATCTATGAAAGGTAATGGAAAATGGTCTTTGTATGTCACTTTATTTAGCTCTCTATAGTCTACACATACTCTCATTTTTCCATTTTTCTTAGGAACTATAACCAATGGAGAGACCCATTGGCTATCAAAAATTGGGTAAATGAATCCTACCTCCAGAAGTTTTTCAATTTCTTCCTTTACAATATCCCTTAGGGCAGGATTCAGTCTTCTCTCGGGTTGTCTTACTGGCTTGACTTCTTCAGTATAAATTTTGTGGGTGCATATATCAGGGTGAACTCCTGACATATCTTTATAGTCCCAAGCAAAAGCATGAACATGCTTTTGCAAGATAGCTATCAATTTCTCTTCCTCTTCCTTAGTAAGCTAGCTGTAAATGTTCAAAAAATTTCCTGCCTGGACTTCTATTTGTTTTGTATTTGGAAGGACTAAATTCACTTATTCATACTTGGTGATTAGGGAATTAAGAGGACACTTCTGATATGGGAGGAAATAAGAAGTTTTTGTTTCATTACTTCCTAATGGAAGCATATCCTGTATGGAATAGTGAGAAGGAAAAATCAGGTGATGGTGCCACCCATGTGGTAGTGAAACAAAGTTTTCCTATGATAGTAAAGATGGTTCACCTTCAAAATTTTGGTTCTCCTCATTCCTTAACAACTAATGGATATTTACTGCTTCCTCTTCTAACCTTTGTTCATGTAGAACATTCATTAGGATACTTTCATTTTCTAAATTTTCTGTGTCATGGAGGTCTTCTATGTGTTCTCTTACTACCAAGGTGGTTAGTGTGGAAATAACCTCCTCTGATTCTTCATCTGAATCAAGAAACCATAACTGACCTAAAAAATTGTTGGAGGGTCTTGCAGGAGGATACAGAGAGATCTGTTTTAGATCAATACCATTTGAAATAGTCATTTTTCCAGATCTACAGTCTATGAAGGTTGCTGCAGTTGCAAGCCAAGGTCTTCCCAAAATGATGGGATATCCATGTGCTGAATTTCTTGGCTGTAAAACCAAAAAATATGCAGGGAATTCCCAAGAAGAAACTTCTATAGGAAAATCTTCAATGATACCTTTAGGTTTTGCAACTGACCTATCATCCATTTCTAAAACTGTAAATGTGGGGCTGAGATGTTTGAGCTATAATTGTTTCATTATATCCTTGGTCATGACATTTATTACAACTCCTAGATCTACTAAGACATTTGATATTGGTACTGAACCTATGGTAACTGTGATAACTGGACTTCTTGGATCACTATACTTTTGAGGTACTAGTTTTCCAGACAAGAGATCAGCTATATTTCCTTCAACCTGAACAGTCTTAGGAAATGCTTTCTTTTTTCTTCCTACTCTTCTAATGCACAAATCTCGAACAATACTTTTAATCACTGGTATATCCTTAATGGATTGCAATAAGAGTAATGATATAGTTAACTATTTAAGTTCCTTGACCAGGTCTGACTCAGAATTTTTTGTTGTGGTATTGAATCTTTCAGGATATGGAATTATCTTTGATGAAGGTAATTGTTCTGCCTGTGGTTCTATTTTTTCTTCTTCTTTCTCTATTGTTGTTTTAACTAGTTCCAAAGGTTCTTGCTCTTCATTTTCCTTGATTTTAATTGAAGCAGGTTTAGGTATAACTTTTCCTGAATGAAGTTGGATGTTACTACAATCAATAACATTTATTTCAACATTTTCCTCAACTTCAGCCACATAGACAGGGGATGCCTGTCTCATGTTGTTTGGATTAGTGACTGATTGATCTGGAAGTTGAGGTTGTTTCACCTATTGTGTTTGCTATGGTTGGTTCTATTTTTCTTGAAAACTTTGATTAGGTGCAGGCAAGCAAATGCTGATTTTGACCTTGATTTCTTTGTTGCCTTGGATAGGATTGGTATTGCTGATTCCACTATGGTTGATTTTACATCCAATGTGGATTAGTCTGATTCTGATTCCAGGATGGGTTGTTTTGATTCCATGATGGGTTATTCTGATTCTGATTCTAGGCTAAATTACTCCAATTTGTTTGTGGCCATTCTTGAGAATTTTTCCATTGAGGATAATTCCAAGGACGTTGGGGTGGTTCTGATTGTCCCCAAGGCATAGTCCAGGGATTATGCCCCCAATTTTTTAGGAAAATGATGGAGATTTTGGTATTGAGAGAAATTTGCCCCTTATTTTTGTCCAACATAGTTGAGTTCCTTAGTCTAATTTTCTAACATAGTTTTGAATTGTGGTAGCAGGTGGCATTTATCAGTTGAATGCTTATTTGAAAAGAGACTACAAATGGCTAAGATAGATGTTTTATTCAAAGGAAATTCCTGCAAAGCATATTTATTTCTACATCTTGGGCAATAAATTGCCAAAGGTTATGTGGTTTTTTCTTTTGCAGATATTTCCCCCAAAGTTGTGTTTAATTGCACTAGAATATCAATTTTAAAATTTGCAAGTTCCTCTATTAGGTCCTTCACATTAGTGCCATTTGTACTCTTTTTTCTTCTTCCCTGCTTATTGTGAGAGTAATTCCTACAGAGATCCACAATTTCCCCATTACTGAGAGTATTTACATCCCCTTTTCCCATCAAATCCAATACTTCTATGGATTCATCTTGTAATCCTCTTAAAAATATGGTTTTACATAACTCTGGTTCTACAAGTCCACATCTCCTTTGAAAAAAGGAGAACCTATCAAGATAGTCTTCTAATGTTTCATAATCTTCCTGTTTAATCCTGAATAACTCATATTTCTTGTTCCTTACATGGCAATACTCCTGATATTTGTCTAAAAACATAGTTTCCATTTGATCCCAAGTTCAAATGGAATTTGGCTCTAAGCTCATGAACCAACATAATGCTGAGTCCTTGAGTGTCGAGAGAAAAACCTTAAGTTTTTTATTATCATTTACATAGTCATAGGTTTGACACACTACTTTGAATTCAAACAAAAATTGATCAGGATCTTCAGATACAACACCTCGAAAGGTTGGAAGTACTCAAGGTAAAATGGTTTTTATGGGAGATTTTTGTGTTAGATTCAAACAGATAGGATATTCGAATGTTCTGGAAGTTTGGGGCATATCTTGATCATCTCCTTCATTATGGACATAGCTATGTTGGCCATATCTATCTAGATTGCCTCCCTCTGCCATAGTTTCCTTTTCCTTAGTTAAACTTATCCAAATTTCTCTCTCAAGAGGTCCAAGATCCTCTATTGATAATGAATCTGATGATTCTTCCTTCTTAGGATGTTCTAATGATGATGAGACTGGTGATTTTTCTTTCTCAGAATGTTCTAATGATGGTGAGACTGGTGATTTTTCTTTCAATCTTTCTGGTAATTCAAACATAGGTGATTCACCCCTTAGGCGTGAAGATATCATTAATGGAACAAGCCAGGGATCCTTTTGGGTAATTCTACCTTTTTCATCCCTAGACTTACTCATTCATGTTTACTCATAAATGACATAAATTATAAGTCAATAGTTGTTACTTTAACCAACTGTTCTATTCAAATTTTATCCTGAATCTTCACAACTCAGTCTAATTAATAGTTATTTGACTATTGTCACCTTCTAGCAACACAATTCTCCAGAAATAGTTCCAAAATTATGCATAGTCATTATACACATCATTAATTCTCAATGAATTTGTCAATCCAGGGTAGTGTACAAGGCTATCTATGGAAGAAGAGGTGAACAGGGTTATAACTTAGGTCAATCTGGAGCAACAGGTCTTATTGGTGAAATTGATTATGTGGGGGATTTAGGACATTCCTATATATAAATTGTATAAATTTAACCTTAATCTAAGTTGCAAAAATGGAAACTAATCATTAACTACATAAATGAAATCCTAATTACAATTGCAGAATGAGACCTAATTATGTTGCAAAAATAACAGTTGCAGAATTAGAATTCTAATTATAATTGCAAAAAGGAAATCTATTTACTTTTGTAGCAATGAAAACCTAATTATAGCATAGAAATTAAACCCTATCAAGGCTCTGTAATAGAAGGTTGTCAATCTTCTATGCAGGGGTTGACAACAAAACACAAAATGCAGGAAATTATAGAAAATAGTAAATTATGGAAATGACTGTCTGTAATAAATTGAAAGCTTTGCTGAAAGTGGAGATTACAACCAAACCATTAATCACAAGATTAATATAAACATAAAATAAGCTAAGTTTGCAAATACCATTAGTTGTTTACAAATGAATGAAATGACAAGTTCTACAACTCATTCTGCTGCAACAAAATCAGAATAAAAACCTACTTTTAGTCCTCCTCCTAGGTCTGGAAGTGGCCAGCCTCCTTGTCTAGAAGAAGGTATGAGTCTCTCTCTCTAGATCTTACTCACACTCATTTACAAGAAATATGAAATAGAAATAGTACACTTTATTGATTCAAGAACATGATTACAATAATTCTACTGAAAACCTATTACAGGACTGTAACAATCACTTTTTTGATTATTGTCTATTTTCTCCTATATTTCTCTACTCTCTGCTTTATCTATCTTCTACTAGCTCAACCTGAACGGGATCCATATTTATAGATTTCCTAAGATCTACTGACAACTGAGAATATCTAATCCTATTATGCTGCAACAATTCTTTCTTTTATCCTAGAAGAAGATCAAACTTGATCTTTCCATAAATGGTGGCTTTGGTCGACAAGGATGACAAAGTTGGATGGGAGATATTTTCCCTTACCCTTTTCAATCTTTATTTCCATTTTTTCAGCATCAAAAATCGGTCAACAAGTCAAAAAGCACATTCTTTTTTCATTTCTAAGATAAGTGGCTCATTTCGAAGAGACTGCAATTCTCATTCCGAAGATCCACTCATTTCGAAGACATTGTGTTTTCTCATTCCCAAGATATCTTTTCATTCTGAAGAGATTTTGGAATGAAAAAATATGTGCTCTTTAAATGATTTCCTCTATATTTCTCATGTGGGTTATTTCTCAAGATCATATTCCAATGGTCTTCATCTCTTTGCATATGTGAATACCATGCCTTGCCATTCATTGGCAGCTGGCTAGAATTTACATGGGAAAAACCAGTTTTTGCTGCACAGTAATAGTTTGCTTGCACTGTTGCCAAATTTAGGTAAAATAAATGCTTAAGACATATTAAAACATGATTAGTGAAATGCTGCTATCAACCTAAGCATATCTCATTTAGCAAGTCATAACAAAACAACATAAAACTTATGCAAAAAGCTGTAAAAATCAAAATATAGTATTTTAGATACATTTATCATGCAAATAGTTAATACACAACATATTGAATTAACTTAACTAGCATATTAGATTAAACATAAGAGTTTGTAGGCAATTTTAGTGTTCAAAACATGTTATGATTGAGGCATTTTCAAGCTTCATCATGCTCCTCTTCCACTATGATGCATTTAATGCACTTTGATGCAAAGCTTTGACTATCTAAACTGCATCTTTATCTTCTCTTCGATGTAGCGCATATGCACTAATATTTTTCACTTTAATCTCTCCACTTAACTATGTTCAATGCACTAACACCAACATTTAATGTTCCTTCTTTTAGTGCCTTCTAGTCTTCTACGATGTTGACTCTTCTTCTCGCACTACTAGTTTCAGTGACATACATAAATGATGTGCTGCCTTCACCTATGTTACACTTGTTAATAAAACTCTTCCCTTATCGGATTACTTCCAACTAGTGGTGCTCCTTTTTCAAGCTACGTCAACTTCTCTCTTTGTATCACCTACTATGATATCATCTACTTAGTAATGCTCTAGAAACCTTAATTTAGCATGATTCCATTCATTCTCTGCTTATTAACACTCTTGTCCTTCTATTCTTAACATATCTTGATAATGTATTTCTACACCTAGCAGTATCATAACCCTTCTCAAACATTTCTACTTGGTTCTTCTATGTATTTTAAACAAAAAATAATATTAGGGTTTCCTTCAATACCTTATGGATTTAGGTATTCTTATCTCTCTTGGTAATGGTGCTCGTTCTTACTTTGGTGGTACCTTCTTCAAGGTGGTGGCTCTTTAACTTTTTGGAGGTATTATGGTGGTGCTAATGACACTTAAGCTTTTCAATGCTCACTCTTTGATGTTGTTCATTCATATGTCATGGATTGTGATGTCATTTGTGGCAGTGAGACTATTGCACCTCTCCTCATGCTAGTGGTGCAACCTTGGTGGCTCAACCTTGCAATCTGATGATGGTTTCAAAGTCTATGTTGGCTAAAAATGACTATTTATCAACACTAAAATGGCTATCTCCTTCAATATGATGGCATTGCTTGTGGTAATTCTTCTACACCTTTGATAAATTACCTTCACAAAATATTTTTAATGCTTATCACACCTCTTGGTATCTAGAAATATGTGTTGCCATTGTTCACTATTGAGTATCTTTTTTTTTCTAAATAGGCTTAGAAAAATATGAACTTTTTTGACTCTATAGCATGCTTTGAAACTAATGATATCTTCCCTTATAACTCCATTTTTTATGTTATCTAATTTTCTCCATGCTGTTGAAATGTGCAGGTCTGAAGATAACCAAGATGTTGGAAATTTGAGCAAGGTTTGTTGTCATTGATGGTAAGAAATTATTGTTTCAGTTTTGCTATCATTAATGTCGTCAGGTGAGGTAAGTTTAAAAGGAAAATCCTCAAAAAGACAAAGCAAGTTTAAAATGCAATAATAGTATTATAATATTTAATATTATAATAATTGGGTAAAAGAAAAAGGTTTACATTGTCATTTGAGTGCAAAGTCTAAAGAGAGGTTTGGTTGTGCAGATTTGAAACCATGGCCAAAAGTTATTAATTTAAATATTTTAATTTATTGAGCTATAAAGTTGTTTTGAAGGTAAAGCAATAAAATAAAATGAGATGCAGCAACATCTCGAGCGCATGGAGAAGAATGCCTCTTCTGACATCATAATAACCATATGATATACTTATAAAGGGGGCAAAAATTTTTAAAAGGACATGATGAAATAAATTTTGATTCATTTTGAAAAAATAGGACAATGAATAATGTGCATAATAAAAATACTATCTAAGGTTTTGAAATGATATGAGATCGATTGCAATGTTCTTCGAAGAATAAATATTTTGACGACACGACAAAGGTGTAGCTCCAGATACAAAAACACTAAGATGACATGGTAGAGGGGATATTGTGATTAATAAAAACTTGAGCTAACGATAAATGCTAGAATGTTGAGAACCCATGGGATCAGAGTGTAGTATTGCTACAAAAAGGGGTGACTGTGTATGTTTTTATTTATAAATTTGAGTACCCAACTAGGATAGTGAGAGCATAGAAAAGAAGGCATTTTATATGTGAGAGCACAAATGAATGGTAGATTACTTTCAAATGTAGATTTCATTGTACCCAAATTTTTGACTATTGAGATATAGTACAAACGTCTAAGCAGGATAGATTGTTTAGAGTGAAATTTTGTTGTGTCTGAGATTGATTGTAAAGTGGAAGAGAAAATCGTTTAGATCAAAGGGCAGTGAGCTGTGAGTGCAATCACATTATTTCTGATATTGATTGCTGAGTAGAAAATCAAAACGTTTGAAGAAAGAGGGAGTTTGTTGTGATTTCAAATGTAAATAATTGGGAACAAATTGTAGTTTTTTGGTGGCAAGCGTAGGATATCCATGGCAGTGCACATTTTGAGAGAAGTTCATATAACGCACATCACAAAAAGGTAAAGATAACATTTATTAAATTGATGGTGCATGTTGTGTATTAGGGTTTTGATTATTTTCAAAGTTGGAGTGATAAGGTGTATAATGTATTTTATGTTGTCTGTATATTGTGATTAATTTTTGATGTATTTAAAATAAAAGGATAGGAGTTATAAGGAGTAAAATAGAATAATTACAAAGTGTAATTTTTTTTTGTTAAGAAAAATTTTTGTTAAGGTTTTTTTGATGTTTGTTATTCTAGTTGTTGTTACTAAGATAATGCCAAAGCATTGATTTTAAATGAGAAAAGTGTTGCACTAATTTTTGAGAAGTGGAAAAAGTAATTATTGTGAAACAAAATTAAAGGGAACATTATCTTCAAACTACTTGAGAGGTATGCTTATTTGACTACTTCTTGAGGTGTATGGTTGAGCAAGGTTTTCTAAAATAGAAGGTGGAGATAAAAGGATTTTTGATAAGCATTGTTGGAAATGTTGAGTGCATGATTTATGAATGTTGAAAGAACATGAGTATCATTGTTATGTGAGATTGAGAACTATATTGAACTAGGATTTGTGAGAGAACATGAGAATCATTGTTATGTGACATTTAGAATTATCTTGAGTCAATATTAGGTTTCATTATGTGAGTGGTGGAAAGCATTATGAAATACTTGCTTAGGGTTTTGTGAGCAAGCTTTGTTTAATTAAGTGATTGGTTGAGTTGAGTTGATTGAGCATAGTTGATGGAAAGTTTTTGAGTGATAGTTCAAGTTCTATTAAACAAATTGTTCTTTATTCTGAATTGATTTGAAAAGATTTTGGAAATGATTGAGTGTTTGTGAGTGTGAAACATATTGAGTCTCTAACAATTATCTATATATTTATATGGTAAAATAAGAGAGATTGAAAGTGATTGAGCATTATTGTGAGAGTGAAGCATATTGAGTCTCTAATCATTCTCTATATGTTTTTGTAAGTTAAAAAATATTTTGTGTGAACTTTTTTTGTGTGATTGAAGAAGTTTTCTATGAGATATTGATTTGAGTTTTTGTATTCAAGTTTTGCAATTGATTTGAACAAGATTTTGTGAAAGCTATTGAGCAGATTTGAGCAAGTTCTAGAGTGGACTTAAGGACAGATTTGTGTGAGATTTTATGGAAGCTTACAAGCAGAGTTGAGGCAAGTCTTGGTAAAGACTTGTTGAGTAGATTGGACAAGTTCTAGTGAGGAATTTTTGAGAAGATTTGAGGTAAATCTTGGTGAAGACTTTTTGAGAAGATTGAACAAGTTCTAGCGAGGACTTGTTGGGAAGAATTGAGATAAGTATTGGTGAATATTTGAGAGCATTTTGAGAAAGTTCTATAGAAGACTTATGGATAAATTTGAGGTAAGTCATTGAGAAGACTTGAGAGTAGAGTTGATTAGTGATTGGATCAAGATTTGTGTTAAGGCTTGAGGATGGATTTGAGCATAGAGTTTGGTGCATATTTGAGGATAGATTTGTGCTAGATTAGAGACAGATATTGAATGAAATTATGCTAGAATGAAGGACTGTATTTAGTACAGATTTGAGATGGATATTGAGCATATTTGTGCTAAATCAAAGGACTATGTTTGGTGTAGATAAGAGATAGAAATTGAGTAAATTTATGCTAGACCAAAGGAATGCCTTTAATACAAATCAAAGACAGAGATTGAGCAAATTTGTGCTATACCAAAGGATTGTTTTTAGTGCATATTTGAGATAAATATGAGAGCAAGATTTGGAGGTGATAGAGCAGAGATAGTAGTCTCTAGTGGATAGAGATCCATTAGCAAGGGTAGTGAGGATAGAGATATTCTGAGTGAGGATAAATTCTTCTATGGAGAGAGATCCACAAGCCACTATAGTAGAGGTAATAATCTTCTAGAGGATCACCAACCAAAGTAGAGGAGAAGGATTTTTCCTATGGATAGATATCCATGAACCATTTGAGGGGATTGGTGTCTCTTGTGGATAGAGATCCATGAAATTGATTAGGGTATTGGTGTCTCCTTTGTAAAGAGGTCCATAAACATTGTAATAGGGAAGGATTCCCAAGATATTTATTGAGAAAATTTTAGTGAAATATTTTCTCTATGGAGTAGCCCACATTGGGTGAACCATGTTAAATTGGTGTCTCTATTGTGTGTGATAATTTGTCCATTTTTGTGGTTACTATTGTTGATATTGCCATTGATAATATTGGATAATATTATTTTGTAAATAAAATTTAAATGTGGTCTTATACTGTTCACCCCTCCTATCATTAGAAGCTTGTGTTCTTCACAAGATGCCTACTTTCTCTCCTTGGAGACACTAAACTTTAGAGCTCTATTTTGCTAACTTAAATGGATCTAATATGGTGCTAATATAGCCTTAAAATAAACTAGTTTCAATGATTAAATAACTACATTTATAGCACCAATGTAGTGAATCTTCTCTGATATTTGAAGATGTAAACTTGAGGCCTTTCCTTTTGCTACTCAAATATGGTGTTTTCAAAAGACTTAAAGTAATTATTAGATATAAAATTTTAATAACACCAATTATCAAACATAAGTTTGGCCTCATTTGTAGCAATATTTCTTGGTAATTTGGTTCACCTATTTGATGCCCCATATTTGTAAATTTTGTAGTTCTAATTGCTACCACAAATGTTGCCCTCTTGTTGTCCTAAACTCTATATTTTTTTAGCTTCTAATGTAGGCAATTCCTCCATTTTGGGCTTGTTTTCAGATGGTTACAATTGTCCCAAATTATTATTTTTAGGAGCTACACCTTCTTTCAATTTTATACCTTGAATTTTACTCCAATCTCCTCCAATGGCCAGTTCTTCAATAAGGCTTCTCTAGCCTTCTTATTCTTTCTCCATCTAACTTTTCTTGAGACCTCTTCTCTTGGATCTTCTATCAAGTACCCTTGTAGCTCTAATACCAATGATATTTTCTGATATATTTAATGTAATCAAGAAATATAATTTCTAAGGATAAATAAGATTTCAAAATAATTACAAGAGAAAATAAACTTTACTCCATATTTCTTGAATAATTTTGTACAATGAAATATGAAACTAAAAGTCCATAATATAGGTTTTATAAAATGACTTTTGGTATTCCTCAAATGACTCTTGATCTACTCCAAATGAAACTTGGTAAATATAGCAAATAATGTAATATATTCTAATACATGATGATTCAATGATGATCCTAGATAGAAAAAAAAATTACTTGCATTGCATTTGTGTAAGGTACCTGAGGTTAGCAGTCCTCCCAATCCCACAAATTTTTTGCCTTTGTTTCTTCTTCCATATATTCTTGTACTTATCTTCCATAAATATTCTTCTATTCTCTTCCCTCATTGGATTAAGTGATGTATGACATAATTATCCTGGCCTTGATGACCCTATCATTTCCCTTTCATTTGTCTCATGAGTATCATAACAAATATTTTTCAAAAGATAGACAACAAATATGTTTCTCATCTACACAATAACTCCTATCACAAAATTTGAGGTCATCTATTTGGCTCTTTTTTTGGCCTATCTAATCAAAACATAGAATCATCCAATCAAGAAGAAAATTCTTCTTTCATCACTCAGCCAGGGACAAGGTCCTAATTATTGTTAGAGCATTAGTTCAATGGTATCTTGACAAGTTATCAAGGATTTAATCTCTCACAAAAATTAAGACTCTCATCTATTCCTTTCTCTTGTCATTATATCTCCTCTTCATTCTTATCATAAAATCACAATATAACTACACATAAATCCATCAATGATCACTCCATTATAGCTTGTTTAATAGACCACTCTAGGGTTCTAGCCTTATTAATCCACTATTTTTTAGATGTGAAATTCTTTGCAAGCCTACTAGGCAATGGATTAATAAGGTTAGCCTTTCTATATTGGTTTTTTAAATAAGCACAAGACTAATCCAAATCCATGGATTCAATCAATCTAAAACAAGAATACACATTCATAATAAACTGTGTTTCCTAGCATACCAACCAGGAAAGGAGTTCCCATAGCCTTGTCATTTCTTACAAAGTGTGTCAATTATTGGATACATGGTTCCTCCCACCATGGTTGGTATCCTCGATAGAATACCATTTTGTAAAACCTTAATATTTTAATCTAAACATGTGATTATTTGGGAGGCCTAATATGGCACCCAAGTGGGTAGGCACATTCTATGATATATATTACATGCTCATAACTCCTTGATATCATGGTAGTTAAAGGATAAAGGGATCCTTCCACCATGATTGGAAAACTTGGGAACACTATTCTAACATAATCCTAACTACCTTATATATCAACAAGAGAATCAATTCCTTATGTCTAATACCTTGCAAGTTAGTAAAATCCTTTGCACTTGTGCTGGGTAATAAACACTAGGTTTTTAATATCTTGTTGACATACTAGGTGATATGATATATTTATCTACCTTCCTTCCTAAAATCAATGTAGTCAATTATCCTTCTTCTGTAAGGCCTTGTTAACTTGAATAATCCATAACCATTATTTATAATCTAATCATATGGATTAATAATGAGGTAAAACATGCCATCCAAGTAGACTAGGATCGTATATCCTATATCTTGCAAACTCATAATTATATTATGCACATGCTAGTTAGTGGATATAATTTTCTAGTCACCATTGCTAGCACCTTTGGCAACACTCATTCCACATACTCCTAATTTACCTATATATCAATGAGGGAATTGGGTCCTTGTGTCCAATATCTTACATATCTATAAATACTTTGCATATGTGCAAGGTAATGGACATTGGGCCTCAAATCCACTTGTTGATATACAATAAATATAGGACCTTTTCATATATTTTTTTAAATCCAAATGCAATCACACTTTAGATTCATTTGAATGTATACCCACAAGATATTGGAGACTAGATGGTTAACTCTTTGCATGCCCATAATATCTTAAGAGTGTGTTGAGAAATAGATTAACTAGTACCTTCACTCCTCATTGGTCGATAAATCTAACCAAGGAATATCTTTTAAATTATTAAGACATCATATATATATATATATTTTGCTTATTTGATTACCTCTTACACTTTTGGGAGACTCAGACCCTATGCACCTATGTCTTGTAAATCTATAATCATTTAAAATATCTACCATACACTAGTGCATATGGTCTAATTCTTCCAAGGGTCTATCAAGTAGTTGAAATTTAGCACCAATTAGTCATTCTTAGGCTCTTATAAATCTTTATCACAACTATGCCACTCAAATTTAATTTCACCTATTTATAGACCCATAAGTGCATGGGAACTAAATGATTAGCACTTTATTTAGCCATAATAGCTTATGAGTGTGCCAAGTAGTAGATCATTTAGTACCAATGCTCCTCATCAGTCTATAAATTTTATAGGGGACATCTTTCAAATATTATCTCTATCATGTTGACAACAAGCACTAGTCATCATGCTTGACTAACACATAGGATGTCTAATAAAAGATAATATTTTCTACCCATACCCTACGCATATGCAATTTCGTGTAAATACACCAAGAAAAGATGAGGTATATAATATTTCCATAGAATTCCATGTGATAGTGAGATGTGACCTCCAAGACACGTTGTTGTGCTTAATCATTACATCTATAAATTTAATTCACATATGCTTGGGGGCAACCAATTTTCTCTAAGTTTATATAAAATAGATCCAATCATTTAGACATTTCTCATTGTCCATATTGTGTTACCTCCTCATTCAAGAAAAGGAAAAATACTCATAGTAAATACAAAAATCTATAATTGGTTTTTAAATCTAGATCACTAGTTTCCTTCATTATTTATCTTATATCATAATGCATCATGCATAAAAATTATCTTAGGTATCTCACATCATCTTGCATTAGATAATTTTATCCTATCAAGACATATTTAATTAGATCATTTGATCCCATTTAGACATTTTACATTAGATAATAATCAATACATTTTACACTAGATCATTGTAGATATTCTTACATGCCCCTTGTGGTATAGATTATTTTAGATATTCTTGCATTCTCCTTGTGGTATAGATCATTTTATACATTCTTGCATGTCCTATGTTGTGTAGACATTAAATTTATTTAGGCATATTACTTATAGCATAGATCATTAAATTTCTTTAGGAATGTTCCTTATGGAATAAACATTAAATTTCTTTGAGCAAATCCCTTGTGGTATATACATTAAGGTCCTTTTGACATGTTCCTTATGGCATAGATAATTAAATTCCTTTGGACATATCCCTTGTGGAATAAAAATTAAAGTCCCTTCGGCACATCCCTTATGGAATTGACATTAAAGTACTTTGGACACATCACTTATTGTATAAGCATTAGATTTCTTCAAGCATGTCCCTTGTGGCATAGATCACTAAATTCCCTCAAGCATGTCCCCTATAGTTTAGAAACCAAAATTCTTTTAAGAATGCCCCTTGAGGCATAGATCACTATTGGCAAAAGTCCCCCTTGGAAATTTACTAACAAAATTTCCCCTTAGGCATTGCTAACACTCACCATAATATTATCTCTTTGTACATATTACAAACATATTTTACATCATGCCCTAAGTGCTTGTTGTTTATATGGATTTTTAAGCTGCTACTTAGGTATGATGTGTCTAATTTCATCCTCTAAGTTTTTGTCCTTTATATTGGTTCTTAGGCCACTTCTTAGGGATGACATCATTTCCATTGCATATTTCAATAACTTGTACACTATAATGGTTCTTAGGGTGCTACTTAGAGATGTGATTTATATATCTTATACACATGCATATATACCCATCTATGATTTCTTGTTTGTTATCATGTCATATAGGCCACCACTCAAGAATGAAACTATTTTCATGAGTTCTTGTATATTAATAGGCCTATAGGCCATCACTCACATAAGAAATGGGTTCATGGTACACTTTTGAGAACTTTAAACTATTAAACTCTCAAGTCACCACTCAATAACAAAATAAATCATGCTCCCACCCACAAAAAGCATTTTTCTATTTTCTACTTCCTAGAACACCACTTAATTTTTTTTCCAAATGCCTACTTTTGTCTTATTATTTTCTTGATTATGTTTTTTGTTATTTTTATACATTTTATCTTTATACATTGATTTTATTTCTCAATCATATGATGGCAGAGTTAGATATATTACTAATAATTTTGTTCTTATCCCATCCCATTATCCTGCAAACTACTTTAAACTTTATATTGTTTCATCAAAATAACACATTCAAACATTTGTATTCATCTTACCTTCAAAATTAATTTATAATTTATTTCACTTAAACCAATCTAATATTTTCATCATTTGGGGTTCATTTAAAATAATTTCACCTCTAATTAATTCCATCTAATTTTTACAAATTCAAATATTTTTTTAAAAAATGCTTCCACTTGCCAAAAATTTCTTGGCATGTGGTCTATTTAATTATTCAATCCTAGTAATCCTCATATAAACATTTCATCAAGTTGATATAAGGAGAATAATTTTATAATATTTTTATTGTTTCAAATTTTTGTAATCCCAAAATTACTTCGATTTACAAAATCATAGCAAAAGGTTTTAAAACTTATCAAATATTTCTTGAATGGTCATAGAACATTTTTACCTTTATACCTAAGCCTAATTTTATTTGATCCTTAGTCATTCCTAAATTTCTCAATTTTACCCTATTTTCACCCCTTTTCTCCCAATTATTTTCCATATGGATTAAATCCATTAAAAATACTAAATCTATTTTGCATAACTCACATCATGTCTTATTTTTTACATCATATGCAATCCATTAAATATGCCAAATTTAATATCTCGCAAAATCATAAATCTATTTTATTTTAAATCCATTTTTTAAAAATCAGCATCACACTAATTACATGAAATCAAAACATCATATTAAAAAAAATACGATCCAATCATGCAATACCATTTATGCATAAGATACCTCAAAATAATAAATGATTGTAGGATTGGTGTACCACAATACCAAAATTGGTACACTTGGACCCACTTTTGAAAGGTGATGCACCACAAGAATCAAAATTGGTGCACTCATCATTGTATTCTGAATCCTACCCTTATGTGCAACCTATATCTCCACCCCTGAGGATATCGGTGGTGGTGGAGAAGATCAAAATCCATCTGACCTCTACATGTACCTCATGATAGAGTGTGATCTGGTGTGATTCCTTGAGAAAATTGATTATGACTCTCTTTGAGAGACAACAATTACTACATGATAGAGGAGTTGGTAGTGTATATATTTCTCCCTCTCCTACTTAGCCTATAAATTAGCTACCCTTACCTCTATTTATATCCTATAAACATCCCACTCCAACTAAGTCACTCATTGCTATGTTAGACCAAACCATCACCTCTTCACTAAGGCCTTTGATCATCACTTGATAATTAGCCTTATCTCTCTCTTGAATGAGCTAATCATTATTCGCTTACACTTCATTGGTCTTAGACTATATATAAGTGATAGCCTCAACTCTATCTCTCTCTCCACATTATCCATATCCTCTCAATATCTACTAGCTTCCTCCTACCTAACTACCTTCATGCTCATAAGTTGTACCCTCTATTGGATTTTTAGCCAAATTATCATAGGTCCCAATATTCAAGATCTTGAATAGTCTCAAATATATGATAAATCATTATATTAAATGATAAAAATAATTAACATAACATTCATAAAAAATATTACTAGTATAACATGAAGAAATACTTACAATGTATTTTCTCAAAATATACATACAAGTTTCTATATTATCAATCCTATAATTCAATACATTTTATGGAGATTTTTCTCCATAATATACATTTGAAAGATGAAACTTGTACTCTTTGACTATTTCTCTCCTCGCACATCTAGGAGATGCATATTTTCATATTCTATATATAATGTTTCTTATCTTCCCACTTGTATACATGAATATTTATTTTCTTCTGCATGACATATGTGCACATCCTTAATTCATTGAAGCTCCACATGAAGACCTTCATCTTGGCCCACAATGACTCCTTTGTAGACATATATTTCCAACCCCTCTAGATACCCTCATCACTATGGGTATGACAGCCAAAGGATCCACGTATAAAGGAGAATGTAGAATCAAAATATGGTTTCCCTATACCTTTGTCTATCCCTCTCCCTCACCCTTAGTAGCTTCTCTAGAAACTCAATTTGTTGTTGCATCTTGTCTCAATCTACAACAAACATCCCTTAATATCTCTATCATCTCCTCCATTACCTCATATCACTCTAGATTTGGTGCTATCAGAGTCACCTATATTAGGTAAAACTTAGTATACCACCTGACCCAGATCATATCTATTTTAATCAAGGAATATAGCATCATCCACATCCTCCTCTATTAAGTATAGGTCAATATTACCTCCAAAATCTCTCTCCCTTGAGTTTTTTAATGAAACAAGACCTCTATTGTAGTTGAAATCTATTGGATGTCCTAAAATATTGAGCCACTTTTTTAAATCAATAAATCCCATACTCCTAATCCCCATAATGCACCCACTAATTTCTCCTCACTCGATCCAAATCCTAGTCATCTTTGGCCCACCTAAATCAATCTCTCTATAGTCACTAGATCATCTAAGAAGCCCTAATATAATCTATATTCTATCTATTAATAGCCAATGTCCCTTTTCTATATCTACATCTCCCTATCCATTTGCATGATGTAGGACTCCCAAGGTCACACCTCTACCCCCTATACACATGTGGTCATCTAATACCACATCTAGAGTAATATGCAATAGACTAGACTCTATCCACTTTGGTAAACTACCCAATAAAGAGTCTTGTATAGTCTCACCAAGATAGCCAAACCTTAGTCAATTATAGTTTACTAATCTTGTATCATCACAATCATCTCTCTCCATCCCAAGACAACACTCATTGAATAGTGTATGACATAAAAATCCTTGATACTATAGTGCATAGTAAAGCTATGAGGAGATCTAGTGGCCTCCTTAGTATGTCTTATTAATGCATATATTTGATCTAACTTTGGGATACTTCATATCTCATATTATTAGCTACATGTATACCCTCTCATCACTCCCCATATGGATAGGAGCTACTTGAATTAAAACTTAAGAGGAACCAAAAAATCCTCTAATGTAACATTCAACTTTGCTATTGGTAACTGAAACATACTCATCTTAGAGTACCATATCTTTTATAATACTATGCGTAATGGCCAATAAAAAATTACCTTAGTAATAATAACCACATTGTATAGGTTGACTGCCACCAATACCTAATATTTATATCATCTACTAGACCCATCATAACCCCAAGCACCATAGGCCATCATTCTCAGCAATATAGCACTCATAACCCCTACAAACCATGACAAGAAACCCAATTAGTAAAATTCATCATATTACATAACTTTTTTACTTGTAACACACAAAAGTGTTAATATTTTTGAAAGCATTACTTTTCAAAACTATAGCTATTGAAAAAGTGTTGTTTGTAAAAGTGTTACCTATAGTAAGAGCACTACCAGTAGAAGCACCACAAAGTGAAAAAGCACCACATTTTGAAGAACATGTGCAAAAATATCAAAAAATCATATATTTAAAACTATGTTTCGAGTCATACTCATAAGACCTATGTTGGTGCTTGAGTTGACCCTCAAACTAGATCTACATGATGCATCAGCATCCTAATATTTTCCATCAAATCTTGACAAGTAATCTAAATGCTCTCTCAACCAAGGAATCCCAAAGGGTAAAAATGAATCCATTTTTACCCCCTCTCCTTTTACCCACCCATATACTATGTACCTTTTGCTTCTATTTATTGTTCTTTCTTTTAGCCATATCCATATCCCATCTTATCATGTTTTATCTCAAACCCAAAATTTTGAGCCAATTATTGAGGGGACAAAAAAGAGGCAACAATCATAGACCCATGGGGCATCAATTATGAACCATACATATAATAATGACATTGATTAATAATCAAACAATGTCAAATTTAATTATTTTGAAATAATTTATTAAACTTAGCATATTTTAATATTGACAAACATGTTGATATCAAAATTGGAGTGTGACATGTTTTAGATGTTGTTATTATACAATAAACACATCAAAATGGGATAAAATGTACACACCTAATTTTGATATTCCTAGTCATCAACACCTTCTGACAAAGAACCAAATAGCATATCATTAGTCAAAGACCTTAACCTAGCCAAATTATATATCAAATTGAACACTTTTGTAGAAGTGGCACTTCTTACAAAAGCATTGCCAACACTTTTACAAAATAGGCTTGTTTTACCATTTTGACCAGTCAAAAAAATCATCAAATAAAAGTGCTACTTAGGTGTAAATATGTTACACCAATACTTATACAAAGTCTAAAACTTTTGGAAACATGACTAGAATCTCTATGACATGAGCTAGAAGCACACATATTCCTTCCTCCCACTCTTTGGTTTCATCATGCATGCTCCATCCTCTCCTCAATCCTGTGAAATTTGAATTCCCTATCTATTCCAAATGGTATCTTTGACTCTCTTTTACTCCAAGGATCAGCTCTCCCAAGATATTTATATATGTCCCATAGGAGGGGCACCCAATAAGGAAATTCTAAGATAGCTATACTATCAAATTTTTCTCTCATTTTGTAGTGAACCTAATAGATAAAGATTGATTATAATGCTAGAATAATAAAAAGGAATCACTTTTATTAAAGAATCATTGTTGTATTGTATGGGGAACCCAAAAATTAATTAATAATTATATTCTTCGATGCCTCAACTATACCAAATAAAATGCCTATTTCTACGAGTGTGAAGGTGTGATCAAAGGTCACAACCTTTGTGAAAGAGAGAGTGATTAAATAATTAACTAATAATGTGATTAGTATGGTGGTTAGGAGTAGAATCCTAACATGCCACCTTCCTTAAAAAGAGCTTTGTCCTCAAATCTCAAAGTAAGGAGATTCGTTGCTTGTTTTCCTAGTTGGATTTGTGCAAGTTCTTGTACTATTTTAATGTCACTTTTTCGAAGGCAAGGATTTATTGAATGTCAAAGCATTAATGGGGGGTTGATAGAAATAATAGTAGAATCTTCCTTAGGAGAATTGTGTTGATGGTAGGCTTCCGCTTTAGCCGATTATTCATGTGTAGAATGAAGGGAAAATAAATGTGCACTCACTCTTTTGCCTCCTTTATGAATCAGGTTGCCTATACGATGAGAACTCACTATTGGTGATGAAATTGTGTGTAGTTATTTGAGAGTGTATGTCTTGCCTTCATTGTTTACTGCATGGATGTCTACCTTATCTTTTCATGGTGAATCAAGCACTTCTTGCACATCGACCTCATTTCCTTCATTGTTATGATCTGTTGCTTTGGTCATGTCGTGCACATCTTCCTCACCTTCTTCCTCTATGGAGTGACAGGGATCAACTCTATTCAATAAATATAATTTTTGTGTAGCACAACAATGAAGGGGCCCAAATTTCTCATGACAAGTATAGCAGAGGTCATTCGCTCATTGTTCCTCCATTTCTTGTAGGCTAAGGTACTTAACTAGCAAGGGTTTGTGTTTTGGAATAGTGTGCATGAATGTTGATTTATCAATAGGTTGCTCCCCATGTTGACGTTGAACATTGAATGTATCGTCGGCTAACAAGGTTAATCCAATGGCTTCTTGTAGGGTGTGAGGAGTTTACATCATGATATTCACTCTAATTTCTTCTTTCAATCCATTAATGAACCCATTTATGAGGACTGATTTGTCCAACCCTGTGATGCGATTGGCGATATCTTGGAACTGAATTTTATATACACTCACTAATGTGATTTGACGTAGGTGGGCAATATTAAGTAGCAAAATTAGGTTGGGGTCATGATATATTCTTCCATCGGCCATTTGCATAGTCGTTTGGCAAAAAGGTGTTGCAAAAAGTGTTGAAAGTCATCACAAAAATTTCTTGAAAATTATCATTAAAAATTGCATAAAAGTCATCCTTCGACTATTGCGGTTAGGTTTTGGATATTTTATAACCTTCGTAAGTGGCAGAATTAACAAGAATTTTCAATGCCTTGACAACTTTTAGCAAGAAAGAATTTGCAATAGTAACAAGTCTTAGCAAAATTTATATTAGGCCCTGAATATTTTTTAAACCCTGCTTTGTCCCTCTTCCTATTGAATGTGGGATATGTGTTATATCCACTTTTTTTAAGTTTCTCTTGACGGCGTCGAAATACGAAGACGTATCAGAATTTTAGTTTTTCGGTGACGGAAAATGATTTAAAACTTTATGTTATAAGTTTTATTTTATAAAATATGGTAGGTTTTCTCCAAGACGTCGTCGAAAGTTGCATACATCACTGCAGAACATAATTTTTTTTTTTTTGCATGGATTATTTTTGTTTTTGAACTGGGCATTGACTACAAGATATTGGAGGATTTCTAGGATAGTTTGAGGGTATTTTTGGATTTGTTCCCTTCAGATTATACCTTCCCAATGCTCTGAGTTCACCGGCGATTGGTGAGTGTATTTTGTTCTATGAGCTAATTAGATTCTTTGATGCTTGGTCTATGAACTTATATGATCTATCGCTCGGTCTCCCAATGACTCTTGAGAATGAATCTACAATGTTTGATGATATATGGATGTCTTAGGAATGATGTGGCGGATGATAAGATAAACATAGGTGCAGGATCTGAATGGTAGACGACTAGTGATGATGAACGGGGTGAAAAAATTTATGTTTTGAAGCTGGCTCTGATACCGATTGTAGTGAACCCAATAGAGAAATATTGATTATAATGCTAGAATAATAAAAAGGAATCACTTTTATTAAATAATCATTGTTGTATTGTATGGGGAACCCAACAATTAATTAATAATTATATTCTTCGATGCCTCAACTATACCAAATGAAATGCCTATTTCTACGAGTGTGAAGGTGTCATCAAAGGTCACAACCTTTGTGAAAGAGAGAGTGATTAAATAATTAACTAATAATGTGATTAGTATGGTGGTTAGGAGTAGAATCCTAACACATTTTTTCCCACTATCATTCTCTCATTCTTGCATTTGGGACATTTGAATCAAGATTTTGGGAAAGAATATCATCATGGTGTAAGAGAAGGCCCTTATAGGCTATAAAATTCTTAACTCCCTTCCCTTTTCATATCCTTTACTTGTTATTTATACATTTCCTTCTTTTTAAAATCCTTTATAATACTTGATTTCTCTTCTTACACTCATAAATGCTCATGTTTCTCATCCTTTTACATTACTAATCATTGTTTTCCAACTCCCTAATAGTATCATGTCTCATTTACTTTCATTAAAATAAATTCATAATTATTTTGAGTTTCTAATAATTTATGCATGCTTATTGACTCCATTTTATTACTAAATAACTATCATTCCTCTTGTTTATGAACTCACAATCATTAAATCTCTGCCATTTTGTAGATATTTTTGAATTATTTTACTTAATCCAACCTTATTGTGGGATTGTTTTATGTTTATTATCATTTGAGATACTTATTAGTGTCCCATTTGTAAGCATAAGCATTTTATTTGCATTTTAATATTAGCCATTCTTGTTTCAAAGTTTTTAATATCTATCTTAAGCTCATATTATCTTTTTCATACCCATATATGCATGTTTTAAACTCACATTGATTTAAATTACTATTATATTTTGATGGTGTATGCCAAGGGAGAATGCAATCATAGGATGTAAAATATGCAGAAATGTAAGATGCTGAAATATGCTATTAATGGAAAGTGATGAAAATGATACAATGCAATATGGAGGAAATGAACACTCCAGAATTGATGCTAAAGAACTACATTGTATCCATCACCAATCTATATGGTGATCTACACAATATACCTACTACTACCTTAAACGATATATAATCACTCACTATGAGGCCCTTTATATAGAAAGATGGATTGCTTGGCCAACACTCTACCTAGTTGTACAAGGGGACACCTTGCACATTTACAACTTGCACATAGACACTTGTGCATTTATTATATTACTTGAAGTAACTAGCTAACTACCCCCTAAAGTAATCTACTACTCTAGTTATGTACCAAGGGTGGTACATTTACATGACCCAAATGATGTAATATACTCTAACACCCCCATGTATTACATTATTTGGGTATTGAAGACTTTAGTCTTCAATATGGATCTTCTTCTCTATTTTCTATATCATGTTCAAGAAAGTAGTTAGTGTCTTCATACCATGTTACCCTTGTTATAAGAGCTTTGACTTCTTGATCATCTGTCGTATCTTCCAGTTCTTCAATTTCTTCAATCTTCTGAGCTAGATGTCCTTGTTGATTCCCTTTTCGATATTCCAATTATGGATAATAGTTCTGATGTTGAGATTATTGTTGTCAAGGATTATTTTGATATTGCCTTGGTTGGAATGCCCTATTTGGTTGGCTTCCATAGTTCATCTGATTTCCTTGATTCTGATTTCTTGGATTGAATCTACAGTAGTTGGTGTTATGCCCTTTTCTCCTACATATCTGACAATATTTGTTATTCCATGGTCTTCAACCTTTTGATGATGAAGCAATGTTTCCCTATGGATTATCTTTTAGAACCAATGCATTGTTAGTCATTTCATATTTTACTATATTTTCTATCTCATATTCTTGAAGAATGTTGATTAGTTCATCAAACTATGTATCTTTGCTTAGAACATGTAAGGATGTAACTAGATGCTTGTAGCTATCTGGAAGTGCTCTCAAGGTTACTTGAACAAGGAATTTATCTTCAACATTTTCTCCTAGGGTTAGTAATTTTCCTTTGATATCTGCTATCTTCCTTAAGAATAGTTCTATGCTTTCACCACTATTCATTTTCAAGGAATGTAATTGAGTTTGAAGATTTAAGATAGTGGCTTTATTTTTCCCTTCAAATATTTTCTCTAATATTTTCCAAGCATCTATAGATGTCCTTACTAAGCTAATGTAAGCTTGTATTTCATCTATGATGGCAAAGGTTATTATCATTAATGCCTTAGCATCACTTTCTTCAAACTTCTGAATCTCTGTTTCTCCCTGAGTTGGTTTAGTTTTTGCTCCTTTGACAATATCCCAAAGTTTTTCAAATATCAGAATAGCTCTCACTTTGTTTTTCCATGAGAAGTAATTTGGGCCCTTAAGTAGTTGAGATTTTATAAGGATGAATTTGTTTGTGGTCATGATGACTCTCTAGGTATAAAACCTTTCTTGGCTTTTAGGTTTTGTAGAATTCCTTATATCTCCCTAGTTAAGAGATGTGAACTAATTTGATAAAACATTTCTTAGAATTAGGTTTTGTAGGCTTCCTTATATCTCCCTAATAATTAGAATATGCTTAGTTCACCTTCTAAGTTGATTTTGTAATGTTTTGAGAATAATCAACCTTTTTAATTTTACCTTATCTTTCCCAATGAAGTATGCTTTAATGGTTGGATTTCTTTTTGTCTCCTTAGAATGAGTATGAGATAATTTTTACCAATTAATTCCAACTCTATATGTAGGCAATTGATTCGCTTCTCTATCCAATAGATTAATTTTCTAAATTCCAATTATATGTATATAGTTTGAAGTAGTATGCCTTATATCTCCCTACTTTGGAATATTAGAAAACAATAATATTTGCAATAATAGAGTTTTAATTTTCCAAGTAGAAACCCTTATATCTCCTATGTTTTAAATTGTAAATATTAAACTATTTAGGTGTATAGATCTCTTTTAATTTTTCTTTCAAATGTGGTTGATTTTGCTATGGTTTCAACCTTATATTATACCCCTTATAACTCCTTAATGAAAGTAAATTTAATTAAGGTAAATCCTTACCTTTATAATGTTGCAAATGGGTGTTGTATTCTCCAATGTATGGTATTGTATTCTCCAATGTATGGGCATTGTATTCTCCAATGTATGGGTGTTGTATTCTCCAATGTTGGACGTAGATGATGATAGTAGGCTTTAATGCTTCTCTTGAATTAGTGGCTGCTATGATTGATGTAGATAATGGTGGTAGGATTTGATTGCAATTCTTGGATAGTAGGCACCTCAATTCTTGCTTCTTTGACTCTCCTTGACCATGAGATTTTAATGCTCTTATCTCCTCTTACACGCTGCGCTCTTTTGCTTGCTATGAATGCACTGCTCTCCTTGAGTTTTGGTGCCTTAAATAGGATGGATGTCACTTGATGTTGGACAAGTGTCCTAGGAGTTACATTCAATGCTTACTCCACCTTGATGCTCTTGAACACTTGGTGGATAGACGTTAGGATCTTCTTTGAGCATTGGTTAATGAATCTTCAATGCTCTTGGTTAGAAATAATGATGACTCCTTTGAAGGATACCTCTAACACTTCCAATATGGGTGTTATATTCTGGATGCTTCTTCTAACACTTCAAGAATGAGCATTTTAGGTGTTATGAGTGCTTCACCAAATTTACCAAGTGTCAGGTCCTTCGTTTGCATGTAGATCTTGCTTCAACGTATATCAAACCTTATATTATCCTTGCCAACACTTGCTTTGTTGTATTTTTCACAACACTTTTCTTGAGCATTCAAAGTTGGCTCCAGATCGATGCTTGGATGGTGGCTGAGTGGTGCTCTCCTCAATGTTTTATTGGTAGTTGAGTGGTTCTCTTTGATCTAGCAGTTCTCCCTTGGTAATTTGCCCTTCTTTTACATATTTCTTGCCTTCTTTTGTAGTGAGCCATCCTTAATGCTGCATTGGAAATACACAATAGGATCTTAGTGTAATGTTATCCTCCTTATGTTGGCTTTGGCACTGTAGGTGAATGCTTGATGATAGGTCGAATATGGAGGCTTTGTTCACCTAAACACGAGCCCTTTGTTGGCTCTCTTCCTTGCTTGGATGATGCTGCAAATTTTGCAGGTCGTTGGAGTGTTTCTATGACACTCAAGCTTGTCCTTCGAATGGTGCAAGAAACTAATGTAAACAACTTTACAAAAGTTAGAATAGAATATTTGATTTTGCACCTATTTCCAATCTTCTCCTTGCAAGCTTGCTTTTTGCTGGTTTTGATGATGGCTTCTTTGAACAATATCTTGTAGGCAGAGGATGATTCGATGTTGTCTTCTTTGTTAGACAACTCTCTCCTTTGCTTGGTTAATTTAGTAATGAACCCAAGCTAATAATCATGCAAATAATATGCTTTTGAAGGAGTAATTTCTGCACTAACTTTTACCTTTAATGAAGCCTTTAGTGCACCTCGAATCTGAGACTCACCAAGTCTCGATTTGTAGCTTCTTTCACTGATTTGATGGTGGCTTTCTTCTCCACTCCTTGGAGGAATATTTTGATCTTCTTGGTGGCTTCTATAGGCCACAATACCTTGTAGGTATTGAGTTCTGAATAGTGTCTTTAGACACTTTGATATTTGCAGATTTTTGTGTCCTTGATCTTAACAATCAATACACAAAATAACCCTTTGAGAGTAACTAGTTTAATGAACAACTAGTATAGTGCAATGAACCAATAATATTTCCAACTTAATGCACTTTAATAATCTCACCTTATTGCTCCTATTAATAAGCTCTCAAAGTAGTTTCAAATGCACTAATGATCACTGCAAATTTCTTAATGTAGTCCTCTTCTCAATAATTAGATAATAGGAAGAATGTATCTAACTCCTATTAATGTGCAGGTAATGAACCTTAATAGAAACTATCTTCTGCACTTTCTTTGAGGACTTAAAATGCAACCTTCTATTTTGCAACTTTCCGAATTCTAATAAGGTGCTTAATGAAGTTAAGTAGTAATCCAAATTAAGTGTTCAAGTAATGAACCTTTTGCACCTAAGTTGCTTACCTTTGATGATGAATATCTTGATGAGTTGATTCACCAAATTTCTTGTCTGGAATGGTGGTTGCTCGCAGTTGTGAATGCTTCTAGTTTGCTGCTCTAAAATTGTAGTAGATGATTTCAACTTCTCCTTCAGGATCTGGCCTGGAACTCCAAAGTCTTGTAGCTAGTAATGCTATCTTGATTGTTGTCCTTTAGCAGTCAATCTATTCATTGAAATGTGCCTTCTTAGCTATGAAGGGCAATCTCCAAATCTTCTTGGATTTGGTAGGTTTCTTCTATCTAAGTTTTGACTTCAAACAAGGCTTTCTTCTCAAGAATCTGAAGGTCTTGAGGTCTTCATGAATCTTCTCTTTAAAGTTTGACAAATTATTTGCCAAATATTTCTCCTTTGGGCTTGTTGTCAGATGGTGACAATTGTCCCAATTCTTTCACTATATTTTGTAGTGAATTTCTCCAATGAGTTCTCCTAGGAACTTCTTTGATGGCTTCTCCAATTTCTGCAATGAGGCTCTCCAAGCCTTCTCCTTGTTTCTCCTTGAGACCTCTCCAAGGTCTTTAGTCTTGCATCTTCTCTGGTCTTCTTGATGAGACCTTTCCTTCAACCTTCAACTACAGAAGTGTTGGCAATGAGATCTTCTTCATAGATCTCTAGAATAGGAATTTTGATAGTCCTTCTCTATCTCTTCCAAGGATGGAAGTTCTTCAATGAGACCTTTGATGGGTCTCTTCAGCTTCTTCTAGAGGAAGTCTTCAATCAACAAAGGAGATCACCAATCTCCTATCTTTCACGGACTCTTCTCTAGAGTCTTCTTCTAGTTCAAGGAATCTTCTCTGGAGTCTTATTTAGGTTCAAAGACTCTTATATAGAGTCTTCTTTAGGATCAAGGCTTCTATGGCCTTTTCTTATGGATCAAGGCTTCTATGGTATTTTCTTCTACAATAAGGCTTATATGGCCTTTTCTTTTGCAATGTGTAGGTCTGCAATAGGGCTTCCTTCAATTTCCTTTTTTTGCAACAAGATATTAGTAAGATGATTCTAAATCTTGTCAATGATGAATCTTCACTAGTTGATTTGTCAATCTAGTGGAATGAATGTTGAGTCCTAGTCTTCACAATTTTTCTATAACTCTATGGAAAGACTCTAGCCAAATGTAATCTCAAAAATTTTAGAACTGAGATTTGCTTTTCCTCTCTATATCTCTTGTAGCTCTCCCTAATCCTATTGATCTACCATGGCTATGATACCACTGTTATATTTTTATGGTGTATGCCAAGGGAGAATGCAATCACAAGATGTAAAATATGCATAAATGTAAGATGTTGAAATATGCTATTAATGGAAAGTGATGAAAATGATACAATGCAATATGGAGGAAATGAACACTCCAGAATTGATGCTAAAGAACTACATTGTACCCCATCACCAATCTATATGGTGATCTACCCAATATACCTACTACTACCTACAATGATATATAATCACTCACTATGAGGCCCTTTATATAGAAATATGGATTGCTTGGCCAACACTCTACCTAGTTGTACAAGGGGACACCTTGCACATTTACAACTTGCACATAGACACTTGTGCATTTATTATATTACTTGAAGTAACTAGCTAACTACCCCCTAAAGTAATCTACTACTCTAGTTATGTACCAAGGGTGGTACATTTACATGACCCAAATGATGTAATATACTCTAACACTTGCAAGCACAATAACATCCTACTTCATTCATCCTATTATTCCTCTATAGAATCTTATTATTGTTTATCTTTAGCTCTTTTATTAGTCTTGAAATCTTCCCAAAGAACTTATGTAGGCCTATCTTTATACATTATAGCAACATATCAACTCATTTCATATATTAAAATGAAAGAGATTAAGTTGAGTTTTTCTATGCAATTTTTGTAACAGAGTTGATCAAGCTTTTGTGAATGCTTGTGGGCAAATTTGAGTAAGTCCTAGAGGGTACTTAAGGACATAGTTGAGAAAGCTTTTGTGAAATATTGTGTGCAGATTTGAGTAAGTCGTAGAGGGGACTTAAGGATAGACTTGAGAAAGCTTTTGTAAAAGCTTTTGGGTATATTTGAGTAAGTCCTAGAGGGTACTTAAGGATATATTTATGTGAGTTTTTATGGAAGCTTAAAAGCAGATTTCAGGTAAGACTTGGTGACAGAGTAGAGGATAGTCATCTCTAATTGATAGAGATCCATTAGCCAGGATAGTGAGGAAAGAGGTCTTCTAAGTGAGGATAGAGGTCTTCTATGGAGATATATCCACAAGCCAGTGTAGTGGAGGTAGTAGTCTTCTAGAGGATCACCAACTAGATCAATAGGAGAAGGGGTTCTCCTATGGATAGAGATACATGAAACAACAAAGGGGAAAGAGTTCTCATATGGATAGAGATCCATGAAATTGATTAGGAGATTGATGTATCCTTTTGATAGAGGTCCATAAACATTGTATTAGGGAAGGATTCCCAAGATATTTATTGAGAAAATTTTAGTGAAATATTTTCTCCGTGGAGTAGACCACATTGGGTAAACCATGTAAAATTGGTGTCTTTATTATGTGTGGTGATTTTTGCATTGCTTTGATTACTACTATTGATATTTCCATTGATATATTGGATAATATTATTTGAGAAAAGGAAAGTAAAAGTTGATCTTATACTATTCACCCCCCCCTCTCAGTATAAGCTTGTGTTCTTAAATTGGTATCAGAGCGGGTTCCTTCGAAAGAGTTTAATAGCTTGAAGAAAAAGCTTACAGGAACACATATGGATTTTTATAGTGGATCTTTAGGAAATAAGGTACCATTGTTCGATGGGAAAATTTATGCATTTTGGATTGTGAGAATAAAGGTTTATCTAATGGTGCTAGTAAATTATACATGGCAAGCAATTGAGGATGGGTACATACCACCAGCTACTCCACCTAAAGATAAATATGGTAAGCTCCTACAACTAAATAATTCAAAGGCAATGAATGAAATATTAAATATTTTACATGAAACTGAGTTTGTAAAATTTATGCATTGCACATCAGCAAAATATATTTGGGATAAACTAAAAAATATATATGAGGGAGATAAAAAGGTCAAGATGGAAAAATTACAAAATCACAAGAAAACATTTGAAGACCTAAAGATGAAGGATGAGGAATATATTGCTACATACTTCATGTAGATGAGGTTTTTAACTCCATGCAAGGACTTGGGTTTAAATTGGAAGAATCATATGTTTGTCAAAAGTTTTTAAGATCACTCCCTAAGAGGTATAGCGAAAAGATTTCATCCATAGAAGAAACAAGAGATATTGAAACTTTAACAAGGGATGAGTTACATGGAACTCTCATAGCCTTTGAGATGAGAATAAAAGAGGATTATATCCCCTAGAAATAAGTAGCCTTTAAAGCTACAAAGAATACAAAGGGAAAAAAATTGGATTCAAGTAATGAGTCAGCGAGTGATGAACAAGCAAACTATAGCAGAAGGAACAAGGACACAAGAAAGCACAAAGGTACAAAATCAGTTAAGTGTTTCAATTATGGTAAATATGGTCATTATGCATCTGATTGTCTAGGATCTAGAAATAGCATTGGTGATGAGAGATAGGATCATAAGAATAGGGAAGTAGGAAAATCCAGGTACCAAAAGAAAAATAGGTATGTAAAAAACAAGCACGAAAAGAAGTTTTTCCAAAGGCATAAGAAAATTTTTTATGTAGATAAGATAGCTAAGGATTCAAGTGATAGTGATGAAATTTCCTTAGATAATGAAGAAGAATAAATTCTATTTCTGACAATAGAAAAAGAGGATGATAGAAAAAGGGCACCAATAATTCTCAAGTGTTTGAGGTGTGGTAAATTTGATCATCTTGAGGATCATTGTACAAGGAATGGGTTCAGTTTCAGTGAAGATGAATATGAAGACGCTCTTGAAGGTACAAAATAAGAGAGTCTTCTTATGGTAATAGAAGAAGAAGGAAGTGCTTCTAGTGGAAATGAATCAAAAAATAATGAATATGATCTTGAAGACAAAAGAGTAGAGGAAAAATCAAACAATTTAGAGGAAGGAGAATTTGATCTTGAGGATGAACTTATTTATGCTCTTAAGGAAATAAGGAAGGTAAGAAAGCAAAACTCAAAACTCAAGTTTCAATTTCAAGAATGTGATGAAGAGAAATGAAAGCTTATAGAAGATCTAACCAACTCAATGGCTAATACAAGGATATTTAAAGAGAGATTAGAAGCAAAGGTTTTAGAACGTGAGAGATTAGATCATGAGGTAGCTTCACTAAGGAAGGAAGTAAAATATTCCAAATACTAGCTACACAGGTTTGGGAGAAGCTCAAAGAAATTGGATAAGATTATAAAGATACAAATATGTTCATCAAACAAGATAGGACTTGGCTTTGAATAAAAACATAAAGGACAAGGAGAGGAGTCAATATCAAGCTCCAAAGAAGAAGAATATTTAAAAGAAGAAAGTGTATGGGAGAGTGAGACGTCTAAAGATAAGTTGGAAAATAGAAGGTTCAACAAGGAAAGGAATAATGCACAAATGAGGAAGAGATGGAACAAAAAATAACACAAGGAAGAGGAGACTAAGAGACCAATGGGATCAAGGCAAGGGTTCTTCTCATGCCACAGGTTTGGTCACAAGGCTTCGCAGTGCATGATGAAGAATACAAGATTATATTGAGAGGGGGGTGAACAGTATAAGACCACTTTTTACTTTCTTTCCAAATCAATATCAATTAATTTCCTTAATTGCAATAACCAAATATAGTAGTGTGCATTAATAACTCAGATAGTAGTAGTAAGCAAGAGTAGAAGTAACCACACATAATTGAGAAACAAGATTTAATGTGGTTCCCCCAATATGGGGTACTCCACTAGATAATATCCTTATAATATTTTACACATAAATAAGGATCCTTATCCAATAGAATGATTTCTTTGATCTGCTCAAAGCTAGGCAATAACAAGTCCAAAATTGAATAACAAGCTCACATAGAACTTGTCCAAAACTGCTCTAGCAATATCACTAAGAACTTGCCCAAATATGCTCTAGCAAGCTCACAAATAACTTGCACAAAATTACTCTAGCAATATCACCAATAACTTGCTCAAGTAGTACTCAAATATCATACTCAAGTATATCAATACAAAACTCAAAGATAAACTCAACAATGAATGGCAATGTACTCTTCAATGGATGACAACAATGATACACAATGATATCAACTCAACTAAACTCAAATCAACTCATAGAAGCATAAAGAGAATTTTTAGAGACTCAATATGTTCTAATCTCACTCTCAACTCAAATCAGAATTATGGAATAGTTTGTTTCATGGAACTTGACCAATCACCTCACACAATCACTTGACTAGGCTTAATCAACTCAACTCAACCAATCACCACAAGGGACTACTCTTTCTCAAAAAAACCCTAGTCCAAGCATGTATCAACCAACTCAAATGTTTCCAAAAATGCTCAACCATAAATCTCACATAACAATGATACTCATGTTCTTTTCAAATCTTTTCACAACCAATGGCCTTCAAAAACTATGCTTATAAAAAAAGGTTTAAACACAAATCTCAAACTAGAAAACCTTGAAGCATTCAACCAACCACTTTTGAAAAGGGAACCACAATCAATACTTTTCACTCCAATGATATTTCAGAAATCAACCACCATAAAAAACCAATAGGATAATGTGCCGATACCTTTTTTATGCCAAGAAGTTGTCCACAAAATCTGCCACACTAAACACAACTTTCCTTTCCAATCTCAATAAGGGTTAGTGGCCTTCAAATAATAATAACAAGATAAGCATAACTCAATTTACACATTTTTACTCCAACTTAATAAAAACATCCACCAAAGTACTTTTTAATAAAAACCCTTATCAAAAATAATAATCAATAAGGCTCTGAAAAATTTCTTATAACAACTCCTTATTTCTCCTAAATATTAATTTTCAATTTCATGATTATCAAAATAAATAAACAACTCCTCCACCTCTAAAATAAAAATTATAGCCCTTATAAAAATAAAGTTTAATTTAAAACTTTAATTATTCCTTAACCACCTTATAAATCCTATCCTAGGGCATCAACTAAATTAAAATACAGCAAAGCGTAATTACTTCGTCAAGGGAATTCGAACCCCTAACTTGCACACACTGCAAATGCATTAGCCGCGGCTAAGGTTGCCACACGAGCTAGCCGCTCATTTGAAATGAAAAGGCATGACATGCCTTAAGTCCTTCCTCCATTCCATGCAAACCAAAAGTGCTTTGAGCGCTTTCCTTCCAATGCCTTTGAATGCATTCAAGGAGATCCGAACCTTGACATAAAGTGTTGCCACACACCTTAACAAAAAATCCAATTGCCAATGCGCCACTCTACCCATAATATCTTGGGTTTTTGACCAACCTTGGATTTATTCACTGTCTCCCTTTTCAAAATGATTTTTGCATGAGCACTCTTTGGATGCTTAGCCAACGATTAACATGAGCAAGGATTAATTTCAAATGAAACTTAGGATCCCCCGTTATATAATCTTCTTCTCATTTTCGATGACATCGACGCATTAATGATTTTATCTCTTTCTTTAGATGTCGGTGCTAACTTTAATTTTAATTTTAAAATTTTAATTTTAATTTTAAATAATTAAAATTTAAACTAAATATTTAAAATTAAATATCTCCATCATCGGGGCACCTTTTTTGATGAAACGAAAGGCCAACCTAGGTTTTAAGAAAAACCCATTTCAAATATGCCATCCATGGTTTTAAATAAAACCTTTTATTTTTCCTGCATTGGTTTTCACAAAATCCTTGAATTTATCCATGCTTTCGAAAATATCATTTACCCACCAAAACTCAATGTGATCCATATGACATCAATGATTCATGTGACATCAATGACAATATAAAATAACTCAAATTGCCAACATAGGACACATGAAAAATAAGGATATTGTTCCACTAAAAGGAATCTCAGAAATGGGTATCTATTTCAAGGGTATTGCTACTCTTGTAATCATTTTGGTCATAAGGTAATAAATTGTAGGGTTCATGACAAGAATGGATATGGCTTCACCAAGAGGAACTTCAAAATATTTGCACCTTCAAGGAACCACAACATTAAGTGTTATAAGTACAATAATGTTGGGCATATATTTTTTTTGATAGATAAGATACTATAGCATTAATACCGGGTTTTATAGGTTGACCCAAAACCTTTTACAAAAATCAGCCCAGGGTTGTTGATGAACATATCCTTACTAAGGATCCTATATATGTAAAATCTACATGTCGTCAAATCCATTACATCCGATAAGGCACATAGCTTGTTATCAAAAAGAAACTTCCCATACAACATTTTGGGTATACCCTAAGAAAACACACATGCATCATAATTACAAAAAAGAAATAGACATGGATCCCTTCCTTGAGACAATGGAGAAACAAAAAGCTGCAGACACACATAGCAGAGTACTGAAAAAAACTCCCACAAGCTCTATATTGACAATTACTCTTAATAATTCTTTGGTAATTGCTTTCTTCCGTATATGACATGCTTTGGTACCACATACTATCTTGGCCAATCAGCCTTGGAGAAGTGAACCTACTGGCTAGATTTATGGTAGTGGCTATCTGGTGGTCCACATGGCTTTGGTTTGAAGTCTTATATTGCCATTTATTTCCTTCCCTGTGATTATCAACCCTACCTTTTTTTTTTTCTTCCAACCAACCTCAAATTACTAAGATAACTAGGAGCCATGTTATCTAACATGTGACTTTCCCCATTAGTCTTTGTGGTATTTCCAAGCAGCATCCACGAATACTGACAGCTCAGATAATTTTTATTGTGAGTCCAATTCAAAAAAGAGACGGGAATACTCCTAGCCTTCGAACTTATAGTGCCTTCCCTTTTGGTAAATTTGACTATCATTCTTGGAATTTTTGTTGAATAAGCTCCTCTACTTCACTCGGGACACCGTGTTCCCATTTGAAAAGTTCATCACCATAGACATCCAAATTGGCCAACTTATCAGCAATTTTGTTAGCTTCTCGAAAGACATGTTGGGCTTTTTTATCCTGTCTTCCCTATAAAATGATCCTAGCCTCTTCAATAATTGTTTTAATCCTCCAAGGAGGTGTTTTTCAATTATTAAGGAGATTTATAACATGCATAGAGTCTCCTTCTACGATCAAATTGTCTTATAAGTCTTGAGTCATTTTAAGGCCTCTCCACATAGCTCTAGCTTCAGCTTCATTTTTCATCCTTGTTCCCAAATATTTAGAAAATGCAAGCATCATATTCCCATTATGATCTCGCACAATGCCACCAGTGCCTACTCTTCTAGGATTGTCCTTAGCTACTCCATAAAAATTAAGCTTAAACCAACCCGTAGGAGGTGGAGACCACTTAACATTGGCTCTGGGGTTGACTACCCTAGGCACAGACTTATCTAAAGGTTAAGCTTAAATATTTACCAATCGTGATCTCCTGTAGATGAGGTTTATAGCTATAAAAAGGGATAAGTTTCACATTCTCATTGGCAAAGGATAGGATCCTAGCAATGATAGTTTGATGATCATGGATAGACTCATTAAAGACTCTATGGTTCCTTTCTAACCACACCTGCAAAAGATAGTGATTGAGAAAAAAACTTCACATGTATCTAAGTCTTTGGCTTGAAAAGGGGCAAGGCCATTGGATGAAAAAATCAAGTACGATTGCTAGTTTAACCCATGAAATATTGAAGGCCTGAAAAACCCCACTTAGGACAATCAAGGAAAAAGGGCACTCAAGGAAAATGTGATAAATGGTCTCCCAATTAGCCCTGCATAGATAACAATGATTAGTGATACAAATATATTTATGCATCATATTATCAATGGTTAGAATTCTTCCTTGGATAACCAGCCATGAAAAGACTACAATTTTTGGAATTAAATTTTTTATCCAAACTAAGTCCTTTTGGAGGACAAAATCCTTGTCATCAAGAAGAATCTTGTAAGCTGATTTAATAGTGAACTGCTCATTTTTCATAGGAGCCCAGGTCACTTGATCTTCCTTGGGTCTCATGGGGATAAACTATTGCTTGAGAATGTTACAAAGATCATTTTATTCTACTTGAAATCCTTGAATTCTTATTTATTTCCACTTCATTCTACCTTTGTCCTCAACCATATAATCGGAGACTTTTCTATCAATGAGTTCTTTTGTGATATCTCTGATTCGGGCTAAGTTATGATATTGCGTCAATGGTTCGTCCTTATCCCACCTGTCATTCCAGAAATTTATCCTCTTACCATTACCTAAAACCCATATTAAACAATTTTTGATGATTTCCTTATAATTAAGAATTGCTTTCCAAAAAGCAGAACCTCTTATTGGAATTAAGTCACTTAGAAATTCCATATTTTAAAGATACATTCATTTGATGATAGTTTTCCATTCATTTTCTTCACCAGAAATGAGACGCCACGCCTGCTTAGCTAGTAAAGCTAAATTTATATGAGCAATTCTCCTCAGACCTAAGCCCCCATTTTCCCTAGGTCTGCACACTTTGGTCCATCCTACAAGGTGTATCCTTTTTTTCTCCTCTGATCCAGTCCATAAAAATTCTTTTTGGATTTTCTCATTTTTTGGAAAACCTTCATAGGGGCTTTGAAAATGGAGAGGAAATAGACTATAATGCTCTAAAGAGAGGCCTTAGTGAGGGTAAGCTTTCCTGCTAGAGATAGAAGATGACCTTTCCATCCAACAAGTTTTTTTTGAATTATTTCAATAACCCTATCCCACATTGACTCTCTCGGAGAACCAATGAAAAGAGGGAGACCAATATACGAAGTGGGGAGGTTTGCTATATCACACCCTAAAATTTTTGCAATCCTTACTTGCCTCTGAATGGGGGTGTTCAAGAAATATAACTTGCTTTTACTAAAAATAACTTTCTGACCAACAGCGTCCTCGTAGAGTTGCAGGATGTATTTAATTATTTTGGCCTCAACCACTGATGCCTTACTCAATATAAGGGTATCATCAACAAAATTTTGGTGAGAAACAACCCTAGTGAGAGATGTTACCTTGCTTCCCAATATTATACTTGAATTGCAAGCATTTTTTATGGTTCTGCCTAAAGCTTCTGCCATAATGATGAATAACATGGGGCTAATAGGGTCCCCTTGTCGAATTCCTCTATGACTTTGAAAGTAACCAGCAGTTGTTCCATTAAATAGAATCGAGAACCATGCTTTAGAAATACATTCTTTGATCAAATTAACCCATTGGTGGTGAAAACCAAACTTAAGGACGACAACAATCAGAAAGTCCCAATTTAGCTTGTCAAATGATTTGTTCATATCAAGTTTGAGGGCAAAAATGGACCTGTTAGTCTTATGAGCAGAGTGTAGAGCTTCATGAACTATGATAACTCCATCCAAGATTGAACTACCTTGAACAGAGCTTCCCTGGCATGGATCTATGATGTGGGGTAGAATATCTCTTATTCTATTTGCAATGGCTTTAGTTAGGATCTTGTAAGAAACATTGCACAAACTGATTGGCCTAAAGTCAGTCATAGATTCAGGGGTTTGCTTCTTAGGAAATAGAGAAATAAAAGTATATTTGATACCTTTTGGGATATTATTGCTTGCTTGGAATTCTCTAATAGCAAAAATTACATCCTTACTTACGATGTCCCAAAAATCTTTATAGAAACAAGGGGAAAGTCGTTGGGTCCCGAGGCTTTGTCTGGCTCCATGATAAATAAGGCTTAATTTCCACATCATAAAAGGGAGCTAGAATATTAAGGTTTATATCCTCATTTATTATGCTAGGAATGGATTACAAGAGAATATATTTGGCCTCCTCATTGCACTACGATTCCTAACCAATGATAGAATTGAAATAAGTTACTACCTCCTTTCTAATTTCTGTTAAGTCTTGAGTAATATAACCATCTGATTTTTTTAAAACTTTTATCTTGTTATTGCTTCTGTTTCTAAGCGTGGTAACATGAAAAAACTTGGAATTTGAATCTCCATATTTCAACCAAATAGCCCTTGATTTTTTCCTCCAATAGATTTACTCACATGCAAAAATGTTATGAAACTCTGCTAGTTTTGTTCATTCCTCCTGCCTAGTAGTTTCATCAGCATCACCATGTTGGATCCTCTGATCAATTATCTTCAAACTTTCAACAACCTATTTTTTATTTTCAAAGAGGTTTCCAAAGACCTCTTTGTTCCAAGTTTGAATTTTTTCCTTAACAAACTTTAATTTTCCAACAAGTTTAAAAGTTGCACTACCCCTGACAGGCTACTGCCACCATTGACTTAAGTTATATCTAAAACTAGAATGTTTGATCCACATAGATTGAAATCTGAAAGGTTTCTTGAAGGATAGAGAGTTAGGGATCTCCAACAAAATGGGATTATGATCAGAGGCAATTTTAGGAAGGGCTTGTAGGGTAGAATCATCAAACAAAGTTGTAGCCTCCTTTGATAGAAAAAACCTATCAAGCCTTTCTTGAATGAGATGACACCCGATCCGTTGATTGCTCCAGGTATAATTTGCTCCTCTAAGTTTTACATCCATAAACATGTTGGATTTCAAAAAGTAATTGAACTCATTCATGCTCCTGATAGGTGGTCCATTTCCACCCATTTTGTCTAAAGGGTAAAGAGGTGTTAAAATCCCCAGCCAAAATCTAAGGGACATTATGGAAGAGTTCACTCAGATTTCCTAAGTAATCCCACAGTAGAGCTCTCCCTTGAATTGAATTTGGGGTATAAATATTTGAAAGGATCCACGACCTATTGTTGTTCATTTCCTTAAATAAATAATTTCTAGATACAAGCAGGAACATAAATGTTTAAATGAATCAGAAGGATCAGTTGAGGAAGAAGGTGGACAAAGGTAAAGATCAGTGTATGTTGGGAGTAGAGATACTCCCACCCCAAAATTAACCACCTCAAAGAGAGGAGGTGAGGGAGGGTCTGAGCTAAGAGTCTTATCTTTAGCCCCAAGCCCCAAAGGTGGCCCTTTGCCATTGATGTCAAATGGAGATATATTTGAGTTAGGGGGAGAGCATTCAGTTAAGGGGAGCATATTTTAAAAAAGGAAATAGGAATGGTTAAGAAAAAAGAGTTGCCATGAGAAAAAAAGGTTTCCATCAATGACAAAGGGGGATATTGTTGGAAATTTGAGTAAGTTTTTTGGTCATTGATGTCAAGAGATTGTGTTTTAGTTTTGTCATCATTAATTTCATCATGTGGGTTTTCGAAAGGTAAGGAAGGTTTTAAACGGAATAGGATATAATAATTATTTTTAATATTATATGCATAAAATGGCCTAAAAAGTTGAAGACCCAAGGAAGGAGAAGCAGGTTTAAATTAAAATAATAATATTATAATATTTAATATTATTGGGAAAAATGATGAGGTGAAGAAAATGAGGTTCAAGGAATTATTAAAATAATCTATCCTTGAAAAGACCCTTTAAGCAACTCGTAAAGGATTTAATTTAATTTATTTAAATTAAAATATTTTAACCTAAAGGTTAAAATTTTAATTTAAATAACTTTGGGTGCCAAAGTTAAAGGTTAAAAATTAAATTCATATTTCAAATTTCTAAAGTCGACTTTGAGTCGACGTCGAAGTAAAAAGGACAAGGTGTATTTAAAGGGGAATTAATCTTTTAATTTTCCCATATATGCATTTCAAATCCCAAAGTTTATGGTAAAAATTATGCTCTTCTTTGTTGTTGGAAGAAGACGATTTCACATTTTTAAAGGCTTTGGAGGGCATACAATTGGTTAAATGCATGTGGGTTAACCCAAGCATTTCATAATGTTGGTTAGAATAGTTGGTGGCCAAGGGAGTTTTAAGACGCTCGTAGGGCAGAGGTTGGGGTTTCAAATCCTTGCAAGGACATTTTTATAAGGTAGGAGATTTTATTTTCATTTGCTAAAACCTATAGAGGCAATAAGGAGGAGTGCACTCGTGTTAGTGTTTGTGTGGGCTTGTGGCCCAACGGCTGCCTAGCTTTGGCTAGATCACAATAGTGACAGTTGGTCGTAGGTTCAAAGCACAGCCAAGGCATACGTTATTATTTTTGCAATGTGGGCCAAGGTGTATAAGGTAAGCATTACATTTTTTATGTAAGTTTTAAATTACACCAAGGTTGGAAAGCACATACATTTTGGCCACAAGATATTTTAGATAGCGCCTTGGTAAGAGTTGAGGAGTCATAAGGGTATTTAGATATTTTATATTATTTTGTGCTTAGATTGGAGTAACAAGGTTTAAATAAGGGTTTAATTTTTTAATATTATTTTTGGGATTTTATAAGGTGTTACAAAGGAACTTGGTATTCTATGCATTGAAAAGTTTGAATTTAACAAAGGGAATTGATTTTTATGTATTGATTGATATTGTAAAAAGTTTGGAGATAAAAAGGTGTACTTGATACTTGTTAAATTTTGTAATGGTGAATTAATTTTGAGGAGGATATTTGTGGAGATTTTGAGATAGGTTGTTTCTATATAACCTTGAAATTAGTAAATAGGATTTGATTGTGATTAATATAGGTTTTGAAGACATATCTTCATCAAAAAAAAAGGTATGGGTACATATTCCTTGTGAGTGAAATATTGTTGGAATGAATATTATGAAATACAAAGTTAGAGTTAAAAGGATTGTTTGATAAGCATTGTTGGAAATAATTGAGTGAGCCTTCATGTGCATGATTAGGGTTTGTGAAAGAACATGAATATCATTGTTATGTGAGATTGTTTGATAAGCATTGTTGGAAATAATTGAGTGAGCCTTCATGTGCATGATTAGGGTTTGTGAAAGAACATGAGTATCATTGTTATGTGAAGTTGAGAACTATCTTGAACTAGGGTTTGTGAAAGAACATGAGTATCATTGTTATGTGAAAACTAGAATTATCTTGAGTCAAGGTTTGAGTTCCATAGTGTGAGTTGTTGAGAGTATAGTGAAACACTTTGTTAGGGTATTTAAGTAGGGTTTGTTTCATTGAGTGGATGTTTGAGTAAATTTGGATGAGCATTATTGATTGAAAGTATTAGAGTGATAGTTCAATATTTGTAAAATAAATTATTCTTTATTATGAATTGATTTGAAAGAGAGTTTGAAATTGACAGAGTGATTTGTGAGTGTGAAACATATTGACTCTCTTACCATTCTCTGTACGTTTCTCTGGTTAAACAAGATTTTGAGTGAAACTTGTTTGTGTGATTGAAGAGGTTTTCTGAAAGATATTAAGTTGAGTTTTTGTATGCAAGTTTTACACCAAAGTTGAGCAAGCTTTTGTGAAATCTTGTGGGTATATTTGAGTAAGTCCTAGAGGGGACTTAAGGATAGATTTGAGAAAGATTTTGTGAAAGCTTGTGGGCATATTTGAGTAAGTCCTAGAGGGGAGTTAAGGAAAGAGTTGAGAAATATTTTGTGAAATATTGTGGGAAGATTTGAGTAATTCTTAGAGGGTACTTAAGGATATATTTGTGTGAGATTTTGTTGAAGCTTACAAGCATATTTGAGGTAAGTCTTGGTGAAGACTTTTTGAGCAAATTGGACAAGTTATAGAAAGGACTTTTGGACAGATTTGAGGCAAGTATTAAAGTAGACTTGAGAGTAGGTTAAGCAAGTTCTTGAGAGAACTTGTGGACATATTTGAGGTAAGTCTTTGAGAAGAATTGAGAGTAGAGTTTATTGATTGATTTGTTCAATTTTTGAGTTAGGGCTTGGAGCAAATGTGAGCAGAGTTGATTTGTGATTAGATCAAGCTTTGTGTTAGGGCTTGAGGATAGAGTATGTTGCAGATTTGAGGATAGATTTGGGCCATAGTAGAAATAGAATTTGGTGCAGATTTGAGTGTAAATTTGTGCCAGACCAAAGACAAACTTGTGAGAAGATTTGTGCTATACCAAAGGACAATTTTTAGTGCAGATTTAAGATAGATATTGAGCAGAGTTGAGAGTAATATTTGGAGGTGACAGAGTAGATGATAGTAGTGTCTAGTGGATAGATATCCATTAGCTAGGGTAGTGAGGACATATATATTCTAAGTTAGGACATAGATCTTCTGTGGAGAGACATCCACTAGATAGTGTAGTGAAGCCAATAGTCTTCTAGAGGATCACTAGCCAGAGCAAGAGGAGTTCTCCTGTGGATAGAGATCCATGAACCAACTGATGGAAAAGAGTTATCCTATGGATATAGATCCACAAAATTGATTAGGGTATTGATGTATCCTTTGGATAGAGGTCCATAAACATTGTAATAGGGAAGGATTACAATATATTTGTTGAGAAAATTTTAGTGAAATATTTTCTCTGTGGAGTAGCCCACATTGGGTGAACCACGTAAAATTGGTGTCTCTATTGTGTATGATTATTTATGCATTGATTTGATTACTATTATTGATATTACCATTGATATATTGGATAATATTATTTTAGAAAAGAAAAGTAAAATTTGGTCTTATACTATTCACCCCCCTCTTAGTATAAGCTTGTGTTCTTCAATATGATTGAGTTTGGAGGTGTGATAGTCAATATCCCTTGGTACTTTTAGTTAACCATTCCAAAATAAAATGATCTTTGACCTATAAAAAAATCAAAAGCAATACGAAATAGGCATGCAACAATGAAATAAAATGCAGTTAGAATGGATATGATAGAAAGCTAACATGCAAGATGCAAATTAGGGTTTTGGAAATAGGAACTTACCCCCAAGCCCTAATTGACTAAATTCACACCCTATAATGGGTGGGCATGAATTTGAATCACAAAATTTGCACCTTGTATGTATGGGGAATGAATTTGGTTCAAAGCACTTTTTGGGTCCCAAAACATCAAAAAATACGATGCAAAACAACAAAAAATAGATCTAACAACTTATATTGCAAGTAAAAAATTTGGTTAGTAGATGGAGAAATAAATGATAAATGAGAAGGTGAAATAAGAAACCCAATATGGTAGACCTCTACAATCATCAAGACTCCACTTGTTCACCAAGAGCAGCTAACACCCAAGCACAAAATAATGAAACAACAATCCCACAACAAAAGAGCACTAGCAAGCATTAGAAAGATAACATAGACCAAGCTTAAGATTTATAGACATAGATGATATGGAAAATTGGGGATCCAATCCTCTATTTATAAGAGGATTGGAGGATGTTTAGGCAAGAAAACAAAAAAAAAACTTGGCTAAGAGTTTATGCTACATATGTTGGCCAAAAACTTGGAATTTTTAAGGGAATAAAACCAAAGCGTTCCAAATTCACACACTATAAATGATAAGACACAAATACAAAAAATATTTTTAGCCAAATTCATACCCCATAAATTACAAGGTGTGAATTTGACAAAGCTAAATTTGCCAAATTTACGTCCCATATAGGCCAACTACAAATTCGAGACAACTAGACCCATGTGCTATATTTCGACATTTTGGGGGACCAAATGGTGTTAGAATGGGACATAAATTATACCATCAAAAAGGTATTTTCAATATAATCCAATGATATTTTTTTTAAGAAGAATGTAAAATATTTGATGGGGGAAAAGTTGGGGCAAATATGACCATAATTTTTGAAGCAATAAATGCTCAATTCTAGGTCTTTAAAAGGTGAATTGGCTTGGTTGGTTAGAGGGTTGATGCATGAGGGTGAATTGATGAAAAATTGATGAAAAGTGGGTTATTTTTTAATGTATACAATAGTTAATATCTATATTAAGCTCATATTGTTTATTTTTATATCCATATATACATGTTTTAAACTCAATTTGATTTTACTTGCAAGCATAATAACATCCTACTTTTTTCATCCTTTTATTCCTTTATAGAATCTTATTTTTGTTACTTATAGGTCTTTTATTGGTCCCAAAATATTTCTAAATAATTTATGTAGACCTCTATTTATACACTATATCTATTTATACACTATATCAACATATCAACTCATTTCATGTAAAAAAATAGTTACATTACTTTCATTTTATCTAATATTGGTCTCAATAAGGTTTGTAAGCTTCTCACTCTGTTTTGTAGTCATTTAGCATGTTTTTCTTGCTATTTTGGTATTTTTATATTCAAATTATAAGAAAATTTGAATAATTAGTTCTTATTTCTTCCTTCCATATATCATATCTTATTAATCCCACAAGTTTTGGGAAATTTGGATCCCCAAGTTCCCAAGCAGTAGGAATTAGGGTTTTCACCCCTTTGTCAAATTTAGTTAAAATAGGACTCAATTGACCTTAAATTTCTCCTTAAAAATCTCATACAACCTATTGCAAGGATAGAATCATTATTGTTTCTATAAAAGTGGTTATTATACCTCTTTGTTTAACACATAGCAAAAGCATCACTAGCAAAAGCATTGGGAATGCTTTTGTATGATTTACATCTCCTTCCAAATTTAGACATAATTCAATTTTATTCTAAAAATAGGGGGTTTGATAATTCTAAATAAATAACTTAATATTAACTTATAAATACACAAACCCCCTAAACTATATAACATCTATTTTATCCCCTTAGTTTTGTAGGCCTAGCAAAATTTCTAGAGTGGAGCAAAAAAATTGGAAATATTTCTATGAACTTCAAAATTTCTATCCAAGCTATATAAAACAAGTATTTTAGTCTGTAGAATATTTTGTTTGCCTCTATTATATTTTTTCTATTTCCTAATTTCCCATTTTCTATAAATTAGGTTAAAATACACTTATTTTGGGTTAAATCTAGGGATCCTTTAGATTAGTTTATATATTCCATTTCCAAGTACCTAGGTAAGGAATTTAAAGGCATATAGCTATATTTTAGGGTAGACTTTTTTGCTTAAAATAGCCCTTTATTTGTGTTAGGAACCTTCTCATTAAAATCAGCACATTCACAAAGTATTGCAATAAAACATAAATTCACAAAACATAAGATATTGCAATACAAAATATAAGTGCAAAAATAAAACAATCTCACAAAGTAACACAAGAATTTTTTTTGCAAAATAGTCTTGTTAAAAAATTTTGACTAGTCAACAAGATCATCAAAAAAAGGTGCTACTTATGTGCAAAAGTTCTACACCAACACTTCCACAAATTCTAACACTTTTGGATCACATGACTGGAATCTCTATGACATGAGCTAGAAGCACACAAATTCCTTCCTCCCACTCTTTGGTCTGATCATGCATGTTCCATCCTCTCCTTAATCCTATGAAATATGCTTTGTCTGATGTGCCAACTTCATTTGCCAATACAATTGGATTTCTCGTAGGTGCCTTATTGGTTGAATTTGCTTGCTCCCTGGTGATCGACAGAGGTTGAAATATCCTAGGCTAGAAATATTTTTCAGCCTACCTCCTCTTAATAATTGTGATCTCATTTCCCATAGCTCTTACGACTGAGTTCATTGATTGCATCTCCTTAAGAAACTTCTCTTGTGGACCAATATTTGAGGGTGCTAGAGGAGCAGGTAATGGAATAGGTACAGGAAGAGATGGTAGTGCTGGGAATGAAACCAGAGCTGATAACTATGGAATAAAAGTGGGCTAGAGACCATCAGGAACTCTATGCCAAGTTCGGGTGAACTTGATATTGAAGTTTATGATTTCCTCCTGTGGATGCCTCTGAATGGTGTTAAATTGATGCAATAGAGAGAATAAATCCACTTGTTCATTGAAACCTATGACTAACAATTTGGCCAACTGCTCCCAGGTGGTAATGGTGGTAGGTTGTAATGACTAATACTAGTAAAGCAACTTACCTCTAAGAGAGAGTACAAGTAATCTTACCATGATATCCTCATATGTGATGTTATGGATCATCACCAAGGTAGACACATATTGGAAATTCTCACAATCCATCTTCCATGTACCATTGTAAGTAAGTAAAGCCTTTATTGCTACTTGCAGAATCAAGTTTTGAGCTTGTAGGTTCAGAGGTCTAGAGTGGTTCCATGCTGGGAACTACCTCGATGGTTGTGGTGGCAAATTTTGAGTGATTTGGACTAGATAATTTCTTGGGAAGGTGGAAAACTAGTGGTTGTGCTAGTAGGACTTGGGAGAACACACTAGCTAACTACAAATATGTTACACTTGATGGGACAACTAGAGTGACTATCCTAAGATGTTCTCCTAAGACTTGGGTGTCAAGTTCATAAAACTCAATGGGATCTTTTAGATTTTTGACCTTCAATATTGTGATCATGAATAAAATCTTTCACTCACTTCACATTTGGAGGCTTTTGGATAAAATTGAGTTTCCAAATTCTAATCAGACAATAAAAAGATGAACATAAAACCTTAATACTGCTCAAAGTGGAACTTTTTTAGAGTCCCATTAGGCCGTGCCAAAAACTTTTGGTCATGAATCTGCCTAAGTACAAAATATTATTTGTGCACCCTAGACCCGACCAACATTGAAATGCCAAAGGAGAGAGATGTCCTTCGGGCCAATCTCTAGAGAGGGCTAGTTCCCATACTAAAACTAATGATCGATTTAAAGCTTAGGGTAACAGGAAATATATGGGAAATGATAGAAAGAAAAAAAATATATGGCTATGAGCTAGAAATGTAATGTGGGGATAAACTAATAGTAAAAATCACAAGTGTTAATTAGCATGTAACAGAAAGAAAAGCACAAGAACCACTCACAGTTTGTAGATATGACATTCAAGAAGTATTTTAGTATTCATCCCCTTACTAGTAGTAATTAAATTAAGATGTAGAATTTAAAATTAGCTAATAATAAACATGAACATAATCATAAATGATAAGTAGAAAGTGATCAACCACAAGACTATTCAAGGAACCAGAATTTGAATGTATTTCTATTGATGCAAAAAACTTAAAGTTTTCTTTTATAGAATGTCTATCCTCCTATTTTCATCAAAATGCTTTGTATTTATAGAGGATTGTGCCTCTGTAATTAAATTCATATTAAAAAAAAATGATGGCTATTCAAATATCAAACAACAACAATTCCTCCTTGGCAATAGCAATGAACCAATTATCAAATGCATTGGGAAACATCTAGCGATTTTGTCACATAGTGTATCGAGGATTTGGTGAAAATCATTGGTCTGATTTTAATTTCCATGGTGATGCCTTGCAAATGAACACCCACCAAAGTGGATGATGCTTCAAAAAAGAATAATCTTACATCAGAATCAAGGGAGCAATACTTAAATTCAGTAGTGACCCTGTATATATTTATTGCATTGCCATAGGAATTAACTCTACCAACCTCAATCCTTTCCCAAATAAGATCTGCCCTAAAAACCTAGGTATGATGGTATTTGCTTATAAAATGAGCTTTCACTCAAATTTTCACCCGAAATGGGCCTTCATCTTCATTTTTCCCAAGTCATGCCCAAAATGGGCTTTTGCCTAGTCTTGCGCTTGGAAATGGAGTTTCGCTCCAAACCTAGGTGAAATGGAAGTTCACCCCAATCTTACATTTTTGCTATGATTTCACCTGGGAAAATCTTGCATTGCCAAAAGTGGGACCCATATTAGAAACTATATTTCACTAGGAGTAGCATAAAAATTTGAACATAATTTATGTTCATCCATGGTGATCTTTAAATATTTAAAATTTTAAATATTCTCACCCTTTAATTATGTCCTTAAATTTTGTTGCTTAAACCTACAACTTCTTACCCAAAGCAATGCTAATGAAATTATACCTCTTCAAGGTTAATGGAAATAATAACCCTTTTTATGAATGTAACGTTGAACCTACAAAATAGAATTTTTGAATTCAAAAAATTTCTTTGAACACTCTTTGGTTTATTTAAAACCAAATGTGTGGTTATTGTAGGTAAATTTTCCCTATAGCACTGTTTCACTTCAAGCTAAAACAGTTAGAAGTAGGACAAGCCAAAGCTATGATATCAAAATGTGCTTTCCATATTTAGTCAAAAAAAAATAACTTCAAGTAAAATGTAGATAAGGTAGAAGTTGCATCAACCATTAGATCTCACATCTATAGACAATGTTGCATGATCACCCAAATCCAACAAAAGCAAGGGTGTCAAGGCCTATGGACCATTGATTTTCAATACAATGACCTACATGGTCCGTCTAATAGAGTAAAGCACTAGTGGAGAAAGGAAACTCTAACCAAAGCCAAAGTAGCACATGTTTTGACTAGTGAGGAGCCTAAAAAAGAAAATAATGAATTCTCTAAGGATAAGGCCCACCATTGGCCAAAGGAGGTTCCACCCTGTTTGAGAACATGTAGTAGCTACACACAAAAAAAGGAGAGCATATGGAACATTAAGGAGGGCATCCACCAGTCATGGCTAAGCCTATCAAATCCAATTACATGTCAGTCATATCCACTGCACACCATATGCTAAGACTACTCATTGTATTGTAATCACTAAAGTATGTTAATAAAATCCATGACTAATTTTTCTATGTTCTCCTTATCTTGACTTATCTCAATTCCTGGCAATGTTTTTTACTTTATTGTGTTCACTAGCCATAGGTAACATATTTCATGTTCAATTACCACTTGTTGCAATTAAAATTTGGGGGAATTTTAATTATTTGGTACATCATCTCCATAGCTTAGAATTTTTTTTTCAAGCATCTAATTTGTTCATTTTTACTTTCATTACAATTCATTCTTTTCCCCCTAGCCTAAGCTCATGGATATCACTATGCATCAAGGATTTAAATTCAACAAGGTGCCAACCTTAATTAAAAACATTGAAAGTCACCCCATATGTGGTTCTTCCCTTATACTCATGATGCTTCTTGTTATTTCACTCTACACAATGCATGAGCGCATTCACCCTTGTTAGATCTCTTGAGTCTGGCCTTGATGGGTGTGTTTAGAAACAACTATTTGTATGACATGTCCGATGGGATAAGATTCTAAATTTTCCCCACTAAGATTGAAAAATGTCTAATTGTGACCCCATTGAAGTTCATAGTATTTCAAATTGAAGAGAAGCACCTAGATAATTCATTCGGTGACTCTACTTGACAACTCGAATTGAAAATATAAACTTTGCAAAAGTCATATGATAAAAGATAAAATAAGATTTTTGTGGGGGTCTCTATCTCATTAGCTTATTAAAGAAAAAATATCCCCACCTGATGACTCTATTCTTAGAGGGATGACACAAATTTATATGAACAAAAGGCTTATGAATAGAGCCTTCCCCAGAGCTAATCAACAAGAGTTGATACTACCTCTAAATCGAAGGCAAAGGAGGAACCAATAACACAACAAGGAAGCCATGGTTGATCATCCTCCTATAAATTTTTTAGCATGAAATGACAAAGGTCTCCTAATTTTTCTAGTTCCACCTGACACATGGGACCTAATTCCTTCCTAGATACTCAGATATTTACCCTACTTCTCAGTAGAAGATGTCACTCTAATAGAATATTTGCATCACCTTGAGCATATGAGTTATATATTTCATTGAAAATCAAGATATAGACTTACATCTATTGATGTCTTATTTCAGAGGGAGAGCTCATGAATGGTACCTCAATATCATCCCATGATCAATTGTAAGCTAGGACCAATTGGCATATCTCCTGGTAAAGTAGTTCAAAGAGAATATAGATGGAGCATCTCTCTAATAACAACTCATGATTATCAAGATGGTACATGTAGAGACAATGGATAATTAAAATTTCCAATTCCACAAGACATGGTAAAGGATACCTAATGAGATCCAAATAAATTTGGGCATGGCATTCATTTACTTTTTAAAAGGTTTTAATTTTGATATATCCATGATAATCAATTCTAAGGGTGGTAATTCTCTATCGAAAATATATGGGATAGCCATCCAAGCTAAGAGAGTCCTAACCCAAATATAAAGGATTCTAGATCACCTCCACCATTGTTTCCCCGCATTCAACACTCCTACCATTACTCTCTAACCATACAACCTACCACCAATCCAAATTTTCCTCCTATGTACCAAGAACAAAACCAAGATTCCTCTCCTCCAAATTCTAATATGGACAAAATTTTCAAGACTATGAGGAACCTCACTAATAATATCACAACCTTCAAAATGTAATCTAATTTCCAAAGGTTTCCCTACCAAAATTATCCAAAGCCTTCCTTCAAATAGGGAAACTCAAGTTTCCAATAACCCCTATTTGGATATCATAAGCCCCCATTTTTGGCCAACAAGAATCATGGTCATATCCAGGATTTGAATCAATAGATAGTACCCATATTGGTTTCATCCTACCAAGTGCCTACAAGTTCAACTAGGGACTTGGTCACCATTCAAAACAACTACAAGAAAGATCCTAGTGGTTGGTACTATCTCACTACTGACTATCCTCCCTTCAACTATTTTGTTAGAACAAAAAATAAAAATATCAATTCTTCTCCTTTTGACCACAATCACACTCATCCTTCTCAATCAGAAGTCTTGATGCTAAGTTAAGATACTATCACTCAATCTCTAACCGCACCATTTTTTGTTGGCTTGTCAATCTTAGAGTAGACCTTTATCACTTAGTATGAAGTGAAAGTATATGCTATGTTAGGTAAAGAAAGTCCCTTATATAGGAGGTTACATGTTTGATTGGTATATAATGCATGGGCCAAAAGAAGGGCTATTGAATTATAGGGAATTCCTAGACCTTTTTAGACTAGACCTCAAATAAGAGAAGTGAACAATCGAATAACCCTTTCAATGCTAGTTCCTCTAGTGAATTGAGGTTGAGCAGTCTTGATAGTACTAAGATATATCCCTAAACCACTAAGGTAACCTATTGTAAATCTATCAAGACCACCTATAACATAAAAATGACCAAGCTCCCAAAAATTTCAATGATTTCAAGATCCCCTTCTATTGAAACCTTTAATGTGGTAGAACACCTAAGAAATTCTATTGTGGTCATGCCTCTTGGGAAAGTCCTCTATATTATAGAATGGATGAACTTAGAAGAGGCCCTAAAGAGGTAAAATCAACTGATCATTCAAGGAATTTCAATCATGCTATAAATTTTAGAGCTCAACAGGCCCAATCCAATGCCATTTTACCTAACCCTAATATCCAAAGATCAACTAATACACAATTGCATAATTGATTCAAGATCCAACACATCGATAATTTTGAGAAAGATGGCATAAGCACTTAGCCTATAGTTAGAACTTGTTAATTGCAAGGTGGTGCATTTATATGGAACTCTAATTCTAGTCTTTAGGATAATGCAAGATATTTCTTTAGTACTCCAAGCATGCCTGACTTGATGATTCATTAGGACATATAATTGATCGATATCCTAATATTATTTGAGATATGCCTTTCAAGATATTTCACTACTAAAATAAAAAAATACATATCACTTGACTGGATCCACATGCTACTCTGAACTACATATGGGACCAAGTTCAAAATGCCATCAAAACCCATTCACACATACTACATAGATAAAATCCCTTTCAATAGGAGAAAAAAGAAGCAGGACAACTTAGAAGAGGAATAATTGTTAGACTCTGACTACTTTGTCAATGAGAGTCACCCATACATTCTTGATGACTACCTAGAGCAATGGGTATTCAAAACATAGAGATCAGATCCTAGAAAAGCATTCGAGCCAACCAACAAGGGGCAATTTTTTCACCAGGTATTTTCCTTTGTAGATAGCAAAAAAAAGGTGTATATATAGAATAAAAATTTGGGAAGAATGATCAAGGAATTTTCAATGCCATGAGATTAAATGCTTCTAAAGATATAACTTCTAATTAATCATGACTACACACTCAATTAAAGGATAATATTCTTTAAGAGGAAACATGGCAAAACATGGTAACAAAGGCCCCACTACAAGGTATTGACTTTAGCAGTCATGATGTCTCACAACCTGATATTCATAGGAAGTGCTTGTATAATAGACAAAATTTGGCCATCCAAAAAAAATGATGGCCAACACCTAGAATGTACTAAGCGATGCCCAAGGACTAAGTCACTCACATGAGTATCAGGACTCCTAGGATGAACAAGTATACTAGGTTTTGTAAGACCTATTCATAAGCAATTTGATGAGGAAAGGATGTTTATATCAAGAAAATCAATAGCTAGCAATTTTTTAAGCACCCTTGTAGGAACCACTATTCACCACAAAGAGGTCAAAAAGCATTGAAAGAGAACTACCTAATTCAAATCATGCTATTATTAAGACTTGTCAGAAAAGTACCAACCACAAAGAAAAGGAATGACATAAGAAGGTATCTTTTACAACCTAATCAAGTGGAGGGATCTTTAAAATGATAAGAGGGGGTTCTCACCTTTCTCTATGGACCAATAAGAGCATAATAAAAATATGTTATCCCAAGATGAACAAGGAAAGAGGACTTGATACTCTTGTGGCACTAACATGTGAAGATTATTAGAGGATGATGCTCTTGAGTATAAAAATTCCCATACCATAAGGTAATGATAACCACTAGTGTCGAAATACAAGAGGTATATAACCTTCCTAGTGGTATCAATGCTAGCCTCTATTTCACATCAAGAGACCAATGCCCTAACCTACTTTACACCCTTGAATCCACCTCCTAATCTAAGATATGGATTCAATAATCATGCCACCCTTCTAGTAATCGGTTTTCAAATAGGTATGTATTCCAAAGTAATCATAAAGGAAATCCAAACCAACATAATCATCATGTAAAACTTTAGAGTTAGAAGGGAATGCAAGGAGAGGGACTTAAACCACAAAAATGAGATTTGACAAGACAGTTAGGGATTTCCTAACCATAGATAAATAGTCCCTCTATGGGATGATGGTAAAGGGTACAAGGGAATGAATAAAAAACAAGGCAAGGCCACCTCAAAAATAGGTGAGCATCAAGTGTAATAATCCCCTACCATAGGTATGATTCAAGGAAGCACTCACTTAGGGATATATTGATCATAGGCAATGGTCTCTTCTCACTTATTTTTCCTCTTATATTTTTGTAGCTTCAAATTATTTTGACTTTTAGCTTCCAAATTTTGACTTCACACCCAATGGACAAGGAAATAAAATTCTAGGTTCACTCCTTTAGTAGGCTGAAGAGCCTTGAGAGATACAAAATTTGTAGGGAACTCTTCCCTATAGCCTCATTTCACTTCGAGCTAAACCAATTAGAAGTAGGACAAACCAAGGCTATGTTGTTGGAAGGTGCTTCTTACCTTCGATAAAAACAAAGAAAATTCAATGAAAAGGTGGATAAACTAGAAGTTGTATCAGCCATTAGATCTCCCATCTACAACTAGTGCTTTATGATCGCTCCAATCTAGCCAAACTAAAGGTACAAAATTTTTTAGACTATTGATTTTTAATCCAATGGTATTTTTGGTTGCTTTAATGAAGGAACGCACCAAAAAATAAGGGAAACTCTAACCAAATCCAAATTAGGGTATGTGACGACCAATTAGGAGCTCAAAAAAGGGAAGAACCAATACTCTAAGGAGAACAACCACCATTGGTCAAATAAGGTTTCATCCCACCCAAGGACACATGGAAAGCAAGTAAATGAGCATTAAAGAGTCATCCACTAGTGGTTGTAAATATTGAATTTTATAGCCAAGCCTATTAGAGCCAATAACATGCCATCCATGGCCATTGGCCACCATACACATAAGCTTATATTATCCATCTACACTAATCAAGGGTGACATATTTGTCATGTTAGCAAGATGACATACCCCACAAGAAGTATAGTGAAGGAGTTATGGTACATCCACACTAACATATCAACAAATAACCTAGTTAGCTATGCTAATCATCTAAAGGCCTAGAATATTTTAGTATTTATGGCCCTAGATCTAGAAACCTTGAAGTTGTTGCACAAGTTGCAAAAGGATTTATTTGTTACATAAATATAAAATATTCATAGGTCTTCTACACAAAAATTTAAAGGTAAGGAACCCTCCTCTTGGCTTATAAATAGGCTCCATTTTCTTGTAAAAGGTATTGAAAGTTGTTTGCTCATTCTTGGTACCTAGCCTTGCAGAATCTTCCTTTCAGCCTTCTTTCTCACTATAACAAAGATATCCCAAACCTTTTATTATGCATAGTGAGCATCAAATCCTCCAAGACTCGTTGTTTTGTAATCACTAAAGCATGTTAATGGGATTCATGATTAATTTCACTCTATCCTCCTTCTCTTGACTTGTCTTAATTCCTAGCAATGTGTTTTGCTTAGTTATGTTCACTAGCCATAGGTGACATTTTTGTGTTTAATTGCCAGTTGTTGTAGTAAAAAAATTGAGGTCTTTTAATTATTTGGTGCATCGCCCCCATAGCCTAGGATTTACTTTCTTATAAACATTTAGTTTATTTGTATTTTACTTTCATTATCATTCATTCTTCTCCTCCTAGCCTCAGCTTTCAAAGACCACTATGCATCAAGAAGTTAAATTTTATGAGGAGCTAACCTCAATTAAATACCCATAAGGTTTCCTCATAGGTAGTTCTTTCGTTCTTTCCCATGGTGCTTCATGTTGTTTTAATCTACACAAGGTGCAGGTGCATTCACCCCCTACAAGATCTCCCCAAGGCCCAACCTTTATGGGTGCATTTAGAGATAACAATAGTTCCCTTATCCTACACACTATCATACTACAATTTCCTTCTATCACATCATTTTTATGTTCATTTATTTTTTTCCCTCTAAAGCATGTTCTTTTCTCTTCACATCCCTTAATGGCAACCTTGAAAATAGCTATATTTTATATGGATTCCATTGAATTAACAATGCTTACTATATTTATTCCTAATATTGTTTATGTTCATGGGCATACGAAAAATCACAATATGAATACTAATATTCCCCTCTAAGATATTAAAGTAGGTAAGATTTGTGTAGGCAAATTTTATCACCTACATCCATTATGTGGTATAGTTTAGACCATGTAGTTATTTTTCTAAGAGAGTAGTGTATCAATGAGCATGTATCAATTCAGATAGAAAATTAGGATACTAAAGCAAATTTAAGGATGAAAGGATGGTACAAATTAGACCAAAATATTGCAAAATATTACAAGTAGAGAGGTAGAGCTAGTGTAGCACCCTAAAATTGGCACGGTTAAAACCTTAGTAAAAAGATAAAAGATAAAAATTTGAATTTCAACCCCAAACTCCCGTTAAACCGCTTGTTACCCGCTTTCCCCATTTTTCGTGCCATTTTTAGGATTTGTTTTGACCGTTGGACGATATCATCGTAGATTAGACGAAATCATCCCCGATCTGACGAATTCGTCTGGAACAGAACGTCCAGACGATTTCGTCCCAAAACCAAATTTTCATAATTAGCTTCTGTTTCAATAACCTCTCCAACTTGGGCAGAAACGCGTCTGCGTAGTTGGAGATTTCCCTGTTGGAGATCTCCCAGATTGGGATGATCCCCAACCTCCTAAACCTCTTCCTAATCCTATATAAACTAGGATTTTTCTAGTTTATCCCCCTGAACCCCCTAAACCCCTTAGTTGACGGATTTCATTGCAGAGTTAGTTCTTTATTCCCTCGCACTACTGTTTGTATTCTATATTTTGCATTTTCTTGCAGGAACTCTACTATTTTTCAGTCGAAGCTAGCTCGGATCGTCGTGGACGATCTCGGACGATTACGGATGATTTTGTCGAGGAGCGCAGATGATCTCGTACGATTGGAGGTGATCCTGACTGTAGTCCAGATTGGGGGCAATCAGAGTCTAGAGTTTGCATTTCCTTAGCTTTCTCTGCATTTTTCATATTGTATTTCTGCATTGTCTTAAATTATTATGTTTTATGCATCTTGGAGTTCACCTCATTTAGCATAACCGCATGATAAAGTTAAAATCAATCATTAAATCTACTGCATTTCCTTATTTGTTATTGGAATCCATTATTTAGGCATGTTTGCTGTTATTTCTACCATTATCCTTTGCTTTGCACTTGCATATTTGGTATTTTGTGTCTATTTTTGTGATTGCAGGTTTTTGACGAATTCGTTTGACGAATTCGTCAGATTTTAGATGATTCTGTCTGATTTCAGATGACCTTCTATGATTTGGGATGATCCTATGAAATATCAGATGATTACGTATGAATTGAGACGATCTGAACTGCTACAAGACTCAGAATCTTCATCAGACATCCGAAATCAGGTATGACACCTTCTAGCTAGCATATTCTCTGTTATTAGCATTAATTTCTATTTTTTGTATTCATTTAAATCCGCATTGGCATATAGAATAGTTTAGATTCATCTTGGCCAAACCTAGGAGTTGAATGATCAAGTATAAAAATGAACACATCAAACTCACTGTCAACCTAGGCGTGGAAACTGCCATTCAAAAGTTTCCTGGTGAACCCACCATCCATCAAAAATTCACCCTTATACCCCTCCCCGAGAGGCGGGACCTTCAAAGGGCCTCTCAGTCCGAGGTATTGTCCCATCCTTTTCACATCCCCCTTTCGGGCGCGGATCCTATAGCCTGAAGGTAAGGATGCAAAAAATTTGGAGCGATACATTTTGGTGAACCCGACGTGAAACAGAAACCTTTTGAAAACAAAACCTTTTGAAAATAAAAATAATAAAAATCAAAACATAAATGCATTTAGACTTAAAAAAAAATTGCATGTCATATTTAGATGGTAGACTATAATAAAAGACGAGTTGTCACCATTAATGTTGAAAATCAATTAGCAGCTATAGAGATTACTTCTGTGCTTAGAGTACCTCAAACAAATAGGGTTCAACCTTTGTGGGATGAACTTGATAGGAGATTGAATCTCATTTCATCTAGAGCAACCGAACTTAGGCAAATCAAGAGGTTTGTCCTAGATAGAATCCTGGATCCCGATCAAGTGATTTTGTATCATGAACTTCAGAGAGCTTGCCATAGGTGGTTAGCAGATAAAAGAGCCCTTGTGTCTTCTGAGTTGTATACCTTTGAGGAATACCTCGATAATGCAGCTGTAGTGCATAAATTTCTGTCTCGTATAGAGGACCAAGAGGTCGTTCTTACGGATAGACAAAGATGGAATAGAGTTCCCAGAGTTGTGTTATATCGAGAGTATTGCCATGAGATTTATTTTTACAAAACAGAATCTGAAATAGATAATATCACTATAGCACACTTTGTTGACTTCTTGAAAAACAATTTCCAATTTGAAGAGGAGCATTTTATGACTCTGATGAACTTGATCCTATCAATGATATCTATAAACTATTTATAGAAAACTAAGCTATTATTTTATTATTGTTATTTCTTGTATTTAGTGTGTTGTTTATTGTCTTTATAAGCATAAAAACAAAAACAAAAACAAAATAAAATCATAACAAAAAAATCAAAACATTTTCTTTTAAGTATTATAGTAGGTATATAATTAAAATATATACCTCCCAAAATCTGTTGCAAATATATTAATATATATTTGCTAAAATCTAAATTTAGACATAATGACTAGACTCAGGAATGGAAAACAAATTGAAGTAGAAGAAGATTGGTTAAGAAAAACCAGTAAATAAACCGAGATGTCCTTCTTGAAGACCCAATTCAGGAAGAAGGAACCTTAAACCAACAAGAAGAAGAATTTGTGGATGCAAATGAACAAAAAGAAAATGATAGAGAGGAAGGATCCTCATCTCCTAAAATAACTCCAGAAGGAGCTGTTACTTTTGAGAACATGGAACATTTTTGGAAATTCCTCAATACTAATATTGGCACTCTTAATAGAGCAGTTCATATGGATAAAGATCAAATTAGTGACACTCAAGCAACCCTAGAAGATATATATCACACACGCACTAATCCTTTGTCCTTCGTTGATCAAGAGAGTGATCAAGTCTGGACCGTCCAATTTGGACATGGCTACTATAATCCAGAACATGCAACAACAACAGGTTACCCAACCACCTAGGGTGCCTGTTACCAAGCCAAGGGTTATTCCCACACAAAAGAAACCTTCATTCACTACTCTATTTTGCCAAGCTATTGATCAATATACCTCAAATCAACAAAAGCCTAAAACAAAACCAAATACCAATTTCCAACAATCTGGGATACAACATAATGCTACAACAAATCTTCTTCATAATACTCTTCCTACCAATCATTTGCATAACAACAATATAGCATCTAATCCTTATGTCCCGCCTTCCTACGCTCACAAGTCCCATACTCATGTACCACCAAACCAATATGGTGGACAAACTGGTAATCTGGAAGCCATGGTGAAACAGTTAGTCTCTCGCATGGACCAGATAGATCCCTACCATCCCTCGTACAATTATCGAGAGATGTGTAGTCAACCTCTAGATCCTATAGTTGTAGCACAACCATATCCCAAACACTTTCCTATGCCTGTCCTACCTATATATAAAGGAACCGAAGATCCCATAGAGCATCTTCGTATGTTTAGGATAGCATGTCATGACATATCACATGATGACTTGCTATTACTAAAAATGTTCCCGAAAAGCTTAGGGGGATGGCATTGGAGTGGTATTATCAACTACCCACTCATTCTTTGAGAAATTTTGAAGAGACCGTTGAGTCTTTTGTGCATCAATTTAGTGCCTATATCGAAAGGCATGTAACCATTAAAGATTTGTACAACCTAAAACAAGACAAAGATGAGTGTTTTGCTGACTTCTTAGCTCGATGGAGACAGTTGATAGGAAAATTACACTTTGTGTTACCTTATCGAGAAATGTTGGATATTTTTATCAATAATTTACAAGAACAACTATCCTATGAATTATCAACTGCTACCTTGACCACCTTCGATCAAGCTATAGATTTAGCTCGAAGGGTGGAAGATGCTCTCATTAGAAGAGGTCAGCTCAAAAAGAAAGATGATGAGAAAACATCCAGAAATCAATATAAAAATAAACAAGTTGTGGGTGACGGAGTCACTGATAGCAAAAACATTGCCAATGTTAATACTATGAAAACAACAGAGAAGTTTATATTGAAACCTCTCGATAAACCACCCCGAGAATTTACTAGGTTAAATCAACCTTTATCAACCATTCTCCCGCAATTACTAGCATGAGGCTTGATCCAATTACCAGCTATCCGAGAACCTGATCCAACCATACCCGGATATAGAGCTGATTTACATTGTGATTTTCATAGAGGACCTGGACATGCTACCAACTCTTGTAAAATATTAAAACATAAAATACAAGATTTGATTGATAATAATGAGATGGAGGTGCAAGCCTTCCAACCTAAACAAAATCCTTCTAATAATGCTCAAAAGAACATTCCCCAAAATCAGAATCAGAATGCCAATCAATCATTGGACATATTTCAACATCCTTTACCAAAGCATGGTAAAGAGGTGGCTAATCAAATTGAGCATCATAATGTTCCCCCTCCTACCCGATATGTAGGGACTATTAGTGGACAATTACCTATTCATGATCCTCAAATATTTGACACAACTTTATCCATAGTTACGACTAGACCTCTACATAATATTCGGATACTTGATCTTAGTGACACCGAATATGAGACTAAAAGTGACATGGAAATCACCTCAAATCAATCGAATAGTTCTGAAGATGAATCAGATCCTATTCAACCTATCACAAGTTCTATGGTTCCAGAAGAACCATTTCCTAGAAGAGTCACTACTAGACCATCTTCTCACCAATTACTTTCTAATGAACAAGCCATAAACGCTAGACCAAGACCTATTCATCACTTGCAAAATAATATTGTAGGAACCATCGGAGCCGTTACCAGACAACAGGCTCAAAACTCTCAACAGGATCAAACTCAGAATGATGGATCAGCTCCATTTGTTTTGAAAAATCCCAATAAAGGGAATTATGCGCCTAATGTTCAACCTAAGCCTCCTTACAATATTAATGAACAATTATCCAATACTACAGCTAGAATTTCCCTTTTGGACCTGTTAAGATCTTCTCCTACCCATAGGGATGAATTAATGCTCACATTAAGCCAAATGATGGTACCACAAAATATTCAACCTGAAGCCATGTCCAATACTATCATAACTCGAGAAGTCGATTGTATTGATTTTTGAGATAGAGATATCCTGCAACATAGTTTACATAAGGATAACCCCTTATATATTACTACCCTAATTGGAGATGTAGCCGTTAAACGAGTCTTGATTGATAATGGTTCATCTTTAAACATATGCACTTTTGACTTCTACCAACGATTTGGGTTTAGAAGTGATGAAATGAAAAGAACTGATATGATTATAAAAGCCTTCAATGATGAGACACAAGAAACGTGTGGAGTCATTACTATACCCTTGCAAGTTGGTCCTAGAACCCTAGATACGACCGTGTTTATTGTACATTGCCCTGCATCATACAATATACTTTTGGGTCACCCTTGGATCAACGCGATGCGAGCGGTTCCATCCACTTTACATCGAGTGTGTTAAATTCGAATTTAAAAACCGGTTGGTTACCATTCATGGTGATCCTAGACCCTTTGATATGTGTGCTTTGGAAGAACCCGTTGGTGTTCAATTTTGCCCTTTCCTGTCATCCACACATCCTAATTCTCATCATCCATCCAAACGTGTGAAACACACACCCATAACATCATCTACTCTTTCAACTACACCTATACATATAGCTCAACCATCTTCTGAACAAACCACATTAGGACCTCGAAAAGATCCTAAAATTACAACCAATGCTTCCTGTTTTACTCCTATATCTTCCATACCTATAGACTCACCCATCAATATCCCTATAACATCTACATCCACTACAGGCATCCTTTCCACATCCGACGATGTAGGAAATGTTCCTTCTACCTCTTATGCTCTCACTGATGAGCTCTTACCCGATTTATCTAAAATTCTTATATCAGAAGAAGCCAACACTGCCATGCAAACTTCCCTCCTTTTAAATAAACTCCCACCCTCTCCTCGTACCTTGGGCCTCCCATAGCCTATGGGAAGTATCTACCAAGTCGGGAGTTGTGCTTTTATTTATAAAGGATATGATTGGGGAAGAATACCCAGAAACATTAAGACACATTGTGATGGATATGCTAGATGCTATTTTGCTAATGATTATATTAAAGCTAAGCCCATAATGCTTAAATTGGGATATAAAGGGAAAGGTTTGGGACCTTTCCAAAATGGTATGAAAGAACCTTTTGAGGTAGAACCGTGGCCTGCCCGCTGTGGTGTGGGCCTATTTTCTAGTAAAGGTCAGCCCTTTCCATTTGAGGATGATGACCATCTTGTATGTTACCAAGATTATCTAGATAAACAAGATTCTTTGCGTGCAAAGAATAATTCCTTTACCTGCAATATGCTATCCATAGCTTACCCTGAAATGATTGTCGAATCCGATGACGAGTTGGAGGGAGATATCTTTCATGATGTTTCCATTGAGGAATTGTTATATAATGAATTTTATTTTGATGGCTCTATACCGAGTATAGCCCAGCTTGAAGCTACGACTCCTCAAGACGAATTATCCAAGTTAACCTTGGAAGAATTACAAGAATTGGGTGTTTCACCCACCCCACCTAATTTTGAGAGAGATTTACATATGGAAGTTGAAAACGTTATAAAAATTAACATTGGAACCGAACATAACCCTCACATAATCAATATTGGATCAGAATTAAGTCAAGAAAAACAAGATAAATACATTTCATTTCTTAAAAACTATGAAGATGTCTTTGCTTGGACATATGAAGACATGCCAGGTTTGGACCCTTCTGTAGTTATGCATCATCTAGTAGTCCATCCAGATGCTAAACCTGTTAAACAGAAACTTAGAAAAATGCATCCTAAAGTGGCCTTACTAGTCAAAGGAGAACTAGAAAAACTGTTGAAAGTCATTTTTATACAAGCCATTGATTATGCTAAATGGATCTCAAATGTAGTTCCAGTAACTAAGAAAGAAGCCACTAAAGTTAGGGTTTGCACAGACTTCAGAGATATTAATGTTGCATGCCCTAAAGATGATTTTCCTCTTCCCAACATGGATCAGATCATTGAATTTACTGCTGGAAGCGGAATGATATCCTTAATGGATGGATTTTCTGGTTATAATCAGATCAGGATAGCTCCTGAAGACCAGGCTAAAACAACCTTTATTACCCCTTGGGGAACCTTTTGTTGGAAAGTGATGCCATTTGGCTTAAAGAATGCAGGTGCAACCTATCAACGAGCTATGACTTATATCTTTCACGATATGATGCATGATATCCTACATGATTATGTAGATGATATTATAGCTCGTTCCATCAAAGAAGATGATCATTTAAATGACTTGAGGAAAGTATTTGATCGGTTAAGGGAATATCTTATCCGACTAAATCCAGCTAAATGCATATTCGGAGTTAAGTCCGATAAATTATTAGGGGTTATAGTTTCTTTACGTGGCATTGAAATTGACCCTCTCAAGATCGCGGCTATCATAGATATGCCCGCACCCACCAATATATCAGAATTACGAAGTTTACAAGGTAAGCTTCAAGCTATTCGCCGCTTCATCGACAAGTTGGCAGACAAAACTGGACCCTTTCTTAAGCTTCTTAAGAAAGATGTCTCTTTTCATTGGGACGAAGAATGCCAAGAAGCATTTGGACTCCTTAAGCAATATCTCCTTAAACCACCAGTGCTTTCCCCACCTAGATCCGATCGTCCTTTTATCTTGTACATTTTTGCTTTCGATTCTGCCTTAGGAGCTATGTTAGCTCAGCTTGACGATGAGAAGAAAGAACGTGCTAATTATTACATCAGTAGAACCTTAATCAGTTATGAAACTCGCTATACCATATTAGAGAAATTATGCCTAGCAATCATATTTTCTACACAGAAACTATGACATTATATGCTCAGTCAGAAAACGTATGTTATTGCCAAATTCGACCCTTTGCGATATCTCATGAGTCGACCATATTTATCTAGTCGCACAGCCAAGTGGGTTCTTGCGCTAAGCGAATTTGAACTCACGTTCATAGGACAGAAGTCTGTTAAGGGTCAAATCATAGCAGATCAATTAGTTGTTGCACCCTTAGAATCTACTCATCCCCTCATCATTGAGTTTCCTGATGAATGCCTTAAACTAGAGGCAGACCATTCAGAGCAATGGTCCCTATACTTTGATGGAGCCCGATGCATGAGTGGGGCTGGTGCGGGTATTATTTTAATATCTCCACAAAAACATCTTATACCTTTGTCCTTTAAATTAACATTTGCTTGCACCAATAACACTGCTGAATATGAAGCTCTTATCCTTGGATTACGAGCTGCCTTGGCATTGAAAATTAAAAATTTATTTGTTTTCGGTGACTCTCAACTTGTCATAAATCAAATTAATGATGTTTATCAGACCAGAGATGATAAATTATGCCCATATAAAGCATATGTTTTGCAGTTATTATCCTTGTTTGATCAAGTTACTTTGGAAGCTATTCCTCGAACTAGCAATCGTGCGGCTGACGCTATGGCTGCAGTTGCATCTCTTTTACCCTTGGAGTTAGACGATGAATATGCTACCATCATTATTCATCGACTCCAGGAACCCGCTTCAAGCAAATCATGCTTAGAACCTTTGGATGTGTTTCTCATCAATGAAACAACTCCTGAACCATGGTATCCTGATATATTTAATTTTTTGTAGAAAGGAACCTTCCCTGATGGTTGTACTAGCAACCAGCGTAGGTTATTACGTAGACAAGCAAGTCGCTTTGTGATTATTGGTAATACCTTGTACAGAAGATCTTTTGAAGGCATCTTACTGCGATGTTTGAATCTAGAAGAATCTAGATCAGCTTTGAATGAAGCCCATAATGGATCTTGTGGGGGACATTTTAGTGGTAGCGCCATTGCTAAGAAACTCCTTCGGATAGGATATTTTTGGCCTACCATGGAAAATGATGCACATAATTATGTGCGACATTGCGACAAGTGCCAGAAGCACGCTGACCTTGTCCATGCACCTGCACAAGAACTACAGGCTATTTCATCTCCTTGGCCCTTTTCAAAATGGGGCTTAGACATCATTGGAAAAATCAATCCTGTGTCATCCGATGGACACAAATTCATCATAACCACCATTGAGTATTTCACGAAGTGGGTTGAAGCTATGCCATTAGCTTCTTGCACTGGAACACAAGTTTCCAAGTTTATTTTTAATCAAATTATTTGTAGGTTTGGAATTCCTGCCAATCTCATCTCAGATAATGGAACTTGTTTCAAAAATAAAGATGTTAAAAAATTATGTCAAAAATATAAAATTCAACATCGTTGGTCCACTCCCTATTATCCTCAGGGTAATGGCCAAGCAGAAGCATCTAATAAAACCTTAATCAAAATTCTCAAAAAATTGGTCAATAAATCCGGTCGAGATTGGCACATTCAGTTATATCCTGCTTTGTGGGCCTATCGAACTAGTGTTCGAACCCCCATTGGAACTTCACCTTTTGTCTTGGTTTATGGTGTTGAAGCCATTTTTCCCTTTGAATTAGAAGTTCCTTCTTTAGCTCTACTACTTCAAGATAATTGAAGTAGGGGATGAATATCGTCTTTGGCAGATTTAGTCAACTAGAACTTCTAGATGAAAAGTGCATCAATGCTTTGGAGCATCTTTGCGCCTACCAAAACAAGCTTAAGAGAGCATATCTTAAGAAAGTTCATCATCGATCCTTTGAGATCGGTGACCTTGTCTTAAAAGAAAATAAAAAAAATACTAATGCAACTAAAAACCTTAAAGGTAAATTTGAGCCCAACTGGCTTGGACCATATGTCATCATTGCTAAATTTGGATCAGGAGCATACAAATTATCTACCTTAGATGGTAAAGAACTTAAAGAACCTATGAACATTATGCATCTTAAACGTTACTATGCATAAAATTTGGTCATTTCATCATTGTATATATTTGTTTTGCATATTATTTCCTTTTAGTCACTTATATAAAACATTTCAAAAAAAAAAAAAACAATCACCTTGTATTTCTTTCAATTCATAATTTAAAATCAAAAACATCAAAATCATCAAAACCCTTCAAAAACATATTTTATTTTTCATACCTATCAAATCGTGAAGTATTGCAGTTATATTTTCAGTTATTTTGGATAAATTAGCATTTATTTGGAATCCCGCACTTTCACATTCACATGAATAAATATCTTGATTTTATTTGGTATGATTATTAATCTCTCTTATATCAAAGTCCACAGTTGAATTAAATAAAGTTTTGAGCATAGAGAACTGATCTTGTTATTTACTTGAACCAAGTATATCTTTTCACATTAAAATGATTTCATTGCAAATTCGATATGATGCTACATAGTAGAAATGGTTTCTTGAGCAAAAAGTTTCCCCTGCTATCCTATCATGCACATGGTCTAGAATCTTTGAGAATTGACAAAAGGACAAGCTCACCCCTACCCAGAATAAAAATCCCTTGCTCTACAGCTAATCCGAGCAAGTATCCCTAGCATAGGAAGAAAAGAAAAGTTCAAGAAAAAGAGAAAAAGAAAAAGGTTATTTTGTATCATCACAACAATATTTCAGTATTTTCTCAAATATCAAGCAAAAATACAAAAGTACAAAAAAAAAAAGAAAAGAAAAACAAAAAAAGAGAAACGCAAAAGCAAAATGCAATAAAATCCTTTCCCTACCCCTTGAAAAGAAAAGAAGGGTGAATGAGCTTGAATCCCTGGAATTCTCAATTATTCGAAAACTGTGAGGTAAGCCCCATAACAGGTGGTTTGTGCCCAACCCGCTTGGCCTTGGGTAATTCCTAGCGTGGTGATATGTCTGTCACATTAGCGACCTTCTTTTGTACAGACCTATGTCAGCTTATGGATTAGCTAGCTCTTGATAACCTAACTTACATAGTAGTATGGTACGGTTACATGCATATAAATCATGGTCAACGAACATTCATTTGGTTAAGGCAAATTACTTGTATCACATTATCTTGCTCAAAATTGGTGAATGAACAATACAATCGCACACACATTTGTATTTGAGAGATTTTGTATCATTATGATAAATCAAGATCGGTAATGAACTCACATTTGCACATGAGGATTCCTTATAAATCTACATTTCTCTTTGAGATAATTTAAAATGTTTCTGTAATTCTTTTTGGAATAATTTTACCCTTTTATTTCAGAATTCTTGTTTTCTATAAAAGCAATTATATAAATTTTCTCACAAAATCACAAAAATGATTTCAAACAAAATGTTCATATTATTATTTTTCTGTTTATCAAAAGTCAAAAATTCATCTTGCAATAAAACCAAAAATCTATTTTCTTCTTTGGATTTCGCGATGATGGTATAAGTCTATACCTATTAATTCTATGCCTAGCGCAAACCATTGTTCTAATTTTATTTTCCATTTATTTAAAAAAAAAAAACAAATTCATATGACTTGCATCATTATGTTACACAATTATGCTTTACAAACGAACGAACACTTATTCTATTTCATGTCATTATGTCAACATTCAATTTTGCAACCATGGTATAAATTCTAAGGAATTGTTCAAAATTTTATCACACTTAGGAATTTATGCCTAGCAAAATCATATTTCTTTTAGTATCTCATGCATACTATTTTTTATGAAAATCTGAAAACAAATCATCAAACCATCATTATCTCCATCATTACAACACAAAGTCTTAAGACAGTCTCTTAAGCACTCTTTTACTTTTAACAATATTTCTATACTGGGATTAGCTTGACGACCGAGTGAGCGGCGACTCCATGAAATGGTCTATAACAGCGACAATGTCCTTTGAAATTATTGTTAGAAGTCTCTTTTTTATTTTTCATCAAATCACACCACAACAACCAATTGTTTACATCAGATTATTTCATTTAAATTTCACAACATGACATCAAATTATACTATTTCCAAATGACATAATTACATGAATCATCAATCAAACAAGCAAACAATTCAAACATTAAAGCATCATAAAAACATATGAACAAGTCATATCATCAGAAACAAGACCATATATATATATCAAAAAATTATATACATCATATCAAAACTGGATTGGTATGCCACAATCTATACCCTGGCATACTCAATCCTCTCAAAAATCTATACAAAATCTATAGTCTCTAGCACCTAGCCTCGAGAAGCCCTCGAGCTCTCAGCCTCATCTCCTCCCCCACCCTACCGTGGAGGAGGTGGTCCCATAGAGGTCCGGGATGTATCTCGGGTCCTCGTCGTCGATCGGGAGGATGTCCTCGTCGATCCCAGCCTGATTGGTTCTGCAATGTTGGCTGGCAGCTGTACCCTTTGGCCCTCTGGAACCAGCTGGAAGTATACCCCCTGGTAGAATGCGGTCTGCATCATAGACCGCACTAGCTCATCCCTGCTCGCCCCTCCGCTTCGTGCCCTGAGCCGTGTAGTCTCATCCTGCAGTGTCCGCACCTGAGTCCTCAGCTGAGTAGCCTCGTCCTGCAGTGACTGCACCTGAGCTCGAAGGTGGGCAGCCTCAGCCCAGAGAGCCACCGTCTCGTTGCTCTCCCCTATGTCAACACCCTTGCCCTTATCAGGCGATGGTGGTCTCTCCCCCTGCTACGAAGGGAGTCTCTCCTCCCTCCGCCCTGTCTCCCGTGGCCTCTGTGGAGCCCGTGCCATCCTCTGGCATCTCTCCTATGGGGACCGCCACTGCTCTCTCCCCATGACCCCGCGCTGCCTCAATAGTAGCCTGCCATCGCCTCCCCATCTGGTGCACCACGGCGTGCACTGGACCCTACGCCCTCATCATCCGAGGAGGGTGGATGCCTACGTACCAGGCATCGTAGCCATCTGCAACCTCGACGTCGTCACCATCCACTGGCTGGATGGGGGCATCATCCACATCCTGACTCTAGAATCGTTGCATATCTGGAGCCCCGCTCAGTGTAGTACTATCCTAAATAGTTCGGGAGTACTCGTAATCCCTGAGAGAAGGGATCCCCTACTGTAGACCGAACTACCATAGTACCCGATCATAGCGGTGGAGCTCTACCTCTCCCCGCTCCATCCTCAGCCAGTAGACTCACTGATGCGAGCCAGCTCCTGCCCATCCTCTGCCCACCCGGGGTGCTCTCGCCATGGCCTCCAGGTGATCTGGTCTAGGATGAGGTCATCTAGCAACCTCCGTGACATCGACAGATCTATCCACCTGTGACCCCCTCTGTAGCCACCAATAGAAAACCCGGGGCCTCTCCCGGTCAACCCCTATCAATGGGAGCCCTATCGGCCTCCGCACCGCAATGTGCTCCCAGCACCAAACCTACAGCAATGATGTCAAGACCAGACATCGACCTCCCTTGTATACGACCCCATGCAGGATCCTATACAAGCGGCAAAGAACAAAGCTGCCCCATGCAAATCTGTACCCGTGGTCTCTCATGTCACAGACTATGTCTGAGAGCACCCACGGTAGTCTGCATCCGCTCTGGTGGCACAGCAGTAAGCCACCGACCACTCCTGCCAAAACTTGAGTCAGCCTAGATGCCCCAGGCATCTACCGTAGAGACTCGATGTTCACTCCGCCCTTCTCCAGGGTGAAGCTCGGGTCTCCAGTGAGCCTCATCATCGCCTGGCCCTGATTGGCCGTAGGCGTCATCAGCCATCCCTGTATGGGGATCCTCATGATCCTCCATACGTCCTCTAGAGTGGGAGCCATCTCCCCTGTCGGTAACCAAAAATAGGACGACCCCGGATACCACCTCTCTGCTAGGGCTGTCAGTAGCCCCATGTCAGTCGATACTTGTGGCATCTCTGCCACATGTTGTAGACCGACCTGTCCTAGTCGGTCACGCTCTGCCTGGTCGAGCGTGGCTATGTCATCTCTTAGTCCACCGTATTTCCATTCCCGGCTCTTTAGTAACCCTTTCTGCAAAACAAACAATAAAACAACAAAATCATTAATAACTCAATCATTCAAATCAAATTAAACACATTTTAAAATCAAGTTAAAGATGATATCGTCCACCATTGGATGATATCATCCCAAATTGGGCAAAATCATCCTTTGTGAGGATGAAATCATCTTCGATTTTGCAACTTGGGGATCGCCCCTTGTTGGACGAAATCACCCCTAATTCGTCGATTTCGCCCTCAGACGAAATCGATGATCTAGGGACGATTTCGATGAAATCGGGATGATTTTGTCCCGACGACGTCGATGGCCTAAAAACGGCCGTGATGCCCCAAACAATCAAATTTAAATCAAAAAACTTGCACAAAGTTAAATCAAACCTAATCTACTAGGATTAGATCCTTACCCGTAGCCTGCGTCGGACCTCTGTCGCTCTGTGCGCTGTCTCCACCATTTTTTTCTCTGTAGAGCTCTGGAACAGTAAAAGTGAATAGTAAAAATGAATTAGGGTTTTACCCTATTTTCTTAGTTTTATTTAAAAATCAACATTTTAATTTTTGCTTTTTCACGTTTTTACCTCAAACGTTCGATTTGGGTAAAAACACGGAGGGGGCACCATAGTCAGCATTCGTACGATTCGACCAAGAATCGTCGTCTAAAAAATTGAGTATATTTTTTGCTTTCTCGTAAAACGGGAAAAACTCATCTTTAACGCATTTTCTTTGAAAAATTCGCTAAAGAGGGGGCAAAATGTAGCACCCTAAAATTGGCACGGTTAAAACCTTAGTAAAAAGATAAAAGATAAAAATTTGAATTTCAACCCCAAACTGCCCGTTAAACCGCTTGTTACCCGCTTTCCCCATTTTTCGTGCCATTTTTAGGATTTGTTTTGACCGTTGGACGATATCGTCGCAGATTAGACGAAATCATCCCCGATCTGACGAATTCGTCTAGAACAGAACGTCCAGACGATTTCGTCCCAAAACCAAATTTTCATAATTAGCTTCTGTTTCAATAGCCTCTCCAACTTGGGCAGAAACGCGTCTGTGCAGTTGGAGATTTCCCTGTTGGAGATCTCCCAGATTAGGATGATCCCCAACCTCCTAAACCTCTTCCTAATCCTATATAAACTAGGATTTTTCTAGTTTATCCCCCTGAACCCCTAAACCCCTTAGTTAACGGATTTCATTGCAGAGTTAGTTCTCTATTCCCTCGCACTACTATTTGTATTCTATATTTTGCATTTTCTTGCAGGAACTCTACTATTTTTCAGTCGAAGCTAGCTCGGATCGTCGTGGACGATCTCGGATGATTACGGATGATTTTGTCGAGGAGCATAGATGATCTCGTACGATTGGAGGCGATCCTGACTGTAGTCCAGATTGGGGGCAATCAGAGTCTAGAGTTTGCATTTCCTTAGCTTTCTCTGCATTTTTCCTATTGTATTTCTGCACTGTCTTAAATTATTATGTTTTATGCATCTTGGAGTTCACCTCATTTAGCATAACCGCATGATAAAGTTAAAATCAATCATTAAATCTACTGCATTTCCTTATTTGTTATTGGAATCTATTATTTAGGCATGTTTGCTATTATTTCTACCATTATCCTTTGCTTATGCACTTGCATATTTGGTATTTTGTGTCTATTTTTGTGATTGCAGGTTTCTGACGAATTCGTCTGATGAATTCGTCAGATTTTAGATGATTCTATCTGATTTCAGATGACCTTCTATGATTTGGGATGATCCTATGAAATATCAGATGATTACGTATGAATTGAGATGATCTGAACTGCTACAAGACTCAGAATCTTCATCAGACATCCGAAATCAGGTATGACACCTTCTAGCTAGCATATTCTCTGTTATTAGCATTAATTTCTATTTTCTATATTCATTTAAATCTGCATTGGCATATAGAATAGTTTAGATTCATCTTGGCCAAACCTAGGAGTTGAATGATCAAGTATAAAAATGAACACATCAAACTCATTGTCAACCTAGGTGTGGAAACCGCCATTCAAAAGTTTCCTGGTGAACCCACCATCCATCAAAAATTCACCCTTATACCCCTCCCCCGAGAGGCGGGACCTTCAAAGGGCCTCTCAGTCCGAGGTATTGTCCCATCCTTTTCACATCCCCCTTCCGGGCGTGGATCCTATAGCCTGAAGGTAAGGATGCAAAAATTTTGGAGCGATACAGCTAGATGCAAAGTAGGCTAAGGTGAGTGATAAAGCAACAAGCAGATGACTGATAGACAAAATTGTGGTGCTAATGCATGAAACACAACATCTATCCAAGTAAAACAAGAAAATAAATTTGGCTAAGTATGGAAAGCTAGCTAGACTTCTAAGAAGTTGTCAACAATAGGACTATAAAAGCCTAGTGTCTGATAGAAGGAGCAAAAGCATAACTCCAGTATCTAATACCTAACACTACATAAAGAGATAAAGGAATGTAGGTCAAACAAATTATAATTTTTATGTTAGCAAATCAACATGAAATGTTTGGTACTGAGTAAATCAATGTTAAGAAAAAAATATTCTAAGGCACCATACCTAGAATTTTATATCCAATGGTACAACATGTAGAGCTCCCAACAATGTTAGAATTTAGAGGGTGATGATGTCATCATCAGAAGCTAAAATCTCTAACAAGCCAAATGCAATTTTAGATGCAAAAGAAATCTAATTTAGGTGTTCTAACAAAAAATCACCAAGGATCAAAGCACACTTCTGGCACTCAACAACATACATGAGGAAATACAATTATCAGACTATCCAAACTAACATTATCAGTAGTGAGAAAGTTACCCTAACTTGAGGGTACCACTTTGTAAAAGCATCTACCCATCATGCTACCAAGAGTTTTTAGCACACTCGATAAGACTCGAGGGTCCCACTTCATAAAACCATCTACCCACTATGCTACCAATATTTTTTGGCATGCTCAATGGGATCAGATTTTATAGATCTTGTTTCAATCACCTAAAGGACTTAATATTTTGGTGAATAGTCTTAACCTCACTTGCATAGATTGTATGTTCACCTGGTGACTCTATTAAAAGTAAGGATCCAAAATAATGGTGAATCTACTAGAAATAATGCTAATAATCAACTAGTAAAAGTATCATAAATCCAAAATATTATATTATGAACAAATCAAATGGCTCTACAAACTCATTAATAAAGGTTCAAGAGTCATGGTTGGACAAATTTGTCTAGCCTAGAACAATATCGGGCCACTCAATTTGCCAGTTCTTCATGAAATTCCCTAGACTGATATTTCCTATCTATGATGGCATTGGAAAAATTGCTTACAATCTCTGTCAAGATGTCTCAACCTTGGCCACATTTTACAATATTATCTTTGAATATGTAGTGATAAGATTGTTGCCTCAATATTTTTGAGGCAATGGATTGGAATGATATAGGTCCTTAGTAGATAATATTATTAGCACTTAGGTGGATCTAGTTGAACCTTTTATAACAATATTTGATGATCCAAGAGACCTATTCCTGTTGCTCACTCAAACATCATATCTAAATTTATGCCCACGAAAGCCTCTTAGACTTCAATATCTGGTTTTAAAAACTCTATAGTAGGATTCCTTGTAAAATACGACCATCACAAGTGTAGGCTTATATGTATTACCTTCAATATTTGGATCCAAAATTAAGCCTTCAAATATTGTAGTATAAGGAAAAAGCATTCATGCAAGTCTTCCATTTGGATATCATGGTATAAAATCTACTTGTTTCAGTAGGAAAGTTGCTACCTACCCATGAAATCCATAAAATAAATTTACAAGTTGTAGTTCTAGCTATACCAAGCCCATAGTTGTCTATTCTACTAGAAGCAGTTCCTTTCAAAGAAATAATAGGATAAATATTTCCCACTACCACAATTAAGGAGCCTTAGATAGTTGAAGATTTGAAAGCTATAATCCAATGCTTTTCTAATAGGTGTAAACAGACATAGAATAGGGCACATGATCAAAAGGATATCTTAGTAGAGGATCAAGAGGTGGATATAGAAGAGGTAAATAAAACAAATCCTGATGAAGAAGAAATAATTATTCCAAATTTAAGTTCAAGAGATTTCATGGCATGTATAGCAAATATGGACTCAATAATAGCCGCAAAAAAAAAAACCATTTTGTCATACCTAGAAAATGTAGCCCAAATTGAGCATGATATATTTCCTTCATTTTCTCACAATACTAGGAATAATTAGAAAATAGAGAAAAAATTTGGACAAGAAGGAGATGGGACACCAAAAATAATGCAAAATATATAAAAAAAATTACAATCGAATGGAATTTTAGGGTAGTCTAGTCTAAATTCAGAGCCATGGGACTGTTAGGAGTAAAACTTATGGGATTATTTTATTGATACAAATGAGTTACATATATAGGCAGAAGGCCTATATGATAAACTGACAAGTGTCAAAACAGAGGCATAGTGCACTTTAATTCTAACATTACCCCTTAAAGTGCACTATCCTAACTAAAGAAGAAACAAAAAAAGTCAACATTAGGTAATATTCCCCCTTAATGTTGACTTCTCTAAAACAACCTATCATCCTCTCTTATTGCTGATTTGGTCTAGGCTCATGCTCTTTGCGCTTGGATCTCCAACTATGAATAATGCTATATTCACTATGTATAAATCTCGGTCTGTTGCCTCAAGGTCAGCCACTTCCATGGGTTTGTTGCCACTGGGTCAGACGTCTAAGTGCCTCAAGGTCATCATGGGTGCCTCAGGGTCATCATGGGTGCCTCAGGGTCAGCCACTTCTAGTTCTGTTACCTCTATAGGTCATCCTCAGAGGATGTTGCCTCTCGTAGGTCACTAACTAGATCCACCACAAATATCAAATCCCTCCTCATGGTGAACTCAATCTAGAATGGGTCGGTCTTTGCCAAAAATGCACCTTAATACAAAGGAAAAAATGAGCCATATAAGAGTGTTGGTCTCTACTGAAAATGCACTGAATACAATAAAATGAGCCATAGATCCAAATATGGAGGAGAAGAATAAAGAAGAAAAGAAGAGAATCTTCTGAAGTGTCTTCGTCTATAGTCTTCAGAAGTAGATCCAAAAAAAACCTCGGATAGAATCTAGGGTGTCTATGTCTGTAGTCCCTAGAATAAGTGTCCTTATTGTAGTCACCTCATCTTATCGGAATGCATGGGTAACTAGCCGCTGCATCCGCAAAGTAGAAAGAGGAGAATATAGATACTAGGTTCACTTACAAGTGCCTTGGGAGTGTCGCGTTCAACCGATAGTGCACTCCAAGGTAGAAAAAAACTTTGAGGCTAAAAAACTCAATTGAAATAGCCTCAAAATGACAATATGACACCACCATTGTGTCCATCGCAAAAAATCATTTCCAATGACTATAAATACCCCTATACTTGGGTTTGAATGGGGCCTTCAACTTGCTGAAAAAACAATAGCATGCCTCTCTAGGCAACAAAATAAACATCGCTCAATGGCGGCATCACTCTCAAGCGGAATAAAAAAAAATAGTCTTAAAAATTTCCCTCGCAGGGGAATTACATGGGCCATCAATCATTTCACTTCTACTTCCTATGATTTAAATAATTAACCCCCATGCAATTTAAAAATGATCCTTTTTAGCAATGGCCCCCACATTTTAAATTTTAATCCCCACATGCTTTTAACAGCCACTTAACAAATTAGCCACTTGAATCATCTGTAGTTTCAGTGAATCATCAAATTAACCACTTTTCTGCGAGTGAATACTGTCGTGATTAGCGCAGTGAAAAGTCGTTGTAGCCTACACGTTAGCCATTGGAGAAACTCAAAGTTAGAGAAAAGTCCCATTGGCGGTAACTGGTTGACATACTTAAGTGCAACCCAAGCAATACTAGTGCCATCGATCTCCACGCTGACTTGTTGTGAACCAGATTTTGCATCCGTAGACTGAAGCGAAAGAAGCCATGCAGTGGGGGAGATCCACTCTCTCTTGGTTCAATGGACAACCAACTCCAATGATGGTGCAATGGAAAAGCAATAACCTTGCGATAGTCTTTGGGTCACGGATTTGTGGGGACAATTACAGACGATGAACTCTTCACAGGCACCTCCTCCTTAGATTCCACCGCCTTGACTTTAACATTACCGTCACTCTCACCGAAAGAAGAACTCTTTGATGACCTAGCGAACACCATTTTTGTAGCTATTGAATCAAAATGGGAATGGCTTAAAACCAAATAATAGATGGAATCAGACAGTGAAATGTGTGGAAAATGAGATGGAAAATTTGAAATGGAAATAGAAAGAAGCAGGGGGGCTCCAACTTGCGAAGGGGCAAAGAGCAGAGTAGAAGAATTTTTTACGGTTGTGCCAGAGTCCGATTTAAAATTTTGCGGTAAGCGGTCGCCTCCTGTCTGGCGATGGATTAGGAAGTTTTCTGAGGCTTTTAACAAGCAAGTGGGAGCACTGGATTCTCCCAACGGGGTTACTTTGCATTAGAATAAAATAGCTCCATCACAGTAAAAAATAGGTGCAGACTTAATTCATCCATACAAATCATTTGCCTGTAGAAAGACAGAGCTTGGTCAACTTGAAAGAGAGGGAAGGACACGACGCCTATTGTGTTTGTGATGGGACTCTTTCGTCTTCAGACCTACGCAGTTTCCTACTATTCTACACTATTACTTCTACAGATTTTCTCCATTAATCTGCCTAGAGTGCCTGCAAAAACCTTTGACTTTTACTACTTCGTGTAGGAGTGGCCCAGATCATATTACGATGCTCATCGAAAATGTTACCTTTTGCGGGCCGGACCGCCCGCCTTCGATTTCCACATTCATGGCCTCTGGCCCAACAAGAACGACGGCTCCTGGCCTCAATACGGTGCCCCCCATGACCACTTCAATTTCTCTGAGGTAGCAAATCTAGAGGGTGAATTAGACAAGGAGTGGGCCTCGTTACATTGCTCGAGCAACGATGGCCAAAAAATTTTGGGCTCATGAGTGGGAACGACATGGAACTTGCACTCTTCATCTCCATGAGCATGACTACTTTGGCTTTGCATTCTCTCTCAAGCATTGAATAGACCTTCTCGACGTTCTTATTCATTTTGGGATTATCCTCTATGGAACAGAGTATGATTTTGATGAGGTTTTGAAGGCCATAGTGATAGCCATTGATAGAATCCAGAGATACGATGCAATAAAGACTTGGAAGGGAAGGAGAAATTGCTAGAGGTTATGATCTGCATAGACAAGTTTGATGCTTCCACTGTCGTTTCCTGCCCCATCATGCCCCACAACAGATGTGCTCCAGATATTGATGTGAGCTTTCGGCAATAGAGCACCCACCACAACAGCATTGGGCCCGAACAGAGAACCAGCAAAACTGTAACTAGAACCCTAAAAACTAAAAAATTAATTCTAAAAAAATTTCCTAAACTTTAAAATTTTTACCATCTGGTTTTTGATCCATCAAATGATGGAGAGCATACTCCCTCGGTAATTTTTTTTTTTTTTAAATAGGAAAAAAAAAAATCATGGGGAGGGAGGATTTCCATGAGGGAAATCCCCCCTCAAGGGGTTTCACAGGGCAGGGAAAGCCTGCTCTGATACCAAATGTTAGGAGTAAAACTTATGGGATTATTTTATTGATACAAATGAGTTACATATATAGGCAGAAGGCCTATATGATAAACTGACAAGTGTCAAAACAGAGGCATAGTGCACTTTAATTCTAACAGGGACATCAACCAATAGAGGATAAAAACTTGTAGGAAGTATTATGCAGCAATTACTAAGAAAAGAGGATAGAAATAGCTCTACAATACAAAAAAAAGTTCAAAAATTTGTCTCAAATGGTAGAAGATAGTATTTTCAAAGACATGAAAGAGTTGAATAAAGAGTTGATGGTTATAAAATAGGTACTTGGTAAAATTTTCCCTTAGATGGTCAATAAATAGAAGCACTACTCACCAAAAAAATTATTTGGTAAGAAAGGAATCATCTCTTGGGTGGCACGATATTCAATCTCCAACATTCTATCTATCCTTATGTCTAGAAAGTTGGATTGTATGTAATTGTATCATAGATCTAGCAAGTACTATCACAATGATACCTTTGGATATCTATGACGCCATGGGCTTGAATTATTCTTAGCTAGACTTAGGAACACTAGACTACAAGGGTATTTAGATCCAAGAAACTAGCCTTATAGAAAATGTCCTAATCCTATTGCATAAATACTTAGCATTTACAGTTGTACAGGATGTAATGGTTTTTGATCTCCTGCCATCATTTGGAATATGCTTGTCTAAGAAATTTATGGAGTAGTTAGGGGGATATTTGGATTTGGATCATGCTTATATTGAAATACCATGGTCCAAAGGAACAATTAGGATTCTCAACCATAAAATTAAGCCATACCATATCAAGAGATATGAGAAGCAATATACATGTCCAATACAAGAAATTCCTAGGAATATACTAGTGGACATATCTATTGTTCCTGACCAAAAGGATAATTTTATTAACTTCTTAATAAGCCATTATCCCAAGATGCAATATTGGTCAAACTAGATAAAATAACAAAAATTAAAAGATAGGTATATTTAGACTCAATGTCTACAAGTTCATAAAAATAAGCAGATATGAAAAAGAAGTTAGGAATTATCATTAGCGGTTTTAAATATGGAAGGAAATCTTGAGACACTAGACTTGAAATGGATAGCAAGGGTATTCTTGGGAATCCTTCAACTACATACTACTGATATCACCAAAAAGAAAGAAATATCTAGAAAATTACAAGTGGTTGCACTAGTTTCTCATGTGTTATATCAAATACTTCTCTAAAGTATAATTAGTACAAGATTATATCAATATCTAGAAGATTTTGATGCCAACTTTATGCCTAATAGGATGTACCAAAGAAAGAATCTTCCATATGGCATAATATGGTTAAGCCACTACAAATTCCAGTGAATAAGTAGAATTGCTCCAATGGTGTGTATTGGCATGCCATAATTTTGTGTAAATAGTTGGCACATAAATAAAACCTATAATATGTAGGTAAAGCTAAATAAAGTCAGCCTCCACATAAAGGGGAAATTTGAAGAGAAATAAGCAAAGTCACATGTGTGTGTTTTCAAAATTGTAAAAACCAATGAATAGGAATATTGGTGTTTTATGAAGTCTATAAGAAGCACTTTTTGCTCACACTATTCCATCATGTTTGAATCTTAGTCAATTTTGTAGAAGATAATGAAGGATGGTGACTATGGACCCTTCCTTTTGATCACTCTTTCTATTTTCCTACTTTTTACCTAAAGCATAGCATACCATAGCAAAAGAAAAGTTAAGAGGTATAATATGGAGGGAAAATAAGGGGGTGACCTAAAGAGACTCAAAGGCTTATCAACAAAAAATTATCGTGAGCCAAAATAGGTTTGCTAAACATCAAATGGCATGTTCTTTTAAATAAAATTGAAATTTGATAAATAATACATTCATCTCACCTTGCTTCATCTTCCATCCACTTTTCTTTTAATACCTTGCCCTATTACCATTTTGAATCTGTAGCCCAATGGAAAAGATAGCCCAGGTCATATTTCACAAACAACTACAATCATTTCATATGGCTTTGGTAGAATGTAAATTTAATGTTCCTAGTATCCTCATGATGAAAACCTGCTCCAAAGGTTGTCATAATGATGTCACAAAGCAAGTAGGCATGTGTAAGTTGAACACATATGGTGCTAGTTTCAAAGTTTGAAAAGGTAAACATCATGTTGAATTAATAATTGTATGTTGTGATGGTAAAGTGATGAAATAAAAATCATGTTGCATTAATGAGAATGTCATGGCTTAGCTCTTTTATTGGCTAAATAAATAAAAACAATCAACTAGATCCAAGAAATCAATGCCAACATAGACAAAATCCAATTTAATTAAATATCTAGTTATCATAAACTTCAACAAATGGTTATAAAGCATAGTTTAGGGCTATCTAATGTTTGAAAAACTTGGAGGTAGCCATGCAAAAAATCAAAGCAGTGTCTGGTTCTGCATCACTCTATAATTTTGAAGAATACTATATTTACGACTTCATATGAAAGAGGGCAATAGAAGAAGGAGGCTTGCAATATTCACCTAAGGTAGTTCATATGAGTGAACATTCACCTAAAGTTATAGATCTGGACTTGAAATAATGTTCAATTGTAGCAAAATATGCTCATGTAATTTTTAGTTTTTGGGGAGATGTTGGCCCTTAGGTATCCTCCCTTTCTTTCTTATTTCTTCTCTTGCTAACATTTATCTCCTCTTTCTATCATTGTCTTTGATACCTTCCCATATATCAAGCTATAGATCTGGACTTGAAATAATGTTCAACTATAGCGGAATATGCTCGTAGAATTTTTAGTTTTTTAGGAGATGTCTACCCTCAGGTATCCTCTTTATTTTTTATTTCTTCTATTACCAATATTTCCCTCCTCTTTCTATCATTGTATTTTATACGTTCACATATATCAACTCTAATGTTCACATACTTTACACTGGTTTCCTTTTTGGCCTCTTAAGATCTTCACCTTTTCCCTTCTTTGCATCATCCTACTCCTATTTTAAAATTCTTTTATTTTTTCTAGCCATAACCCTAGATCTCAATCATCTTATCTTCAATCTCCATTTCCCCTCAAGACTCTATCATCCTATAACTAAGGTATTCTAGATTCTCAAATTTACAAGAAAAATCCTCAAAATTTGCTAATAATAGAGGTGAATTTTATCATCTACATCCACTATGTGGTATAGGTTAGACCATGTAGTTATTTTTCTAAGATAGTAGTACAACAATGAGCATGCAGTAGTTTAAATAGCAAATTAGGACAACAAAGGAAGCTATTGAAGTAAATTTAAGGATGAAAGTATGGTTCAGAGTAGGCCAAAATATTGTAGAAGCTTACAACAAGTAGAGAGGTAGATCTAGATGCAAATTAGGCTAAGGTGGATGATAGAGGAACAAGAAGATGATATTTTGGTGCTAAGGCATGAAACTCGACATCTAACCAAGTAAAATAAGAAAACAAATTTAGCTAAGTATGGTAAGCTAGCCATATTTCTAAGAAACTGATGTTAGAAAAAGGACTATAAAAACCCAACACCTGATAAAAGTAGCCAAATCACAAGACTCCAATATCCAATATCCAATACCCAACACTAAAGAAAGAGCTAAAAGAATGTAGATTTAATGGATTACCATTTTGATGTCAGCAAAGCAACATGAAATGTTTGACACTAGCTAAAGCAATATAAAGTAGAAAATATTCTAAGGTATTGGACCTAGCATATGGCATATGATGTTACAACTTGTAGAGCTCCCAAAAGCATCAAAATTCAAAGGGTGATGATATCATAATCGAAATATAAAACATTCAACAAGCCAAATGGAATTTTAGATGCAAAATAATCTAATTCAAGCATCCTAGCAATAAATAACCAAGGATCAAAGCACACTCCCAGTGCTCAATAACCTACATGATTAAATATAGCTATCAGGATTTCCAGACTAACATAATTAACAAGAAGCAAACTACTCGATATCTAGTAAGAAAAATTCCCAAAACCTGACATGATGAGAAATCCAAAAGGATGGAAAGGCTCAATCATGATAACCACCTGACATTAAGCAATATTTTTTCACACTATCAACCTATACATGACTAATCTGGATTCTTCTAGATTAGTAGGTTTGCATGTGTCAATCAACCACCTTGAATCATCACTAATAGAATATCTCAACGGATGGATCCTTATCCATGACATATTTACCCCTACTTACCTAGCTATCCATAATAGAAAGGAGTGGACCATCATCTGATGGTTACAATATAAAAATCCAACACACAAGTCAATATCATAATGAAATATGCATCACACACATCAAAAAATCATAACTAAAGCAATTAAGCATAACTGAGTTGTATGAAACAACCCCTCTTTGTGCTTGCTCTGAAACCTATAATATGCTTTGACAACAATCATTCTTAGATAACTAAATACATTATAAATCTCTAAAGCCATTCTGATGGTCAACTCTTTAGTATTTACAATTGGCATTGTTGTATTGATTGAAGCTATATGTATTCTGATGGTCAGTTCTTGTGTTGAACATGTATGTATGTCTTACTGAGTAGTTAAGAATTTCTGTTAAATATAGGAATACTAATTTTGTTATAGTTATTTTGCATTTTGGATTTCTACCTGGATTTATCATTATAGTTTTGGAATGACTTAAAAATTTTCAAAGTTCTTCATGTTTAATTGTTCTAATAGCATAAATAAAGTAAGTTGGTATGTTAGGTGATTTAATCTAAGTTTGAATTGCAAGAGTCTTTGTGCTATGTCTCTTGATGTTGCTAAATCCACACCACTTTCGTTCTAGTTTTCTAACCTTTGTATTTCTTACATTAGTTTACAACCCTCCATTATTTAGGATTATCTAGGCACACAAGAATAGGCCTTATCCATAGGTTGACTCAGAACCTATTTTTGAGGTATCCAATCTTAATAAAGGTCTTGAGGGCACATATCATTCAATTAGGTGGATTTCGGAGCAAGAGTTTCCAATTAGAGGAAGTAGTATACACATATTTATAAATTTTACACTATTTTTTAATATGAATATCATCTCTCCTACATGCATTTGTAATTTTATGTGCTCAACCCCAAAAAATAACAATACAAACTATTTTTTATTTCTTTGAACTAGGATTGCACAAAACTATTATCTCTTCACTATTTTGAAGCTAAATATTCACATAACAAAGTACACCCATAAATACACCTTCAAACCAACAAATAGCGGGTGATTTTCTTATCCAAACTAAAATATTTCTCAAGTTTCAGTTTTTGGAAACAATACGATTTGAAAAATTATCACTACCCCTATTCTAAATGGCCAAATTTACAAGGTCGTATCTATCTCAATACTACTTGGATTTATTCATATGATCAATTATTTCGAAGCTCTTCAGATTTTGAACAAAATGGCACAATAATTATCTAAATTGGATAACTCTATACAAAGATTTGGTTTTTAAAACATAAGACATTTTAAAATATATATTCTAATTTTACAATTCAAAAAAGTTAAATCCTTCTTTGCCAAAAATATTACTCTACTATTGTTATGAACCTTTGCTTCTCATAAATATAAAAGCATCCATAATATGCTAAGTATTAAATAAATCAACCATAGTAATTAATTCACACAACACAAAATGTGATGATACCCTTTAGGGATGGTAACACCAATGTTAGTCCTTAATGAAAGAATAACTCCATAATATCTCCCAAAATGAGATCCTCTCCACAAGCCAATATTGATACAAGATAATACTCAATATGACTGATTATTATTACAATGACAATATCCTTTTCTTTATATAAATTCTCTATTCCTACTTTGGGGAGTCAACTCCTAAACCCTTATCCCACTCATTATCATAATTTTATAGTATAATATAGTCAATCTTGGGTTATGTGTGGTTCATGCCAACTATCCATAATACCTATACACAATATAATATCATATTTCCATATTCCTATACCTAGGTACAATAACATTCCACCCTCACAAATATTTCATCCTTGAAACATGATAAGAAACTAGATAATAAGATTTGCTAAGCAATTTTGAAAACCAATACCAGTCATGAACCTCCATACATTCAAATGAAATATTGATTGATGGTGTTCTATGATGATGCCAATATGCCCTTATGCCACTTGAATATCCATAACTTCTTTGTTGGCTACATGCTTCTGTTACTCTACTTGAATATTTTGAATAATTTATCCTTGATATTCTCACAATGACACTGAGAGGGGGGGGTGAATCAGTGTAACTATTTAAAATATTGAATCTGCTATTCTTAAAACTTAATACTGCTAGCTTAAAAACAAATAAAGCAAATATAGCACAAGAGCATCACACAACACAGGATTTAACGAGGTTCACCAATGTGGCTACTCCTCAAAAATGACTGTTTGGACTACAATCCAAATCCAGTCTTTGCAAGGATTCTTTCTTTACAAATGATTCTCCAGCACCCACTGGAAGGAGCACCAACCCCTGATTTTTTTGCTACAACAGATAGGAGCACCAACTCCTTTTACCAAGCACCAACTTGGATTTCAAATTTTAATAAAATATTGACATAGAAATGCCTTCTCTATTGCAAGACCCTGACTGGTCCTTAGCTCATTCAATTTTGTCACAGAAGCATAAAAAGAATAGTTACAATCTCAGTATCTTCTTTTTCACAGTCAAAACCTCTCTACTGATTTTTCAATAAAATTGCATTCAAGTTCAGGTTCTTGTTCTTTCACTATGCTTCGAACAGCACCCTTTCCACAACCTTCTCTCTTTTATTTATTTTTCATGAATATTCACGGTTGCAGTAACCTCCTACTGTGCTTGTTCGAGTCTTTTTATATGATTTTCTCGAATGACTCAATTTTTTAAAACGGCTCGACTTTCCCTCCTAATTTCCATGCATTCTCGGCTACGGTCAATGTGTCAAACCCACTCTGACATGTTCTGCCTTTTAGCCGCTTTCTTTCTGACTCACTCTGACATTCTGACAGCCTTTTTCTCTGCACATTCTGACAGTCTTTTTCTCTGCACTTCCTGACAGCCTTATAGCGCGTTTCGAAGCTCTCTGATTCTTTTCTTCCAAACTATATGAAACTGCTCTCTTAACGCTTTTGCACTTTCTGATGACACTCTTTTCTATACTCTGTCGATCCTTCTATTCTACCTGCAACTGCCGTATCTGATATGCACAACCATCGAGAGGATTTCTTGTTTGAAGAGATTATCTGGAATACTGCGCTTATGACGACTTGCGACATCACGGCCCTACAATAGCTGTTCTTTTATTAAATGCATTGCATCGTAACTTCCCTTGTCACTCCAGTTAACAATTGCAGTATTTTCTCTAATCTTTCCCCAACACCTATCACTTGAGGAACTGTAGATCTGACTCTAGTTAACTCTACGTAACTGGCGCTATTTTGACACCTGTCACAGTGCATGCATTTTTGGCCTTTTTCTCGCCAAACTGTTACCTGTCGCGATATCGCGACGTTTTTCGCCTCCTGGACCTTCTCTCTGCATGCACCCAAAATGAAACATGTCACGAAATCGTGACACTTTTCCCTCCTCCCAAAAATGAAACATGTCACGAAATCGTGACACTTTTCGCTTTTGCTGACGTCATCTTCAAAGTTGTCACGAAATCGTGACGCTTCAGCTTCCACGGCTTCTCTCGCAACTTGTCACGAAATCGTGACACTTTCAGCTATTTCTGACGTCATCACCAATGTTGTCACGAAATCGTGACGCTTCTGGCTTCCAGCGGCTTTTCTTCCACCTTGTCGCGAAATCGTGACACTTCTCAGTTTTTCTGACGTCATCCTCCGACTTGTCGCGAAATCATGACGCTTCTGGCCTCCGTACAATTCTTTCTTCATGCAGCCGCGAAAACCTTACTTGTAGCGAAATCGCTACACCTTTTTGACTTAACATTTTTCTTTGCTACGGTTTCCGAAAATCTAACTTTGTTGGCTTGGTGTTTCCTCTTGCTTCGACTTGCTGATCTCAAGACTTGTAGCGAAATCGCTACCCCATTGTGTTTTGTGTTTTGCACTTGTAGCGAAATCGCTACACCTATGCCCCTTGCTTTTCAAACTTGTGTCAAAGTCGCTGCCCCTTTGCACCTTTTATTTCGAACCTGTAGCGAAATCGCTACACTTTTCGCCTTGCATTTCGAAGCTATAACGAAATCGCTACACTTCTCCGCCAACCGCATTTTAACTTTAATCCTACACTTTCTGCCTTGCACTTTGGACTTGTAGCGAAATCGCTACACTCTTGCATTTTATATTTCGGACTTGTAGCGAAATCGCTACACTTTCTTGACTTATCACTTTTTCTTTGCTTTTGCCAGAGAAATTGCAACATGTAGCGAAATCGCTACGCTTTCTTCACTTTGCTGCTTTGCCTCCAACATGTCGCGAAATCGTGACAGTTTTCATGAACTTTCTCTCTCCTCCTTTTTGTCGCGATGTCGCGACACTTTGCGCCCTTAGTGCTTTTCTTTCGAAACTGTCGCGATATCGCGACACTTTCTCATGCACTTTCTCTCTCATCCTTTTTGTCGCGAAATCACGACAATTTTGCTTGCGCCTTCTCTCTCCTCAGCCATGTCACGAAATCGTGACAATTTTGCATGCATTTTCTCTCTCCTCCGTTATGTCGCGATATCGCGACAATTTGGCATGCATTTTCTCTCTCCTCGGTTTTGTCGCGAAATCGCGACAGAAAACATGTCGCGATATCGCGACAGTTTTCTTCCTTGTATTTTTTTGCAAATTTTTGGATCTGGGTCCCCTCTGTTTTCCTTGAAATTCACTGCACTTGATCTGACTGACCTCTGAACTGCCTCAACTGCACCATTCTGTCTGTGTTGACAACAATGACAATACTTTTGCAATGCTTTTGCTGCACCTTGCTCAACAATCTCCCCCTTTGGAATTGTTGGCAACACACTGTAACCTTGCTCAATTTCTTCTCCCCCTTTGCCAATAATACCAAAGGGCTGCTGCAGACTCCCCCTGAGTCTATGCACAACATTCTCAGGCATAATGCTCCCCCTGAGAATGTGTTCCCCATAGCTAGTCAGTGCTTGGGAAGGGTGACTACTCCCAACTTACCCCTAAGGTATTCAAAAACTTCCTTGGGCAAAGGTTTGGTGAATATGTCTGCTACTTGCTCTGTAGTTGGAACAAACTCCAATTTGACCTCTCCTTCTGCAACCTTATCCTTCAAGAAGTGATACCGGATTGCAATATGTTTGGTGCGGGAATGCATGACCGGATTCTTTGAAATGTTGATTGCACTAGTGTTATCACATTTGACTGAAATGGGCTCAGTGAAGTGAATACCTAGATCTTTCAATGTTTGTCTCATCCATAGTATTTGTGTACAGCATGTTGTTGCTGCAATGTATTCTGCCTCGACTGTGGATAGAGAGACTGATTCTTGCTTCTTACTGTGCCATGCTACCAATTTATCTCCAAGAAAAAATGCTCCTCCACTTGTACTTTTTTTGTCATCAATACATCCTGCCCAATCAGCATCAGAATAGGCAAAAAGAGTGAAATATTTTCCTTTTGGATACCATAGTCCATACTCCATAGTGCCCTTGAGATACCTGAAGATCCTTTTCACAAGTTGTTACATGAGTTTCTTTTGGACTAGCCTGAAATCTTGCAACCATGCAAACTGCTCGTAAGATATCCGGTCTTGTGGTCATCAAATACGACGAGGCTCCCAATCATAGATCTGTACATTGTTTGATCAACATCCGGAGATTTATCATCCTTGCTCAACTTGCAGCTTGTTGTCATGGGGGTGCTCACCGGCTTACTATCTTCCATGGTGAACTTTTTCAACATTTCTTTCACATATTTAATTTGAGAAATAAAAATCCCTTTTTCGGTTTGATTAACTTGCAATCCAAGGAAATATGAAAGTTCACCTATCATAGACATTTCAAACTCTTTCTGCATTTTGTTTGCTATGTCTTTGCATGATTCATCATTGTTGCTCCCAAAAATTATATCATCTACATAAACAACAAGGACAATGAAATTGCCATTTTCAGTTTTCACATATAAATTGCTATCCACCATACCTTTCTTGAATCCTTGCTTAGTGAGATAGTTGTCCAATCTTGCATACCAAGCTCTAGGTGCTTGTTTCAAACCATACAATGCTTTCTTCGACTTGCAAACAAAGTTAGGATTATCACAAAGTTGAAAACCATCAGGCTGTTCAATATATACTTCTTCTTCAAGATTTCCATTCAGAAATGCTGATTTTACATCCATCTGATAAACCTTGAAATTCTTATGAACAGCTAAAGCCAAAAACAGTCTTATTGCTTCAAGTCTGGCCACAGGTGCAAAAGTCTCTTCAAAATCAATCCCCTCAACTTGAGCATATCCTTTGCAGACTAATCTTGCTTTATTCCTTACAACCTGTCCGTCTTCATTCAATTTGTTTCGAAATATCCATTTAGTACCAATTATGTTTTTATTTTCAGGCCTTGGTACTAATTCCCAGGTATTATTTTTCTCAATTTGATCTAGTTCTTCATTCATCGCCTCCATCCAGCTTTCATCCGTGCTTGCTTCAATAATATTTTTGGGCTCAATCTTGGATAACAGAGAATAGTTATTTACTACTCTTCTTCTTGTCTGAATGCCAACTGTAGGGTCCCCAATAATCTGCTCTTTGGGATGATTTTTCTGCCAGCTGCCTGTTCTGAATTTCCTGTTTTCTTCTCTTTCCAAATCATCTGAATCTGATTTCTGTCTCTCTTCCTTTTCTTGATCTTCATCTTCTTCAATAAATTCTTCATAGGTTGGGTAGTTTTCATTATTGCTGATTTCTTGTTTCCTGCCTTCATCAACCTTCACATCCGCACTCTCCACAATTTTCTTTAGTCTTTTGTTGTAGCATGTGTAAGCTTTACTTTTTGTTGAGTAACCAAGAAAGATACCTTCATCCGATCTATCTTCAAATTTGCCAAGATTGGCTTCGATCCGTTTAATGTAACACTTGTTGCCGAACACTTTGAAGTATTTTGCTGTAGCCTTTTTGCCAAACCATAGTTCATAAGGTGTTTTGCTTTCATGCGGCCTTAACATACACCTATTCTGAATATAGACTGCAGTATGAACTGCCTCTTTCCAGAACCTGTCAGCAATTTTGCTCTCTGTTAACATGGTCCTTGCCATTTCCTGCACAGTTCTGTTCTTTCTTTCAACTACTCCATTCTGCTGAGGTGTTCTTGCTGCTGAAAATTGTCTTCTTATTCCATGTTTTTCACAGAATTCGGCAAACTCATTTGAAATAAACTCTCCTCCTCTATCAGATCTCAAGCATTTAATTCTTTTTCCAGATTGATTCTCAACAAGATTTTTGAAGGTTTTAAACATCTCAAAGGCTTCTGATTTCTGTTTCAGAAAGAGTACCCATGTCATTCTGGAAAAATCATCTATACACAGCATAAAATATTTGTATCCATTTATGCTTTCTGTCCTCATGGGTCCACACAGATCAGTGTGAATCAGTTCTAACGGCTTGCTTGTGAAATACTCTTTTGCTTTGAAAGTAGATCTGGTTTGCTTCCCCTTTTGGCATGACTCACAAATGTTGTTTGATGGTTTACCAATAGTGGGTATGTCTCTTACTGCTCTTTTCGAGCTGATTTTTACCAGATTATCAAAGCTTATGTGACCGAGTCTTTTGTGCCACAGCCAATTTTCTTCTTCCTGTCCAACCAAGCAAGTTCCTTCTGAAGTCTCCGAGAGAGTATACAAATTTCCAGAAGTTCTCAGTCCAGTGGCTATTAACTTTCCATTTTTTGTCTTTCTTACTTCACAGCCCTCCTTCTTGAAAATTACTTCATGACCTCTGTCACAAATCTGACTTACACTCAGTAAGTTATGCTTCGATCCTACCACAAAAAGAACTTCCTTAGAGTTGATTTTACCGTCACTTAACTTAACTGATCCTTTACCCACTATCTTTGCTCCATCATTGTTTTCGAATTTTACAGAACCACCTTCGTATGTCTGTAGCTTGTCAAACTTCTGTTTGTCTCCTGTCATATGACTGGAGCATCCACTGTCCAGAATCCAAGGTGCAGATTTATTCTAGGCTTTGAGGGTTGTTTGAACGATCAGAGATTCCTTGTCTTTCTTCGGTTGCTCCTTTTCTTTCCACTATGATTTGACAGTAGATCTGGTCACTTGCTTTACCTTCTCCCTTTCATTGGCTTGTGACAGTTTTTCGAGAAATTTTCTGTTCTATTTTGATCCAGTTGATTGATACTTTCTTCCCTGGTATTTATTTCCTGCAAAAGAGCTACGACAATTCCTTGCAATATGTCCGAAGTTATGACAGTTATAACATTCTACAAACATAATCTATCAAAGGAGAAAAAATATTTCTACTAGTAAAATTTCTTTGTTTTACATTATATCTACAACTTGAGATTTTATGACCATATGCATTGCATTTAAAACAATAACCAGAAAAGGAACGAGTGTACCTGGGTAATGGTTGTTGCCATGTTGTAGTAGGAGCAATGGGTCTTCTTCTTCTTTGATATGTGACTTTGGTAAATCCATCATTTGCAGATCTCCTTTCAAGCTTGGACTTATTGCTTTCTTTTGCATGATCTTGTTTATCTTGATCAACCTTGATCTTGTCTTTATTCCTAATTGGTTCTACGATTCATGACCTTTGAGTCCTTTGAGGATTCTCCTTCATCAAAGCCTAAACCAAATTTGATACCCGTAGGCCTTTGATCATTTAACATTTTATTTAGCTTCGTAGAACTGTCTTCAAATTTATGATGACAGCTCAGTTTTCGATTCATCTCTTCTAGCTGCAATCTTAATCCAACTATGTCTTCTTCTAGCTTGTTGCACTCATTTATTTTCACGGTTAGCTGTGCTTCAAAATCTTTAGACTTTTTCTTATATTCTTCAGTTTGTACTTTCAAACTGATTATTAAATTGCTAGCATCCTCAAATTTCCTTGAAATCTTTTTATTTCTTTTCCTTTCTGCACTTAACTCTTCAAGTGCAGCAACCAACTCACCTTCCAGATCTATCTCAGCCTCATCCTCTAATTTTTCTTCACATTCCTGGGTTTCTTCTGTTCTCTGTTCTTCAAAAGCCATGAACAAGGCTTCACCAGTTTCTTCTTCTGAGTCCTCACTGGAACTATCTTCAGAAGAGTCAATATTCTTTGAAATGAAGCTTTTCTTCTTGAAGTTCCTTTTTCTAAACTGTGGTTTCTTTTTCCAGACATTTCTTTCTTGGTGTGTCCCTTCATCACTTCTATTTTTCTCATTCATTGGGCATTTTGTTGCAAAGTGCCCGATGCCTCCACGATTAAAGCACTTGAACGGCGACTTACCTCTGTACTTTCCTTTTCCCTTTACCAATTTTCTAACAAAATTTGCTTCAGTTTCATCTGTAGATTCTTCTTCCTCAGATTCTTGTTTAGATTTTATATTTTTCTGTGCTTGAAAAGCTGCTTCTCTGTCTGAGGGCTTAGTTTGTCCAATCCTCATTTCATATGTTGTTAGAGAACCATGCATTTCATCCATACTGAAAAAATTTAAATCTTTTGCTTCTTCTATGGCAGAAACCTTTGCATCAAACCTTTTATTTAGAGTTCTTAGTACCTTCTTCACAACGATTGCATCTTCCATTTCTTCCCCGAGTCCTCTTATTGCATTGATGATTCCATTTACTCTCAGCAGATAGGCTTCAATGTTCTCATCATCGGTCATCTTTAATGCTTCGAACTGGGCACGATGTGTTTGCGGCTTAGCTTCCTTGATTTTGCTATCTCCTTCATGAATGCTTTGCAGTTTGTCCCATATGTCTTTAGCAGATTTGCAGTTCATGATGCGTATCAACTCACTTTCTACTAATCCACACATAATAGCATTCTTGGCTTTCGAGTTGTTCTCAAACTTTTTCTTCTCAACCGCATCTGTTGGAGGAACAGTGGGTATGGTGTATCCATTTTCAACAGATTCCCAAATGTCATAACCCAATGCACATAGATAAGTCTGCATCCTCAGTCTCCAGAAAGAATAATTTGTTCCATCGAACAGAGGAGCTTTGTTAGAAGAAAAACCTTCACCATCGGCCATTGTGTTTATTCCAAGATCACCTTAGCTGATTAAGCTTGTACAAGTGCCTGGCTCTGATACCAATTGATATTCTCACAATGACACTGAGAGGGGGGGTGAATCAGTGTAACTATTTAAAATATTGAATCTGCTATTCTTAAAACTTAATACTGCTAGCTTAAAAACAAATAAAGCAAATATAGCACAAGAGCATCACACAACACAGGATTTAACGAGGTTCACCAATGTGGCTACTCCTCAAAAATGACTGTTTGGACTACAATCCAAATCCAGTCTTTGCAAGGATTCTTTCTTTACAAATGATTCTCCAGCACCCACTGGAAGGAGCACCAACCCCTGATTTTTCTGCTGCAACAGATAGGAGCACCAACTCCTTTTACCAAGCACCAACTTGGATTTCAAATTTTAATAAAATATTGACATAGAAATGCCTTCTCTATTGCAAGACCCTGACTGGTCCTTAGCTCATTCAATTTTGTCACAGAAGCATAAAAAGAATAGTTACAATCTCAGTATCTTCTATTTCACAGTCAGAACCTCTCTACTGATTTTTCAATGAAATTGCATTCAAGTTCAGGTTCTTTTTCTTTCACTATGCTTCGAACAGCACCCTTTCCACAACCTTCTCTCTTTTATTTATTTTTCATGAATATTCACGGTTGCGGTAACCTCCTACTGTGCTTGTTCGAGTCTTTTTATATGATTTTCTCGAATGACTCAATTTTTAAAACGGCTCGACTTTCCCTCCTAATTTCCATGCATTCTCGGCTACGGTCAATGTGTCAAACCCACTCTGACATGTTCTGCCTTTTAGCCGCTTTCTTTCTGACTCACTCTGACATTCTGACAGCATTTTTCTCTGCACATTCTGACAGTCTTTTTCTCTGCACTTCCTGACAGCCTTATAGCGCGTTTCGAAGCTCTCTGATTCTTTTCTTCCAAACTATATGAAACTGCTCTCTTAACGCTTTTGCACTTTTTGATGACACTCTTTTCTATACTCTGTCGATCCTTCTATTCTACCTGCAACTGCCGTATCTGATATGCACAACCATCGAGAGGATTTCTTGTTTGAAGAGATTATCCGGAATATTGCGCTTATGACAGCTTGCAGCATCACGGCCCTGCAATAGCTGTTCTTTTATTAAATGCATTGCATCGTAACTTCCCTTGTCACTCCAGTTAACAGTTGTAGTATTTTCTCTAATCTTTCCCCAACACCTGTCATTGGGAACTGTAGATCTGACTCTAGTTAACTCTACGTAACTGGCGCTATTTTGACACCTGTCACAGTGCATGCATTTTTGGCCTTTTTCTCGCCAAACTGTTACCTGTCGCGATATCGTGACGTTTTTCGCCTCCTGGACCTTCTCTCTGCATGCACCCGCGAAAATGATACATGTCGCGAAATCGTGACACTTTTCGCTTTCCAGCACCTTGCTCCGCTTCCACCCGCGAAAATGAAACATGTCACGAAATCGTGACACTTTTCGCTTTTGCTGACGTCATCTTCAAAGTTGTCATGAAATCGTGACGCTTCTGGCTTCCAACGGCTTCTCTCGCAACTTGTCACGAAATCGTGACACTTTCAGCTATTTCTGACGTCATCACCAATGTTGTCACGAAATCGCGACGCTTCTGGCTTCCAGCGGCTTTTCTTCCACCTTGTCGCGAAATCGTGACACTTCTCAGTTTCTGACGTCATCCTCCGACTTGTCGCGAAATCGTGACGCTTCTGGCCTCCGTACAATTCTTTCTTCATGCAGCCGCGAAAACCTTACTTGTAGCGAAATCGCTACACCTTTCTGACTTAACATTTTTCTTTGCTGCGGTTTCCAAAAATCTAACTTTGTTGGCTTGGTGTTTCCTCTTGCTTCGACTTGCTGATCTCAAGACTTGTAGCGAAATCGCTACCCCATTGTGTTTTGTGTTTTGCACTTGTAGCGAAATCGCTACACCTATGCCCCTTGCTTTTCAAACTTGTGTCAAAGTCGCTGCCCCTTTGCACCTTTTATTTCGAACCTGTAGCGAAATCGCTACACTTTTCGCCTTGCATTTCGAAGCTGTAACGAAATCGCTACACTTCTCCGCCTTGCATTTTGAACCTGTAGCGAAATCGCTACACTTTGCTGCCTTGCACTTTGGACTTGTAGCGAAATCGCTACACTCTTGCATTTTGTATTTCGGACTTGTAGCGAAATCGCTACACTTTCTTGACTTATCACTTTTTCTTTGCTTTTGCCAGCGAAATTGCAACATGTAGCGAAATCGCTACGCTTTCTTCACTTTGCTGCTTTGCCTCCAACATGTCGCGAAATCGTGACAGTTTTCATGAACTTTCTCTCTCCTCATTTTTGTCGCGATGTCGCGACACTTTGCGCCCTTAGTGCTTTTCTTCCAAAACTGTCGCGATATCGCGACACTTTCTCATGCACTTTCTCTCTCATCCTTTTTGTCGCGAAATCGCGACAATTTTGCTTGCGCCTTCTCTCTCCTCAGCCATGTCGCGAAATCGTGACAATTTTGCATGCATTTTCTCTCTCCTCCGTTATGTCGCGATATCGCGACAATTTGGCATGCATTTTCTCTCTCCTCGGTTTTGTCGCGATATCGCGACAGTTTTCTTCCTTGTATTTTTTTGCAAATTTCTGGATCTGGGTCCCCTCTGTTTTCCTTGAAATTCACTGCACTTGATCTGACTGACCTCTGAACTGCCTCAACTGCACCATTCTGTCTGTGTTGACAACAATGACAATACTTTTGCAATGCTTTTGCTGCACCTTTCTCAACAATCCTATTGTTCCATGATGTTATTGCACCACTATGGAATCTAGAATCACCATGATTTATTTCCAAACACTACCATACTTTATGCCTTTATAACTCCATGTAGATCCTTAATAATATTGATTCCATAAGCCTTACCTCCAAGATTGTTGTTGCTCATGGTGGTGTGGGTGGCAATATGTTTTAACCTTAATCTGACATTCTATTTTTTTTACTATAGCATTTTGTTTTACTATTTTAATTTCTTCCTCAAGAACTTCCTTCATGTGCCCTTTTTTTGGTGCATCTATGTGCTCTTCTATTAGATATTTCATGATTTTTTTTTGTTACTTCTTCCTAGGACTTTGCTATTGTCTCTATTGTATACTAAGCTTTTGATCCCTTTATTGGTTCCTTAATGTGTTCACCTACCATAACTACTTCGTGTTTCTCCTTAGAAGTTTGCTTCTTAGGTTGAGAAATATCCTATAGTGTTATATTCCTTTTTTTGTACTATAACTTCATGAACTTATTTTGTAAATTAATGTTAACAATACCCAAAGAATCCAGCCAAGGATAACCTAGAATAATATCCACAACATCCATCTCAATAACACAAAAAATTGAATGTAAAATATATTTATGGTAATTATAAAATTTCTAAAATATGAACATTCATACCCTCAATTTGCATGTCTTTAATTTTTTGTTACTTGAACCTCCAGTCTCTTAGCCAAAGCAATATTTATGAAATTATATCTGCTACTAGGATTTATGGAAATAATAACCCTTTTCCTCTAAATGTATTCATGAACTTGCAGAATAGAATTTTTAGAATCAAACAAATCCTTTTGATCATTATTTGACCTATCTAAAACCAGAATTGTGGTTCCCTCATCCTTCAAACTATCATCTAAACTTGTTACTTTTTCTCTTCCTTAAGAAATTTGATTTCTTTTACATAGTTTTTAAGTGTATCCATAAAAGTAGCTATATTTTTATCTTTGTTCTCAAGTTCGCATTTTCCTGAGAATGTGTCTTCATATTCATCCTGTGTGTATGTCAAATTATGGACACAAACACAGTTCATATACCAAGGTAAAGCTTCCTCTCATAAATAATAACTAAGCTTACATTTCCATTAAAAATTAGCAGATTTTAGAGATTCAAAAATCTTCCACCATTCCTTAGCATCAATGTCATCATTTCTACTAAATATTGGCAAATCCATAACCTTAACCCCAAAAATACCCAAAGTAACTAGGGTTTAATAAGCTGATATTTCTCTTAGAAGAAATCTATTTAGATGATTCTTAGAGCTCAATCTATTTCTTGGTCTTAAGAAGATGACTCTTTTGGCTAGGGCCTTCACTCCAAGTATGTTTATACATTAGTATTAAGATATTCTTCATCATGTTAGTATGCTATCAACCCCCTTAGTGATATCTTGAATCAAATTTGGTAGTTATCATTATGGCCTAAAGTGAGTTTTTCGATTTGGATTTTTTTCTATAACATGTCCTTATAAGACATCAATTGATAAAATGAGGAATTTTTTGGCCCCTATAAATGTGTGATGTATTACAAATATGGAGAGACTCTGGATCACATTTTTCTTTCTTGTCCCTTAGCTACCCAATTATAGAAAATATTGGCCTCTATCTTGGTTTTTAGACCATACACGTTCACTTCCTTTGAGTAAGCTTGGCATACCTATCCTAGGATGGATGACATGGATAGTTTTATGAAGGAGATGGTAATGGTTAACATTTATTTACTACTATATAAGATTTATAAAGGAAGAAATAATATGAACTTCAAAGATGTTCAATAGGATATTCACTATATCTGGTAGAGTACCTTAGGTATTATTAGGAAAATAACACAACATGTAATGCAAGTTGCCTCCTACCCATCTATATAGTGTAATAGTATTATTGGTAAGATAAATATTTCTTTGGATGAATGGACACAAAGAAATTCTCAAAAGCATAGGTTTCATATTCATCAAGATGGTCATTGGAAAGCCCCTCCTAATAGTGTTGGAAAGAATAACACAAATGGAACTTTGAGAAATAATCCAAAAAGAGTAATTATGGGGGTATAGGAAGACTTTTAGATAGCAATATCATCTTCATATTTGTGGAGAATTTAGGTGTTCTCTCTAATAATATAGAAGAAGGTTATGTTATCCTTTGAGGTCTTCAAGAGGCTACTAAGGTTGGTTGAAGTTTAGTACAGGTAAATTTGAACTCCCAAATGCTCATTAATTGGCTAAAATATCCCACTAAGGCCCCTTCGTAGGACTAGCATTTACAAAGAGTGCTAGAAAAAATTCATAGCCTTCAGACTAGATTTAGGACAACTAATTTTTTTATTTCCCCACAAGCAAAATAAGGTAGTAGATGCTATGACAAAATGACTCTTGGATTGAGGAAATTTAATTTTTTATAGAGACTACCCCAAATGTTGGACACAAAAAATAAGGAAAAACCTCTATCATATCTTATATCTTGATGTTGATGACATTGATTTGTGTGTCTCATGACTTTAAATAAATTATTAGATTCCTTTTTATTTGCAATAGCTTAGTGAAATTAGAGAAGTTTAGCCAATCCTATATAAAAATATCGATGAAATTATTATTTTCTTAGAAGGAATGATGATGTAACCTTCTTGCTCACTCTTAATTAATAGAAATTTTGTTTTAAATATTTTTTTTAGCATAACAAAAAAAACTAGGACTTCTCAAAAATAAAATTCCTCAAATCTAATCTATTCTTTCCTATGAATAATTAGATCTACAAATTTTCTTTAAAATAAAATAAACTACAACTAATTTGCTTATTTGGACTAAGAGATTTTTTTTCTTTCTGATTAATTTTCATGTAACCCAAAAATAATGTCTATAGCCCAATTTCAAACATCCATAACTCCTTCAACACTACTCATAACATATAACCTATATTTTTTGTAGTACTTGAAATGATCTATATGATGGTGTAAGAATATTTTGAATATGAAAACTTAGAAAAATGATATAGTTCATTGAAAAGTATGACAAAGTTATATATTTCTCTTGAAATAATATCTGTAAACCTTGCAAAAATTATTTCCTTTGATACAACCATTGCTTTGATACCACTTGTTATGAAGCTTTGTTTCTCATAAATATAAAATCATATATAATATGCTAAATATTAAATAAATCAACCACTGTAATTAATCCACACTAAACAAGATGTGATAACACCCTTTAGGTAGGACAACACTAATGTTATTCCTTAAGGAAGGAACCACACCATAATACATCCTAAAATAAGATCCACTTCACAAGCCAATATTGTTACAAGAGAACTCAATATGATTTTTTATTATTACCATGACAATATCCCTTCTTAATATACCCATTTTCTAATGTTGCTTTCGGGAGTCAACTCCTAAACCCTTATCCCACTCATCACTACAATATAATATTATAATATAATCATCCTTGGATTATGTGTGGTCCATGCCAATTATCCATAATACCTATACATAATATAATATCATATTCTCATATTCTTATCCCTATGCACCATAACAAATATTTCTTGTTATGAAACTTTATTTTCATTAACAAAAATCATTCATCCATTAATAATATTCCACAAAGATAATCTACGTAATTAAACATAGATATAGATAATACCCTCAAGGTAGAGAAATATATATAATACTCCTTAAAAGAGGAATAACTCCATAAGATCTCCCATGATGAGGAAACTTGGTAGGAAAAAATTATTGCAAGGGAATACTCAATATGAATGATGATTATAATGACAATATGAAGAAACACAAGCTTATACTCAGAGGGGGGGTGAATATTATAAGACCACTGTTTGATTTTCTTTTCAATTCAATATTATAAAGTGTATAGATTGCAGTATCAATAGCAGTTTCAAAGCAATGCACAAAACACCATCCATAAAAGTGACACATCAATTTACGTGGTTCACCTGATGTGGGCTACTCCACAGAGAAAATATTTTGCTAAAACTTTCTCAATCAATATCTTGGTAATCCTTCCTAATTATAATGTTTATGTACCTCTATCCAAAGGAGATGCTGATCTTGTTTTTCTTCGTCACTATTGTACTTTGGTTTTTTGCACTCTATCGCATAGTGTCCATACTTTCCACAATTGAAGCACTTAATAGATCTTACATCTATGAATATTTTGGAACCTTTATCTCTTCTATCATAGTTAGTTTCTTCATCAGTAGATAACTCACTACTTGATTTTATATTTTTACCCTTTTTATTTTTATCCACTTTGAATGTAGCTTCTTTCAGAGGAATAAGATCTTTTGTTCTTATCTCAAAAGTAGTAAGCATGCCAAACAAAGAATTCCTTGTCAAATAATCACTATCAATTGATGTTTATATAGCAGAAACCTTTTCACTATATCTTTTTGGAAGAGTTCTAAAGATCTTATCATAAGCATCATATTCATCAACTTTCATTCCAAGACCTCTCATATCATGTACAAGTTCATCAAAATTATTGAGACAATCATGAATATTTTAATCATCTCTCACTCTTAAGTTCTCAAATTCTCCTTTGATATTTCTGATCTTAGCTTTCTTGACACCTTTATCACCCTCATATATGTCATGCAATAGATCCCACATATCTTTTGATGTTTTACAATCCATAACCTTCATAGATTCTTATCTACCCAATCCTTTTATAATTGTATTCATAGCTCTTGAATTTTCATGCATTAGAAGCTTACCTTCCTTATCTATAGGAGGATTGACTGTAGAATCATATCTAAGTTCCATTGCATTCCAAAATTTATTTCCAAGTGTCATTAGGTGAAATATCATTAGCATACACCAATACAAGAAGTCACTTCCATAAAATACCAGTACGACATTATTGAAGGACCCATCCTTTTTATCCTTGTGATCCATAGTTTTCTTAAACCACTTTCCTTCAAGTTGTCAAACACTTCAAAAGCAACCCTCTCTCATACCAATTGAAGAACACAAGCTTATACTAAGAGGGGGGTGAAAAGTATAAGACCACTTTTTAATTTTCTTTTCAATTCAACATAATGTAGTGTATAGATAGCAGTATCAATAGAAGTAATCAAAGCAATACACAAAACATCATCCACAAAAGTGACACAAAAATTTATGTGGTTCACCTAATGCGAGCTACTCCACAGAGAAAATGTTTTGCTAAAACTTTATCAATCAATATCTTTGGAATACTTACCAATTACAATGTTTATGGACCTCTGTCCAAAGCAGATGCTGATCCCCTAAATCTCAAGTTTGTGGATATTCCATAGGAGAACTCTTTCCCATTCTACTTTGGCTAGTGATCTTCTAGAAGACTTTGTCTCTCTTCTGCACTGACTGGTGGATCTCTCTCCACTTGAAGACTCCTCACTTAGATCTGTCTTCAATTGTCCTAGCTAGTGGATATCTATCCACTAAAACTATGTCCTCTGTACTTTGTCACCTCCAAAGCTCTGTTAATAGGTTCACTCATAACCTTCTCAAATCTTCTCAATAGGCTCACTCAAAACCTGCTCAAATCTACTCAATAGGCTCACTCAAAAGCTGCTCAAATCTTATCCAACTTATTATTATAATATCATGAGGGTCTAAAACTAATCTTAGTCAACTCCTAAACCCTTATCCAACTTATTATTATAATATTATATTATAATAAAATCTACCTTGCTCTATGTGTGGCCCATGCCAACTATTTGTAATACCTATGTATAATATAATATTATATCCCCATATACCTATCCCTAGGTACCATAGCAAGATTTTATGTTTTCTAAACATTCCATCAATTATTCATGTTACGGTTTAGATGAGGATTTCTTTTTAAAATGGTCCACTAAAATATTGGAATTTGATTCCACTTTATTAGTAGTTAGTTGCCTTCTCTTATCCTCCATAGTTTTTGGTAAATTACCATTACTTTTACAAAATTATTGGTTCTTCTTCTTAAACTTCTTATAGCATAATAAATTTTTTATTATCATCTTGACAAACACCTATCCTACCTACATTACCTGGTTTTTCCCAAGAAGCTCCATCAACATTTATTTCAACATACTCTATAAGAGGTCTCTTCCACTAAATCTTATTTTTTCCTTGATTATAAAACTTAACATGATAGGACCAAATCTAATAAGGATACAAAGTCTAATAAGAACTTTGTACTCCCACCAAGATCCTACTTGTATATTTTGTTGTCAAACTTAATATGTTTCCTTCATATTTGCTATTATTCTACTTGACATTTGGATTATTAGCTTGCCTATTATTTTGAATATGAATTGATTTTCTCAAGCCAAACATTCCCCCAAATCATATTTGGACCAATCTCTTGCATATATTTAAGACACTTCAAACTTGATGATGATATTTTTTTATTATAAAAAATATTTAACACATAAATGTGGTTGTTAAGATGCTTGTAACAACTCTAATATAGCCATGTTGACTATCTTTATTATTGTTAGCTTGGAAATAGGATAAGGTAATTGGTTCTTGAGCATTAGGGTTAGGGTTATTATTGATTTAGTCTATAAATAGGTGGAATTATATTATAGCTAATATCATCTTTCATACATGAATTTTAGTTTCCTCTATTGGATAAATGAGACTTTTTCCTCTCCAAGTGACTATGAGACTTTGAACTCTTTAGATCACTAGGATTTTTATTGATTTGAAATGTAGATTTTTGTTACTTGCATTATTGAATTTCTATCCTGAATTTGATTTACAATTCCAATGGATTATTAACCAGGCATTTCCTTTTATGCATTATTGATTTTTTACTACTATTGGTATATTTTTGGAATTTGTTTTATTACAAAACTCTCATCATATCTCATCATAATTTACAAAGATAAGTAGTAAAAGGATAGGTCATTAGAAGGTGATTTCTATTCTCATCCTTTGCTAAGCATAACTCATACTTGTTAGATCCTTCATATCTATGCTTTTTATGGTTTACCTAAGTAATGAATGTATCTAAAGTAGCTAACCAATTAAAAGAATTTATCTTTGGCCACCACTTTAGGTACCACACCTTATTTCGGTTTTTTTAATTTCCTATCTTAGGTCTTCCCCTAAGAGATTTTTATATCCTACCTTCATAGAGTAACTTCTAGAACCTCTTAGACCCCATCCAAGAAAACCAAGGTGTCTATCTTGAGATATCCTTAAAGTAGACAAAATTTGTTTCAAAGTGGTTATTTGTTCAATAAATTGTTGTCCTAGCCATTGCTTATAAATTTTTTAGTGCCAAACCTAAATACCCTCTAGCTATTTTAACATTGATAATCAAAAACTTTAACTCAACTAAACTCTATGCATTTTCTTTTCAAATAATATAGTTCAAGAAACTTCACACCCAAAGAACTATTATGGCCCCAAGCATCCTCCCAAAACAAATATTGGTTTCCAACACCAACAATCCAAATAATATTAACCTTTATAATAATATTTTCAAGCTTAATTTCTTCACATGCTTAAGAATCCTTTCTTCCAAAAGCCATCCTAGAAAAAAGATCATGGTCCTCTAAATTGAAATATTTAAATTTCAAAATTTTCTCCCATAATGAATTATCCTCTTTCTATCATCTAGTTGCTAAAGCTACATTACGAAGAAGAGATTTTCTCGTATCCAAGCCCCCTCTATCTTTTGGCTAATAAATTAGTTTCCAACTTACTTCTTATTTCTTGAAATTCCTCCCCCAAAAAATTCCTCATTAATTAATCTATATCTTATAAAAATCCTTTAAATATTATTAAGACTATAAATTTATAAAATAAAAGAAATTATAAAACTAACTTAATTAAATTCATTATACATATCATATATCTATATAATAATTAATTCTAGATTTTTATCAATTTTCGTAAGAAAAATAAAAATACCCACAAACACAAAATTTAATTAATATTCAAATAATAATTATATATATATATAAACCGTACTCCACATTGTGCTTATGAGTCTTTAAACAATGTTCAAATATTCCGTAATGGTATTGTGCTTACTCTTTTATTTATTTATTTATATATATATATTTATATTTATTATTGTTTTAAGTTTAAAATGAGATAAACATAATTAATTTGAAGTTAAACACTCCTACCATGGGGTTAAAAACTGCCCATCACCTCATAGTTAATTTGGGCACTCTCTAAATAATTAATTTGGGGTTAAACACTCCCTGAAATGCCATAGAGATAATCATAACTAATTTGGGGTTTAACACTGTCTATCCTTTCATAATTAAGTTGGGGTATGGGGATAAACACTTCCTGCAATGTCATAGAGATAATCATAACTAATTTGGCGTTAAACACTGACTATCATGTCATAATTAATTTGGGGTTAAGCACTCTCTATCACGTCATAATTAATTTGGGGTTAAACACTTCCTAACTGAAGGGTTCATGTTACTCTAATTTAAAAAATAATCAAAAAAATGATTTTTTTATTTTTTTTGAGGAGAACGTTTACAAAGTACATCAACAACCATCTTCAAGGGGTTTAAACACAATATCATTTAAAAAACAACCACCATCTTTAACCATGAGGGCAATTGCGTGTCCGCAATTTCCTTAATTTTGCAAGGTAACCACCAGAAAATAGACCTGAGTAGGAAACAAATTATTTGGACATGAGAATTGAAGTTAATAGTAACAAAAGAATATAGTTATATTATTGCAATATATTAGATATCAACACTCGTTAATGAGAGAGCCTATTATAAAGACAAAATTTGGGTATGTTTTCCGTGATATGTTCTTTAAGTCTTTAAAAAAGAAATAGAAGCAATCAAAACCTAAACTTGTTCATCATTGTTAATTGCTTTTTTTTAAGTTTTCTTTGAAGATCTTGAACCATATGAGAAAGTTGACGAAATCTATCAATAACATCTCATGGTGTTGTGGAAGATCCATAGACTTGGAAATGAATGTGACCTACATGTAACAAAAGATCAAAAATCAAGTATGCTAAAGTTATATCCTACATCCAGTAAACACCTTTTTGCATCTGCATTTCCAAATGTTCTTGAGAAAGATGAGTCTACAAATATCCTAGAGTTCAGAAATTTGCTTTAGAAACTCTTATTCACTTGTTTTAGTTTTGGGATGTCTTCTACACTTTTCTTTTTCTCTCTTTTAGATCTTGGAAGCTTTTTCTACTTGATTTTTCTCACCTGAAATTCATTGTTGTGTTTTTATCATTTACTTATTTTGTTCATTGTGAAACGGATTGGTAAGTGCTTGTATGGCCAGGCATTTACCAAGAAGACACCCAAGTTCAAACCTCGGGGGCAACCTATTTGCAAAGGTAATAGTCTGATCCGAATCCTCTAAGTGTGTGCTAGATCGACGATGATGGTATAAATCCCAAGTGACCCATGGTTCCCTACACGCCGAGTCAGCAATAACAAAGAGAATAAATTTGGTGGAAGCAACCCTGTGGTTTGAACTCTCTTTCCAATTATTAAAAATAGTGTGGTTGTGATTAAAGGAAAAAAAAACTCCTATGAACAATAAAAAAATCAAACCTAAACAACCCACTGATAAAAACTCACATATCTTTTAAAATATTACTTTATTATAATAACTACCCTATTATTATAATATTATGTATTTTGCCAGCTACTAGCATTCGTGAAACCATTACGGCGAACGACATGTTGAACATATACCAATACAATTAGCATGACAATGTTGAACATATACCAATACAATTAGCATGGCAATTATCGACAACGTAAATCCATATGCAAAATCGACATGTCTACAACATCCAATAACATGGACAAACGTAAAATCTCAACCTTGGATAGCGAAAACAGATCGTCAATAGCAAGGCTGGTGTCACCTCTTGGGATGAGTTTTACATCATTTAGTCAGAAATTTCCAAGACTGCGCCTTTAATATGCACGTATAAAAGTGGAACGAAATTCCACCATAAAAATATTAATGACTGATTGTATTAAGAACAACAATAATCCCAACATTCTCGAGTTTTCCAGTTTTCCAGCAAAATTTTGCGATTATGTAGCAGCTTACCATGTAAGCGAATGATGTGCACTCTTTCAAGTGTCGACCAGCTTACTGGAAGATGGAAAGATCAAAAAGCACATTCATTGGGGTATGGTGCAAGGTGGCCACTAATCACCGACCAACAATGAATGGTGAATGTATTTTTTTGTTAGGTAATTGGTAAGTGTAAGATTTAAAGGGACTGTTTCCAACTATTGTAAACATCAAGCTACTTCCTTTATTAAATGACACTCTCAAAGTTTAAATCTTTCGAAGTGGAAGTGGAAGTATGATATTGTGAAAATGTGTTGCGAAAGTAGTAGCTGGTACAACTATAGATTGTGGAGCCAGTCGTAATATACGACATTCTGATAAATTATTAGAAATCTAAATCCTGGATCTCTTTACGATAAACGTCTATCCCTCACCCTTTAGAATCAGTCTTTTATCTCACCGTCTTCTAGGCACGTACCTCATCCGTGAACACTCTAAAGTTATCTAAAACTTGTTAACAAACCTTTATCTAAGTAATTGGTGAGTTTTTGGTAGTAAGATAGGGGTTATAATGATAACTTTAAGAATTTGAACCTGTTTGATATTAGAGAATGAAATAAAATAAAGTTAAAGTTTCACATTTTATTATGTAACCCCTTCAAAAGAAAAAATATATCCATATAAAGTTGAATATCACTAGGATGTCATTCTCTTTATTCCAAAGTTTAAGGACTTGGAATTAATACTCAGCAAACTAACCAGGGTCGTGGGCTAAAGATTTATAGAGGTTTCTTACCTAAACAATAAACTACCAATCCAATTTTTTTTAAAAGAAAAAACTAGATTATATTAATTCATTAACCAAAACATTACAATATTATGGTGTTAATATTGTTTACCAGCTAAAACCAAAATGAGGTGGATAAGGAGTAAAGCATCCATAACTAAATATACATAAGAATATAAGCTAATAGCAAAAAAAAGACTATAGCTATATCTTGCTATAATACACCACATATCAACACTCATTTATGGGAAAGCCTGTTATAAGAAGAAATTTTGGGCGTGTTTTTCGTGATATCTTTAGAAGTCTTCAAAGAAAGAAATAGAAGTAATCAAAACCTGAACTTGCTCATCATTGTTAATTGTCTTCTTTTTAGTTTCCTATTGGACCTTTTGAAAATCCTAAACCATATGAGAAAGTTGATGAAGTTTGTCAATAACATCTTGAGGTGTGTTGGATGTTCCATTGTAATGTCCCCTCTCTAGCCAGTCAGTAGTTGTGTGCAGGATTAGCCTACTCTCGGGTTCTCGTAGGCTAATGGGAGTGTGTGGGAGCCCATTGGGGGTGTGTTCGATGCTTGGAGATGTTTCTTGTTGCCAGTTGTCAGGTCTTGGGGTGATTTTGGGATGTTTTGAACCTTACTATTTTTAGTAAGTCGGTTCACTTTGGAATCTTGCGAAACGGGTGTTGGGTTTGAAGCGTCCTCCAAATGGGTATCCATTTCTATCCTCGGTTGGTGATCTTGTTAGGTGAGGACCAAAATATTAATATTTTTTGTGAGGGTGAGTTATCGTAAAGTTAAATTTAATATTTAACTTTAATTGTTTATTAAATGTGCTTTTTGGGCCTAATGGGGACATAAGGTTGTTTTTAAAAAGGGCCAATTGATATAACATGTTTTTGGGCACCCATTTTTGAGGGAAAAAGAGTTTGAAAATGAAATTACATTAAATTTAAGTTAATGAGGCCAAAAGTGGCGTGGGTTTTTGGAGGAAGATATAAAAGTTGCTTTTTCTTCATTTCTAGGGATTCTGGTATGCACATTTTGTCTAAAATTTGGAGATTGGCCTGTCAAAGGGTTTCAAGCTTCTTGAGGACGAAAACCCTCTTGAAGAACATCATCTTCGAGTGTGAAAGATCACTCCTGGGTGGTTACAGAGGTAGCTTCACACAGAGGTTGCCATTGAGCTTCAACAGAGACAGATTCAGAGCTTCCTGCAAATATTTTGGTTTGATTTTTGTATTGTGTGCAAAAGGGAAGGGTGTGTTTGCTTCAGATTTATTATTTTCCTTGTTGCAGCAGATTTTTCAGTCTATTCCTTGCTGGGCCGTACATTTTGTGGGTTTTTCAAGACCCGGGTTTGTGCCTGTAGCTTTCTTTGGAGACGGCAGTGCGATTTGAGCTTCTGGGTGTTTGAGGATTGCAAGGAAAAGGGGTGTTTTGTGTTCAGATCTGTTATTTATTTTTGTGCAGCAACTTCTACAACTGATTTTTGTTGGGCCATACCATTCTAGGGTTTACCCAAAACCCCAAGTGCTTCTTTTGCTTTCTTTGGAGCCGATAGGGTAATTCGGGCAACTGGGTGCTGGAGATTTCACACCGGGTTTTGTCTGAGCCTGAAGAATTTGATGTTGAGTTGTGTGTTGCAGACCTTGTTGTTGTACACACCTGATTTGTGTAGTCCATACCATTCTTTATTGTTCCAGCATAGTGGCACAAGGTCCCGGTTTCACTAGTTTTGCTTTCGAAGAGGTTTCTGCTTCTGGGCAGTGTATATTGCAGCTTGTTGGGTCTCATGACCATCTCTATGTACTTATGAAACCCTCCTGGTATTTTATGAGAATAAATTTCAGAATTTCCTTATTTTGTGTCTTTTCATTTCCTATCCAACATTTTCTTTATTTCTCAATTGCAAGCAAAAACTAAACAAAGGCACAAAATATCAAAAAGCAAAAAATATCAATCTAAAAAACAAAGCAAATTCATAGGTAGTAAATTTTCAAAGTTACAAAGGGGGTGGGACATTACATGGTATCAGAGCTAGGTTCAACACTGCCAACCTGTGGACACATAGATTATTTTTCACATTCATGGAGCCACCCAGTGATGGGACTAGTTTTCATCATGAGTATTGGCAAAGTCGGCTTGAGTATTGGGAAGACCAGCGTAATATGACAAAATATTGGCAAGAATATGTAGCTTTTCCAGAGGACCTAAAAGCAGTATGGTCTTTCGATGAGTTCTTGAGATAGATATGGATTGATATTAAGGATGGAGGACACATATTTGAGCAAAGGAGGCAAGAATGGGTTGCTTCTACTACTGCTCATGGATGGGTCAAATAGTGCGAGGAGCAGTTGCAATCTTTCTTGGTCAATGATGAGCACATAGAAGAAGAAGAACCCAAAATAGAAGTTTGTCATGAAGACAAGATTTCATCACATGAGGTATGTATGGCTGAATCTCAAATTAATTCTATTGGCATGCATGCACCTACAAATGATGAAGTTGTGCATGATGAAGACATTAAAATAGCAACATTGGATGTGACTGTGAAACAAGTTATTGAAGACCCTAAGATTGACAGTTGCTTTGATGAGACTAGTGGAATTGATGTTAGTGATGTTAATATGGTTGAGATCACTAACACTCTTTCTGGAAAAGAGCATGATGAGAGTGTTGTTGCCTTCTATCCCGATGAGTTCGCCAATGCTTATTCAGATGTTAAGCATATTGAGTATGATGCAGATAAGCATTCAGTTCATAATGATGAGAACACAAATGCAATTTCAGATTTAGTGCATGTTGGTGGTAGTGATGATGAAGTTTTCAAAATTGCATATAGTAACATTTCTTTATCACTATCCAGTGAGGTTAGCACAGGTGGATTCGGGTTTGGTCTTCAAACCGAACCTTTGGAGGTATGTATTCAAGATGGTTTCACTTCATTGCAGGATGATTTATGTATAGTGGCAGACTTGCATGATGAGCATAATTTTCATGTTGAGTCAGAATTAAGTGATCAACACTTAATCCCTTGGGATCCAGGTGTTGCAGCCCCAAATTATGGCAAAGGATCACTTTGGGATGAAATTTCTCTTACCCAAAGTGATGATCTATCTTTGGAGCAAATAATATGCGAAGAGGGAGCTTTAGCAGATGATGATTTTGAAGGGGATAATCAGGTAAATAAATCAAAAACTTTTATGCATAAATCTGATTTTTATCCGAGGGTTAGTGAAGACTCAATTATTGCAGCCTTAACCCATTTTGATAACACCCATAAATTCATTGAAGAACTTTGTTGGAAGGCTCAAGTTGAGAGGAGGAAAAATGGTGTTGAAGGAATTACCCCTATTGCTGATCTGCAGATAGTTAAAGTAGCCTTGGAAACTATGAAATCAGATTTCATGAATATTCTTTCAGACAGGGATCATTTCATCAAGCTTGCTGAAGAGACCCTTGATGCATTTAAGGGTAGAGAGGACGAAGTTGATAAGCTCAATCTTGAGCTTAAGTCTACTAGAGGCTCACTGTCAGATGCACATGTGACATTGTATGAAACAAAAAGGAAACTTGCTGCTGTCATAAAAATTAGAGAACAAGAAAATGAAGAAAGAGCTAAGGAGATTGGATGAGTGATAGAAGAACTTGACAACATACAGGAGGACTTTGATTTAGTTCAATGTCCCAAGAACTCTGAAAATGCAATTTTGGATCAGCAGGTAGATTGGGTTGAGCAAGAGGATACTAGTATTTTTTAGTTGTTTGACAATCCATTGTTTGAGATGGATATTGAGTCATCCTTGGATAATCCACTCTTTGAGATGCATGATGTTGGTTTGCTTCCTTATGATGATCATGATGATTCAGAGCATTATGGCATGATGGTGGACCTTGTGGACTCACCACAAGGAGAGGAGTTCTATCCTGATGCAGGGGCTATTGAGGTGGAGAGGCCTTGTGTGGGATCTACACACTTTCCTAAATCCACTAATGATGACATCCATATGTTGATTGGTATGGAGCAGTTTTAGTGTGACAGAGCTTCTTGGGAGGAAAGTTCCTACATCCAGAATCACTTGTATGAGTTTCTTGGCATCAAAGATGATAGGAGAGGTAAACCATGGGAGGTTGTTGAACAAATGAACAAGAAGTACGTTGTTGTCCCCTTTGTGAGCAACCACCTCATGAATCCATTTGTGAACATGCAAGTGGATTGGAGAGAGATTTTGAACAAGAACTAGAGACTGGCAGAGTTGGTGACTATTTTCGAAGTAATTTCAGTTTTGGATGTGTTTGGATTTTGCACTTTAGGTGATATATTTCAGATTTGCAATAGTGGTGTTACTTGTGGTACACTGATTTTCAAAAAATCAGACCATGAGGTGACATTTTCAGATTTGGACAGCTATAGTTCTATTCATTCTTGGAGCTCTATGATGCATGGTAAGGTTGGAATTTGTCTTTTAATGATTGTTGTTGCTAACCCAATTCAGTTTTGGATGAGAATTTGGGTTTCCAGAGTGTTTTATTGCAGTCACTTTTTGCTCATGAATGAAATATCATGTAATGATGCCCTTTTGCTTGCTACTGAATCAAAATGTTTGGACATTGGGAGACTTTGTGTGTTCTCAAATTTTGATGGTAGATGCATTACAGGGATGGTTAATTTCAGATCTAGTTGCTGCCCTCACCTTCTGGTATTGAGCTTAGTGACATCCAGATATGAGCAGATAGATTGGTATTCATTCATGGCTAGTAGGCAGCAGGGTGTGGATGATTCTCCAGGAATCGTGCAGTTATTTTTATATCCCACATGGTGGCATGATGATTATCACAGACTTCTCATGGTGTTAGTAGATTTTCTATTAGAGGGTGTCTTGATGATTGTAGATGGTAGTAGTAACTGGGGACAACCGAGTTATACCAGAGGGGTTGAGAGGATGTCTGGGCTGGTTTCTCAGTTTTATTTTTGGTTGTGTGTTCATGCACTTAATTATGGAGATGTTACTAGCACTCATGGTAGGGACAACAGGATTAATGTTGATGTGCAGGACTTGGTGCCAGGGGTCAGAGATTTGGGTGAATAGTATTTTGAGAAGAGTTTTGAGTCTTTGTAGATTTTGGATGCTCTACTTGTAGGGCTTTTTTAGGAGTACTTGTTAGTATTTTCCACACGCATATCTCTTGTGTATACAGGAGTATTTCTTTGTGTTAGTTGCTGCCCCAACATTTTTGTGTTGAGTATTGTGACATCAGACGATGGTCAGTTAGCCCTTGATCCATTGCAGAGTTCTTACCAGTAGTCTATGGGAAACCTTTGGGGTATTGAGCAGATAGTCTATTTCTCTACTTGGGTGATTGATGATTACTGTTGATTTTTTGTATTGTTGGCACTTATATTTTTAGATGATGCCTTGATGATTACAGTTGGTTGGTGTGCTTGGGATTGCTCAATAGACACTAGGAGGTTTAGTGCCATTGAGAGGGTATTAGCTCTTGACTGTAGAGTCATTTTTAGGATGGGTATTGTTGTTGCTTCTAATGATGGCCTCTTGACTGAGTCTTTCCTACATTGCTATGGGGACTTCATGATGAGAGATGTGGAGAATTTCATTCTCCTGATGAGTAGATTGCTTTTCCTCTTGCCCATGAGGGTGACTAGCAGTGGGATTTCTGGTGATATTCTTGCTAAGATGACTTGGCAAGAGTTATTTATTTTTAGCTCTGATAGGTATTTTAGTTCTAGCCTGAAGGAAGCTCATTTCATGGCGTTGCAGTCGGGATTAGTGTAGTTCAGGCACTATGTTTTCATTGTGGTGATCAGTATGGTACAACATAGGAGTGATGGTATTTTCCAGAGGATTTTTTGGGACACTGGGATTCGTTTTAATCTTAGTGATGGATCATTTCTCAGTTTGTTGTTGGAGGTTGACAGAGTGGTCTGGTTCAGTTGCATCAATATGGTGACAGGAGTGGACAGTGATGCCAGTATCGATGATGATTGTTTATGGTGGTGTCTCCATCGTGGGATACTTTTTAGATCCATTTGGGATCCAGGTAGATAGGTCATATTGCTTGAGGGCAAGCAATCTTGGGGAGGGTGGACTGTAATGTCCCCTCTCTAGCCAGTCAATAGTTGTGTGCAGGATTAGCCTACTCTCGGGTTCTCGTAGGCTAATGGGAGTGTGTGGGAGCCCATTGGGGGTGTGTTCGATGCTTGGAGATGTTTCTTGTTGCCATTTGTTAGGTCTTGGGGTGATTTTGGGATGTTTTGAACCTTACTATTTTTAGTAAGTTGGTTCACTTTGGAATCTTGCGAAACGGGTGCTGGGTTTGAAGCGTCCTCCAAATGGGTATCCATTTCTATCCTCGGTTAGTGATCTTGTTAGGTGAGGACCAAAATATTAATATTTTTTGTGAGGGTGAGTTATCGTAAAGTTAAATTTAATATTTAACTTTAATTGTTTATTAAATGTGCTTTTTGGGCCTAACGGGGACATAAGGTTGTTTTTAAAAAGGGCCAATTGATATAACATGTTTTTGGGTGCCCATTTTTGAGGGAAAAAGAGTTTGAAAATAAAATTACATTAAATTTAAGTTAATGAGGCCAAAAGTGGCATGGGTTTTTGGAGGAAGATATAAAAGTTGCTTTTTCTTCATTTTTGGGGATTCTAGTATGCACATTTTGTCTAAAATTTGGAGATTGGCCTATCAAAGGGTTTCAAGCTTCTTGAGGATGAAAAACCTCTTGAAGAACATCATCTTCGAGTGTGAAATATCACTCCTGGGTGGTTACAAAGGTAGCTTCACATAGAGGTTGCCATTGAGCTTCAACAGAGATAGATTCAGAGCTTCCTGCAAATATTTTGGTTTGATTTTTGTATTGTGTGCAAAAGGGAAGGGTGTGTTTGCTTTAGATTTATTATTTTCCTTGTTGCAGTAGATTTTTCAGTCTATTCCTTTCTGGGCCATACATTTTATGGGTTTTTCAAGACCCGGGTTTGTGCCTGTAGCTTTCTTTGGAGACGGCAGTGCGATTTGAGCTTCTGGGTGTTTGAGGATTGCAAGGAAAAGGGGTGTTTTGTGTTCAGATCTGTTATTTATTTTTGTGCAGTAGCTTCTACAACTGATTTTTTTGGGTCGTACCATTCTGGGGTTTACCCAAAACCCCAAGTGCTTCTTTTGCTTTCTTTGGAGTCGATAGGGTAATTCGGGCAACTAGGTGCTGGAGATTTCACACCGGGTTTTGTCTGAGCCTGAAGAATTTGATGTTGAGTTGTGTGTTGCAGATATTGCTGCTATACACACCTGATTTGTGTAGTCTGTACCATTCTTTATTGTTCCAGCATAGTGGCACAAGGTCCCGGTTTCACTAGTTTTGCTTTCGGAGAGGTTTTTGCTTCTAGGCAGTGTATATTGTAGCTTGTTGGGTCTCATGACCATCTCTATGTACTTTTGAAACCCTCCTAGTATTTTATGAGAATAAATTTCAGAATTTCCTTATTTTGTGTCTTTTCATTTCCTATCCAACATTTTCTTTATTTCTCAATTGCAAGCAAAAACCAAACAAAGGCACAAAATATCAAAAAGCAAAAAATATCAATCTCAAAAACAAAGCAAATTCATAGGTAGTAAATTTTCAAAGTTACAAAGGGGTGGGACATTACATCCATAGAATTGGGAATAAATGTGTCCCACATGTAACAAAATATCAAAGGTCAAGTCTGCTAAAACTATATCCCATGGAGGAGCAGATCCAATAAACACCTTTTTGCATTTGTACTTCCAAATGTGCTTGAGAAGGATGAGTCTACAAACATCCCATCACTTCCAAATGTGCTTAAGAAGTATGAGTCTACAAACATCCCATCACTGTCAAATGTGCTTGAGAATGATGAGTCTACAAACATCCCAATTCCATAGACTTGGGAATGAATGTGTCCCACATGTAATAGAAGATCAAAGGTCAAGCCTGCTAAAACTATATTCCATGGAGGAGCAGATCCAATAAACACCTTTTTGCATGTGCACTTTCAAATGTGCTTGACAAGAATGAGTCTACAAACATGCTGTATTTTGAGGTACTGATCTAGATGAGAAAAACCAAGTAGAGAAAGCTTCCAAGATCTAGTGAAAGAGGGAAAAAGAAAAATGTAGAAAATATCCCAAAATGACTTAGCCATGTCACAAAGCCAAAACAACTGAATAAGAGATTCTAAAACATTACAAAAATTTCATTAAGGGTAAATGTGTAAAATCAAAGCCAAAGCATTACAAAAATTGCATTGAGGGGAAATGTGTAAAATTGAAGCCATACTTTCAGAAGTTTAATATTATTGATGCAAAATTCGTCATCCAAGAAGTTGAGTTTGGATTCAATAGAAAAAATCCAAATTTTAGTAGCAAGAGACTATCATTGGGCATTGGTAAAATTCACTTACCACTTGACATTGAGCTTAGATTCTAAAGAAGGAGAAACCAAAAAAAAAATTGTAATTCGACTAGAAGTAATGAAAGAGATTCTATGACCATTAAGCCATCTCCAATCATTCCATATACTATGGAAAAAATTTCCCAACTTTATAAGGACCTCACAAGGGATAGAAGCCACAAACAAGCCATAATACTCTTTGAACCTAGAGGGAAGGGAGCAATAATTATAGATATGGCTCTAAGTAAGAATTGAGAAGCTATTCGGATCCCAAATATCTCTAATTCTATTAATACATTTCTTCAAAAAAAGCTAGATCTTGAATAACTCTACTTAAAGCTAAAGTTTTATCATTATGGAGGATAAGTTTATTCCACCAAAGACTATTAAGATGATGCTTAGACCATGTCTTAAGGATTTAGACTTCCAAACCAATAAATGAGAAACTGATTGCCAAGCTTTCCAGTTTTGGGTAACTGGAATAGATCCTTTAGCCATAAAGTAAGATTCATTAAGAACCTTTTCCTTCCATGGGGTTTCTTTCCATATACCTTTGTGGGTAGTTAGAGATATTGTGTAATGAAATAGGTGTTATGATGTTCCAGTATAGCTAGCTATTCAATAATGACCTAAAGATAAGATGCAACTAGCTATCTCTATATCTCTATGAGGCTAAGTTTTATTCTTAGACACTTTCTTAAATTGTCAACCAATATATTTTAATCATTGAATTATGAGTTTTTTTAAACTAGATAGCTATTCAATAATGACCCAAAAAATAGGTGTAGCTAGATATATCTATGAGGCTAAGTTCTATTCTTAGATACTTTCTTAAATTATCAACCAATATTTTTTAAATCATTGATTTTTGAGTTTTTAAAAAAATGGTTACTTTAATGGAGTGGATTAATCCCCCAATTAGAGATATGAAGTTGTTACAATGCATTATCCTCACTAAATTGTTGTACAAAGCACATACTTGGTGTAATATAAAGTCCCTCTGAGAGTTCATTTGCTTCCCTATTTAGTTCTGTATAAATATACCAAAAAGTAAAAGATTTAGTTTGATCCACAACTTCATTTCATATGAAGCCCCTCTGAGATTTCATCTGCTTCCCTATTTAGCTCTCTATAAATATACCAAAAATTAAAAGCTTCAGTTTGGTTCACAACTTATTTTATTTAAGAGAATATGGATTGTAGACCCATGTTTTCCATCTTGAAAACACCGCAAATTTAGATTTTTTTTGTTAAAAATATTATTAGTTTTATTTTTACCCTTCAACATTGAAGTGAAAGAAGTGGTTTAACTTTTTATTTTAAGATAAAAATTTAACCATCGAAAACTTTTATTTATAGATAATATAGCAAAGTATTTCAACCAACAACATAATAATCTTACAACAATGTATTGATTTAGACCTAAATATCTTCATTAAAAGTCCATGTTTTTAACCATGTTAAGTTCATATTACTACTATAGTATTGTAGGCATCCAATGTTGAATACATTGTCAATATTTAATTTTTCAAACACTTTCATCAATCAGCCAATCAATTAGCCAAACTGAATCAATTATCCTTATGACCAAATTTGAGGTATTTATTACTCTAGAAGCAAAATCATTAGGGCATGGGCATAACTGCCGACAATTATTTAATGTCCTTTTACAAAATTTAAATTTTTATCATGTTTTGCCTAAACTTGACTACCATTATTCATTCTAATAAAAGTGTTAAAGTGTTAGCACTACTAATGCTATCACCCTCAAATGCTTTTTACTATCATCTATAAAAACAAAAAAATGATTGCTAGTACCTTCCAAGTCATTCATCATTACTAGATCCAATTACCAAAATCTAGTTCATACTGCTATTAGAAATCCCATGCCTCATATTCTAGGTAGCGATTTTATAGAATTTGAGTTTTCATCATTTCTTACCTAAATTTGACTACCAATGGTCATTTCAACAAAAGTGCTAGAGTGTTATTACTGCCATCACTATTGTGCTCCAATGATTTTAACTATTATGCACAAAAAAAAATTATGAGTACCTTTTAAGTCATCTATCATTAATAGATCTAATCACCAAGATCTAATTTGTAGCACAAGTAGAAATTCCAATTCCAAGAATTTTCATTTATAATCTTCCTCTTTTAATAATATCTTGATCCCATTTCAAATTCTTAATCTCAAATTTTATAATCTTATGCAATCCTTCCCCCAAGGATCCATGGTTTCCTATAAATCTAGCACATGAGATGCTCAATTGAGATAATCTGGTAAAGCAACAAAATTCAAACAAAATTTATCTAGATTCATAAGAATTCATCTTCATGCATGGAAATGTTATGCCAATTTTTTTCATAAGTTTATGAAGGTATCCTTCAAGCATCCAAGCTCTTATCCTTTGAAGAATCCAACATCTCATCCTTGCAAGCATCCAATCATTCAATCACTCAAGTCTCCAAGCATTCAAGCTCAATCTCTAAAGCATATTCAAGCAACAAGTAAGCTTCAATCAAGCTTCCACAATAAGGGTAAACAACCATAAAATATTAGAGAAACAAGCATGCTTAGGGTTGTACTCTTTTCCTTCATTTTCTTTTGGTATTTTCTTTGCTTTTACAACTCTAATCCTAAATCTTACTACATAATAATTTTCTTTGATTATCTTATTTATACATTGTTTGGATTTCATCTTTTATCATTGTTAACCTACATTTTAAGCAAGAAATATTTCTATTTTTTGTTATATAGTAGGGTCCTTGTACCTCTTGGTGAGGGACCTTCCTTGTATCAATCATCATGTCATCAAATATTACATTTAATTTTATTCTGATAAACTTTAAAGTGAAAGAACTACTAGATTGTAGATCTGAAGGTGTTATTACTCCTTTTTTTAACATGATCATAGACAAAAATAGTATTATATGTTAGACAAAAGCATTGATAGTGCTATTACTATCCCTATAGTGATTCTACCACTAATAATTTAATTCATGTTTTTATTATTCTATCATTTTTTAGATCCTATATAAATAGGGGTCTAATGTTGGTCAAGGGAGCTTGAAACTCTCCTCCAGCTCGATTAGATATCTTCACCACTAATCCCTTATTTTTTTGTTTGTTTTGTAGGAAAGCAAAAGTCCCACTAGGATACAATAGAGCTGACAGTGCTTATGTAAGAATAACATCACTTTTGTCTCTATGGTAGAACTAGGTTCTTTTGTTCCATACCACTTTTACTTTAGCATTTAGGTTTTTATATTTTTTTGCTATTTATAAAATATAGTTTCTATTTTCTATTTCTTCTTTAAAATAAATAAAATGAAATAATAAACTAGTTTAATACTTTGTCATTTAATGGACCAACTAAACCATTAATCTTCATATCAATAGATCAAAATCATATACAATCCTATTTAGGGTGTTTCTTGCATCTCTTTTGGAACTTTTCCTTTAAAAGAGACCATTTTTTCTTTATCATCAAAATTAAAAATAAATTTAATTTTAGGCATTCTTGTTATATTTGTATTTTCCATTAATGATATATTAAGGTAAGGCATAGTCAGAATATCTTAGGAGAAGCTTAGGTGTTCTTCAATCAATGCATTAAACTATAGACTCTAATCTCATAAATTGCCCCTATCCTTGATGAGAGGAAGGAGAGGGAAGAATCACAAAAAAGCCATTAACAATATTTTTCCAATCCCCTTCATCACATTTTGGTGAACTTTATGTGAATGCCATAGCAGATCCTAATATTTTCTTGACCAAGCTAAACCTTAGTCAAACTAAAATTTAATCAAGATCACTAATATTATTTATTTATATTAGATCATTATAAATCTAGATAACAAGAACATAACCAATTACTAGTCCTATTAAGGGTGTTTGCAATCCCTTGAGTAACTTCCATACAAGCTACTAGGATACATTAGGTATATAGCAAGCTTAGACCACCAAATGCCCACATAGGGTCTTGTGCATACTTATACCTAGTAATGAGTATATTATAATGGGTTAATGGGAGTCATAAGGAAGTATTACTATTACCACTCGTAAAATCTTGACCATGTATTTAGGAGGTCACTTCTACATATCATTGGCAAGCCACATATTAGCTTTCTCTCATGTATAACAAGTATTTAAAGAGGAGTTAGGTATATCGAGACCTTCTATTTATAAGGAGGTCCTTGAGGTATATTGGTCAGATCCAATATATCAATCAAGAGGATATAATATTGCTAAAATATATATTTCTTCTTTAACCAACTCTATAAACTTTAAAATTTAAATAATCTTTCTTCCCTTTCAAGCCTATGATCAAGAAACACTACCTAACTCATAATTGCTTAATAGTTGTCCATAAACCTTAATCCTCTTGTGGAAGTAGGGTTATGCGTAAGGTATCGGCCCCAAAATGTATTTATAAAAATTTGGCAAATCAGTTTTGAAATCCAAGCGAATAGTATCCAAACACATGTAGAAGGTTCACTATTATTAGGGGTAATGTTGGAAATTTAAACTTAAAATGGTCAAATTATTATAAAATTGGGTGAATCAACCCAAAAAATATTTTCACCCAAATTTTTTTGGCTAATGGGCTTTAGTCAAGGGTCCCAAATATTAGCCAATTCCAAATTTTGAAAATCCTAATTTTAGCCAATTTGGCGATAAATAGTTGCTATGCATAACCCTATGTGGAAGGTTATGATGACTAACCCATACTAGAGAACCCAATGTTATATACCTAAAACTTGTAAGACATTGAGGTATATTTAATTGTAATAATATGGACCATGTATTTTGTTAGATGAATACATTCAAGTATATGTTATTGTAATAAGGTGGACCATGTATTTATTTATAAATGGGCCATGTGTTAAGTTACGAGAGTGTGTTGTTATAGAATATTTTAATTAGCTACTTTGTTATAGAATATCTTTGTTGTTAGTATTATGAATGTAATTGTCAATATTATAAATGTGACTATCAATTATGAATGTAATCATTGGTATTATGAATATAACTGCTATAAATTAGGTGAGTCAGGAATATTGTCATAGTCGGATGTCAAATAATATTTTCTTAAGACGTCGAGAAATATTCTAATAAATATTATAAGATGGGAAGGATGTAAATCTCATGGGGTAGAGAATAATTTGCATAATTTGAAATGAGGTTGCCCCTCAAAGAGGCCTACAATATTAACATTTCTCATTCTAAATTATTGCAATTACTTTTCTTATGTTTCATGCATATACAATTTTTATTATCGAAATGAATTTTGCTTTAATTAATATTTTGTGAATCATGGTTATGTTATCCTTGGCATAGAAAATATTATATTAGTTTAGCATTGTGCTAAGAATTTGAGGTGAAATATTGACACAAGCAAAATAGGTGCATTGCAAGTGGTATTAGGACCTTTTTTAGGGTTTGGTAAGATTTTATTGTGATAAAATTTATTTTTGTTTATCCTAGGCCTATAGGTTAGAAATGATGATTCAACCATTTTAAAATAAAATAGAGTTGTCATTATTGGCTAAGCTAGATTGCTAGTAAAGCATCTAGTAAAATAAGGGGTATCAAGATAATAACCAAGCCTCAGAAAACACCCCTACATGGATCTGAGCTCTCAGGTATCTTCGAGTATCGTAAGATACTCCTATAGGAACCCCTATCCAAACCTTTATATATAAGAAACCAGATTACCAGGTATCTTGGTCGTGTAAAATCCATAGTACACCGAGCACAACACTCAACAAGATTACCCTCCCATATTGTTAGAGATAGGTAGTGTGCTCAAGGGTATGTATGGAATACTCCTTGAGTAGTGGCCTAAAATATTGGTCTAAGCACTATCATTCATTTTTGTAGTATAATATATGGCTATGGAGATTATACAAACCCTAATATAGAATCCATCCCTTCCCTTCTCATCATATCAATAGCAGAGCTCAGGGTATAGAAAAAATGAAATTCAAAGAGTTTAAGAACATATACTCCACCTAAAAATCCCTAAAAAAGTCTATACTATCAAAAATTATCATTTTGGGATATAGCTCATTGTGATCCTCTCACTAAGTTGATATTTTTGATATATAGCATCCAAACACGCTTTGAGACCCTTACTAGAAATAGTAGTCTAGGTTACCAACAAATGTCATTTTGGGATATAGATCATAAAAGTTATCTATTCAAGCTAATCATATTAGTAAATAGCACTCATACACTATTTTGATACCCTTAATAAAAATAGTAATTACTAAAATTAACATTTATATTTTTCGTAAATGCCCCTAGAGACCCGTTATCAAGCAATGGAAACTAGAATGAACAAGATGGAGGAGCAATTTTCCAAACTAGATGCCATCATGGATCTCAAGGATCGCCTATCTTCTATTGTCACCATGCTAGTTGATTTCCAACATAAGTAGGATTAGATGAGCTAGGACATTGAGGTGCTCAAGTTTAGATATTCAATTTTTTATTGGTCTGATGGGAACAGTCCATGTCTTCTCTTATCACCATGCTAGTAGATTGCCAACATAAGCAAGATTAGATGAGCTAGGACATTAAGGTGCTCAAGTTTAGATATTCAAATTTTTATGGGTCTGATGAGAACAATCCAAATTCTCATAAGGTAAAAAGTATTGACCACCCTAATTATTCCAGGATTATTACTAGAGAGAACACTCAACGTCAAATAAGAAATAAAGGCATGACTCCATGAATTCCTAAAATAGATTTTTAAGGTTTTATGGAATAGATTCATAGATTTGGTTGATTAAGGCTAAGCAATGGTATGAGCTACATGAAACTCCCTTTGACCAAAGGATTTTTATAGCTGCATTTCATTTTGACTTGGAAGCACTACATTGGTATCAATGGTTGAGAAAAAACTCCCCAATATTGGTTGGACATAGTTCAAGAGAGAACTCCTTAGTCAGTTTGGGCCATCTAAGTTTGAATACTTTACTAGATCGCTCACTAATTTGAGACAAACATGCACTATGCTTGTGTATATCACTACTTTTGAGAAGTTGGCCAATAGAACTAAATCCCTTCTTGATGATTTTTTTAAAAATTATTTTATTTGTGGCCTTAAGGAAGAGATAAGGATTGAGGTGCAAATTCTTAAACCATCCACTTATATGATGGCTATAGGGCTAGCCAAACTTGTGGAGAATAAATGGAATGCTCAAAGGAAGACTTTTCGACCCCTCACATTTTAAAATAGAACTTTTACATCCACCAATACTCCAAAATATCCAGTGGTTAAGAGGTTAAAATCATAGGAGATGACCAATTGTAGAGCCAAGGGACTTTGCTATAACTATGATGAAAAATGGTCCATGAGCCATAAATGCAAAACCTAATGTGTCTATCTATTGGACATGATCAATCCTTAAGATTCTTGTATAGACATAGGGGAATACTTTATGGATTAAGTGGAAGAATGCCTAGATTCAGTGGATGTAGAACCTCCAAATTATAGTCAAGAAGAAGAATTTCCCATTTTTTCTTTGAATGCCATCATCAAAATATCTACCCCATAGTGTATGATAGTCTAAGAATATCTCGATGGATATAAGGTTTTGATCCTATTGGACTCTGGTAGCACTGATCATTTTATTAATCCAACTATGGAAAAATGGATATATTGCTTCATTTATGGTCATGAACAAGTCCATGTAAAAATTTTGAATGGGAACATCATGAATTGTACTAGGAAGTGTCAAAATGCTCACTTATTAATTGGGGACTATCAATATCAAACTAATATCTATGCAATTCCATTGGATGGATTTGATATGGTATTGGGGTGCCCTTGGTTACGAACATTGGAAACAATGTCCTAGAATGTTTTATAACTTTGGATGTAGCTCACTATCAACAATAGAACCCATACTATTTAGGGTGTGAAAACTAGTAATCTCAAGCTTGTAACATCCCACTAGATGTAGTGACTAATTAAGAAGGGCCATTGACCAATTATGGGAATATTTTGTTATATCCAGTTGTGTGCTATTTAGGATGAATAAGTTTCCTTCAAATTATCAACAATACTAATTAAGATTCAAAAGGTCTTCCTTGAACCCAAACAAGTATCACCTAGTTGGTATGAATATCACATAATCAATTTAATTCCTAGAATTCAACCTCCAAATATTTGACCATATAGGTACCCATATCACCAAAATAATGAGATTGAGCAATTGGTAAAGGAATTATTGGATGCAAGATTCATTTGTCCAAGCACAAGCCCATTTTTAGCTCTATTTTTACTATTCAAGAAGAAGAATGGGTCATCACAAATGTGTGAATACTTTTGTAAACTTAATAATATCACCATCAAGGATAAGTTTACCATTCTAGTGATTGATGACTTGTTGGATAAGTTGCATGGTGCTCAGTATTTCACCAAGTTGGACCTCATATTCAGCACCAAGTTTGGGTTCGAAAGGATGATGTCCCTAAAAAAACTTTCAAAACCCATGAGGGACATTATGAGTTCATAGTCTTACCTTTTGGCCTCACCAATATACTATCAACTTTTCAAATGTTGAGAATAAACTTTTAAAACCCTACCTCTAAAATTTGTATTGGTATTTTTTGATGATATACTTATCTACAATAAAATATGGGAAGAGCACCTACAACATGTTGATCATGTTTTGAAGCTCCTATAGTAGAACCAATTGTCTTTCAAGAAATATAAATGCACCTTTGGAGAAATTGAGGTAGAATATATGGGGCATGTTGTATCCAGAGATGGTTTCTGAGTAGACCCAAGTAAAATTGAGGCAATGAAGGAATGACCCAATCCTAAAATATTGAAGAGCCTTCAGGGTTTTCTTGGCCTTAGTGGATATTATCAAAAGTTTTTTATATACTATGGGAAGATAATAGCTCCTTTAAAATATATGCTTAGTAATGATGCATTCACATGGAACAGTGCAACAGAGCAAGCTTTTCTAACTTTGAAGGATTCCATGTGCCATACACCAGTTCTAGTTATACCAAAATTTTCCAAAACATTGGTCATTGAAAGTGATGGATTAGAAGTTGTATTAGGGGTAGTACTTATGCAATAAGGTCAGACACTTTCTTTCATAAGCAAGGCCCTCTTAAGGCAAAACCTTTCCAAATCAACTTATGAGAAGGAGGTGACATCCATTGTCTTCATAGTCCTCCATTGCTGAACATACTTATTGGGTAGACACTTCATCATCAAGACCAATCATTGCAGCCTTAAGTATCTCTTGAAGAAAATAAATTCTTCCCTTGAGTAGCAAAAATTTATCACTAATCTCTTGGGATATGATTATAAGATAGTTTATTGCAAAGAGAAGTAAAATGACATTGTTGATGTTCTTTCTAGGTTGCTTGATACACAGGATAATCTATATGCAGTTTCCATAATTAAGGCTGATTAGTTAGATACACTTAATTCTGAATGGTAGGAATATTTCACACTTGTAAATATTATTCAAGATTTCTAGATAATAGTCAGGGACCATCCCAATTATGCCTATAAATATAGGGAGCTATGCTATAAGCATTGGATTGTTGTTCCACCTTCCTTCCAACTTAAGTGTCAAATTATAGGAGATCCATTCTTCTTCGATAAGGGGACATAGGTTTCCTATGCACCTATGAATGTGTAAAGCGTAGTTTCTATTGGTCAAGGTTGAAATCAAATATAAAGTAGTTTATGGATAGTTGTGATACTTTTCAGTGCCAAAATGGGGAAATAATTAGTGCAACAATATTAGTTCAACCTTTACCTATTCTATAGTCCCTATGTACTAATATCTCCATGGAATTAATTGAAGGCCTTCCTCTCTTAGGAGGTAAATTAGTCATAATGGTCATCGTGAACTGATTGACCAAATATGCTCATTTTTTGTCCCTCAATCATCCTTATACTTCCAAGATAGTAGACAATATTTTTACGGATTAAATATTTTGATTACATGAAAGCCCACATTCTATTATTAATGACCATGATAATATATTCACTAGTAAATTTTTGGAGTAGCTACATTGCATTTAACGAATCCAGTTGAAAAGAAACACATCATATCACCCATAGAAAAATGGCCAAATAGAGGTGGTGAATAAGTGTCTTGATACCTATATCTATTGTTTTATTTTTGATAATCAATCCAAGTGGATTCAATGAATTCCCTTAGCCAAATTATGGTATAATACCAATTTTCACATTACCACAAGGATGACACCATATGAAGTTGTGTATGTTCACCATCCCCATCACTCACCTTGTACTTTCCAGGTATCTTGAAGGTAGATGCAATGGATATAGTCTTTAGTCACAAGTAGGAAATCTTAGAAACTCTTAAGAAAAATTTAACCACTACCTAGAACCACATGAAATAGAAAGCAAATAAACACAAAACTGAGAGAGATTTTGAATAATCTGACATGGGTTTCCTTCATATTCAACCTTATAAACAATTTTTCCTCAAACAAAATGGTAGATATAAGTTGAAACCCAATTTTTATGGGCCCTTAAAGATTCTATGTTGGATAGGGGAGGTTTCTTACAAGTTGGAACTGCCAACCACATCCAAGATTCACCTAGTTTTCCATGTATCTTGCTTTAGGAAGGTGGTAGAAACACATACTGAAGTGCATACTATCCTTATTGAATTGGATGAAGAGGGATATATTCTTTTGTATCATGTAACCATTATGGATCACAAAAACTAACATCTCCACTTATGGGATATCACTAAGGTTTTGGTATAGTGGCAAGGGTTACCACCAAAAGCTACCACATGGGAGCCATTGTAGGACTTTCCCACTTTTTAGCTTTGAGGACAAAGCTTCTTTAAGAGGGGTGGCATGTTATATACCAGATACTTGTAATACATTGAGGTATATTTTATTGTAATAATATGGACCATGTATTTAGTTATAGTAATACATTGAGGTATATGTTATTATAATATGGTGGACCATGTATTTAGTTAGAAATGGGCCAAGTGTTAAGTTAGGAGAGTGTGGTGTCATAGAATCTTGTAAATAACTACTTTGTCATAAAATCTCTTTGTTGTCATAGTATTATGACTATAACTATCAATTATGAATGTAACTTCTGGTATTATGAATGTATCTATTATAAATTAGGTAAGTCAAGAATATTGTCATAGTTGTATATCATAGAATATTGCCATAAGATGTTGGGAAATATTCTTATAAATTTTATAAAATGATAAAGAAGTTACTTTCATGGGGTAGAGATGAATTTGAATAATTTGTAACGAGGTTTCCCCCTCGAAGAGGCCTACCATAGTAACATTTCTCATTTTGAATTCTTGCAATTACTATTCTTATGTTTCATGCATGTATATTTTTGTTATCAAAATAAATGTTTCTTTCATTAATATTATGTGAATCATGGTTATGTTATACTTGGTACTAAATTTCTTAACTCAATTCAACATTGAACTAGATATTTGAGGTAAAATATTGGCACAAGTAGAAGAGGTAGATACAAGAACAAGCATGTTTTAGGTAATGGAGTCATAGACTCGTAGACTCATGCTAGAGCAAAAATGCTAGGGCTATGGTAAACCTTAAAAATATTATCTTAGGGATGCCATAATAACAAAAATTCAAAATGAAGAAATTGTTATTGGATGAACCTATTTCAACTATCCAAGATAACCTCTTAAAAACCAAAATGGTATAATTTCCACTTGTCAAACCTCTTGAACCATAAGAGAAAATTATACCTGGTTTCATCCTAATAAGCAATGTGTCTTTCACCACATCAATGGTTATGTCATCAACAAATTACTGAGACTTAGAAACATTATCCAAGACATAATTAATAAAGTCCAAGCTATTCTCAATAGCTTTGATTCTTGATCTTCTTCAAATCAATATTTGCTTAGAATTCATTGCCTAATCATAATTTTAATCAAAATGCAATAGGTAATGTTCACTATAGGAACATCCCACCTCCAAGCCAAGGGATGGTAGATGTGTTCCATAATTCTAATCATATATCTCATATTTGTGTTATAACCATACAACACATAAATATGTAATCCAATAAACCTTCTCAACCTTGGACCTTTGTGCAAAAAGAACTCCTCCCAAAGGACCTCCATTAATCATTCAGTCAGGATCTAAGGCTAAGGGTGCTTTTGATTTGCTTCATGAAATTGATAGTACCCAAACTAAAATATCTTTTCTTAAAATTCTTAGGTATTCTCTAGGCCATAAAGACATATTAATCAAAATTTTGAGTGAATATGTTGTTTCTTAGGACCTCAACCCAAATGACCTTACTTTTTTAGTAGGGTTCCTTGGGCTTAATCATGCAAATATAGAATTCTATGAGGATGATATCCCTCAATATTATATGGTAAATCATCTCCCATTATACATCATAATACATATTTATGATAAGTTAATCAAATAAATCTTAGTCAATAATGGTTCTAGTCTCAATATCTATAGCCTAATATTCATCAGTTATTTTGGGTTAACAAAACAAGACTTGGAGAAATCTAACCTTGTAATTTAGGATTTTAACAATGGAGAATGTGGGGCTAGTGGCGCTATAGTCTTACCCCTTAGAGTTAGACCTTACACTCTCAACACTCTTTTTCTATGCCATGTTATGTGACTTAACCTACAACATTCTTCTTATATGACCATGGATCCCTAAGGTGTAGGTCATCTCTTCAACCCTCAATCAGTGCCTTAAATATGAATATAGAGGCAAGACTTATCATATTTTAGTCGATCCTAAGCCCTTCACATATTGATAGATGAAAAAGGTCTTTCCTTTTCCCTTCTCTGAATTCATGTCTTAAATCATCTCCTTCTGCTTCTTAGCTTTCTATCATCGATGCATTAAGATCCATAACTTTAGACAATTCATTTGACAACAAACTTAAAATTCAAAGTGCTAATATAATTAACATTAATAATAGAAAATTAGATAACAATAAACTTGTTCTAAACCTATATAAGATTCCCCTATCTTATTAAACCTTAGGCTTTCCTTCTTGTAATATGTGTAAAATAGTGCAAATAAGAAGTTGCTCTTTTATTTGTGTTGGTACTACTAATAATGAGAAAACCCAAGGTAGTAATTCTTTCCCAGTTGAACGATTGTATATTTCTTGCTTCTTGTCAAACTCATATTCCATCACTAAGAAAATACTTTATAATATGGTATATTAGGGTTAAGTATTAGGCCTATATGAGCAACACATCAAAGAGCCCCTACATACCAAATCCTAGATAAGATAGTATGGGATAGGTTATATACCCATTCATAGTAAATTTGTGTCCTTTTATTTGTTTTCTAATAGCAAATATGAGGACGACCATCATGAGGGGGAATCCTATAATAATATTGTTTATTTAAATAGATAGTATTACAATGAGGAAGATGATGATGGATTATCACTCTTTATATAACCATTCTTCTCTCAATTTATTGCTCTATCAGTATAAATCTCATCATCCAAAGTTCTATGAAAGACCAAGTCAATATTGAGTTTATCATCCAAAGTTCTATGAAATACCAAGTCATTGCTAACTAATTACCAGTTACACCTATAAAATCTTAGCCATACCTTAGAAGTAGACTTTCCATATGGTCAATATTTAGCCTAGAAGTAGATCAAATTGGCTCTTTTACCTTGTACTTTCATGGTTCTATATGTTTCAAAGGAGTGGAGTAAGGACTCATCTTGGTCACTCCTCAAAACAACTAATCCCTTTGTCATTTAATATTTTCTTATACTAATAATATTGTTGAGTCTGAAGCACTTATCCTAGGGCTATGTGCAACGTTAGCTCTCTAGGTTAGAATTATCTCTATATTTAGATACTTTTAGCTAATAGTCAACCAATTAAATGGTGTTTATTAAAATAAAGATGAAAATATCAAGACATACAAAGACATCATTGATAAACTTATGTATACTTTTGATAAAGTCACCATTGAATCCCTCCCTAGGTATAGCAACTAGTACATCAATGCTATGGGCTCAAAAGCATCCCTATTCCCTTAGGGATATATGGTGAAAAAGCTATAATCATAATTTTATATATTAAGGAGCCTTACACCTTAGACTCTAGTTAGTTTTCCATAGAATTTTTTTTCACAGAAGTTATCCCCTTATCCTTGGTACAAGGATATCTTTGCTTATCTTAAGGATGATACTTTGCTTGATAGTTAAATGAGTGCAAAAAAGTTAAGCAGTGAACTTTTCGATATGTCATCATAAATGATATATTCGATGACATTTTTCTTATATACTTAACCTTAGTTTAAGTCTAATAAGTTTTCATAGAGGCCCATGGTGGATCATGTGATGACTACTTTAAAGGTGTTGACATTGCCAAGAAACTCTTACATATGGGCTATTATTGGTCTTCCATGGGAAAGGGCTCTTGTGACTATGTTAAGAGGTATGATAAATATTAGAAGCATGAAAATATTATCCATGCACCATACCAACATCTCCAATATTTAACTTCTCCTTGACCTTTTTTCATTTGGGGTGTAGACATCACTAGGAAGATAAGCCCATTATATTCTTATGGACACAATTTCATTATCACGACTAGAGTACTTTACCAAGTGGGTTGAAGCCATGCATTTAGCCTCAAGAACTAATGTCTAAGTCTCCAGTTTTATCCTCAACTATATCCTTATTCATTATGGCATCCCTTATACACTAATCATTGATAATGGAACACCCTTCAAGAACAAGGATGCCAAAAAAATTTGTGTAAAATACAAGATTTATCACAAATGGTCGACACCTTATTATCATCAAGGAAATAATCAAGTTGAAGCTTCTAACAATTATCTTGTAAAAATACTTTAGAATAGCAATAACACAACTATTAAATATTGGCATCTATAGTTGTATCCTACCCTATGGGCCTACTGCACTAGTTTCATAACTCCTATTGGTGCAACACCCTACGCTTTGGTCTATAGACCTAAAGTAGTCTTCCCTTTTGAGCTAGAGGTTATTCATTATGCATTTTGTCTAAAAAAAACCTCTATCAAAGACAAATACCATCTTGCATGTCTTACCTGGTTTAAATTTATTAACAAAAAATAGATCCATGCTTTAAAAATATGTCTGCTAACCAAGGCTTAAACGTGCATATAACAAAAAGGTATAATCCCATTCCTTTGATATTGATGATTTTATTCTCAAAGAGAATTAGAAGAACACTAATACCAAAACCCTAAATTTCCAAGTATAGTTTAGATGCTTCTCACCTTGTCATGTTTGACAAAAAAAAACTTAAATAACCAATGAACATAATGCATATTAAAAGGTATGACATTTGAGTTTGCATTGGCTATGATTTTGCTTTCATCTACTTGGTTTTCATGTGCATAATTTCATATATTCCTACATGCCAATGCATGTATCTATTTGTCCTACATAATGTATATCAAGTTAGGGATCTACAATGATATGGATCATCATTCACAAGAGGTTCATTCACTAGGTAGATCCTCCTAGTTCTACTTTGCAAATTATCAAGGTTTATGCAACATAAATCTATCTCAATATATCTCTCTAATTTAATTTTCCTCATATATTCTTCCAATAATAAAATAATTACCACATGATGAATACTATAGGGTTTTTAGCTATTGAAGGTAAGATCAATCAAATGAAGTTCTATCTTATCAATCCCTTTCTGTAGGATGTATGAGGTTTGTAATTGTTTATAGCAAGGTCAATCATATCATTTCTTGTCTCCTATGCACCACCATGGAAGAGGGAAACATATCAATATTATATTCATCCTCCTAATTAGGGACTTAATTTATTGTCAATGTTTTAATCAATCAATGTCCTCTATGACTCTTCTCTACAAGGAAAATCAATCCAACCAGAAGTCCTTTATATGCTTGCATAAAGAAAAATATCTAATCTAACTTAAAAGTCCTATGAGACAATCATAAGTCTTTTAAACATGTTTTTAAAGGTAAATAAAAAGTTCTTAAAGCATTTGATAAAAGGAAAAGTAGAATTCCTTTACAAATTTGTTTAAAGGTATTTTTTTTAATATTCATGTTTATAAATACTTTGTATCATAGCAAGCTTACTAGAAATCCTCTAGGAAAAGCTAACTAAATTAAAAATCACAAAGCTAAAAAAAAGGACCCTAGGCAAAGCTAACAAAAGTTCCCCTCAATAAATCTCTAAGAAAATATTTGTATATAGTTGTAGATATTTGTATGTATATCTTTTCTTTTATCTAAGCTAAGTTCCCTTGGGAAATCTAAATCTATATATAGTTGTATATAGTTATATTATAACAACACCTCTTGGAATTATCAAAAATCCATATCACATGTATCAATCTATCTATCACCTATATATCATGCAAATATTGAGAGTTGATCATCGTATATAATCCAATATAATAATATAATTATCATTATTAATCATGTATCACTCATTTAATTCATACGTTACACATCCCATTATACTCAATTATTAATAATTAATAAAATTGCACTAAACTAAATTAATCATCACAAGACCACCACCCATAATCCATCTAAAAACTACCCATCAATTAATCATCATACATATTAATTACACATAATCAAACACCAATCCAAAGTAATCAAACATAAATATCATAGAGTAATCATCGCATAAAAAAATATAATTGAATCCAAAATGCAAAGTATCAGTAAAAAATCATCATCATAATATAATCATAGTACAATAATATATAATATCGTAACCTTAGATATTATCCAAAAATATGACTAGCCCTAAGAGCGCATACCTAGTGTTCCTATGACTCCTCCTCACCCTCTTTTAGGTGGTGCCATCTTCATCAATCACTATTATTGGTATACCATAAAACTAGAGTGTGTCCTTGACTGTGTTCTCATTGGTGATGATAGGCACCTATCGACTGGGATAGCTAAATTGTATTCTTCTTTACAATACGATGCCCACTCAATATCTACCAATATATCCCTTTAAAACTATCATATGATCCAATAATATCCAAGTATAACCTGAGTGGTCTAAGGATGGAGACTTTGGAACTTTGAATACAATTATAAGGTTCAAATACTATGGGGGCTAGGTTTGTATACCATACTTTGATAACTAGAGTATGGTGGGATAGCCATATATTGGATAAACAACAATATCTATGTTATCTCATATGGCCTATGGCCGCATAGATGTTAAAAATACTTCACTCTTTACCATTTTATTTGGATCCTCCTATTATTGCGGCTCACATCATCATTGCATTTTACTTCATATTCAAACCCTAAATGGTCTACTACATCCCTACAGCCTACCCTTCTAGTTGGTCTTACTTCACTATCCATGCCACTACCTCTACCTAAGTAGCTACCAACATAGCCTTTAAACTCTTCAATTATCCAACTAGGGTATTTCACTTGGAATAACCTGTTACACTCATACATAGTGCTATAAGTAGAAATCCTCCTCCTATAGCTACCATTGCTACTATTGCTTATACTTATTCCTTCATATTGTTTGTGATACTCTTGGTACAACATATAAAAAATTAGAGCCATGTATCATGCCATGCTTGACCTTCTCTACTCCCCTTGACACACCCTAATGATAGTCATCCTTTTTGGCCTAATGGTCTAATCCCATTGCTAGTATTCAACACCATAATAATTTCTCAAAGGATCTAGAATGACTATATTATCAATTTCCACCTTATCATAGGATTCAATATCTAGCACACCTTGTTAAATTTGTAATTTGATTCATGGACAAGATATAATATTATGTGATGCATTCAATAGGCCTAAGGGTATTTTATTGTGCATTGTATTTAATTTTTTTGTAATATTCTATTATGTAATCCTAATGGGTCATGGTTAACCTTGTTATAATTAAACCTTATTTAATATTTATAATTAACCTAAATCCCACTTGTTATATCAACTTAGGTTAAACTTTATGATGTAATTTAGGGTTTTTGGTAGTACTATAAATACCCTCCTCACACTTGTCATTTATGATCAAAATGTTATGCAATATAATCTATGAGTAGTGATTATTTATGTCACCTTTGTATAGCCCAAAATTTCTTTCATCCTTATTCTATGCTTTCTATATAAGATTTAATTTAATTGTTTGTTTTTGTTTATTTCTAGAAAATAATATGAATTCTTACATGGTATTAGAGTGGGTAACAGTGCTTAGTCACATAGAAGTTTCTTTTCATACCTTTGATCCTTGTTCCAATTTAAAGGGTGACATTTTATTTGGATCTTCATAAGTCATTTTTGACAGAAGGAGGAATGTAAAATTAAAGCAATTTACATTTTTCTCATAATAACCATTTGAATTATGCTTTGGAGGAAATTTATGTTTTTCCTTCTCTCTACCTATTTTTTTGCACCTATTTTTTCCCCTAGCATGGTAATTGTTCTCATAGAAGTAGTCATTTAGTTTCCTTTGTCTTCTATAGATTCAAAGAGTTGACCATTTTCTTTGGCTTTGAAATAACTATCATATTTAGAAAATACAATACCCTTTTCTCAGGGTTATGCACAGTGGTGAATATTTTCAAATTGGGTGAATATTAGGATTTCCAAAATTAGAAATTGGTAAATATGAGGACCTTCAATGTCGACCCATTTTCTTGAAATTATCGAGACCAATTTTTTCATAGGGTCAATTCACCATAATATATATCCAAACATAGGCATATTTGTACTCGTTGGGAAGATCTTTTCAAGCCTAATCTAATGGTTGTGTTTGTATGAAGTTATAAGGTGATTTAATAGATCAAAAGTATCCCCAAATATGACCTTAAGTTTTAAGGCTTAAAATTCCCCAAATTTTGGTGTGAATATGATTGAATTGATTTTATTAGTATTCACCTTGATTCGCCTTGATTTCGATTAGGATTCACAATTTTTTTACAAGTACATTTCGAGTCCAACCCCTTATGCATAACTCTACCTTTTCTTTTCAATCATGCCCCAAATAAAACATCCATATGTACCCACATTAAGTAGGTTCAATTTCTTTGGATTAGGATGCCACCCCCTATTGCATCTCATGGTATATCAAATATGGACAAGCAAGTGGAAATCAAGGTGTTGCTTTATGTGGTCTTAGTTTTGATTCTTCTCATCATCCTAAGGGTGCAAATGCTCATGGTTAAATTTTTCTCCTACATCATTGTTTTCATTTCTTACTGGTTCATCCAACCCATCATTCCATCCATAACAAGTGGTGTAGTGGAAAGATTGTATGATATTGGGCTTATCTTTGAAGTGTGTAGGGTTTGATCCTCATGGATATTGGTTTGGTGTGTTTGAGTGAGGTTCTATTTTCCCTAAGAGGCAAGTGCACATTTTACCTTCCAATTCATTCATATAGATATTTGGCTAGTGTAGCTAACATAGGCCACTCGTCGATCCAAGGTCTAGCATTCTAACCTCACCCCCTTGCACATGTAATTGTGATTCTATTGGTTGAGGTGATAGCTGACATGGGTATTAAAACATAAAATTTTCATATTTATACCGATCAAACCAATGGTTAAAAGGTAAGTGTTGACAAACTAGCAAGTTAGAGGATCTAAGGTGGTAAAATGTTATTGGAGCATAGAAGTGAATCAATATTTTCCAAGTTGGAGGTTTGTATTGGCTCTTGTAAACTTAAGGTTTAATCATTTAATTTTTAACTTTTTGGTTTCCATTAGGACAAAACTTTTAGAGGCCATAAATTTTGCATACAAAAGTATTTTGAACCCTTATGTTTTTAGAATACAAGATTTTGTTTTATCTTTACACACTAGTGGCATCAGTTCACATAATTCCTATAGTTTTTAGGGTCATCTTGTCCTAGTTACTCACCTTAATGGGGAAATTACAATATTTGGTCATATCAAATGATCAGCATTCTATAAAGTAAGAACTTGTGGTGTATATTTTAGGAAGATAAAGCAATAATTTTTTATGATGAATCTCAATAATAAAATCTAGAAGAGGCTTTAGGTTTGTTTTTGTTGTGTATTGAACCATTTTTTATTTTCTATATCAAAGAATAGAGTGACCTTATCAAGCTATGGTCAAAGTTGCATTATTTTTTAAAAAAGTAACACTATTGAAGTACGTTACTTGTAACTAGAGCTTTTCTCTCTTAAGCTAGTTGTGTTTGATAACATTGAGGACTATATTGTGATATTGAAGGTTTTGATGGTAGTTGTTGCATCTTCTAGAGGAAAATGAAAGATGATGCAGAATGCATTAATATTGTCCTTGAAAATCTTACCCCCTCATTTCAAATATTGAACTTAATAGTTCATATGATTCCTATGTTCTTAGAATCCTAAAATATTCTTACTCATGATAAACTTTTATCTCTTCTATTTCACTTTTATATTGTAATGTGAATTTGTGTTGGTGGTGGAACTTGTCACATACATGCTTATGCAAAGGAATTCAAAGATAATGAGGCTAAGACCTAGGGGCCCACAAACAAGGATAAGTATTCAAATAAAACAAAGACCACATATGGATATTATAAAAGGAGATACATGCTATGAATAATTACTTGCAAAAGCTATGAAAAAAATTGAAGATAAGTTCTTGTATTAAGGTGGACATCATTCAAATGATTATGGAGATTTGGATGGATGTACCTCAATTATAGAGGCCCAGTAGAGCATCCATTATGGGGGGGAAGATAATATTGTCATTAGCATATTCTATCCTTGGCCTATAAGTTCAAATTATAGGAAGTGTTAAATATATAATGTGATTTATGACCAAGATCCAACATTATGCAATGTAATGGATAGGCCTAATAAAATTACATTGTGTAATGTATTTAATATCTAGTATTATTTTATTATGTAATCCTAATGGGCCATGGAAACCTTATTTTTGGTTAAACCTTATTTAATATATGTAGTTAACCTAAATCCCACTTACTATGTTGACTTAGATTAAACTTTGGTATTGCTATAAATATCCCCTTATACTCCTCATTTATTATGAAATTGTTATGCAATATAATCTATGAATAGTGATTATTTATGGTGCATATAGGTACCCCAAAATAATTTTTTTCATTATTCTATAATTTCTATAAAATATCTAAGATAATAGTTTGTTTTTGCTTTTTTCTAGAAAATAATATGAACTACACACTATCCCAAATCATCTCTCTTAGGTAAAGCATCTATAACAAATTGTCCCTCATAGAATCCCTTGCCTAGCACCAAACTAGTAGACCATATGATCAAAATGATAGATCCCCTGCTCTCACATTGTACTACCATCCACCTAACTCATATGATGTGATATAGATCATAGGCATCATCATGACATCCTAAAATATACCTATATCTCCACCTTATGATCTTCTTAGGCCACAATTCATCCATTGCCCTTATTTCCACTACCAACATACCTCTATTGGGCCTATTTTGACCTACCTCCAAGTTTCAACCACATCTATGGGTCATCAATAACTCTAGGTATTCCACCTTCCCTAGTAGCCCTTGTGGCCTCATCATACCGATGTTCTCCTAGACAACTCAAGATATTGTCTCCCTAGTAGACCACTCTATGTAGTGATTGATATAATCACACTAGGACCATAGGAAACCATTCAAACACTATACATTATCATTGCATGTCATCCACAACCTCCATAAAACCCTAATGGACCACCCTTTTCTGGTGTTTCGTATCCTCACTCCAAATACCATGACACACAAGAACATGGTTTGCTTGTCCAAGAAATCTCCAACATTAGTGGTACTAATGCTAATGACTAATCTCACCACTAGGAAGTTGGTGTCACTTGTTAGTATTTCTAAATACTACCTTTGATCTTGATTTATGTGCACCTATGCATCCATGATCAACACTCTAAGGATCCTCCAAACATCCTTGAGTGTCATAGTCATATCCCTTGTGGAGATCCAAAAGGTATTCATTTTTTAATACCACTACTCTATTATTTTTGTCAAGATAACTCTATCAAACTCTACATTTGGCATCAAGGTTATTTAATATAGTCTCAAAACAATCCAAAGTGTGGTCAAAAAATCCCAAGAGACCCTAAATGGTGTCAAGTGCATGAGAGTGTGATTATTTATAGTCTAATGTATGCAATCACTTCTACATTCAAGTGAATCCAAAAATCCTATTAACCTCAGCTTGCTAACTCAAGATAAAATCAATAACAAAATGTATAACAAGTAAAATTTCTTTCCTAATATGAGAGTGCCATCAGGTGGCAAAAGCACCCTCAGGTAATAAAAGTGCTACCCAAGTAATAGTAGTAATGTCAATATGCAAAAGCGCTAATGACACACAAAAGCACTGGTGCAATAGCATTGTCATAGCATGAAAATATCACCCTTTATTTTGTCCATACCTTTGAGGTAGAAATGTGACCCAAATAGTTATTTTTAATGCATGTGCTTTAGCTCTCCCTCTAGTTATCGGTTCCCTAACTTGGTTAGCTTTATGTGGTGGACATGTACATCGGGATATCATAATATCTACTATTCTTAGATCTCCATAACCCTTTTTTGTCTCCTCTCTATTATGGCAATAAATTTATTTTTACCCCCATCAAATCATCCCAACTAAGTTTTGTTTTCTATTCATTTTCATCACTACACTAGTGTGGATCATAATAAAGTTAAGTTTTCTTGGTCTAAATTTATTTTCTTTGGGAAAATTGAGGGCAAGCCAAGGCATGATAGAATTTAGTGTTACCTAAAATACAAAATCTAACATCACCTCTAAGCAAAAAATCAAAGTATCAATAATCTTGGATTACTAACCATAAATAACAAAAAATCCTCCTATACCAAAATGTATTCATCTATGTTAGTTTCTTATAGATTTATTATGTAAAAAATACATTAAAAAAGGTAAATATAGAAACCCAATTTTGAGCACATATTCAATCTTCAAGCTTGCCAACACTTTCATCAATTAGAAAAATTAAATCAATCATTCTCATGACAAAATTTGAAGTATTTATTACTCTAGAAGCAAACACATTGGGTATGAGTGAAAGCATCAATAGTGATTTCATATCCTAGACAACACTTTTGCTAAATTTAACTTTACATCATTTTCCACCCAAATTTATCTGCCATCGACCAGTTTGGAAAAAGCCCTAGAGTGTTAACGCAACCAATTCTTTTGACTATCATGTGCCAAAAACAAAAAAGTAATTGTTGGTACCTTACAAGTCACCCACCATTAATGTATTTGATAACCAAGATTTAGTTTGTAACCCTAGTAGAAATCCTAAGCCTAAGAATTGCCATTTACAATATTCCTTCACTAATGGCATCTTGATCCCATTCAAATTCCTACCCTCTAAAATTATAGTCTTCAATTCAATCCTTCCCCCAAGGAGCCATGTCTTCAAATAAATCCAACATGTGAGGTGTTCAATTGACAATTGATATCATCTAGTAAAGCAACATAATTTTGACAAATTGCATCTAGATTAATATGAATTCATCATCATGCATAGAAAGGTTGTGCCAAAATATTATCACAAATTTGTGAAGGTAATCATAAAGCATCCAATATCTCATACTTTCAAGCATCTAATAATCCATATAGCTAACCATTCAAGCATTTAATCTCAAGATCTCAAGCATATTCAAACAAAAAGTAAGCTTCAATCAAAATTTCACAATAAGAGGGAAACAACCACAACACCTTGGAGCAATAAGTGTGATTAGAGTTGTGCTTTTTCCCCTTAATTGTTTTTAGAAATTTTCTTTGCTTTTGCAACTCTAATCTTAAAACTTATTGCACACTAATTTGCTTTGATTATCTCATTTACACTTAGTTTGGCATTTCATATTTTTTCATTGTTAATTTACATTTTAAGCAAGCAATATTTCTATTGTTTACCATTTAGTCAGGGTCCAACTTGTACCTTGTGGTCAAAGAACTTCCTCATATGAGTCATAAAGTCATCAAATATTGCATTTAATTTTATTTTGATACACTTTAAAGTGAAAGTGTTGTCATATTATAGGTTTGATGGTGCTAGAAATTTCTATTTTAACACAAACATAGAAATAAAAAGCATTTAATGCTAGGTAAAATCATTAACAGTGCTATTTGTCTCCCAATGGAACTTCTCCTACTATTTATTTGTCAATTTTTAGCTCCTATTTGAATAAGGGTATGATATTGGTCAAGGGAGCCTGATACTCTCCCTTGGCTTAGTTGGACCCCTTTATGACTGATCCCTTCTTTTTCTATTTTTTTGTAGGAAATAAAATGTTCCACCAAGGTGCAATAGTATTGGCAATGCTTCTACAATACTGACCATGATTCTACCTCTATGGAAGAAATATGTTCTTTTGATGCATACCACTTTCATTTTAGCATTTAGGTCTTTTGATTTGTTTATTGTTCCCAAAAAAATAGTTTTTATTCTTTCTAAAGAAAAGGATATAAGGAACTAATTTACTATAATTATTTATGGGACCAACTAAATCATTAATTTTCCTATTATAAAATTAGAATATAATATAGATGCATTTGGGGTGTTTGTTGTATCTCTCCTAGATCCTTGCCTTTAAAAGAGTTTTTTTTTTGCTTTATAATCAAAATAAAAAATTATTTAGTTGCAGGTCTTGTTGTTGCATTTGCATTGTGTATTAGGGATAGATTAAATTTAGGCTTAGTCAAAGAATATCTTAGAAAAATCATAGGTTTTATTCAATAAATCCATAAAAATCTAGACTCTAAGATCATAAATTTACCCTATCCTTGAGGTGATAAAGGAGAGGGAAGTATCATGAAGAAGCCCTTTACAATCCCATTCCAATCCCTTTTATCAAAATTATAAGAAAACTAATAAATAAATATTATTAAATATATGGTTAAAAAGAACAAAAATCTAAACCATTACATGATGCTTCTAATAAATGTTTATTATAACATTATTTTACACTTAAATATCAAGTTTTTCAGTGTATTGTGTATGTTGGTAAATAATGCTACATTGGTTGAATTGTAACACTTTGGTTCTTTGTGAGCTAAGAGTGAACCCCACCTATTTCTTGTTTTATAAAGTAAGCAAGTGTCATGAGTACGAATAGGAAGCACATGTGTGCAAGAAGCATAGTGCAAGCACAACGTATTCTATATCTTAGGCAAAATTCAAAAACTAAAGAATTCTTCTGAAGAAAATCTAGGTAGGATGGTAGGAAAATACTTTTTGGAAGTCCTAGGAAGTAAGGATGCCCTAGTTAGAAGTATAGATGCCCTAGTTAGGGTTAATAGAAAGAGAAAATCTAAGGCAACCCTATCTAGGTAGCAGATATTACACCAAAAGGGATTATCTAGGATGATATGATCAAGCATAATATAATAGTATTTAAAAACAAAGGGTAATTATGTATGTTCCATGATTCTAACTAGTTTTTTCAAAGATTCAAAATTGGATCAAGTGTAAAAGTGGATTGAATTCAAATTTCTACATGAATTTTCTTCCAAATGACTTTTCTTTAACATAATTTCTAATTCAAAAATTAGGGATAAAATATGGATGGTGGCCCTTGGTTTAGGGGTAAATATGCATTATTTTTAATACCATAGAGTGAGAATTTTTGTGTAAATATTGTTAGCATATAAGCAAGTTTACAATGATTTCTTAAGATCAAACTCACACACAATAGTGGAAACACATGTATTCAAAAACTCACAATATTATTTTGGATGATAAAACATGGTATTCCAGTACAAATGTAGTATTGAAATTTATTATATACATCTCACATGTTTGCTTGAAATATAGCTTTTACAAAGACTCATCACCTTTCAACTACATCTAACTATTCATCTCCTTAGACTCTTCAAACTTTTGGGAAACATGACTCTTATTGTTTTCTTATAAGAGAAATATATTTTATTGGCTCCTACTAATGGCAAACCTATAATGATTACTAAATGACAAACTCTAAATGAATCATAGTCACAAGAATATTTTCACACCACATATTTACAAAGTATTTACAAAATATTTACAAGTACCAAATAATGTAATAAACTCCAACATCCTCTTGTATTACATTATTTGGTCAACTTTCACTATTGATTCTAGTCTTGATCTCCCTACTCTGAATCTAGTAGTGACTTTGGATTTTGCATTATTTCCACCTTTGGTTGAAGCACTAATTATATCCTTTTGATTTTGACATGAATTTTATTCCTGTATCAATTAATGGTTATCAAACTCATGTCCTTTTTGTAGAAACACAATTGCATTTCCATAATTCAATTCTATTCTATTCTACTTATCCATCCATAGTGTACATCAGTTTTATTTCCTTTTCTTGATAAAAATTTTGAGACTAATTATTTTCACTACAAATTTTACAACTCTAGAGGATCCAACATTTCTTTTTCTATCCACGTCTATTATAATTATTCCTTGTTTCTTTTTTAATAAGTTTTTTCTTGCTATCAATATTACTTGTGCCACCATTCACTAATACAACATTGATATTATCAATCCCCATTACACATTTTGTGTCACTATTTCTGTCATAAAATCATTCTCATTAGCTATCCCTATTTTATTATATCCTTATTTAGTTCCAACTTCCTTTGTGTGCCCTTTAAGTTTATCATTGTATTTACTTGAGTGTAATAAATTATCATTATTGATAATTTTTGAGTGACTTATATAATTATTATCCTTGTCACAAATGGAAAAATTTAAATCATCAATACACTATCTATCAATTTGGCCCACACACTTTGTATAGTTAAAACATACATTTATTGTACTATCATTATCAAATATGGATAGATCTATAACTATTTTTCCTATAAGTTCTCTGTGACTGTGACTTGGTTCAAGTTTTTTTTCATCATTGTACTTTGTTTCTTGCACTTCTTAGACCATGTTTCCTCTTTGATTTTTTAATTTTAAACGTTGTTGTTGTGTTCAAGTATATTGTTGTTGTTTAGATTGATATATTTGAAAAGCTATATACATTTTATTCTATTGATTGAGTTATATTTGAAAAATATTGTAATGTGTCATTATTTATTACATATATGACAATAATTTCTTTTCCATTTTGGTAGATTCCATGATGATGAGGTATAAGAGTTTTTTTGTGGTCATTTTGTTAAAATAAAAGCATTGTTTTCCATTTAATTTCTTACTTGGTTTTCTATTTGATATTCATAAATATTTTAAACCAATCCATCAAATGATACACTTTTGTTTAATAATTCGAGAGATGTGACTATTTTTATAAAATATATTGAAAGTTCTCTAAGTGTAACCTAGACAAAAAACTTTTCTTCCATTTTCTCTCTCATAGTTTTTAGCTCATTTTATAATTTTGCTATCCTTATTAGAAAATGTTCTATGTTTTCACCATCATGAACTCTTATTGAATAAAATTTTGATTGCATGTGTAAAATGGTGGATTTATTTTTTCTTCAAATATGGTATGTAGTTTATCCCAAGAATTTTTGAAGTTTCAAATTCACTTATGTGTGCTTGAATCTCATCTGATATACAAAATGTTATTAGCATCAATGCTTTTACATATTCTTCTTTATATTTTATATTTCCAATGGCATATTTTGGAGTGGTTTTATCTCCAATTACTACTTCCCAAAGTTTTTCAACAATAACTATTGGTTTCATATTATTTTTCCACAAGGTGAAATTTGGTTCTTTCAATAACCAATATTTTGAAAGAAAAATCTTTGTTTTTGCCATGGTATTTTAGAGAGTTTCATAATATAGATTCTAATTTTTTTCAAAAATAATTATTGAAAACACTTTTTCAAATTCTCCTTTGAATAATAATTTTATTTTTTAATATTTCTTACTGTAATATTTTTCCTTCAATTAATTTTGCAATATCCTTTAATAATTTTACTTTTTTTTTTCTTTTGAATTTAATTTCCTTCAATATTTTCAACTCTCCTTTAAATAATATAATTTCTTTCAATATATTCTTCACCATAAATTAATTCTACATTCTTTTATTTAATAACTTCCTCTAAATTTTCCTTTTCAATATTTTCTTCTCAAATAATTTCCAATAATAATATGACATTTTTAAACCTTCCTAAAAAAAATATGATTCTCTATAAGTCTTCCTTTTAAAATTCAAACTTCCATTGAATGCCTTTGTAAATTTAAATAAATCAAAATTTAATATTTTTGTACCTTTGTAAACCTAAGTTCTCCAAATTTTGGACATGTACACTCCTTTCTCCGATGGTGCTCTCCTTTTTAAGTTATAATTTCTCATTGTCTATGCAATATAATATCCTCTTTGGACAACTTCTAAGATTTGTTTGCTCTTTTAAAAACATAACCATTATTTTCACCTGCTACTAAGTGTTTCTCTAACCTATCCTTGTAAAACCTCCTTCTCTTCTACTTGGTTAGCATATCGACAACTACTCTACTATTATTATTCAAATTATCCTGCGTCAATATTCTAGCTCACTTGGATTTCCAATGTTTTGCTTTCTCTTACCCAGCTTTGAGTTCTTTCCTATACAATGATGGCTCTTCAACTTTTATGCATCACTCCTCTTCACTTTATTTTTTTCTCTCTTTTAACATGTTGTGTTATGTTTTGATTCAAATATTTATTTCCTCTCAATATGGCTTTCTTGCAACTCTTTTCATGAACTCTCCTTCATGCTTACCTTCAACCTTCAAGGGAGAATATTACATTATTTGGTAGAATTGAAAGTACCCCTATGGTACTGTTGGGGATTTTTCTTACATACTTAAGATAATTTGTCACACTACAGGAAAACTTACTACCAATCAGCAATTATAGGCTCTGGTTGACCTACCTCTTTAACTTGGAAATATAGTTCTTTAATATTTTCTAGACAGACCAAGTATGGTAAGGATACCCTTGAGGTGAGCTTAAGTTCTTTAAGTTCATGCTCTTCCATATTTATGGTGATGAATTAATTATTATAAATTGTGATCGAGCTAAAATAATAATAGTTCTAATATGCCTTATGTATGACCGGTGCTTTAATCCTTTGGGATATTGTAGTAAGATTTAATAACAATTCAATAAAATAAGGAAGAAAGAGAGAAGAGATAATTGGTGCAATTACATTCATTCAAATATCATAATAAACGTAACATTTGACCAATGAAAGAAGTGTTAACTATGCGTTCAAATAATGTAACCCATAATGAAGATGCACACAAAACTAAATACAAAAAATAACAGGAAAAAAAACCAGAATTGTATTAATATTGCAAAATATTACATGAAGAGTTGGCTTGGAATTGCCATTTAACTCTTAGAATTATTAATACAATAAAGATCCTCGTTTGAATGTCGTAACAAGGACCTTTCACTCTCCTGTTCGAATATTGTAACAATTGAGTCTCTAGACCTCTGGCTCAATAGTCTAGAAATAATATCAGTTTCTTAGGCACTTTCCTATTATAAACTTGCACAACAATGGGAATAATGAGGGAATGGAAAAGAAGAAATAAAACAAAGGGAATACAATAGCAAATAACAGGAACTCGAGTATACCTCTTAGTAAAAATATTATATGTTAAAGCTCGATCCTTATTCTGGATGCATAAATCCTTATTATAGTTGTAGCAGCTCTATAACTTCTTAAACTGCTTTAATATGGACCATCCACATGGTGCCATCTCATACCTTGTCATCGGCTAGGTACTATACAATTTGTTATTTAAATTACCTCAAAAATATTTCATCAAAATTGGTTGAAAACCAACCTAGTTGTCACTCATCTTCTCCTTTCTCATTTTTTCATTATGAGCCCCATACTACTTTTTGACTTAGATATATTTTTAATTTTCTTAATTTCCACCTTCTCATATTGTCTCACACCAATGGAATCGGGTATAAGGATCCAGATTTCTTCATCGATTTCATTGATCATACGAATCCTTTCCAATGCTCTGATTCCCTTACTTTTATCTTATTTTATGAATAGTTGTCTACTTTGAAAGAATCTAACTATGTCTAGAGTGAGCATTATCAAAGAGAAGAGTTGGTCAAAAATTTTACCTTCATCAGCCTCTTTGCATGGGAATTCTTTGATATGGTTCATAATTGACTGACAAAAACCTTCTACAGTAAATAATTTATGGAGATCTCTATTGAGATGTTTTAGCCATATCAATGTATCTTTCATAATTTTTTCTAACTCTTTGACCAATTTATTTCATTTGGGTTGTTCTACCTTGAAACTCATGACTTTATCATACTCTACCTAGAATCTATGATTTTTATCGTCAATGGTGACTATTTGTTTGGATCCAATTTGCTTGTATGTGGCTTTACATATTTCATAAACTTGTGAAATAGATGCCACATTATTTTCTACACTTTCTAATAGGGATTTTATTTCTTTATTTACCTCTATTATTATCCCAAATTTTCTGCAACGACCCTCAATCATTTCTGCTTCTTTCTTAATTACTTTGATCATATTTTCTTTGAACTTGGCTACAAGTTTTTGAAATTGTAGTGAACTACTTTCGAAAGGTGCTTTCTTCTGAATCTTATTAATTTTGGCCTTTAGCTTATCATTTTATGATTACAACAATTCAGCCTTAGATATCTAGACTATCACTTCCTTCTCGATGGCTAGTGTAGTCTGTGCATGGACCTGCACTCCATATCTTAATAATGATACTGAGACTCCTACTTCTGCATCACCTGTGCTAGGATTTATTCATAGTGATTGTACCCCTTCAGTAGGAATGGTTATGGTGGCCTTGGAAGTAGGCTCTAAACCTAATGGAGGTGGATTGTGGAATTTGCTTCTATCCCAAATTTCTATCACCCTGTCCTCCATTATTGCCTTAATATGCTCCTCTTCTTCAGTAGTATATTATGTAAAGTCTTATTTTTTTACTAGAGTGATACTCATAGGCTCATTGGTGCCCATTTCAATCCTTGATCTCTTGTGAGGGGGAGAGCTTGGAGTACCAGGTGTTACCACCTAATAATCTCTAAAAATATCATGAAATCCTCCAACTTTCTATATTTTCTCCCATGCCATGGTGGAGATTCTAATTTCTTTGTTATTTACCATGAAAGCTATTGGCATTTATTGAGGTGAACCAACCACTTTTTTTAGGTGTCATGACCATTAGATTCACTACTAGGATATCGATCGTAAAATATCTCGAGGTAGAAAAAATGGACAAAATTTATTTTCCCTTACTTGCACTGGGAAATTGAGATGCAAAATAAGAACCAACTACTTCTTTTGTCACTTGATCCTTTACCTTAGCTATGATTTCAATTTGTTTAGGATTTAAACTCATACTTCTATAATAGGATCTCTAAAATATTCTAGTGGGATGGTAGCTACTTGTGGCATAGTTTTATCCAGTGTATCTTTTCTTATTATCCTCAAATTTGTAGAGTAGTCTCTAACAATTTTTGTACGCATATGTGCCCTTTTCAGGTTTTGGTTTTTCCATATCTCTTTGACATTAATTTCATTGTTTTGTACCCACAATATATTATTCTCAAATTTTTCATCCATGTTCTCCATTGGCTTAGACTCTAGAGCAATTTTCTTGTAACAACCATTGGGATCATATGGTCTCCAGATGATTTCTACAAATTGGTAGAATTCTACCGTGGGTAAAGCTTTCAACATTGTAGGATACCCTCTATACAAATACTATCCTATTTTACTTAGTTTTTTGAGCCAAGGAACCCTAGACTTCTTCGTATTCTATCTTAGTATGGCTTCTTCAGTATATTGTCTTACTATCTCTAAGGTAGCCAACGACTTTGGACAAAATGTGGGTAAGGCCTTTAGTGGTAATTTTCCTTCGTAAGATCTTATAAATCTAAAATATTCATCGATGAAGTAATCACCAACTTTCATTTCTTGTAGATATTTGACTATACCTGGACTCTTCCTGGGAGGTTCTTTTTCCATAAGTACGTGGTACATGGATGCCAAAAATATTCCATAAAATTTTGAATAAGGGGAAGTGCCATCATAGATACTAGGCAGTTTGTCTTGGATACTTTCTCTTGGTATACCTCCAAGTTGTTAGATGACATCATATTTGAACTTTCCAATGATCAAGTAGGCAAGGAAAGAGTAGTGTGAGAAAACCACACATAAACTATCTATCCTTATTTATTACATCTTTCAATTATTTAAATTCCTTGTCTATTGTTTCACATATTACATATTGCCATCTATACATTGGCATCTTCCAAGTTTTATTACACTACACTATTAGATACATAACTTCGATGCTGACCCAGTTGAGGTCTTTAACTCCTAACACTATGTGAATCATGTTGATGTAGTCTCTCATCCATTTTTGGAATTGAGACTTGTGAATAGGAAAATTTGTTGACACCGATTTGTCATAATCAAACGACATCTTTTAGAAGGTGGTGTTGATCATGTGTTGGGCCTGCTTTGAAATTACTTTCCAGCAATATCTTTTAAGGTGGTTTTGAACAAAATCAATCGAAAATAACTGCCACATCAAACTTGGGCTCAAGGTGTGTGCTTGTGTGTTCTTTCATTGCTTTCTCAGATCAGATAGAATTTTTATCAGCTTGGAAGGAGTTAGGCATATTAATGATTTCACTCTTTTAAATATTTTTGCCTTGTCATTGCTCCACTGCCAGTCAAGCATTTATAGCTTCGGTGGAGGTGACCTTGATCCTTTGGACCTGCTCTACTACCAATAAAGCATCTATAGCCTCGATAGAGGTTATCCAGATAGCCCTAAGCACTTGCTCAATTGCATTATAGAGATTTTTCTTCTTTTTGGGAAGAATTTTGATAAATTGCAAAATTGTTCAGAGTGTGCTTTCTAGGTTAAATATCTGTAAGGCTATAGTATTGAGTGTATTTGTATTTAGCCCAACTGCCTTACCAAGGTTGATTAGATTCCCTGATTTCTAGAATTACTTTGGGGTCATGATATTTTATGGCTTTGGCTTGATGTGTCAGTACTCCCAATTTTCTTTTGTTGTATTCCAAACTTTATGAGATGCTTACTAGAACTCTACTTCCTGAGTTTTGTCAGCTCATTTGTATTCAATCCCAAATTCTCTTCTTTCAACTAACTAAAGATAAATCCCTCATAGACAAGTAAAAACATAACAAGAAGACTTAACAACCTTCTAACAGTCTAGAATCAATGAACAGATAAGCAAACAAACCTAGCTTAGAAAGGAAAAAGAACTAACAAAAAACACACAAAACTTAATTTTTTTAAATTCTTTTCTGGTTCCCCAACAGGGGTGGTATAACTTCAGGTGTAGGCCATTTATTGGTATTTCCATGAGATCTCCCTATAAGGTTTGCAATCTATAAGTATTTGGGCCAAATATCTGAATTATTTGGTAAGGACCTACCCATCTAGGTTCAAGCTTACCTTTTTCTCCATGTTTATCATTTTTAGGGTCCCAATATAAGACTATATCTCCTTCAAAGAATGGAGTTCCCTTGGCTTTCTTGTTGAAGAGCTGCATGGTTTTATGAGTCTGTTCAAACATTTTATCTAGTGCATTCCTTATTTCTTCTTGCAAATGTGCAATATGATCTAATCTCCTCTGTAAGGCATCGGGACTTTCATGATCTTGCAGTAACAAAGATAGTGCTATTCTTTCTGTACAAGGAGGTAGCAAGGATTTTTCTCCAAATACCATTTCATAAGGAGTTTTACTTGTGTTCCTCTTGATAGACAATCTATCTACCCATAAGGCAAACTTTAACTCACTATCCCATCCCTTTTTATTCTTGCCCAGTGATCTTTTAATTTTGGTAATAAGATTCTTGTTTGATGATTTGGCAAGACCATTTCCTTGAGGATAGTAGTTTGCTAAATGAGAAAGTTTGATTCCATACTTTGCACAGAACTCTATCATTTCAAATGAGACAAAGTATTTTCCATTATCTGTTACCAACTTCTTTGGGACTCCAAATCTAGTCAAGATGTTTTCCTCCAAGAAATTGATGACTACTTCAATTGTTGAGTTTCTCAGAGGAGCTGCTTCCACCCACTTGGTGAAATAATCTATGGCTGTGATAATCCATTTGTGTTGGCCTGAGGATTTTGGTTTTATTTCCCCAATGAGGTCAATTCCCCATTGTGTGAAAGGTGCTTCTATGATTACTGGCTAGAGAGGCATTTCTGCTAACTTTTTCTTCCCTGCAAACACTTGATAGTTATGGCATCCCCTTACATATTTATGAACATATTTGAATAAGGAAGGCCAGTAATAACCTTCTCTCATAATATTATTTGTAGTCACCTTTGGGGCAAAGTGACCTCCACATAATCCATCATGAAACTCTTTTATCACTTCTAATGTCTCTTTTTCAAACAAGCATAGCAATAAGACACCATCTGGATGTTTCCAATAGAGTTTACCTTCTTGGGTGTAATATTTCTGTGATTGTTATTTGACTGACCTCATTTTATTTGTAGACATACCTTTGGGAAATGATAGGGTTTGCAAATATAATAAAATATCATCATACCATTTGCATTCAACATTGTCTATTCTTCTGATATCATGCATGTCATCAACTGTGGCAATGTTTTGCATGTCTTCCCCTTCTTTGTTAGCCATATATTTAGCTAGACCTTGCCCTCTAATTATTTTCATAGCCTTGAATTCTACATCATACTATAGTAATTTGACCATCCACTTGGTAGGGCTGCCTATTGGTTCAGGTTGGGTGAAAATATCTTTAATAGCAGTGAAAGGGATACAACATATAACCTTGTTTGAACCAAAGATGCATTTAAAATGTTCCAGTGCTTGAATCACAACATAAGCCTATTTTTCAATCATTTTGAATCTCAATTGGGCTCCCTTGAGTCCTACACTCATGAAAGCTATAGGTCTCTCATTCTCTTCATCATCCTTTTGGGAAAGGACTACAACAATGGTATGTTCAGAAGTGAATGAATATATATTAAAATTCTTTGAGTAGTTAGGGCAATTCAATACTAGGGCAGTGGTGATAGCATCTTTGATTTTCTGAAAAGCTTCAAGATTCTCTTCAGTCCATTTGATATCAACATTATTTTTAATCATGTTATTGATAGGTTGAGCTATTTCAGCAAAATTTGGCACAAACCTTCTTACAAAATTAATCTTACCAAAGAATGATCTAACTCCTTTCAGATTTTTGGGAGGGGGTATCTTGGCAATGGCCTCTATCCTTGATGGGTCAATGCTAATTCCTTTTTCAGATACTATGTGGCCCAAAAATTTTCCTTGTGTTGCTCCAAATATACATTTTTTGGGATTCAAGGATATTCCATATTCCTTGCATCTAGCAAAAACTATAGCTAAATGTTCAAAGTGATCTTCAGGGTTTTTTGAAAACATTGTTATGTCATCCAAATAAACAACTACTATTTTGAACATTAGTCCTTTAAAGGTGAATTCCATGGCCCTTTGGAAGGTTTCTCCTGCATTCATTAATCCAAACGGCATTCTCAAATATTCAAAGGTACCCTAGGGGGTAGTGAAAGTAGTTTTGTATCTATCTTCAAGATTTACCTGAATTTGATTATATCCTGAGAATCCATATAGTAATGACATTCTAGATGAGCCTACTACTACTTGTAGTAGTTGTTCCATGTTGGGCAAGGGATAATTATCCTTGAGAGAACTTTTATTCAGATTTTGAAAGTCAACACAAAGTCTGATCTCTCCATTTTTCTTCCTTACTGGTACTAAGTTTGCTATCTAGGAAGAAAACCTCACTTTTCTGACTATCTTGGCATCCAATAATTTTTGAACTTCTTTCTACATAACTGGATGCAATGTGGGATTGAATTTCCTTTGCTTCTACCTAAAAGGCTTAGCATCTTCCTTAAGGGGAATGATGTGAGTCATGACATCTATTTTAAATGTTTTTAGGTCCTCATAACTCCAAGCAAAAGATTCTTTATTTTTCTTCAAAAAGCTAATGTACTATTCTTTTTCTTCTTTTGGCAAAGCCTTATCAATTTTGACAAACCTGGGCTCCTCTTTTGTTCCAATGTTTACATCATCAGTTTATGTTTCTTTGAGGAGTGGTTTGTAAGCTTTATAAAAATCATCAAATAAGCTTTCTAAAGAAACTAACCCTTTAGGGATCCTATTGGTTTTGAGTTGAATTACTTCAACTGGCTCTCCAATAATTTTTTTTCAATTTTTCTTCATCCTCCTCCTCACATATAACATCTGAATACATATTTTGGAGGGTCGTAAAGTCTTTGATATCCATATCATCTTGACACACTTATAGATATACAACATTGTTAGGCATAAAATATTTATATACAGAGATAGTTGGGAACCTATCCATGTACTCAGTGTCAATTTTTGGATAATCTGCACCTGAAGCATTGATAGCTAACATGTCTACAATGTGATTCTATTCTCTAGGAATGTATGAGATGTTAAAGGCTAGGAATTTATCAATTTCATCTAGAACTACATATTTGTATTATTTTAATCTAGGATGTTTTGTCTGATACTTACCTTTGACCTGTTGTATAATCAACTCAACGTCTCTAGTAATAGTCAAGAAATTTATCCCCAGTTCTTTAGCTTTTCTCAGACCTAACAGTAAGGCTTCATACTCAACTACATTATTGGTGCACGAAAATTCTAATCTATAAGGGATATCGAGATAGTTTCCCTTAATATCTATTAAATTCACATCGACACCTGCTCCTGTTTGAGACTTAGCCCCATCAAAGGACATGGTCCACATTTCTTGGGTAAGAATCCTATCATATTCTGCATCTACTAGTTCTCTGGTTTCAGGGTCCATATCTTTAGCTTCAAGGACTTTGGCTAGGAAAGGGTTATGCCAAACCGAGTAAACTCCTATTTCTTTCTCTTCTATGGAGCTAACCAAATTAATCATGGTGTCATATGGTCTCACCAGTTCCACTGAGTACTTTTTAAATGGTTCTCTTCTTAAGGTCACATTTTCTTTTCCTAAAATAGGGATTGTGGCATAAGACCAATCCAATTGTATGGAGCCACCTAACTGCTCTGCCCAATGTCTGCTTAATAGTAATGAGAAGAAAGGGTCTACATCAACCACTACAACATCCATAACTATACCTTTCTTAGGATTTTGGTCTAGGTAGACTAACAAGTCAGTGATGATACCTACATAGGGTATCTGCCTATTATCCATTACTGATACAGGGGGAGACTCCCTAGTACAAATTAGCCCTAGTTGATTTGCTACTTGTTTGGGCATGATGTTATGGGATGCACCACTATCTAGCATGCAATTTTGAATGACATACCTTTCTCCTTCATCTGAATTATACCTGAGTGACACATAAAATGGTCTGACATATGAGGGGGTTCTAGTTTCATGATTGGAAGGTTTGACAGCATTACAAGACTGAGTTCCTTTTTGTTCAATTAAGCCAAAAGCCTTACATACTTGTTCTCTATACTTTTGGATATTCATTAACTCACCAAAGGTAATATTGACCTTCTATTTACTTAACTCTGAACCAACATCAAATTCCATCTTCTTAACATCTAAAGTCTTGGAGCATTCCTCATGAGGTGGTGGTTCATTTATTTCTATATTTTCAAGAACCTTTTTGTTTTGATATTTTTTAGTGGGTTGTTCTCTAATCTCTTTGTTTAAACTCTTATCAATTTTTTTAGGAATAGTCCTATTTCTCAAGTTCAGGGTATTTGCTTCTAGTTCTTCCACCTCTTGTGTTGTTGGAACTAGTTTTCCTTGTTTCATTTTATCATACCTAGTTTCTTGTCCTCTTTGTAGGATCTTTGTGTTTTTTGCAACTAGGATTTTTGGGTGGTGATTCAAAGCATACAAATCCATGTCTTCTTTAAATAACCTTTCTCTAGATTCATCCTCAAGGGTCCAACAAGCATTAATTCTGATATCTTCTTCGGATTCTGCTTCTAAGTCTATAGGATGGTGGATACCTAGATAGATGCCACAACAATCTGGATTATGAGGAGCATCACAGGTTGAACAGTAATAAGGAAAATTTTTTACCAAGTTGATAGTAGGAATAGGATTTGGAACTAAGTCCAGGTCCTTCTTGTCTCTCTCTTTTTCCAGTTATTTCCATTATTTCTATTTCTTTCATCAAGATTATTATTATTCCAATTTCTATTAAAATTTCTCCTGAAAGGTGGTCTATTGTCACCTTGTTGTCTATCAGCCTGAGGGTGAGAAGTTTCACCATTGCTCTCTTTATTTCTTTCTATCCTAGCCAACCTATTGTTCATTGTGTTAAACATTTATGTCATTTGATTAGCCAATTTTTCCATGGGATCATGTTCAGCTCTCTTTTGTAGGTTAAATCCTACCTTCTTAGGATTCCTATCAGGATGATTATCCTCTAGAGAGTATGGTTTCATTTTTCCACTATCTAACATATTCCTTTCAATATCTATGGCTTTCTCCATGCACTCATCTATTGTGTTAACATGTTCTTGTCTTAATTCATAGTTAAATTCTCCAGGGAAAGCATTTTTATAAAAACATATGGATTGGATATCATTTGGCCTTAGAACAGTGGGAATCTTATTTTTGGATTTAGAAAACCTTCTATTGAAATCACTTACTAATTCATTCTCTTTATTTTTCATTGTTGCCAGGTCTATCAACAATGATTGTTCATTCTTCCTTTCACCAAACTTCTTTAAAAATATAGTTTCCATTTTGGAAAAATTAGCAATGTCATTGTTAGGAAGAGTATTAAACCATTATCTAGCATATTTCTCTAGAGTCTATAGAAATAGTCTTAATACTACATCTTCATGTTCTACTTCTAGACTATCTAAAGCATATAAGAAGCTTTTAATGTGATCTTCCCTAGTAACTGCATTATTTCCTTGAAATTTAGGTAAATACTTGTGAGCCTTATTGGGGAGATCATGTAAAGGCATTGGTAACTAAAAATATCTATATCTATTAGTCCTCCATAAATGAAAAGGTGGTGGATTAGCCATATTAACTAATGGAGGTGTTTGGATTATAGCAGGAGGTGTAATACTAATTCCATTGGGGATAGTGGGAGGTATTTCAAATAAACTCTCTACTGTAACAATATCTATGTTAGAACCTTTTGGAGATGAACTAGAAGGATTGGTTCTAAAAAATACCTCTAGATCTAAGAATTTTGGATATAGCTCCTGAGCGGTTCTTCTCATTTGCACCAACACATTCTTCTTCTTTTAATCTTTATGATATTTTTGGATTTGTCCAATTAGAGTTGCCAACAAAATGTGTGTAGAATAAATGAATGTATGGTCAAGATTTCTCAACTTTAAACACTCTCGATCACTCAGGGTATAAACTTTTTCAAGAAAATCAAGAAACTCAAGAGAATCAAGAAAATAATAAAATTGTTCGTTCTTAAAAAAGGAAAATTGGAAACTGCAAGCATGGAAGAGAAACATATTTGAAGATATTTTAATATAAATGTTGGACTAATCACTAGCATCCCTCCTCGGGAATCGTGACATGGACTAACCGCCTCCCGTAGGTTAAAGCCCTGGCCTGTAGCGGCTACCGAAGTTCGAGCTTTTGGTAGAACGGCAGGTTTCGCCTTTCTAACAATTGGTATCAGAGCCAAGTACCTGAAGAGGCTTAAACAGCTAAGGTGATCTTGGAAATCAAGAAATGGCAAGTGGTGAAGGATTCTCTTCGAACAAAGCACCGTTGTTTGATGGGACAAATTATGCGTTTTGGAAAATTAGAATGCAGACTTATCTCAGTGCTTTGGGCTTTGACATCTGGGGTGCGGTAGTCAATGGTTACAAAGCTCCTGCCACCGCTCCAACAGACACTGCAGCAAAAGATATCTGGGATAAACTAGAGAAAATTCATGAAGGAGATGATAGGATCAAGGAGGCCAAACTTCAAGCACACCGAGCTCAATACGAATCTTTAAAGATGGACAATGATGAGAACATAGAGACCTTCATGCAAAGAGTCAATGGGATCACAAATTCAATCAGAGGTCTCGGCGAAGAATTAACCGATGCTGCTATTATGAAAAAGGTATTGAGATCACTTCCTTCTAGATTTGATTCTAAAGTCTCTGCCATAGAAGAAGCCAAAGATTTAAATCATTTTAGTATGGATGAAATGCATGGGTCCTTGACTGCTTTTGAAATGAGAATAGGAAAGTCTAATCCCATAGATAGAGAAGCAGCCTTCAAAGCTCAAAAAGGCAAAAGCACAAAACAAGAATCTGAAGAAGAAAATGATTCAGATATAATGGAAGCAAATTTTGTAAGAAAGCTGAAGAAAGGAAAAGGAAAGTACAAAGGAATGCTACCTCTTAAGTGTTTCAGATGTGGAGGCATTGGACACTTTGCTACCAAATGTCCTTTCAATGACAAAAACAAAGGTGAAGAAACTCAACATCAAGAAAGAGAAGAATGAAGGAAGAAACCAAATTTCAGAAAATGTAAGTTCAATAAGAAAAGCTTTATTTCTCAATGCAGAATCTTCAGAGGACAGTTCTAGTGAAGACTCTGAAGAAGGAACAGGTGAGGCTCTCTTTATGGTGTTTGAGATAGACAAATCAGAAAACATAGAGGGGATGAACTCTGAAGTTGAAGATGTTGAGGCTGAAGTTGATTTACAGGGTGAGCTAGTGTCTACTCTTACGGAATGGGAATCAGAGAAAAAGAAGAATGAAAAACTGTCAAGGAAACTTAAGGATGTAAACAACATTATTGCCAATTTAAAAATACAGACTGAAGAATACAAGAAAATGTCTAAAGATCTGGAAATACAGGTATCCATGAAGATAGACCACTACAACAAATTGGAAGAAGAAAATGTGAGTCTCCGAATACAAATACAAGAGCTGGATCGAAAAATCAACTGTCATCTAAAACGTGAAGAAAGCTTGATGAAAATGGACAAAATTCTGAGCCATCAAATATCCACAGGCATCAATTTTGGTCTCGGCTTTACTAAAGGAGAATCATCAACTGAACCAAAAATAAGCAATGTTGAAAGTGAAAATAACAAAGACAAGAAATAGGCTGTGGAAAGTAAAACAAATCAGGCAAAAGAAAGATATAATGCCAGACCTGAAATGACAGCTGACAATGAAGGCTTTACTAAGGTCACACATCAAAAGAATAGAAGATCCAAGGCTCCAGCAACAACCTGGCCAAGACCATCTTTCGAGTTTACTCATTATTTCTATGGTTTTTGTTTCAAGTGTAATGTTTATGGGCATAAAATTGATGACTGCAAATACAACGTAGGTCCAAGAAGTTTCACTAGTAAAAATGTGTTTGCTCCTTTAATGAGATATGCAGTAGAGTGTTTTAAGTGTCACAACTTTGGGCATATTGCCAAAAATTTTCGTAGTATGTCTGTTTCATATCAACCTCAGGAAAGCAGATTTCAACCGTATAGAGAAAAACAAAAAAGAATTTATACTAAAGGATATGTGCAAAATTCTAAAAAGGGGAAGTCACAGCTAGAACCCAACAACATAGTTAAGACAGAATGGAAACAAAAGGAACAGCTCAGGAAAGAACATGAATCCTTAATAGTGCAGACTACTTTTAAAGCTCAGAATAAATATGTATCGTGGATTCTTGATAGTGGTTGCTCAATTCATATGACAGGTGATAGACAAAAATTTGAAAATCTTCATAAATATGAGCGTGGTTTTGTGAAGTTCGAAAATAACGATGGAGCCAAAATAATTGGTATCAGAGCCGGTCTCGAGTTCGATTCCCTTCGGATAATGCTGGGGGGGGGATTGTTGGACTAATCGCCAACGTCCCTCCTCGGGAATCATGACATGGACTAACCGCCTCCCATAGGTTAAAGCCCTGGCCTGTAGCGGCTACCTGAAGTTCGAGCTTTTGGTAGAACGACAGGTTTCGCCTTTCTAATAATAAATTGATATTCTAATTCCTTCTTTAAGCTAATTGTTTCCAATAAATATTTTTCATTAGGTTCTGTTGGTCACAAATCTGCCACAAGAAAGGATTTTATACTAAATGCACCCTAGACCCGGCCAACATTGAAATGATGGGAGAAAGAAATGTCCAGACCAATCTCCAGAGAGGTTTGGTTCCCTTACTAAGTCTAAGCTTGATGAAGACTAGAGTTACTGGAAAGGAATTATAAATGTGCAGAAAGAAACGAGAAATTATGAAAAGAGATAGGAAATATAGTCGTAGGCTGAATTTATCAGATCGAGAAAGATTAACAGCAAATAGCTTCAAGTACAGTAACAACATATAACAAAATATATCAACATAATCAACTTACAACCTTGTGTAGAAAACCTCCAAGATTACATTCCAGAACTCACTTCCACACTAGCAATATTTAAACTCAGAAACATAATTCAAATTAAGCAGCAGATAAGGAATACGAGTGTAAATTAGGAATGTATAAGATAGAAGGAAAAACAACACAAACAATTGCTTGCAAAACCAAAGGCCAAATATCTTTCATTCATGCAAAGAACTTCAAAGCTTTTAGCAAAAGTCTCTCTCTCGATCCCTCTTTCTAAGATCTACATTGATTTATATAGAAGTCTTGCTTCTTTACAGCATTTAAAACTTGCAATGAACCTCCTCGAGATCTACAAAATGTGCAACAGAAACAAGGAAATGATCCCCTTAAACCAGCCTCGGAGAAACCAGAAATTGAATGAAATAAGGAGTCGGTCGTCTTCATTAAATGGTCGTTCTTGAAACATGCTTGAACCGTTAGAAAAATCATGAAAAATAGCTTTGGATAATGAAATCTTTAATTCTGGTGGCTTGGACACGTTCTTCTACTTTGCTCGCATTGGAAAGAAGCAAAAATTTTAATTTTGGAGTGCTTTTAATCCTTGGAAATCGCAAAACTTCATAGGCCGTTTGAACTACTTCCTATCACGAAACTGTAACAGGTCGCAAAAATGCAACATTTCATGAAATCGTGACGTATCTCTGCTCTGTACACTTTTGTCACTTTGGGACCACAAAAATCAACCATATCACGAAATTGCTGCGTATTCGGCTCTTTTGTCTCCTTCGCTACCTTAGCTCACAAAAACGTGACGCGTTGCGATATCGCGAGGTTTCGTACTATTCTGCTCTTTCTCGGCTCTATTTCTATGAAAATGCGACAAGGCACAATTTCATGACGTTCTTCATCCATGTTGTTCTCTTCGCTACTTCGAACCGCAAAAACACGACAAGGCACGATTTCGCTACACCTTTCTCTCTTTTGGCTGTGTCTCACTTATACGTCACGAAAACAAGACAAGTCGCGCTTTCGCTACGTTATCTTCTCGCTGCTCAATCTTCTCTTCTATGTCGCAAAAATCTGACATGTGATTTCATGACAATTTTCATCCACCCTGTACGATCCTGCTTCTAACCAATGAAAACATGACACGCTTGCCTCAAGGGTTTCTTCAATCTCCACAAATGTCACGAAATCACGACAGGTTCTATCTCCTTGGAATTTACTGCTCTTGATCGTGAAAATTCGTCATGTCATGAAATCGTGACATTTCATACAATCTAGCCACCTCTTTGCTTCCTCCTCGCGAAAACACGACATGTCGCAAAATCGTGACAATTCCCTGCACTTGGTCCGTCCGCCCTAATATGTCGTGAAATCGTGACGTTCTATTGCCTTCTTCATCATTGCCGCTTTCTGTCGTGATATCGTGATGTCTTCTTCTTACTTGGCCTTATCCTCAAAAATGTCACAAAATCACGACATCTTTTGCCTTTTGTGCCTTGTTCATTATTCTGTCGTGAAATCGCTACGAGATTCATTTTCATTGCCCAATTATGTCACGATTTCATGACATTGTTTGTCACTCTGCTGAGTTATGTCACGATTTCATGACCTTTTCTATCATTCTGCTCCATGGCCATCGCAAGTCACGAAAACGTGACATGTCACGATTTCGCGACAATTTTGCTGCGCTGCCTACGTTGACCATTTTGACCACGATTTTGGAACACGTCACGAAATTGTGACAACTTTTGACTTTTACTTATCTCTCCTTGAAAGACCCGTGATAACGCAACATGTGAAATCATGACAGTTTTGAAACTATGCTCTCCATGCTGCCTTTTTGCATCAAAACCTGTAAAGGAGTGAGAACTGCAACATTTTATGCATCAATAATCAATAATCAAACTAATGTGGAAAAAATGCCAACATTCTTGGTGGCTCGTGGGGTATACAGTTCTGCTGTATGCACGAATCCCAGGCTTGAATCCATTGGGCAACAGAGTCAAGAAAAATTGAGAACAAAAAGTTGGGCGATGGGGTACATCTCGACGGACTACTGCAACAACTCTTGCTGAATGACTGAAAACTCAAGGAATCTGTATTTGGCTTAGCTGACCAGGTGCTATAAAATAATATCCATGAAAGCACTAGGGATTGCAAAATGAAAATTAATGAAATAAGTGGAGTGAGGACTATGGAATGGAAATGGTAAATGATGGAATGGTGGAGTGGAGGGAGTGATGCGGTAGATACAGCATCGAAGTGCTTCTGTGCTACCAGCTGCTATGAAATGGAAACGAAAGTGAATGGAATAATGGAATGGAAGTGGAAGAGATGACAAATGCGGGATGAACTGTGGATAAATGCTAAAACGACAAAGAAATTAGAAGAAAAGGGAAATAAGAAATGGGAATACCAGAAAGGGAAAAAGAAACAATAGCAGTGGCTTGATTACTTGCAGAAGAAAAAAGGAGTAGGAGAAGAAGGGAATAAATAAGGGTAGGAAGAAATAGAGAGGAAGCCACTAACTGCTAGGAAGGAAGAAGAAAAAGAAAGAAATAAACGTACCTACGGGCTCGCATGCAAAAAGAGCCGAAGTTGACAGAGGAAAACAATACTTTTTTTTTCTTTTTTTTTTTTTTGTGTTTTTTTTTTCTTTCTATGTACAAGGTAACTCCCAAATTAGCTGTGAACTTTCAGGAAAGACACGAACCCAAACACGGTTCTGTCTCCTAGATCCCAGACCCTTGACAGACACTCAGTAGACTCCTGGTTGATGATCAGCTCAGAGTCACCAAAAATTTGAAACTGCTGCACTCCAAGTGTCCCAGCCATTTTGATACCTAGGCATGATCGTTCAATCCCAGTGTTAGCACCATTTCTATATTGTGCTCCATCAAAATAGAGCTGATCTGGCAGAGAGTCTTGACCAACTTGATCAGGAGGCAACTTGACTTCAACCTCTTCAGGCTGCTTTGTAATGGAATAACATCCAATCCTAGTCTCTAGCATAGCATTGAAATTAAGCATGGAAAACCTGTCTTCCAACTGAAGCTCGTCTAAAACCTCATTCATCAAATCAGAACCCTCTAACTCTTCGGTTAGCATGTTGACAGACTGCATGGTCTTTTCTGCTTCATCCAATATTTCAATATGAAAAGAGGAAGGTTTTTCATTAAGAATCCAGAGTCTCTTTCCTTTGAAAGGGATCTCCAAGTGGGAATAATCTAGTGCAAGGTAACCTCCCAACTTTGTAGTAAACTCTTTGGATAAGCACATACTAAAATACGGTTCTAGATCGACCACAACTATCTCTTGAATGACTGTAATCTAGGGCATAGTGTGTAAAACAATCGGGACATCCTTGATTACACCCACCGTTTTCATAGGAGTGCCATCTAACTGCAAGACTCCAGGGCTACTTTGTGTGTATTCCATACCCATAACTTCGCAAACTACCTTTGGCATGACAGTTGTAGTGGCTCCAGAGTCGATCATACAATTATGCACGATCCAACCCTCTATTTGCAGTGATAGATAAAACGGGGGTGGTCTATTCTTACCAGTGAAAGAAGTGGTTAAAGCTTGAGCATAAATTGTCTGGGTAGGACCTTTCTCACTATCCTTCATAGATTTTAAATATTCTTGCAATAAATCTACCTGCAAAGGCAATTGCAATGCATCATAAAGACTAACCTTAGCTGGGGTCTTCTTTAGTTCTTTGACAATGTTGTATGCAACCGCAGTAGATTCCTTCTTTTCAACGGGGTGATCATATCTACTTCGATACTTCTGAGTGGCTTCTACTCTCAGCCTCTTCGTCAATGAAGGGTACTTCAACTTTTCTCTAGCTTGCTCCTTTGCTTCTGATATTGCCTGTGCAGTTACGACCTTTTCTTGTACTCTGTGTGGAACAGGATCTTTCAATAAAATAGGCACATCTAACTTTGAAACTGACATAGGATTTTTCCCTTGTTTCTTCAAATCAGCTGGCACTTTTAACGGCTCTAGCTCAATAGGATCTACTGTAACAGGCTTCTTTCCAGTCCTTGTGAGAACTGAAACTTGCTCTTTAGATGGAACCATTAAGCTATGGCCTGCCTCAGAGATCATATTGACTTGTCCTCCTGAAGAACTAGCAGCCAATGTCTGCACATAATTCAAATGAACCATGCAAGTGTCTTCTCCATGTGGATCATTGCATGTCGAACACCAATATGTTCTTTCAGCAAGGACTGCATCTTCATTCGCCAAAATAGTCAGGTTCTTCTCGGGTGCTTTGCTTGTTGAAGCAGCTTGTTCTCTAGTAATTGGTGGAGGTTGAAATCTCCTAGGATGGAAATCTCGCTCAGCTTGATTCCTTTCAATAAGTGTGATCTTATTACCCATTGCTCTTATTATAGAATTGGCAGATTTTACTTCTTGCAAAAGTGTTGTATAAGGATCAGGGTTTACAGGTGCAGGAGGTGCTGGTAAGGGCAAAGGTGCTGGTGGTGCCGGTAATGCTAGAAATGAGGTGGAAGCAGGGAATGGCAGAATGTTGGGTGCAGGAAGCTGGGGATTTACTGAAGAAGAGAGCTGAGGAACTGGGATAGGTGCAATTTGAGGTGCACTAGAATTCCATGATGGAATAGGGTACATAGAAGACATAGATTGCAAAAAAGAACTAGGATATAAATGTTGTGGAATATCAGGTAAAATGGGCATTGCTACCTTTGGGGGAAGCCTGTCGATTGCAATCAAGTCCACCTTCGCCTTTTGTTCTTGCTTGAATAGTTTTGGGAAGGTCATCACATTGGACTACCTGATCGCCAAGCCAATGTCTATATTGAATGCTTGGAGGTAGTAGAACGTATCTTGCTCAGGGGTAGGATGAAGTCCTTCAGGCACTCGCTGCCAGCTTCTGGTGAAACAAACATTAAAATCTGCTATTGCCTCCTGTGGGTGCCTCTGGATTGCATTAAACTAATGCAACAATGAAAATGGGTCAGCCTGTTCATGAAAATTCTTCACTAACAATTCTCCTAGCTGATCCCAGGATGCAATAGTGCCTGGTTGCGGAGATCGATACCAGTACAACAATTTTCCTCTCAAGGATAACACTAATAACTTCACCATCACATCTTCGTCTGTTATATCCTGAATGGCTGCTAGAGAAGCTACATCATGAATATGTTCATATGCAGTCTTTCCCATGCCATCATAGGTTGGCAAGGCTTTCAAAGTAGCCTGGGGAACTAGATTTTGAGCCTACAAATTCAAGGCCCCTAAGCTATTCCAAGCTGAAAACTGCCTGGGTGGAGGATACTGGGCCATTGGGACTACTGTATGTAACTGAGAAGATGGAAAACTAGTAACAATACCAGGGATTTGTGTCGATATGGCAGATGATGCAAGTGATGGGGAAACCAACCTAGAGTGCTCGCCTCTTTTTGTGCTGTCAAGTTCAAAAAACTCAACAAGATCTTCAACTTTTTTGGACTTTGATCTCGTGATCATGAAGTACAACTTTCACTACATCCACGTTCAGAGATTTTTGGGTACTGACCAAATGTTCTAACTATACGGCATGAAGGTGAACATTAAACCCTCAATACTATGGGATCTTACTGAGACAGAAACAGTTTGTCCCACCGGGCGTGCCAAAAATTGTTGGTCACGAATCTGCCACAGGAAAGGATTTTATACTAAATGCACCCTAGACCCGGCCAACATTGAAATGCTGGGAGAAAGAAATGTCTCCTAGACCAATCTCCAGAGAGGGTTGGTTCCCTTACTAAGTCTAAGCTTGATGAAGACTAGAGTTACTGGAAAGGAATTATAAATGTGCAGAAAGAAACGAGAAATTATGAAAAGAGATGGGAAATATAGCCGTAGGCTGAATTTATCAGATCGGGAAAGATTAACAGAGATAGCTTCAAGTACAGTAACAACATATAACAAAATATATCAACGTAATCAACTTACAACCTTGTGTAGAAAACCTCCAAGTTCACATTCCAGAACTACTTCCACACTAGCAATATTTAAACTCAGAAACAGAATTCAAATTAAGCAGCAGATAAGGAATACGAGTGTAAATTAGGAATGTATAAGATAGAAGGAAAAACAACACAAACAATTGCTTGCAAAACCAGAGGCCAAATATCTTTCATTCATGCAAAGAACTTCAAAGCTTTCAGCAAAAGTCTCTCTCTCGATCCCTCTTTCTGAGATCTACATTGATTTATATAGAAGTCTTGCTTCTTTACAACATTTAAAACTTGCAACGAACTTCCTCGAGATCTACAAAATGTGTAACAAAAACAAGGAAATGATCCCCTTAAACCAGCCACGGAGAAACTAGAAATTGAATGAAATAAGGAGTCGGTCGTATTCATTAAATGGTCGTTCTTGAAACATGCTTGAACTGTTAGAAAAATCATGAACAGCAGCTTTGGATAATGAAATCTTTAATTCTGGTGGCTTGGACACGTTCTTCTACTTTGCTCGCATTGGAAAGAAACAAAACATTTAATTCTGGAGTGCTTTTAATCCTTGGAAATCGCAAAACTTCATCGGGCCATTTGAACTGCTTCTTGGCGTGAACCTGTAACGGGTCGCAAAAACGCGACATGACGTGAAATCACGACGTATCTCTGCTCCATACACTTTTGTCACTTTGGGACCGTAAAAATCAACCATGTCATGAAATCGCTGCGTATTCAGCTCTTTTTTCTCCTTCGCTACCTTAGCTCACAAAAACACGACGCGTCGCGAAATCATGACGTTCCATACTATTCTGCTCTTTCTCCGCTCTGTTTCCATGAAAATGTGACAAGGCACGATTTCACGATGTTCTTCATCCATGTTGTTCTCTTCACTGCTTCGAACCACAAAAATGTGACAAGGTGCGATTTCACTACACCTTTCTCTCTTTTGGCTGTGTCTCACTTATACGTCGCGAAAACAAGACAAGTCGCGCTTTCGCTACATTATCTTCTCGTTGCTCAATCTTCTCTTCTATGTCACAAAAATCTGACATGTGGCTATTTCACGACAATTTTCATCCACCCTGTACGGTCCTGCTTCTAACCTACGAAAACATGACACACTTGCCTCAAGGGGTTCTTCAATCTCCACAAATGTCGCGAAATCATGACAGGTTCTATCTCCTTGGACTTTACTGCTCTTAACCATGAAAATTCGTCATGTCGCAAAATCGTGACATTCCGTACAATCTGGCCGCCTCTTTGCTTCCTCCTCACGAAATAGCGACATGTCGCAAAATCGCGACAATTCCCTACACTTGATCCTTCCGCCCCAATATGTCGTGAAATCATGACGTTCTCTTGCCTTATTCATCATTGTCACTTTCTATCACGATGTTGCGACGTCTTCTTCTTACTTGGCATCTTCCTCAAAAATATTGTGAAATCGTGACATCTTTCACCTTTTGTGCCATGTTCATTATTCTGTCATGAAATCGCTATGAGATTCATTGTCATTGCCCAATTATGTCACGATTTCATGACATTGTTTGTCACTCTGCTTAGTTATGTCACGATTTCATGACCTTTTCTATCATTCTTCTCCATGGCCATCGCAAGTCACGAAAACGCGACATGTCGCGATTTCGCGACAATTTTGCTGCACTGCCTTCGTTGACCATTTTGACCGCGATTTTGGAACACGTCGCAAAATCACGACAACTTCTGACTTTTGCTTCTCTCTCCTCGAAAGACCCGCGATAACGCGACATGTCATGAAATCGTGACAGTTTTGAAACTGTGCTCTCCATGCTGCTTTTTGTCGTGATATCGCGATAGTCTTCGGACTTAGTCTTTTTTTGCATCAAAACCTGTAAAGGAGTGAGAACTTCAACATCTTATGCATCAATAATCAACAATCAAACTAATGTGGCAAAAATGCCAACAGGTTCCAAAATGTAATGAAAATTATGCATTCGGTCCCCAACAACGGTGCCAATAAACTATTGGAGATTTTTCCTTCATACTTAAGATAAGCTATCACGCTATAGGAAAACCTACTACCAATGAGCAATTACAGGCTCTGGTTGACCTACCTCTTTAACTTGGGAATATATTTCTTTAATATTTTTTAGATAAACCAAGTATGGTAAGGATACGTTTGAGGTGAGCTTAAGTTATTTAAGTTCATGCTCTTCCAGATTTATGGTGATGAATTAACAATTATAAATTATGACCGAGATAAAACAAAAATAATTCTAATATACCTTTTGTATGATCGATGCTTTAATCCTTTAGGCTATTGTAGCAAGATTTAATAACAATTCAATGAAAATAGAAAGAAAAAGAGAAGAGATAATCAGTGTAATTACATTCATTTGAATATTGTAATAAACATAAAATTTGACCAATGAAAGAAGCATTCACTATGCATTCAAATAATGTAACCCATAATGAAGACACACACAAAACTAAACACAAAAAAATAATAGGAAAGAAGCCTAGAATTGTATTAATATTAAAAAATATTACATGAAGAGTTGGCTTGGAATCGCCATTTAACTCTTAGAATGATTAATACAATAAATATCCTCGTTTGAATGTCGTAACAAGGACCTTTCACTCTCTCATTCAAATATCATAATAGTTGAGTCTCTAAACCTCTGGCTCAATAGTCTGGAAATAATATCATCTTCTTGGGCACTTTCCTATCAAAAACCTGCACAGTATGGAAGAATGAGGAGATGGAAAAGAAGAAGGGAAACAAAGGGAATACAACAACAAAGAATGGGCAGTTGAGTATACCTCTTAGAAAAAATATTCTATGTCAAAGATCAATCCTTATTCTATATATGGAAATCCTTCTTATAGTTGTAATGATTCTGTAACTTCTTGAACTAATTTCATCTGGACCATCCACCTGGTGCCATCTCCTACCTTATCATTGATTGGGTACTGTATAGTTTGTTATTTTAACTACCTCAAAAATATGTCATCAAAATTGGCCAAAACCAGCCTAGTTGTCACTCATATTCTCATTTCCCTTTTTTGTCATTGTGGGCCCCATACTACTTTTTGAATTAGATACATTTCAAATTTTATTAATTGCCTCCTCATCTTGTCTTGCATCAATGGAATTAGCTATAAGGATCTAGATTTATTCATTGATTTAACTGATCATGTGAATCCTATCCAACGCTCTGATTCCCTTGCTTTTATCTTCTTTTATGAATGGTTTTCTACTCTAAAATGATATGATTATGTCCATAGTGAGCATTGTTAAACAGATGATTTGGTCAAAAATTTTATCTTCATCGACCTCTTCGCATGGGAATTCTTTGATATCCTTCATGATTGACTGACAAAAACCTTCTGCACTGAATAATTTGTGGAGATCTATATTGAGATGTTTTAGCTAGATCATTGTATCTTTCTCCATTTTTTCTAACTCTTTGATCGAGTTATTCCATCTAGGTCATCCTGCCTTGAAACTCATAACTTTCTCATACTCTACCTAACAACTATGAGTTTTATCGTCAACAGTGACTATTTTTCTGGATCTAATTTTCTCGTATTGTAGACACCAAAAAGATGTCATTTTATATCCAAGTTTTGATGTCTCCAAATTCCCATCCAATTTCTCCAAATTATTGTAATATCTCTTCAATATCTTTAAATTCATCTAAATTCTCTCTAATTCCTTTCTAATTTTACTATTCACTATTCACTATTCATGATTCATTGTTCACTATTCACTATTCATTGTTCATTGTTCACTATTCACGAATTTAATATTTTCTAAATCTCTTTTAATACCTAATCCACATAAGCTCAAGTCAATGATTCTATATTCTAGAACCACCCACTCAACATTCCCTACACCCACCTCCTCACATGCTTGTGCTCAAGTCAAGGGTTCTAGATTAGTCCTATTCCACATTTTCTACACCCACCTCCTCACATGCTTGTGCTCAAGTCAAGGGTTCTAGATTAGTCCTATTCCAAATTGTCTACACTCACCTCCTCACATGCTTGTGCTCAAGTCAAGGGTTCTATATTAGTCCTATTCTACATTTTCTACACCCACCTCCTTACATGCTTGTGCTCAAGTCAAGGGTTCTAGAATAGTCCTATTCCACATTTTTTACACCCACCACCACTCATGCATACCCAAGTCAAGGATTATTTCTTTCATGCCAACCCACTTAACAATTTTATATTCTTTCACTCATCCTAAGTCTTCCCTTACCAACCCACTTAACAATTTTATATTCCTCCACTCATCCTAAGTCTTCCCTTACCAACCCACTTAACAATTTTATATTCTTTCACTCACCCTAAGTCTTCCCTTACCAACCCACTTAACAATTTTATATTCCTCCACTCATCCTAAGTCTTCCCTTACCAATCCACTTAACAATTTTATATTCTCTCACCCACCCAAAAGTCTTCTATGCCAACACATTCAACATTTAATATTCTTCACCTACCTAGTCTTGTCTCCCACTATGTCAACTCATATGCCACATCATCCTCACCCCCCTCTCATCTAAAATTCTATAAATAGACCCCTCATTCCCTTAATTGGTAATAAATGAATGAATGAATGGAGGAGAGAATAAAAGGAATGAAAGAAGGAGGAATCTAGGAGAACATATCATCATTCTGTAGGAGTTGATTACAAGTATACTACTCTTCAATAGTAATCCTTGGAATATTCCACACTCTCACACGCACACACCTCGATATCTCCTAATCACATTCGGTTGTGGGAGAGAAGCACAAACACCATCCTCATTGTAAAAGCCATTAGAGGCTTCTTTGTACTTGTAAAAGACAAAGAGCTTTGTTTTGTATTATAAAATCATCATATTTGTAATAGAATCCATTATATATATCCTCTCTTTGTCTTACATTTCACTTGTTGATGGTGGTTTCTCCTCCCTACAAAATGGCACACCCAGTGGGACCCTTCCCTTGACCTTCACTTTGTCCTTGTTGAGTTTCAATTTATACTAGTTATAGGGATAAAGTGTAGGTTTCTTTTATGCAATTTTGCTGCTACTTTCAACTACTATTGCATATTTTTGCTAATTGTTATTGTCTTCTATTGTTTTGAAGGAAAAATTCAAGATCACCTTGGTAGAGACGGTCTCACACTTCTATACCGCTTGTGCAGAGATGATTTCATTCCAAAAGGTGCAAACTTGCAATATCCACATAGGCTTCCAGCTAAGTCCTCCTTCTTTGTTCCCAGACTTGTTTGACAACATAATTTGGGTTTCTCTTTTCACACATAAGCTTCTTTAGGCTTTTATTTTAGCTTAGGTTGTATTTTTTTAGGTTCATTTCACATACCTATCTAGCATAGTTTATTCCTAATATTTTTCTTATTAACAAAATTAGCCTCCTTAGGCTCCCATTTTAGCACACTTGGCCTCCTTGGGCTCTTTCCACAATTACAAGCCTCCTTAGGCTTCTCTCTTTTACCACACTTAGCCTCCTTAGGCTCCTATTTTAGCACACTTTGCCTCCTTGGGCTCTTTCCACAATTACAAGCCTCCTTAGGCTTCTCTATTTTACCACACTAAGCCTCCTTAGGCTCCTCTTTTAGCACACTTTACCCCCTTGGGCTCTTTTCACAATTACAAGCCTCCTTAGGCTTCTCTCTTCTACCACACTTAGCCTCCTTGGGATTATTTTACACACACATCTAGCTTAGCTTACCCTCTTTGGGCCTTATTTTTCCCACAAGCCTCCTTAGGCTCCCCTTTTAGCACACTTTTCCCCCTTGGGCTCTTTTCACAATTACAAGCCTCCTTAGGCTTCTCTCTTTTACCACACTTAACCTCCTTAGGCTTATTTTACACACACATCTAGCTTAGCTTGTCCCTTTTGGGCCTTACTTTTTACACAAGCCTCCTTAGGCTCCCATTTTAGCACACATTACCCCCTTGGGCTCTTTTCATAATTACAAGCCTCCTTAGGCTTCTCTCTTTTACCACACTTAGCCTCCTTGGGCTTCTTTTGCACACACATCTAGCTTAGCTTGCCCCCTTGGGCCTTAATTTTTCCACAAGCCTCCTTAGGCTCCCCTTTTAGCACACTTTGCCCCCTTGGGCCCTTTTCACAATTACAAGCCTCCTTAGGCTTCTCTCTTCTATCACACTTCGCCTCCTTGGGCTTCTTTTACACACACATCTAGCTTAGCTTGCCCCCTTGGGCCTTAATTTTTCCATGCACATAAGCCTCCTTAGGCTTCCCTTTTAACACACCTTGCCCCTCTTGGGCTCTATTTATTACACACACATAAGCCTCCTTTCCCTTAATGCACACACAACAACCTTTTTTTTAGTTTGCTCTCCTTAGAATAATTAGCTGCACTTGCATCTTTAATTTTAGCATTTTTATTTATTTTAGATAGCTTTATTTTTTAATATTTCTTTCCTTTTAGCATAGATTTCCTTAATTTCTATTATAAAGAGACTAGACGGTAGCAATAATTAGCTTAGATTTCTATTTTTTGGTACCTCTTAGGAATTGCACCGCATTAACATAACCCCTTTTGTGTGAGTAACTTTTGGCCATCTTGTTTGTCCTATGGTTTCAACTCAAAGCCAAGTTCAAGCTTTAAACCAAATCACTATGGATCCTACCCTACCATCTTCCACTGCACCTGACCTGACACCTATGAGTGAATATTTAGTCACTCTAGGTACCTCTTATTTATGACACAACCCCTTTCCTCCTGACACCCATCATAATTATGGTGCTTATCCCATTATTACCATAATGGCCAATGTCAAGACCACTTCTTCACATACCTCTAGAGAAGGTACTCCAACCTACACCCAAAAAAATCCCTCACCCTTTGATCCATTGACATCTACCTTACCCTTAATCACCGTCCTCTAGCCCCCATCAGCTTCCACCACTACTCTTGACCTTTTATCTCAACCCCTTATTGATTATCCTACCACCCAAACCTTTACTCAATATTCTACTTCCATGCCACCCCCACCCCAAAAACTAATGGCTCAACCTCAAATTAATGTAGTTACCCATTCCATCATCCCCCCTTCCACTTCAACCTTTGTCGCTACTAGTGTTGCACCTTCTCAACCATCTTCTTCCACACTCCCCACCCAACCCAATGCTAGCATTGCTTCACCCTATACCACAACTTACCATATGCCAATTCATGACCCTGGTGTTTCCATTCCTAGCCTTCCACCTCCAACCAATCCTCTTCTTGCTTTAGCCTCACAACCACCTACTAATCCAAATCCTCCTCTCCAATATAATACTACTCAAACTCAACCACCACCTCAAATCCAAATACCATATAATTCCTCTATTCCACCACAAGCCCCTAACCTTAACCAACAACACATACCCTCCCCTCAATCTCAAAATCAATCCTTTGTATCACCACAACAATCTCCCTCTAATCCTCCCAGCCAACCTCCTCATTCTCAACAACCACCCCAAGCACCTCAATGGCCTCAACAATATTCTCAATCTAACCCCCAAACTTTAGCCACATATCCCCAATACCAATACCCATCATCTCAAGTTCCTCAACCTCCTCCCCAAACTCAACATGCCTCATCCCAAATTTATCAATCCCCTCCTTCACAAGTCCCTCAACCATATCCTTTGTCCCAACCTATGCATTACCAACCTATATTCATTCCATCCTAGATATATCAATCCCTACCTCAAAAACTTCCCCCAAATCCCCCCGTTCAACCTTCTTATCCCCAACATCAAACTTCCCTCCAACAGCCATACCAACCCTATCAATATCCTCCTTTATAGGTCCCTCAACCTCCTCCCCAACCTCAACCCACACAGTCCCAAATACCTCAATATTATCCCCTACAAGTCCCTCAACCCCCTGTTCAATCACAATCAAACCCCTCTCATCCAACCCCATATTTTCAACCCCCCTAGACCTACTTCAATATTACCCCCCATACCCATATTCCTCCCCCTACCCTTCACAACCCATACCACCTCAAACTAACACCCAAACTTATACTCCCCAACCATCCAATTGTACCACTACCATTCCTAATCCCGCTTACAATCTCACATTGTCCTCACCTATGCTATAGCCAGCCTCACAAGATGAGATACAATGACTTATTAGTTGCATGAATGCATTGGAACTTCAAACTGTAGGTATAGGATACCAAAAGCCCACCCTTAGCCAAATCTATACCCAACCTATTCATCCATATGTACCTGCCCTAGTCTACCCCTATAAATTTGAGTTACCCAAACTTGACCCTTTTACAGGACAAGGGGATCCAAAAGACTTTTTGAGAAAATATTTGAATGCTTGTTTCCTTATTAGTGGTAGTGACCATCTCCTTCTTTGTACCTTTGCCATATACCTAAGTGGCACTACTCTTGAATGGTACAATGCTTTACCACAACATAGCATTTATACCTTTGAACAATTGGCCAATCTCTTTCTTGAACGCTTCACCCTCTTAGTCAAGAAGAAAACTAACCTCACTGATATCTACAAACTTAAACAATTTGATGATGAATCTATTCTTGATTATGGAGCTCAATGGCAAGCTATTATTAATGAACTTCCCTTTTCCTTGCCTATCACTAAGCTAACTCACCTCTTCACTCATAGTTACAACAAGAACATTTCCTTACTCTTACAATTACAACAATATAGGACCTTTGAAGAGGTGTTAGCCCAAGCTAAGGTCATTGAGGATATTAAGATCCAAGAGGGTATCATAAAACTTAAAAAGAAAGAGTGGAACAACAAAAATCAAAAGAGTAATGTCACTTCCTCCAAATCACCCCAAGTCAATCAAGTCATCCTTACCACACCACCTCCTACTACCACTATCCAACCTCCTCCACAACCCCAACCCCAACCAACACCTCAACCATTCTCCACCCAACCCTTGACCTCCACTTTCACATCCCAACCTTCAAATAGGCCTCATCGAGCACTAATATGAGAGTTTACTCCCCTTGCTGAGCCTTTAGCCAACATATTTCATCACCTTATCAAATCCCAAGCCCTTACCTTACCCAAAATTAAGCCTCTTTATGATCCCAATAAGCCCTTACCTCAATCCTACAAAGCACATATTTACTATGTCTATCATCATCAACCAGGTCACGATATTGAACATTGTATTCAATTTAAAAATGTGGTCCAAGATATGATAGAACGAGGGGACATTCATATTGACAATCTCGTAGCTCCCCCTAATCAAAACCTTGGGATCTATCAAAACCCTTTACCCCAACACACTACTACTTCCACATCTTCTACACCCCCTAATCAAGTTAATCACATTGACCATAAATCTGGCTTTGTTGGAATGGTGCATGTGACCACTCGAAGTCAATGCCAAACCAACCACCAACATCCTTCTCAAACCCAAGCTCAAAATCAATCCCCAAATGCTCCATCTGACCCCCAAAAACTACCAACCCCCATTATTACCATAGCTTCCAAAAAAACCCCTCCTAAACCTATCCTTACCCTTACCCAAAAATTAACCAACTGCCTTAAAATTACCCCTACTAAAATTTTCATCTATGATCTTATCCAACAATCCCCTACCCATCGAGAGGCTTTAATGGAAATCCTAAAAGCAATTGATGTTCCTCCTCAAGATCCACAAGCTTTTACCAATTTTATAGGCCATATTCACACATGCACCGAACCCACTATTGCATTTTATGACTATGAGATTAAGGCAATGCCTATGGGGGCACCCGATCCTCCCATGCATATTATTGCTTCAATTAATGGCTTACCCTTTAAGAGGGTCTTGGTTGATACAGGATCTTCCATTAGTATTATTACATCGGTGGCCCTTAAGCACCTCAACATTCCCTCTTCCTATATAATACATTTTGATTTCACCCTTTGTGCCTTTAATGATGCCCTTTGCTCTACCTTAGGGATTGTAGTCCTACCTATCCAAGTCGGCCCTAAGACCATTCACACCCTACTATATATCCTTGAGGGATAAATGTAGTACAACATTCTCTTGGGATGACCATGGATCTGAGAGATGTGATGTGTTCCATCTACTCTACATCATTGCTTAAAATTTGTGCATGATGGTCTTATCCATTGCATACCAGTAGATGATGAACCATTTAAGTACTACAACTTAATCATCGATTCCTCCCAACCTTCACTACCCACCACCCACTTTTACCTCACCCCTAATACCAATACCCCTACCTCCTCACCCATACCCCAAACCGTTTCTCATGTCTTGACCTCAGTAGAGGCTCACTCACCCACCTCCTCCCAAACCCTAAATCCTATACCTACCCAAACACCCCTTTCAGTACTTGAAATCATAGGACATCATCCTAATCCTCTCACTAACCCTACCCTAGATCCTACCACTCCTACTTTCCAAGAAGAGGATCCCCATGCCTCACACCATACACTAATTAACTCTACATCGGTAACACCAAACACTTCACCAAATATTACCCCTTCATCAACCTCATCTGAGCCTATTTCGGCTACTTTGCCCCACAACACACCTATCCTTTCTGTAACCCCCATATCCTCTCACCCTACAATCCCACACGTCACAGTACATATGTCCAATATGGCCATAGGTGAATATCTTGTACATAATGTAAATATTAAAAATTTACCATATGTAGAGTCTATTAGAGATTTTGGTAGACCCCATGATATACCTATAGTTATAGATGCTATTGTGTCCTTAGGATCATCCTCTAGCCATGCCAATTTTGATGCACCCACATTACCATCCGCTTCTATTTCACCCCAAGATAGTTTTTGTGCTAGTGTTGGTTTCCTCTCCAAGCCATATTTTATCCTATATTATTTTCAAAAATTTCATTGGTAGGGCCTTGGCCTAGGATGATATGAAAAAGGTACATGCACCCTTATTGACCCTCTAGGTCAATTACCCAATACTCGAGCTGGCCTTGGATATACATACATGCCTTCCCTTGCTTCCTTCACCAACTCTCCTTCTACCTACAAAGAGGATGAGGAGGAGATACCCTACCCTAATATATCACCTTCCTCACACCCTTCGGTCCTCATGATCTATGTTGATCTCTCCACTCCTCTTCGACTTACAACTGAGCCTAAATGTCTATTACCTATTCAACCCAACACCATTGATATGAGCTACATTTCCACTCTCCCAGCTCTGGATGACTTCCTACCCATACAAAAATTTGTCCCCTACACTTTTAATTACATCTCATCCTCTCCCCCTACTATATGCACCACTAATACATCTGACACTCCTCCCACACTTATATCTACCAATGACCCACTCTTGATACCTACACCACACCAATTGGAGGAGGGTTCTCATATGCTAGTCAAAGAAACCTTAGATGTCGACCTTAGTTTTGACCCTACCAATCCACAGATAGCCAAATAGGAAAAGGTCTTTTTGAGGAAGAACAAGAATGATTTATTTCACTCCTAAAATAATACAAGCAGGTATTTTCTAGGTCCTATAAAGATATATTTGGCTTCGATTCTAATTTAGTGGTCCAAAATCTTGTGTTAAGTCTTGATGTCCGATTTGTTAAACAAAAATTATGAAAACTACATCCTACCATTGCCCTCATGGTAAAATATGAATTACAAAAACTACTTGATGTGGGATTTATACAACCCATCGACTACATCGAGTGGGTTTCTAATATGGTACCCATTGCTAAACCCAACGGGAGGATACATGTATGCACTGACTTTCGAGATCTTAATAAAGCATGTCCCAAAGATGATTTTCTGCTACCTAATATACACACTAGTAGATGCTACATTTGGACATGAAATGTTGTCCCTCATGGATGGTTTCTCAGGTTATAACCAAATCTGAGTTAATCATGTTGATCAACACAAGACCTCTTTTACCACTCCTTGGGGAACCTTTTGTTATAAAGTAATGCCCTTTGGACTCAAAAATTCTAGTGCCACATACCAAAGAGCCATGACTTATATTTTTCATGATTACATGCATAATCTTATGGATGATTATGTCGATGACCTCCTTGCTAAATCTAAGCATCGACATGACCACATTGATGTTCTACAAAAAGTCTTTGATCGACTTCTAGAACACAATGTTAGACTCAATCCTAAGAAATGTGTCTTCGATGTTACCTCAAGAAAGCTCCTAGGTTTTATCATTTCCAAAGAAGGCATCCAAGTGGATCCCAATAAAGTTAAATTAATAATGGATATGCCTCCTCCTAGAAACCTTAAATAATTAAGGAGCTTGCAAGGCAAGATCCAAGCCATTTGATGATTTATAGCTCAATTATCTAATAAATGCAAGCCCTTTAATCACCTTTTACAAAAGGGAGTTAATTTTGAATGGATACATGAATGCCAGACCACTTTTGATAATATCAAGTGATACCTTGCATCCCCTCTAATTCTCACACCTCCCAAACCCAATATTCCCTTCCTTTTGTATATATCTACCATCGATTTTGCCCTAGGGACAATGCTCACACAAAATAATGATCTAAACCGTGAGCAAGCTATTTATTACTTAACTTGCACACTTGTCGATTCTGAGAGTCGTTGTCCTTATGTCAAAAATTGTTGCCTTGTTGTAGTATTTTCCACTAAGAAATTATGACACTATATGCTAAATCATACTACATATGTGGTGGCTAAATAAAACCCCTTATGATATATGATGAGTCGCACATATACCAATAGTAGAACCACCAAATGGATCATGCTCCTTAGTGAGTTTGATATAGAATTTATTAGATAAAAATCCATAAAGGGTCAGATCATTGCTAATCAACTTGCAGAAGCTCCTCTACCCAATGATGAACCTCTTAAAATTGAGCTTCTCGATGATTTCATCTTTTCTATTGATAAAATAGATAAATCAATGTCACCTAATTATTTTGATGATGACCTGACTATATTCTTTGATGGTTCTAAATATGAACAAGGGGGTGGTTCCGGAGTAGTTCTAGTCACCCCCAAGGGATTCCTATCCCCTTTTCTTTTAAACTAGACTTTCCTTGCACCAACAATAATGTAAAATATGAGGCTCTCATTCTTGGGCTTCAGACTATTTTAGCGATGCACGTCAAGCACCTACATATCTTTGGTGACTCCCTTTTAATAGTCAACCAAATTAAGGGAGTTTATCAATGTAAATATCCAACTCTGAAGTCATATAAAGACATCACTGATAAACTATTGGCCCAACTCGATTGGTATGAAATTTATGTCATCCCTTGCTCATCTAATCGATTTGCAGATACTATGGCTTCCTTAGGGTCCCTCATACCTAAGAACCCATTCTATGATGTCACTACTCTCCATGTCAAAACCTTGGCCCAATTCACCCTTCACTCATCCACATCCAACATCAAACAAGATGTAAATCTTATTACTACCGAATCTCCTCAAACCTTCCAAATATGAACCCTCCTCCAAGCCCTCATCCATAGACACCCTTCCCCTTCTACTGATCCTACAACCAATCTGTATCCCTCCATTACCACCCCACTCCTTAAAATATTCACCCAAACAATAGACCAACCCACAACCTCCACCTTCATTGTTGCGGGAGACTGCCACACCACTACCACTTCCATTGACCACTATTCCACGTTCTTTACCCAATTACGTGATTATTTATAAACTGGGTCTTTTCCTCCTGACATTCCTTCTACTACAAAATGAGCATTTAAACAAAAAGTAACACAATATGTGCTACAAGGGGACATATTATATAAAAGAAGTTATGATGGTATCCTACTTCATTATCTAGAACCCCTAGAAACCCAATGGGCAATCACTCAAGCACATGATAGTACATGTGGAGGCCATTTTAGTGGCTTAGCTATTTCCAAATGAATTTTACAAATGGGATATTACTGGCCCACCATGGAGCATGATTGCTCTGAATATGTTAAATGATGCGTTAAATGCCAAACTCATGCTTCCTTAACACATGTGCCTTTGCAAGCTCTTCAGCTCGAACATGCATGTTGGCCCTTTTCACAATGGGGGTTAGACTTGATTGGTAAAATTTCTCCACCTTCTTTCGGACAACACACCTTTATCATAATGACTACTGAATATTTTACCAAGTGGGTGGAAGCCATTCCCCTTACCTCTACTACTAGGGCTAAAATTGTAGAATTTATTCTTCATCATATTATATGTCATTTTGGGATACCGTCCAAGATTATTTCAAATAATGGTCCCCCATTTAAAAATAAGGATGTTCATAACCTATGTCAAAAATACCACATCCATCACAATTTCTCCACCCCTTACTACCCCAAAGCCACCAATTAAACCATTTGTTCTATTTTGAAAAATACTATTAAGGATAATCATAAGGATTGGCACTTACAATTACCCCTCACACTATGGGCCTATCGTACTAGTATTCATACCCCGACTAGGACAACTCATTTTTCATTAGTCTATGGTGTTGAGGTAGTTATACCTTTAGAGCTTGAAATTCCATCACTTTGTATCTCCTTACAAGAATTCATAGATGATGACTCAACTCATCAAGAACAGCTCAATCAATTAACCCTTCTTAATGAACATCAGATTAATTTCCTTGAACATATCTAAGTTTATCATAACCACATCAATCCAACCTATGATTGTAAGGTCCATACTCATGAATTCCAAGTAGGTGACCTTGTTCTTAAAGCTAATCAACAACAGTCTCACATCTCACCTCAATTTCATGACAAATTTGTTGTTAATTGGCTTAGCCCATTCATCATTAAACACAAGTTTGGACCTAAAACTTATAATATTTCCACTCTTGAGGGAGTTGAGGAACTTGATCCCATCAATATTCATCATTTGAGAGCATTTTATGCTTAGTTCCTTTACATTTGTCTTCCTTGTATAGCAAAAAAAAAAACTCATTTTATCCCTCATCCTCCACTTTCTCCCCCTATGATGCTAACTCCTTTAGACTTTTTTCATTCCATATTCCTTTCATCTCCTTTTTGACATCGTGCATCCCTTACTAATTCCAATCACCCTTTGAAAAATTGGTCTTTGGTTTTGGACCACAGTTGATTGAATTCCCTTAATTAAGGGCATATACAAAATCACTAGTATGGTCTTTCTATTCTACTTTATTCCCTCCTCTTTTGTCCATTCTTCTAACTCTTGGTCCTTGATTGATGAGTCTTTATAAATTATTTTTATTCACTTAGCCATACCTAATATCCTCCTCAAGTGCACATTTATCCCATTCAAAGCCATGACGATTTGGAGCTTCCCTTTGTGACCTAATATTATTTTGATTAGGTGATGATGACATCATGATTAGTCCTAATACCTATATTAGCTCATCGTGCATCCTTTAGTGGTCCAAAACCCAAGGGTTCATGATTAAAAATATATATATCCTGAATCCTTGGGTATATTAGATGACTCCATCGGGGCTATAGATGCTTGGCTGGAAGTGGAGCAATATTGATGGACTACGTGCTATCTCCACCGGGGCTATAGACACCTGAATGGTAGTGGAGTATGCCTTCACGATTGAGCTCTATTTTTCTCATTAGGACTATGATTGGTTAAGTCCAAACCTATTCAAAATTTATTTAATTAACTCACTACACACATAGTGGTTCTAGGATATTTTGATATGTCTCAAGGGACCTATAAATCTTAATGACCTTTGCATGGTAACCTCACCAATTTAGATGAGCACTTGGGTGTTTGAGTCTCTTGAAAACACCTCTAGATACTCAAAAACCTACAACATTGGAGTTCTCCTCTTCCTCTATCATTTCTTCTCTCTTCATATCTCGTTATTCTATGTTTCTAATTGTGTGTATGCCCTTGTTTCATGAGTTCAATTATGCATGGTACTAAATATACACACCTATTATCCTTACATTTTTTATGTATTCTATCTATAATATTATTCACATAATTTAACATATACTTTTAGATAGGTTGTGTGCACATTATCAAACAAATCCCATAAGTATAAAATATCCACACCATCAATCATGAATCACATTTCAATTCACATTATCCATAATAAATCATGCCTATAGGCTACATAACATTGACCCATAGGCATAGAAATTCATAAATACATGTAAAATGATGGCTCTTTAAGCCATGCAAAAATATTTATCATCCCTACAATTACTTCCCACCTATCTCACCACTCCCCTTCCCCTCTTTCAGTTGTGATTCTTCAACCCTCTCCTGAACACTAATGATTTCTCTCATTTCCCTCCTGACTCCCATTTACCGGTGGTAAAGCGATTCTTGATAACTGTGTAGCTAGTAGATATATGCTTTATGGTATTCTTGCACCCATCATTTATGTCCTCTTGGTGGTGTTGAGATTAATAAGTTGAGGGCACAAGCAACCCATGGCTCACCAATTCATCAAACAAGATACTAAAAAAGTTATCTTGTAATATTACCTTGTATGTTGTAGCTACGAAATATCTACCTATTGATTATGGAGCCTGATTAATTCAGAGGCCTTGCTTTCAGTCACACTTGGATCCACCATATGAAATAGGGGGGGCATTAACCCCCCTACTAGTGTCTGCTAGGGGGGTCTAGGGGGGTGGCGACCCCAAAGCCAAAAATAGATATTTTTTCCTCTATGTAAATCTAGACCATTTGATATTAGGTCATAGATCAAACGATAGATTTTAGGTGGGTTTTTTCCCCAAAATTGTAATGCACTTTTATAAGAGGATTTTGTATGGTGGCTAATTGTAATGTTCGATGCGCTGCTATGTACAGAGGGATTTTCTAGATATAAGGACTGGTTTTTTTCTCTATGGATGTAGCCCATATTGGGTGAACCACGTAAATTTGTGTCTATTGTGCATTGCATTATTTCTTCTTTATTTTATTTCCGCATTTTATTACTCATTTTTTTTATAGTGTAATCCTAACAACTGGTATCGAAGCTTAGGATTTGAAAAATGCACTTGAAAGGAGGATTTCTAGTTCGAGTCTAAGCAAATGACAGAATAAGGTAGATTTAGGAATGAGAATTTTAATGGCCAAAACAACTAGCTATGGAAGATGCAAATGGAGGATTATATTTATCAGAAAGATCTTTACCTACCATTAGGTAGAATAGCAAAGAAGTCAGTAATGAAAATAGATGAAGAATAGGAATTTTTAGATAGAAAAGCACTAGGAACAATACGATTGTGCTTGGAATCGTCGATGGCCTTCAATATTTAAAAGAAAAAGACAAAAGAGGGTCTGTTATTGATAATTTAAATGAATTTAACATGGTTACCAATTAATTAAGTTATATAGGAGTAAACATTGATGATGAGGTTAGGGATCTCTTAATTTTGTGCTCATTTCTAGAAAGCTAGAATGGTTGTAACTCTGTCTCTGGTTCAAATACTTTAAAGTTTGATGATGTTATTGGTGTCATCCTTAGCAAGGAAATGTGATGAAAAAGCACAAGTGATACATCAGGTAATTCTTTGACTATAGAGAATAGGGGGAGACAAAGGGAGAGAGGAAAAATCCTAGGGAATCATGGAAAATCAAAGAAAGGTAGATCCAAATCCAAAGGGAAGCAGTTGGAATGTTGACATTGTGGGAAGAAAGGACATCTGAAAATAGATTGTTGGAATCAAAAAGAAAAACAAGGAGAAGAAAAATAGGGTAATCAAGAAGCAAACATAGTAGGTGATGTATTGCAAGATGCTTTAATTATTTCACTAGATAATATTAATGATTATTGGGTGCTAGAATCTGGTGCATCATATCATGCCACACCCTATAGGAAATATTTTCTAGATTATGTTTAAGGTGATTTTGGATAGGTCTATTTGGGTGATGATAGACCATGTAAAATCATTGGAAAGGGTAACATACAGATAAAGTTCCCAATTGGAAACCAATGGTTGTTGAAAGAGGTAAGGCATATTCCTGATTTAAGAAGAAATCTAATTTCCATAGGGTAGTTGGACAGTGAAGGATGTATAGTTACATTCTTAGTAAATTCATGGAAGGTTGTTAAAGGATCACTATTATTAGCAAAAGAAAATAAGGAAGGTACATTTTATGTATGTACTGGTAATACTGATATTTCTATTGCTTTAGCTTCTACAGGAGTGGATACAACTTCATGGAATCATAGGTTTGGGCACGAGTACGAAGGGGATGCAGATTCTCCACTCAAGGAATTTATTACCAAGTTTGAAGCAAATTGATTTAGACTTTTGTGAGAACTGTGTTTACGGAAAATAGAAAAGAGTCAAATTTCTCAAAGTTGGAAAAGAAAAGAAGAGTGAAAAGCTAGAGCTTGTACATTCATATGTATGGGGACCAACTCAAGTATCATCTCTTGGTGGATCTTATTATTATGTTACGTTTATTAATGATGCAACTAGAAAAACTTGGGTTTACTATATTCAAAATAAATCGGATGTCTTTGATACCTTTAAGAAATGGAAAGCTTTGATTGAGAATGAGACATGAAATAAGCTAAAGTGTCTCAGATATGATAATGGAGGTGAGTACTACAACAAAGAGTTTGATAGTTACTATTCATACCATGGTATTTGTAGAGTGTAGACAGTTGCAAGAACTCCATAATAAAATGATGTATTAGAAAGGATGAACAGGACTATCATGGAACGTGCTAGGTGCATGAGATTACATGTAGGATTTCCCTTATAGTTTTGGATAGATGTTGTGGATATAGTAGTTTATTTAATAAACAGAGAACCTTCAAGTTCCCTGGATGGTGGGATTCTAGAAGAGGCATGGATAGGTAAGCCTATTAACTACTCATTTTTGAAGACTTTCAGTTGTGAAGCATTTGTGCATATTAGTAAATAAAATCAAACTAAACTTAAGGTAAAATCCAAGAAGTTTTTTTTATTGGATATGGAGTTAATGATTTTGGTTATCGCTTTTGGGATTATGCAAATCACAAAATCATTAGGAGTAGAGATGCAATGTTCAATGAGAAGGTCATGTATAAGGATTATTTATATGAAAATAAATAGGAAAAGATAAAATCAAAATACACAATGTTTGATGAAATTGAAACTCCAAATGTTGTAGAAAATCAACAACAATAGCAACATCTAGCACCTCAAACTCCTACAACTGTTGTTACAAAATATACTAGGATAAGTAGACCTCCTGTACATTACTCCCCTTCATTATATTATGTATTATTGTATGACTCTGGTGAACCAGAAACATATGAAGAAGCAATGTAGGTAGAAACCAAGAAGAAGTAGGAGCAAGGCATGAAAGAGGATATGGACTTCTTGATAAATAATCAGACTTGGGATCTAGTTTAGTTGCCTACAAAAAAATGAGCATTGTAGAATAAATGGGTTTACAAGGTAAAAGAAGAATATGGAGGTAAAAAGAGGTATAAGGCTAAACTTTTTGTAAATGGGTTTGCACAAAAGAAAGGTATTGATTATGATAAAAAAAATTCTCCTGTTGTTAAAATGACTTCAATTAGAACTATTTTAAGCTTAGTGGTTGTAGAGGATTTACATATTGAATAGTTAGATGTAAAAACATATTTTCTCCATGGGTATTTGGAGGAAGAGATTTATATACAACATCCACAAGGGTATGAGGTCAAGGGAAATAAGGAACTAGTATGTAGGTTGAAAATGATCTTTTATGGCCTGAAGCAAGCTCCAAGGTAGTGGTATATAAAATTTGATAGGTTTATGTCAAATCAAGGTTATAGTAGATGTTATTATGACCACTATTTTTATTTTAAGAGAATGTATAATGGTAACTATATTATCTTGTTATTGTATGTAGATGACATGCTTGTTGTAGGGTCTAACATGCAAGATATAATTGTACTCAAAATAAAATTGGTATATTTTTTTGCAATGAAGGATTTGGGTGCTGCAAAGAAAATTCTTGGTATGAGAATAACAAGAGATAGGAAAAATCACAAATTAATATTGTATCAAAGTGAGTACATTGAGAAGGTGTTGGAAATATTCAATATGCACGATGAAAAACCTGTTAGCACACCTTTCGGATATCATTTTAAACTAACCAAAGAGATGTTTCCTAAGATACAGGAGGAGATAAACTACATGTCCAAGGTTCCTTGTTCATCAAAATTTGGTAGTTTGATGTATGCGATGGTGTGAACAAGGCCATATATAGCACATGCAGTGGGAGTTGTGAGTAGGTTTATGAGAAATCTAGGAAGAAGGTATTGGGAGGCAATGAAGTGGATTCTTTGGTATTTGAGAAGTATTATCACTTAGGCATTATGCTTTGGAGGTTCTAATGCTATTTTATAGGGATATGTGGATTCAAATATGGCAGGTGATATATATAGCAAAAATAATTACTACAAGGTATATTTTTACTATAGGTGGGACTGTAGTAAGTTGGATTTCAAAATTACAGAAGGTTGTTGCACTATCAACAACAAAAGCAAAGTATGTTGTTGTTACAGAGGCTAGTAAGGAGATGATTTGGTTACAAAGTTTTATGGAGGAGTTGGAAAAGAAGTAGGAGAATAGCACATTATATAGTGATATTCAGAGTGACATTCATCTTGCAAAAAATTTAGATTTCCATTCCAAGACTAAACACATACATACCACGTACCATTTTATACACTCAATATTGGAATATGGATAATTAAAATTGGAGAAGATACACACTAGCCATAATCCTGCAGATATGTTCACAAAGATAGTAACCAAAGAGAAACTAAGTTCCTACTCAGTTTTAGTTGATATTCAAGAATGATAGTAAAAGGTGAGAAAATTTCCAAGCCTAAAGTTGAAGCATAGTCCATCAAGTGCAATAGCAGTGGAGTTACTGTGATTAGTCTCCAAGTGGGATATTGTTGATTGTGGAGCCTAATTAATTTGGAGGCCTTGCTTTCAGCCACACTTGGATCCACCACACAAAATAGGGGGGGTGTAGAAGGGAAATTATTCCCCCCTACTAGTGTCCGACAAAGGGGTCCATAGGTGGGAAACGACAATTCTTTGGAGCCCCTTCCCTGGCGGGGGTTTCAGGGGCAGTGCCCCTAAAGCCAAAAATAGATGTTTTTCATAGATTGGATGATAGATTTTAGGTGGGTTTTTCTCTAAAATTGTAATGCACTTTTATAAGAGGATGTTGAATGGCGATTAATTGTAATGTTTGATGTGCGACTGTGTATAGAGGGATTTTATGGATGGAATATAAGGCTTGGTTATTTTCTCCATGGACATAGCCCATATTGGGTGAACCACATAAATATTTGTCTATTGTGTATTGCATTATTTATTCTGTGTTTTATTTTTTTATTTTATTGCTCTTGTTTTTATATTGTAATCCTAACACTACTGGCATAATAATCATATCTTCCCAAACATTCATAGCCTCTCTTCCAACCCATGGTACACCATCCCCTAATACTACACCCCTCCATCCACCAACCTCCATACCATTAGGTTCCACTCCACTCCCAAAACTAGTCATTAATTCTTCCTCAACCATCGCACTTGAGGTTCCAACTATCTCGTCCACTTGATGACAAGCATATCCATGCACTCCTTCCTCCCTCACTTCTCCCCCTTCATATACCATCTCTTCTCCTCCACTAGCAGCCTCTACCATCTCTTTGATTGCATCTCCAACCTCACCAACATTCTCCTCTACCACTCCCCATGCTTGCCACTATTGTGTAGCCCACCAATTCTCAAACTCTGGTGTTGTACCTACATCAAACATAATTAGGGGATCATATGGTTCCTTTTCTAATACAACTATCATTGGGTAAGATGTAGTATAATTATATCATCTTTGATACACTATAGGTGGATCTGGTACCCCTTGTCTCAACCCAAATTTGTGCAACACTAGAGTATACTAAAAATACTCAAATTTCTCACTCCACCCAATTATCTATCTCCCTTGTTACACATGAGTCAATCGCCTTGCCTCATCACTCCATATTGGATCCCCTCTTCATGGTCACCAATAAACATTTTGTGGCCTCAAATTCCCAAAGGCATCATGGTAGTGACCTCCATCCTTTACATACGATCTTCTCCCCTTGTCTCCCTAGCTATTTGCCATCTCAATATATATGGTACCTCTGATCCCATAAATCTATGAGCATCATAGGGTATACCTTGCGGTCTCTCTACTGCTATATGCTCCCACCCCAAAACCTATACGAGTATACTATAACTCAATCCACTTCGAGTTGTTCTCTTAATTTCATAAAGAACCCTATAAGTCTATGCTAATAAGGTTGGTGCCTATGCAAAGACTACAGATCTCTTCACCAATTCTGTTACAACCCCTAGCATATTCCATGGAAATCATACTCATTATGAATTGGGTAAAACCCAATTTGATATCAATACCATTTCCAAGGTCTGTTTTATTGATAATACTCCTACCTCAAAATATTCCTCATACAACACCCCCCCACTATTGAGATCAACATGAGACCAACTACTACCAAATATCTCCTCCATCACTAACCTTTTTTGCCATCGACTTGCCACTATAATGATAGCACCCTCTATCAGTAATCTTAAAATCCAATAAATATCCTCTAGGGTAATTTTCATTTCCCTGTAGGTAAATTAAATGTACCCCTATATGGATCCCATCTCTCACATAATGTTGATAGGTACATCGTATCAGCATACACCATATTAACCTGTGCAACACCTATAAACTCTATCATCTCCAACTACCTCCAATCCTCATCTATCATCAATCTCCTTAAATTTCCAACAAGTGGTCGATGTCAGTGTTGAGGTTGCAATACCTTCAACTATAACCACATTACATAGCCCCATACCATTCAAAAATAATAACCAAAAATAAAAAAATAAGTACGGCAATAAAAAAACCCTCTACCTACCCGCACAATCACAAACCCTCAAAATAGTTTTTATCTTCCTACTCCATTTCCATTTTCATCTTTCCAATACAATAAATAAATAAGCAAATACATAAATAAAATAAACCTATACTCATCGGATTTTCTCCTTCTTTGTTGTGCGACACACTTCCTTCATCAGACCTGTGGTAAACCTCAACAATACTTCATGTCCACTTTTGGCCTCCACCCCTTTCTATTATCCTACACGACATCTAAAATGTGCAATTTAATACCCCATAAAAACCCTTCGACAACCTAGAGTGAATTCGTGATCTTTCAAATCATGTTTTTCCCTTAAAGCATATGAAGCAAAATTTCTACAAAAACCAATAAAATAATCACCATAAACACCATTGGGACTACTAAATATATGCTTCAAAGAACAAGTAATGCCACACATATATCACAAAAAATCAACATCTCTAGCCAATAGATCAATATTATTATGTTAATATGCGAAACAAATGCTACATACATCTGAGAGATGTTGTTTTCCCTACACGTATATGTACAAAAATGCAGATTTAGTGGTCTCCAACTTGATCCAAAGTTAACATTTAAGACAAAGGGCACGTGTCAATGGTTCAAAACAAATGCCCCATGTAAAGTGGACAATTGTCACCAACTACATAAAGTAGATTTCTTTACAAAAACCTACCCATAATATTAACATTACGATGTGCATCACTTTTCAACAATACATGTCACACACGTGCATGGGTTATGGACCCCCATATCCTTTGCCATAAAAACATCTACTCATTGTTTGAGTCAAAATAATTTGAATTTGCTGCATCTTCCCACATATGTTGATTAGCTAACAACCCCCAATGTTGGTTAAAGCTAATATTATTTGGTCATTCAAACTCATTAAAATAAGATAAATCAATGGCTTCTTACATAGCACAATGATAATGTTTTACAATCCACACATCTACCACACATCGAGGGTCACTTGCCAACCATGTCACTTTTTTATCAATAATGAGCCTGCCAAAAATAAACTAAGCATGAATCCCCAATATAATCTATCAGTAACTTGTTTAGCATAATTCACCTTTCAAGTTCATTGGATTACTTGAAGAAATCCAATATCAAATTGTAGGATGAATCTACATGCTATTAGATTTACCTTAATATCTAGGGAGTTTAAATCATAATGATAAAGATTCCATTCTAGGATTAGTGCCCCTACAATACCAATGGAATTATACCAAATCAACTTCTTACATAGAAATATAACTTCTAGTTTCCTCCAATCATATAGATCCCAATTCATAAGATGAACCAGGATCAAACCCCTTGTAGAATAAGACAAAGTGATAGGAAAATACAAAGGCTTCACTAAGCCAAGTCTAGAAGAAATCTAGAATTTTGATGACATCTTCTTAACCCTATCAGATGTCCATGACTTAAGGGATTGGATAAAATTTGCTTTTTGGGAGGCAATGACATTCAGTGCAAATATTCTCTCTTGTAGTCCATTGGTAAGGCCAAACACTAAATTCCTCTTAGAATAATTGATAGATCCTATCTTAGCCATCTAAACCTTCAGGGTAGTCCAAAGACTCTAGCTATCTCGCCATCCTCAATATTATAGCCTCCCACTCTAGCCAGTGCACCTCTTACTATTTTCTGCTACATCGGCCCCAACTCTATCCTATTGCTCTCCTTTTGTTACACTAGCCTAACCACACTTATTGCACCATGATAATTTTTAGACCTGGTGGTACCTCCACATTGCACTGTTTTTATCTTTACTTTCCTCCTTGGGCATTATCCTTTTTCTTTACTTGCCTCCTTGGGTACCCTTTTACACTTGCCTCCTTGGGCACTTCTTTTACACATTGTCCCCTTGAGAATCTCTTTTTATACTTGTACCCTTGGGCTACACACTTTTCTGGTATGAAACTAAATAGTGCAGGAAGCAGGATCATTTTTTATATTGAATCGCTTTTTGATTATAAGGTAGAAAACGCACAATAGAATTAATTTATATATTTGTTCGATGATGCCTTATTATCATATTTGTATTGCATTTAAATACCTAGTCTAATAGTTGTAAGAGTGAAGGGTTGTGACCCTAGAATATAATTAATAAATAATATAAGTATTAGGACATGTTAGGAGGGTCCTAACATGCCACCCCCCTTAAATAAGCTTTGTCCTCAAAGCTAGAAATTTGGAAATTGCTGCTGGATATCTTAAAAATTTTCCCACGTTGCATCTTCTAAAGGTAGACCTTTCCAATGGATTAAAAATTCTATGATATCACGAGTACGAAGGTGATGAGAACGGTGATCCAAGATAGATTCTGGCTCAACTATAAGTACTCCATCATCGAAGAATTTAGGGAGAGTGGTTTGTGTCGTGATATGGGCTCCAACTACGAGCTTAATGCAAGATACATGAAATACGGGGTGAAGTTTGGAAGAGGGAGGAAGCTCTAGTTTATAATAAACGTGCCCAATACGTTGGAGAACTTTATACAGCCCGTAAAATTTGGGTTCTAACTTATGAGAACCTTTTTGTTTAAGAGAGGATTGACGGTAAGGTTGGAGACGTAAGAAAACCATATCACCCTCATGGAAACTACGTTCACTTCTATGTTGATCGGCTTTTTGCTTCATGCAATGCTAGGCGGTGTGTAGGTTCTCTTTTAGGATCCGTAGTATGTCATATCTATTAGCAAGTTCTATTTCCATTGCATGGAATTTTGTAGTCCTTGGAATATAGGAAGTGAGGGATGGTGGTGTTTGACCATATAGTGCTTCATAAGGAGTCATTTTGATGGATGTATGGTATGAAGTTTTATACCACCATTCCGCTAGTGAAAGCCACTTTACCCAATGGAGTGGTTGAGTAGAAACAAAACATCGAAGGTATGTTTCCAAGCATTTATTTACAAATTTTGTTTGGCCATCGGTTTGAGGATGGTAAGCGGAGCTCATACGAAGTTGAGTACCTTGTAATTTGAACAATTCCTTCCAAAAGGTGCTAGTGAAAGTTGGGTCGCAACCAACAATTGTGGAGGGCATACCATGTAATTTAAAGATGTTATCTATGAAGAGGTGGGCTATAGTGCTAGTGGCATAAGGATGAGCCACGAAACAAAAATGGGCATATTTAGATAAACGATCAATGACTACAAAAATGGTTGTTTTTCCTCCTGATTTTGGTAATCCTTCAATAAAGTCCATATAAATATCTGCCCATGTTTTGGTGGGTATAGGAAGAGGTTGAAGTAATCCTGGAATAGCGAGGGTATAGCCCTTTTGTCTTTGGCAAACTTCACATTCTTTTACAAAGTTTTTGATGTAATTTTTCATTCCTACCCAATAGAAGGAGGTAGTGTCTCTTTTATAGGTTTTTAAGAACCCTGAGTGGCCTGCAGTGGGTGAGGTATGTAACTCATGAAGAAGATTTTCACGATAAGTTGAATTGGGGGTGAGGACCATCCTCCCTTTGTATCTTAATATATTGTCCTTCCAAGTGTATGGAGGTTTGCTACTAGGATTATGTTGAAGTTGTTGAATTAAGGCATGGATAGTAGGATCATTTATCCATTCTTCATGCACCTCATCTACCCATTTAGGAATAAGGGAGGAAAGAGCATGGACTTGAGGCATATCTTCAAATTTTCTAGAAAGTGCATCGGCTACCATGTTGTCCTTTCCCTTTTTATATGTAATTTCATAATCATAGCCAAGAAGTTTAGTAACCCATTTTTTTTGTTTTGGGGTATTAGTCCTTTGTTCCAAAAAATACTTCAATCTATGATGGTCAGTGCGTATAATGAAATTTTGGCCAATAAGGTAAGGCCTATAATGTTGAATAGCATGTACAATCACCAACATCTCTTTTTCATACGTAGAGTGAGCTGAATTCTTAGGAGAAAATGCTTTGCTTATAAAAGCTAGAGGCCTTTCATCCTGCATGAGTACGGCTCCCATTCCTATTCCTGAAGCATCACTTTCAATGACGAATGGTTTAGAAAAGTTGGGCATGGCTAGAACAAGGGTGGTACACATTGCATTTTTCAAGGTGATAAAGGCCTCATCCGCTTTAGACGACCATTTGAAAGATTTTTTCTTAAGTAATGCTATTAGAGGAGCAACGATTTTACTATAATTTTGGACAAATTTTCTATAATATCTCGTTAGTCCAAGAAACCCACGTAGAGCTTTTAAGGTTTTTGGAATAGGCCAATTTTTCACCTCCTCGATTTTTGAAGGATCTACCATAACTCCTTCCTTTGAGACAATATGCCCTAAGTATTCAATTTCTTTTTTTCCAAAGGAACATTTTGATCTTTTTGCATAAAGTTGATTTTCCTTCAAGATTTGGAACGCTTGTCTAACATGGTCCAAATGTTCTTCCCATGTTTTGCTATAAATCAAAATGTCATCAAAGAAAACTAATATAAATTTATGAAGAAAATGGTGAAATACCTTATTCATTAGACTTTGAAAGGTAGAATGAGCGTTGGTCAGGCCAAATGGAATCACCAAGAATTCGTAGTGCCCTTCGTGAGTGTGAAAGGTCATCTTAGGAATATCCTTTTCATTGAATCGTATTTGGTGGTAGCCTGACCGTAAGTCTAACTTGGAAAAATAAGCTACCTCATGGAGTTCATCTAATAGCTCATCTATGACCGAAATAGGAAATTTATCTTTGATGGTCATTTTATTAAGTGCTCAAAAATTGACACATAAACGCCATGAGCCATCCTTTTTTCTAACTAAAATAATTGGAGAGGAGTAAGGGATTTTGCTAGGTCTAATGACTCCTGCCTTAAGAAGATCTTGTACTAATTTCTCTATTTCGGTCTTTTGGAGGTATGGATAACGATAAGGTCTAATATTAGGAGGTTGATGCCCTAGAAATAGTGGAATAGTGTGATCATGACTTCATTGTGGAGGTAGTCCTTTTGGTTCATTGAATACCACCTTATGGTGGTCTAAAATATTTTTTAACTCTGGTGTCTCATCTTCTTTGTGACTAGGTTGAATTGAAAATAATTGGGTGACCATTCCTTTGTTTCCTTTTCGGATAATTTTCTCCATTCTATGCGAGCTGACGATTTGGGAAGGTCCTGATTTTAGGCCTTGGATAATATAGGTTTGGTTCTTTGCTGTGAATTTCATCCATAGTTCATCAAATTCCCATTGGACTACACCCAAGGTTCATAACCATTGTACGCCTAGGACAATGTTGCACCCACCTAGGGGTATGACGTACATGTCGCATTTTATGTTATAAACCCCCATAGTTAGTTTTATATTTCTGCATTTTCCTTTGCCTGTAATTTTTTTGTCGTTTCCAATAATCACTTTAAATTTATTGCAAGGGTATATAAAAAAAATTTCTTGTTTATCCACCTTTGGATCGATAAAATTGTGCGTGCTATCAGAATCTAGGAGCACGGTAAGGTTTTGTTTCTTAAAATACCCTTTTACTCACATTGTTTGAAGGGAAAAAAATTCGGCAAGGGCGTTGAAGAAAACATTTGGTGCATTTTCTTCGTCACATTCAAGTGTGTTGGATAATACCTCTACTTTGAGTTTAGGTTCCTCTTCAGTAGAATTCCCTTCCTCTGTGGCATCTAGAATATATAATTTCCATGAGGCACATTTATGATTTCTGTCAAATTTCTCATCGCAATGGTAGCAAAGACCCTTAGCTTGTCTTTCCTTCATTTCCTCGAAACTCAGACGCTTAATTGGTAGAGTGAGGTTAATTTTGGGGGTTGTGTAGGAGTTTTGGGTTCATCCATTTTGCATTGGTTTGGGGTTGGTATAAGTGTTTGATGGTTTCCCCCAAGTTGGTTTTGTGAACCGATTTCATGCCTTGATTTTGTCCTCTGCTAATTTTGCCAAGTCGATGGTCTCTAACATGTTTGTAGGGTTATACATTTGCACCTCTATTCGAATTTATTCTTTTAATCCACTAACAAAACATTCTTGAAAGAAGGCAGCATCTAATCTAGATGTTCGATTAGCTAGCCTTTCAAATTCTGCTTGGTATTCGCTTATCGAAGTGGTTTGGCATAATTTAGTGAGGGCCCCTGTAAAGCTTTGAAAATTGCTAGGGCCGAATCGCACTAATAGATTATGTGTAAAATTTGACCACGTCGGAGTGCCGTTAGTTTTCTCGAACCATTGGTACCATTGGATTTCATCGTTTTCCAAGTGGAAGGAGGCGATATGCACTTTTTGCATTTCCAAAATTTGATTTAGTGAGAAATATTGCTCTGCTCGGTAGATCCAGTTTGTAGGGTCTCCTCCAAATTTTTGGAAGTCTAATTTGGTCTTTCATGGTAGAATGGAAGTTTGTGGACTTCCTAACATTGCTCGGTTTGATGACTCGTGGTTATGACACTTAGAGGGGGGGTGAATCAGTGTAACTATTTAAAATTTGAATCTGCAACTCTTAATGCTTAAAAAGGCAAGCTTAAAAATAGATATAGCAAGAATAAAAAAAGAGCTTCACACAACACAAGATTTAACGAGGTTCACCGATTTGGCTACTCCTCAAATAATGACTGTTTGGACTACAATCCAAATCCAGCCTTTGTAAGGATTCAATCTTTACAAATAATTTACCAGCACCCACTGGAAGGAGCACCAACCCCTAATTTATCTGCAACAACAGATAGGAGCACCAACCCCTTATAGCAAGCACCAAATTGGATTTCTATTTTGAAAATTATATTGACATAAAAATGCATTCTCTTTTACAAGACCCTCACTAGTCTATTGCTCATTCAAATCAATTTCATAGAAGCATAAAGAGAATTGTTAGAAACTCAATATATTCTATTGTATACTAAAACCTCTCTATCAATTTTTCAAAATAAAACCAGGTTTCAGTTCTATAGCTATTTTTCTTACAGCACTCTTACCCAACCACACTTTTTGTTTTTCAAGATAAAACACGGTTGCAGTAACCTCACTTACTGTGCCTTTTCAATTCTTTATACTTGGCTTCCTCGAATGGCTCTTTCAAAAATGGCTCTATTTTTCCCTCCAATTTTTCATGCATTTATGGCTACGTTCAATCTGTCATAGCCTCTCTGACACGCTCTGTCTTCTAGCCGCTTTCTTTCTGACTCATTCTGACAGTCTACTCTGCTCATTCTGACAGCTTTTTCTATGCAACCTGATAGCCTTTTTGCGTGTTTTGATGCTCTGTCATTCTTTTCTTTTATCCTCTACGCAACTGCCCTCTCGGCACCTTTACACTTTTCGATGGCACTCCTTTCAATTCAGAGTCAAAATTTCTCTTCTGCCCGCAACTGCCATTTCTGACACACGCAACCTCCAAGAGGATTTCTTGTTTATTGGGATTCTCTGTATTTCTGCACTTTTGCTAGCCTTGCAGCATCACGGCCCTGTAACAGCCGTTCTTGTCTTTAATGCACTGTAACTGCCACCTATAGCTTCAGTTCTAACTCCAGTTAACTCTTACCTAACTAGATGCATGATTTTCTTTTGCACTTTCCCCGACAACTGTCACTGAGTAAGCTTCTCGGCTTTTACCTGCGCAACTAAGACATGTCGCGATGTCACGACATTTTTGCCCATTTGACCTTTTTTGGATAGTTGACCGCGAAAACAAGACATGTCACGATATCGCGACATTCTCCGCCTTCTTGTTCTCTTTTCGGCATGCAACCGCGAAAATAGAACATGTCACGAAATCGCGACACATTTGTTGCCTCTAGCTCTTTTCTGTCTCCTACCCGTGAAAACGGGACATGTCACAAAATCGCGACACATTCGCTGCCTCTCACTCTTTTCTGCCTCTTGCCCGCAAAAACGAGACATGTCACGAAATTGTGATGATTTTCTGCCTTAGCGTTGTTCTTTGCCTTTCGCCCGTGAAAATGCAACATGTCGTGAAATCGTGACATCTTTCGCATCCGTACAACTCTCTCTTCATGCACTAGCGAAATCAAGACATGTAGCGAAATCGCTACACCTTTTTCCCTTTGCAATTTCTTTTGTTGCGGCCTCCAAAAAACCAACATGTAGCGAAATCGCTACAACTTTTTGACTTAGCACTTTCTCTTTGCTTCGACCAGCGAAAATCCAACATGTAGCGAAATCGCTACAACTTTTTGACTTAGCACTTTCTCTTTGCTTCGACCAATGAAAATCCAACATGTAGCGAAATCACTACACTTTTGTTCCTTGGCATCTAAACTCTGCTTCGGCCCGCGAAACTTCAACATGTAGCGAAATCGCTACACTTTTGTTGCCATACATTCTCTCTCCTCTTCGGGTCGCGAAAACCCGACGTGTCGCGATATCGCGACACTTTTCGCCCTTGGCGCTTTTCTTCCGAATATGTCGTGAAATTGTGACACTTTTTGTCCTTGGTGCCTTTCCTCCAAACATGTCGCAAAATCGCGACAGTTTTCTTCCTTAGTGCTTTTTCTCCAAACATGTCGCGAAATAGCGGCAGTTTTCTTCCTTAGTGCTTTTTCTCCAAACATGTCACGAAATCGTGACAGTTTCTCTTGCACTTTATCTCTCCTCCGTTTTGTCGCGAAATCGTGACATTTTTGGCTGCGCCTTCTCTCTCCTCAGTTTTGTTGTGAAATCACAACATTTTTGGCTGCGCCTTCTCTATCCTCAGTTTTGTCACGAAATCGTGACATTTTTGGCTATGCCTTCTCTCTCCTCAGTTTTGTCGCAAAATCGTGACATTTTTGGCTGCGCCTTCTCTCTCCTTAGTTTTGTCACGAAATCATGACATTTTTGGCTGCGTCTTCTCTCTCCTCTGTTTTGTCGCGAAATCATGACAAAAAACATGTCGCGATATCGCGACAGTTTTCTTACTTGTCTTTTTCTGCAAATTTCTGAATCTGGGCCACTTCTTTCTTCTTGGAAATTGACTGTACATGTTCTGACTGACCTCTAAACTGCATCAACTGCATCAATCTGTTTGTGTTGACAACAATGACAATACTTTTGCTGCACCTTGCTCAACAATCTCCCCCTTTGGAATTTTTGGCAACACATGTGCAAATTTAATTTCCTGTAGTAATTTTTCTCCCCCTTTTGCCAATAATACCAAAGGGCTACTGCAGACTCCCCCTGAGTCTATGCACAACATTCTCAGGCATAAATGATTTAATTCTCCCCCTGAGAATGTGTTCCCTATAGCTAGTCAGTGCTTGGGTAGTGTGACCACTCCCAGCTTACTCCGAAGGTACTCAAAAACTTCCTTGGGCAATGGTTTTGTGAATATATCTGCTACTTGTTCTGTGGTGGGAACAAACTCCAATTTGACCTCTCCTTCTGCAACTTTATCTTTCAAAAAATGATACCGGATTGCAATATGTTTGGTGCAGGAATGCATAACCGGATTCTTTGAGATGTTGATTGCACTAGTGTTATCACATTTAACCGAAATTGGCTCATTGAAGTGAATGCCAAGATCTTTCGATGTTTGTCTCATCCATAATATCCGTGTACAGCATGTTGTTACTGCAATGTATTCTGCCTCTATTGTGGATAGAGAGACTGATTCTTGTTTCTTGCTGTGCCATGCTACCAGCTTATCTCCAAGATAAAATGCTCCTCCACTGGTACTCTTTCTATCATCAATACATCCCGCCCAATCTGCATCAGAATATGTAAAAAGAGTGAAGTCTTTTCCTTTTGGATACCACAGTCCATACTCCATAGTACCCTTGAGGTACCTAAAAATCCTTTTCACTGCTGTCACATGAGTCTCTTTGGGACTAGCTTGAAATATTGCAACCATGCAAACTGCCTGTAAGATATCCGGTCTGGTGGCTGTCAAGTACATTAGGCTCCCAATCATTGATCTATACATTGTTTGATCAACATTTGGAGATTTTTCATCCTTGCTCAACTTGCAGCCTGTTGTCATGGGGGTGCTCACAGGCTTACTATCCTCCATTATGAACTTTTTCAGCATTTCTTTCACATATTTAATTTGAGAAATAAAAATCCCCTTTTCAGTTTGATTAACTTGCAGTCCGAGGAAATATGAAAGTTCAATCATAGACATTTCAAATTCTTTCTGCATTTTATTTGCTATGTCTTTGCATGATTCATCATTTCTGCTCCCAAATATTATATCATCTACATAAACAACAAGGACAATGAAATTGCCATTCTCAGTTTTGATATATAAATTGCTATCCACCATACCTTTCTTGAATCCTTGCTTAGTGAGATATCTGTCCAATCTTGCATACCAAGATCTAGGTGCTTGTTTCAAGCCATAGAATGCTTTCTTTAGCTTGCAAACAAAGTTAGGATTATCACAGAGTTGAAAACCATCAGGCTATTCAATATACACTTCTTCTTCAAGATTTCCATTTAGAAATGCTGATTTCACATCCATCTAATAAAATTTGAAATTCCTATGAACTGCTAAAGCCAGAAACAGTCTGATTGCTTCAATTCTGGCCACTGGTGCAAAATTTTCTTCAAAATCAATCCCTTCAACTTGAGAACATCCTTTACAGACCAATCTTGCTTTATTCCTTACAACCTATCCGTATTCATTTAGTTTGTTTCGAAATATCCATTTAGTACCAATTATGTTTTTATTTTCAGGCCTTGGTACTAATTCCCAGGTTTTGTTTTTCTCAATTTGATCTAGTTCTTCATTTACTGCCTCCATCCAGCTTTCATCTGTGCTTGCTTCAATAATATTTTTGGGCTCAATTCTGGATAACAGAGAGTAGTTGTTTACTACTCTTCTTATTGTTTGAATACCAACTATGGGGTCCCCAATAATCTGCTCTCTAGGATGATTTTTTTGCCAGCTGCCTATTTTGAATTTTTTGTTCTCTTCTATTTCTAAATCATCTGAATCTGATTTCTGTCTCTCTTCTTTTTCTTGATCTTCATCCTCTTCAATAAATTCTTCATAAGTCAGGTAGTTTTCATTATGGTTTATTTCTTGTTTCCTACCTTCATCAACCTTAACATCTGCACTCTCCACAATTTTCTTTAGTCTTTTGTTGTAGCATGTGTAGGCTTTGCTTTTTGTTGAGTAACCAAGAAAAATTCCTTCATCAACTCTATCTTCAAACTTGCCAAGATTGTCTTCAGTTCGTTTAATGTAACACTTGTTGCCGAACACTTTGAAGTATTTTTTTGTAGCCTTTTTGCCAAACCACAGTTCATAAGGTGTTTTGCTTTCATGCGGTCTCAACATGCACCTATTTTGGATGTAAACTATAGTATGAACTGCCTCTTTCCAAAACCTGTCAGCAATTCTGCTCTCTGTCAACATGGTCCGTGCCATTTCCTGCACAGTTCTGTTCTGTTTCAATCCAGTTGATTGATACTTTCTTCCCTGATATTTATTTCCTGCAAAAGAGCTACGACAATTTCTTGCAATATGTCCAAAGTTATGACAGTTATAACATTCTACAAAGATAATCTATCAAAGGTGAAAAAGCATTTCTACTAGTGAAATTCCTTTGTCCTACATTATATCTACAATTCGAAATTTTATGACCATAAGCATTGCATTTAAAACAATAACCAGAAAAGGAACGAGTGTACCTGGGTAATGGTATTTGCCATGTTGTAGTAGGAGCCATGGGTCTTCTTCTTCTTTGATATGTGACTTTGGTGAATCCATCATTTGCAGTACTCCTTTCATGCTTGGCCTTATTGTTTTCTTTTGCATGATACAGTTTTTCTTGATCAACCCTAATCTTATATTTATAATTTATTGGTTCTACAGTTATAGCCTTTTATTCCTTTGAGGATTCTCCTTCATCAAATCCCAAACCAAATTTGATGCCTGTAGGCATTTGGTTATTTAACATTTTATTCAGCTTTGCAGAACTGTCTTCAAATTTATGATGACAACTCAATTTCCGATTCATCTCTTCTAGCTGCATCCTTAATCCAACTATGTCTTCTTCTAGCTTATTGCACTCATCTATTTTCACGAGTAGTTGTGCTTCAAAATCTTTGGAATTTTTCTTAAATTCTTCAGTCTGTACTTTCAAACTGATTATTAATTCGTTGGCATCCTCAAAATTTCTTGAAATCTTTTTATTCTTTTTCCTTTCTGTACTTAACTCTTCAAGTGTAGCAACCAGCTCACCTTCCAGATCTACCTCAGCCTCATCCTCTAATTTTTCATCACACTCCTAGGTTTCCTCTGTTATTTCTTCTTCAAAAGCCATGAACAAGGCTTCACCAGTTTCTTCTTCAGAGTCCTCACTGGAGTTGTCTTTAGAAGAGTTAACATTATTTGAAATGAAACTTTTATTCTTGAAGTTCCTTTTTCTAAAATGTGGTTTCTTCTTCCAGTCACTTCTTTCTTGGTGTGTCCCTTCATCACTTTTGTTTTTCTCATTCATTGGGCATTTAGCTGCAAAGTGCCCGATGCCTCCACAGTTGAAAAACTTGAACGATAGCTTACCTCTGTACTTTCCTTTTCCCTTTATTAGTTTCTTAACAAATTTTGCTTCAGTTTCATCTGTAGATTCTTCTTCCTCAAATTCTTGTTTAGCTTTTATATTTTTCTGTGCTTGGAAAGCAGCTTCTCTGCCTGAGGGCTTAGTTTGTCCTATTCTCATTTCATATGTTGTTAAAGAACCATGCATTTCATCCATGCTAAAAGTATTTAAATCTTTAGCTTCTTCTATAGCAAAAACTTTAGCATCAAATATTTTATGGAGAGTTCTTAGTACCTTTTTCACAACAACTGCATCTTCTATTTCCTCACCGAGTCCTCTAATCGCATTGATGATTCCATTTACTCTCAGCATATAGGCCTCTATGTTCTCATCATCATTCATATTTAATGCTTCGAACTGGGCTCGATGGGTTTGTAGCTTGGCTTCCTTGATCTTGCCATCTCCTTCATGAATGCTCTGCAGTTTGTCCCATATGTCTTTTGCCAATTTACAGCTCATGATTCTTATCAATTCACTGTCTACTAACCCACACATAATAGCATTCTTAGCTTTAGATTTGTTCTCAAACTTTTTCTTCTTAGTCGCATCTGAAGGAGGAGCAGAGGGTATTGTGTATCCATTTTCAATAGATTCCCAAATGTCATATCCTAATGCACACAGATATGTCTGCATCCTGAGTCTCCAGAAGGAGTAATTTGTTCCATCGAACAAAGGAGCTTTGTTGAAAGAAAATCCTTCACCATCGGCCATTGTGTATCTTCCAAGATCACCTTAGCTGATTAAGCTTGTTCAGGTACCTTGCTCTGATACCAATTGATATTCTCATAATGACACTAAGAGGGGGGGTGAATCAGTGTAACTATTTAAAATTTGAATCTGCAACTCTTAATGCTTAAAAAGGCAAGCTTAAAAATAGATATAGCAAGAATAAAAAAAGAGCTTCACACAACACAAGATTTAACGAGGTTCACCGATTTGGCTACTCCTCAAATAATGACTATTTGGACTACAATCCAAATCCAGCCTTTGCAAGGATTCAATATTTACAAATAATTTACCAGCACCCACTGGAAGGAGCACCAACCCTTGATTTATCTGCAACAACAGATAGGAGCACCAACCCCTTATACCAAGCACCAACTTGGATTTCTATTTTGAAAATTAGATTGACATAAAAATGCCTTCTCTTTTACAAGACCCTCACTGGTCTATTGCTCATTCAAATCAATTTCATAGAAGCATAAAGAGAATTGTTAGAAACTCAATATCTTCTATTGTATACTAAAACCTCTCTGTCAATTTTTTAGAATAAAACCAGGTTTCAGTTCTGTAGCTATTTTTCTTACAGCACTCTTACCCAACCACACTTTTTGTTTTTCAAGATAAAACACGGTTGTAGTAACCTCACTTACTGTGCCTTTTCAATTCTTTATACTTGACTTCCTCGAACGGCTCTTTCAAAAATGGCTCTATTTTTCCCTCCAATTTTTCATGCATTTACGGCTACGTTCAATCTGTCATAGCCTCTCTGACGCGCTCTGTCTTCTAGCCGCTTTCTTTCTGACTCATTCTGACAGTCTACTCTACTCATTCTGACAGCTTTTTCTGTGCAACCTGACAGCCTTTTTGCATGTTTCAATGCTCTATCATTATTTTCTTTTATCCTCTATGCAACTGCCCTCTCGGCACCTTTACACTTTTCGATGGCACTCCTTTCAATTCAGAGTCAAACTTTCTCTTCTGCTCGCAACTGCCATTTCTGACACACGCAACCTTTGAGAGGATTTCTTGTTTATCGGGATTCTCTGTATTTCTACACTTTTACCAGCCTTGCAGCATCATGGCCCTTTAACAGCCATTCTTGTCTTTAATGCACTGTAACTGCCACCTGTAGCTTCAGTTCTAACTCCAGTTAACTCTTACCTAACTGGCTGCATGATTTTCTTCTGCACTTTCCCCGATAACTATCACTGAGTAAGCTTCTCGACTTTTACCTGCGCAACTAAGACATGTCGCGATATCATGACATTTCTGCCCATTTGACCTTTTTTGGACAGTTGACCGTGAAAACAAGACATGTCGCGATATCGCGACATTCTCCGCCTTCTTGTTCTCTTTTCGGCATGCAACCGCAAAAATAGAACATGTCACGAAATCGTGACGCATTTGCTACCTCTAGCTCTTTTCTGTCTCCTACCCACGAAAATGGGACATGTCACGAAATTGCGACACATTCGCTACCTCTCGCTCTTTTCTGCCTCTTGCCTACGAAAACGGGACATGTCGCGAAATCGTGACGCTTTTCTGCCTTAGCGCTATTCTTTGCCTTTCGCCCGCGAAAATGCAACATGTCACGAAATCGTGACATCTTTCACATCCGTACAACTCTCTCTTCATGCACTAGCGAAATCAAGACATGTAGCGAAATCACTACACCTTTTTCCCTTTGCAATTTCTTTTGTTGCGGCCTCCGAAAAACCAACATGTAGCGAAATCGCTACAACTTTTTGACTTAGCACTTTCTCTTTGCTTCGACCAGTGAAAATCCAACATGTAGCGAAATCGCTACAACTTTTCAACTTAGCACTTTCTCTTTGCTTCGACCAGCAAAAATCCAACATGTAGCGAAATCGCTACACTTTTGTTCCTTGGCATCTAAACTCTGCTTCGGCCCGTGAAACTTCAACATGTAGCGAAATTGCTACACTTTTGTTGCCATACATTCTCTCTCCACCTTTCGCCCTTGGCGCTTTTCTTCCGAATCTGTCGTGAAATCACGACACTTTTTGTCCTTGGCACCTTTCCTCCAAACATGTCGCGAAATCGCGACAGTTTTCTTCCTTAGTGCTTTTTCTCCAAACATGTCGTGAAATCACGATAGTTTTCTTCCTTAGTGCTTTTTCTCCAAACATGTCACGAAATCGCGACAGTTTCTCTTGCACTTTCTCTCTCCTCCGTTTTGTCAAGAAATCACAACATTTTTGGCTACGCCTTCTCTCTCCTCAGTTTTGTCACGAAATCGTGACATTTTTGGCTGCGCCTTCTCTCTCCTCAGTTTTGTTGCGAAATCGTGACATTTTTGGCTGCGCCTTCTCTCTCCTCAGTTTTGTTGCGAAATCACAACATTTTTGGCTACGCCTTCTCTCTCCTTAGTTTTGTCGCAAAATCATGACATTTTTGGCTACATCTTCTCTCTCCTCCATTTTGTCATGAAATCGTGACAGAAAACATGTCGCTATATCGCGACAGTTTTCTTACTTGTCTTTTTCTGCAAATTTTTGAATCTGGGCCACTTCTTTCTTCTTGGAAATTGACTGTACATGTTCTGACTGACCTCTGAACTGCATCAATTGCATCAATATGTCTGTGTTGACAACAATGACAATACTTTTGCTGCACCTTGCTCAACATTTGCATGTGTTGCCTAATTTTGACTGATGGCATCAAGTTTAACATCCATTGCAAATATTTTCTTGAAGATTTCTCTTGTGTTACGGGTATTCTCCTCTCTTTCCTATTGAACTTCTTTAGCGAGCATTTCGTGTTTCTCATGAATGGAATCTAGTGATCGTTGTCCTTCAACCATTGCGGTTGGTGTAGGTAACGATCAATATGACTTGGTACAGGTGAGCAAAAAATAAAAATAATAATTTTAATTTTTTTCCTTTGCGTTTCGAAAGTCAAAAACCTTGATGCTACGTTGAATATTTTAGCTTTTCCAAAACAACCACCAATCACCAGGTGAAAGGTCGAGCAATTTGGATGTAAGATAACTTAATTCATACCTTAGGAGAAGGTTTAATTTTCTATGAGGATTTTGACACGGATTCGTGAAGCGTGAATGTTGTTTGCATCCTCACGAATGTGGACTGGCTGAACTGTGTGGTGGGAAAAAATTTTAATGGTGAATTTGCTCCTTGATCTAGCTCTGATCTAGATGGTATGAAACTAAATAGTGTGGGAAGCAGGATCATTTTTTATATTGAATCGCTTTTTTATTGTAAGGTAGAAAACCCACAATAGACTTAATTTATATATTTGTTCGATGATGCCTTATTATCATATTTGGATTGCATTTAAATACCTAGTCTAATAGTTGTAAGAGTGAAGGGTTTTGACCCTAGAATATAATTAATAAATAATATAAGTATTAGGACATGTTAGGAGGGTCCTAACATTTTCACTAGCCTCCTTAGGCTACACATTTTTTACTTTACTTATTTTATTATGTAGTGTACATGTGGTCCCTTCTTGTCTCGGTTTGCTCTTTTTCCATGGTTTCCTTCTACTTCATCATATCCCCTTGAACACCTCCCTTATCCACTACCTTCACATTGCCTCCTTGGGCATCACCTTTCTCACACTTCAAAAATAATTGTTACCTATATCCCCTTATCTTCATCCCCTCGCCCTTTTTTTAATATCCCCCTTAACCTCACCTTCCCCCTCCTCCCACCCTTATCTCACACTTTACCCATCACTCACCCTTATCTATCCTTCCCATTAACACATTTTTCAAGTGGCTCATCCTTGGCTGCGTGCCTTCACCTATGCACTCACCACTTGAGGGGGTTGCCAAATATACTCCCACAAGGATAATCATTTCACTGGGGCAATAAACAACAAAATTTTAGCACAAGTTTTTTCACTATGTTGTTTTTACAAATAACACATAGCAAAAATGAGCATCTATAGACACTGAAAAGTTGTCATTTTATATCCAAGTTTTGATGTCTCCAAATTCCCATCCAGTTTCTCCAAATTCTTCTAATATCTCTTCAATATCTTTAAATTCATCTAAATTCTCTCTAATTCCTTTCAAATTTCACTGTTCATTGTTCATTGTTCATTGTTCATGACTCATTGTTCATTGTTTACTGTTCATTGTTCACTGTTCATTGCTCACTATTCATTGTTCACTATTCACTATTCATTGTTCATTGTGCATTGTTCACTATTCACGAATTTAATATTTTATAAATATATTTTTAATACCTAATCCACATAATCTCATGTCAATAATTCTATATTCTAGAATTACCCACTCAACATTCCTTGCACCCACCTCCTCACATTCTTGTGCTCAATTCAAGGGTTCTAGATTAGTCCTATTCCACATTTTTGACACCCACATCCTTGCATGCTTGTGCTCAAGTCAAGGGTTCTAGATTAGTCCTATTCTAAATTTTCTACACCCATCTCAAATGCTTATGCTCAAGTCAAGGGTTCTAGATTAGTCCTATTCCACATTTTCTACACCCACATCCTCACATGTTTGTGCTCAAGTCAAGGGTTCTATAATAGTACTATTCTACATTTTCTACACCCACCACCACTCATGCATACCCAAGTCAAGGATTCTTTCTTTCATGCCAACCCACTTAACAAATTTATATTCTTTCACTCATTCTAAGTCTTCCCTTACCAACCCACTTAATAATTTTATATTCATCCACTCATCCTAAGTCTTACCTTACCAACCCCCTTAATAATTTTATATTCTTTCACTCACCCTATGTTTGTCCTTACCAACCCACTTAACAATTTTATATTCCTCCACTCATCCTAAGTCTTCCATTACCAATCCACTTAACAATTTTATATTCTCTCACCCAAACAAAAGTCTTCTATGCCAACACATTCAACATTTAATATTCTTCACCTACATAGTCTTTTCTCCCACTATGTCAACTCATATGCCACATCATACTCACCCCCCTCTATTCTAAAATTCTATAAATAGCCCTCTCATTCCCTTCATTGGTAAGGAATGAATGAATGAATGAATGGAGGAGAGAATGAAAGGAATGAAAGAAGGAGGAATCTATGAGAACATATCATCATTTTGTAGGAGTTGATTACAGGTATACTACTCTTCAATAGCAGTCCTTGGAATATTCCACACTCTCACATGCACACACCTCGATATATCCTGATCACATTCGATTGTGGGAGAGAAGCACAAACACCATATTCATTGTAAAATCCATTAGAGGCTTCTTTGTACTTGTAAAATACAAAGAACTTTGTTTTGTATTATAAAATCATCATATTTGTAATATAATCCATTATATATATCCTCTCTTTATCTTAAATTTCACTTGTTGATGGTGGTTTCTCCTCCCTACACGTATGTGGCTTTGCATCTTTCATAAACTGGTGAAATAGCTACCACCTTCTTGTCTACACTTTTTAAAAGGTATTTTATTTCTTTATTTGTCTCTAATATTATCCTAAAATTTCTGAAATAACCCTCAATCATTTTTGCTTCTTTCTCTATTATTTTAATCATATTTTCTTTTAACTTGACTGCAAGTTTTGGAAATTGTAGTGAACTACTTTTAGAATGTGCTTGCTCTTGACTCTTATTAATTTTGACCTTTATATTCTCATTTTATGATTGCAATAATTCAACCTTAGATCTCCAGGCTATCACTTCCTTCTCAATGGCTAGTGCAGTCTGTGCATGGACTTGCACTCCATGTCTTAATAATGAGACTGAGTCTCCTTCTACTTCTGCATCACCTATGCTAGGATTTATTTGGAGTGACTATACTCCTTCAGTGGGAATGGTGATGGTGGCCTTGGAAGTAGGCTCTGAACCTGATGGGGGTGGATTGTGGACTTTGCTTCTATCCTAAATTTTTGTCACCCTATCCTCCATTATTGCCTCAATCTGCTCTTCTTCTTCAGTAGTGAATTTTGTAAAGTCTTCTTTTTGACTAGAGTGATAATCATAGGCTCATTGGTGCCCATTATGATCCTTGCTCTCTTGTGAGGGGGATATCTTGGAGTACCAAGTGTTACCACCTGATAATATCTAAAAATATCATTAAATCCTCTATCTTTATGTATATTCTCCCACACCATGGTAGAGATTCTAATTTCTTTGTTATTTACCATGAAAGCTACTGGTACTTTCTAAGGTGAACCAATAGCCACTTGTTGTAGGTGTCATAAGGCCATTAGAGTCACTGCTAGGCTCTCAGTCATGAAATATATCAGGGAAGTAAAAATAGGCACAATTTCTTTTCACTTACTTGCACTGGGGGATTGAGAGGCAGAAGAAGAACCAGTTGCTTCTTCTATCACTTGATCCTTTACCTCAGCTATAATTTCAATTTGTTTAGGATTTAAACTCATAACTTCTATAATAGGATCTACAAAATATTTTGGTGGGATGGCAACTACCTGTGGCATATTTTTATCCAGTGTATCTTTTCTTATCATCCTCAAATCTACAGAGTAGTCTCTAACCATTTCTGTACGTGTATGTGCCCTTCTCATGTTTTAGTTTTTCCATATCTCTTCAATTTTAATTCTATTTTTTTGTGCTCATAGAAGATTATTATCAAAATTGTCATCCCTATGCTTCATTGGCTTAGACTCTAGAGCAATTTTCTTGTAATGGCCATTGGGATCGTATGGTCTCCAAGTGATTTCTATGAATCGGTAGGAGTCCATCATGGGAAAATATTTCAACATTGTAGGATACCCTCTGTACACATACTATCCTATTTTCCCTGGTGTTGTGAGCCAAGGAACACTAGACTTCTTCTTCTTCCATCTTAGTTTGGCTTCTTCTATAGATTGCCTTACTATATCCAAGGCATCCAACAAATTTGGATAGAAGGTGGGTAAGGCATTTTGTGGCAATTTTTCTCTGTAAGTTTTCATAAAGCTAAAATTAGTATCGAGGAATTAATCACCAACTTCCATTTCTTGTAGATGTTTGACAATACCTGGACTCATATTGGAAGGTTCTTTTTTCATGAGTACATGGTACATGGATACCAAAAATATTCCATAAAATTTTGAATAAGGGGAAGTGCCATCATAGATACTAGGTAGTCTATCTTGGATAATTTCTCCTGGTATACCTCCAAGTTGTTGGATGGCATCATATTTGAACTGCCCAATGATCAGGTGGACAAGGAAAGAGTAGTGTGAGAAATGGGGCATAAAATCTCTATCCTTCTTTATTGCATCTTACAATTCTTTAAATTCCTTGTCTATTGTTTCACATATTACATCTTGCCATCTATACATTGGCATCTTCTAGGTTTTATTACACTACACTATTAGATACATAACTTTGACATTGACCCAATTGAGGTCTTCAAATCCAAGCACTACATGAATCATGTCAACGTAGTCTCTCACCCATTTGTGTAATTGAGACTTGTTAATAGGAAAATATGTTGACACTGTTTTATTGTAATCAAACAACTTCTTGTAGAGGGTGGTGTCGATCATGTGTTGGTCCTTCTTTAAAATTAATTTCGCATCATAGCATTGTTTGGCTATTTTTGGCCCGAATACCTTCTTGATATTTTCTAATGTAATCCTATAAATGGGATTTTTTTGACCATTGAAAATAGCTCTAGTTTTTGGATCATACAAAATGGCTAGCCATGACAACAACTCAGGGGAGAAATGTACTCTTGGGCACAAGAGCTTCACCAAATTGGTTCTCCATTTGTTGCTATAGGGAGCCCTCTTATCTTTGTCTTCATATGCCTTGTTGAAGATGTTTTTTAGTAGGTAGTGTGGGTGTCACCATTCCTCTATGCTAGACTAGAAATAGAACTCAGTGAGTTCATCTTCTTCCCATACTTATTCTCTAGGATTTATGGTGTTCACTTTTTTGAGTGGTATCTTCTCATCTAATGCCTCGACTCTTGTCTTGAGGATCACTTTATTGGAGAAAGTCATTTCTCTAGTCTCGACTACTAGTCTTCTTGACTCTCAAATAGTTCAAGAATACTATAGGCATAGTGAGTTTCTCTTCGTCACTACCATGTATTTAAATTGGTTCACACATGAGGCATCATTAACATTGTACCAACTGTCATTGAATTATTGCTATTCTCGGATCACTACCTCAATATTGCATAATGATCGACCGATCATGAAAAATTGTCATATATTGATTTGTGTAATTGACCACCATATTATACATGTGTTAGATCCTAATCCATTTGATCAGCACACGTTGTCTTAAAAAATATGCCTAGAGAGATTCAAGGTCAAGATCCCTAGTTGGCTCATTTTCCCATAACACCCAAAGTGGTTTGGCTAAGTTGATAATGTCATCATTGGTTTAAGTGTCACATCAATTTTCCTCAGGTGAAGTTCCACAACTTTTGGCTTTTGTGCTTTGACTAATGTTGATGATTGATTTGTCGATCGATGCATTAATTTGGTTGAAGCTTTCAAGTTTTTTGATTGGATGCTCACCGATTAGCTATTTAATCATTTCAGATTTAGATTGGTGAATCATTTTTATTTTGTACGAGTGAATATTTTTATTGCTTTCTACCATCATTCGACCAAATGGCTTAGATTATATTTTGCATACACTGCATTTAAACAATTGTGATAGCTTTTATCGAGGATGTCAATTAATGACAATAATCTTTTAATTAAGATTGTATGCATGTAAAAATAAATGTTGGTGTACCTTAATATTCATTGATTTTATCTTTGATTGGCTTGATAGATCTCTGTCATCGATTTCTTTCGGTCGATGAAACTATGATGGTTGGGTTGTGTTTGGTCGATGATATTTATCATTTGTTTTTTTTTGACCAAAAAATTTTCAACGACTATGCTTTGACTATATCATTACTATGGTCAGCCGATCCTTACAATTATTTGGTCAATGAATGCTTTTCTTCGACTGAGCAATATTCTCTTTTGGTGTTGGTTGGTAGACTTATGTTATCTGTCAACCCAAAAAGTTATTGACCAATTAATTTCTGGTAAACCTTTAATCTGTTTTAGTTGATGGCATATTTTTATCGAGTGACATGCTGATGGATGATCAATATTTTGGTTGATATATTACTTTGATGGGTCAAAAAATTCATTACCTTCACAATTGACTAAATGGTTGGTTGATTGTTGTTTATTACTTGTCGGTTGAACCATTTTCTATTTTTTGATCGAAATTGGGTGTTAACAAATTGAATTCGAGCAACATTATTTTTGTCGATCGACTTAATATTATGTGTTTCCTTTGCTTTGGTTTATTCAGACTGATTGGTTAGTCAGAACCTTTTTATCGGTGGCCAAATTTTTTTGCTATGGGTGTCGACCAAATATTTTTCTATTATGGGCATCGACCAAAAATTCTTTGAAACGATCTTCGGTTCGGCTGATAATTCTATTGTTGGTCAAAAAGTCAATTTACTTAGTCTTCGACAATTTTTTGTTTTCTTAGTCATTTTCTATCATTATATTAAATGATATATTACATCATCTTGCTGCTCAGCCAATTGGGTCAAAAAGTGGTGATATTTTGAAAAGAGCAGGTCGGGAAACCCCTTAAGTTTTTAATTAGAAGGAAAATTTTGAGTTACTTAAGATTCAAAGATGGCCATGATGACAAAAATATTATCTTAGGCATTTTGAAGGCATTGGTTCCATGATAATGCTTTGAGATGATTAAAATTTGACTTTAAAAATAGCATATCACAAAACATGCACCTTATTCAAGACCTTAAAAAATTTTAAATTGTGGGTACATTCATGTTATATCAATTTTGGCTACAACATAGGATTTTACTGGGACAAATGGCAAAAATGTGAGTTATTTTAGGACTCTAGAATCTCTAGTGATTGACAAGTCTTTGAACGAAAGAACTATGATCTTTATTTACCAGGCAAAAATTGCAAAAATAGAGTAATAAAAAACATACTCGACTAGTCTAAAAATAGAGATACCTTTAATCAAAATAAAATTAGAGACTATGGTTGTAAAAGCAAATGAACCTCTCACTCCTAAAGTTTAGATATTCCAACAATATATTTTAAGGTGGTTTTGAACAAAATCAATTGGAAATAACTACCACATCAAACTTGGGCTCAAGGTGTGTGCTTGTGTGTTCTTTCATTGCTTTCTAAGACCAGATAGAATTTTTATCAACTTGGAAGGAGTTAGGCATATTAATGATTCCACTCTTTTAAATATTTTTGCCTTGTCATTGCTCCACTGCAAGTCAGGCATTTATAGCTTTGGTTGAGGTGACCTTGATCCTTTGAACCTTATATACTGCTATTCAGGCATCTATATCCTCAGTAGAGGTTATCCAGATAGCCCTAAGCACTCGCTCAATTACATTATAGAGACTTTTCTTCTTTTTGGGAAGAATTTTAATAAATTTTAAAAGTGTTCAGAGTGTGCTTTTTGGGTTAAAGATCTGCAAGGCTATAGTATTGAGTGTATTTGTATTTAGCCCAACTACCTTAACAAGGTTGATTAGATTCTCTAATTTATAGAATTACTTTTGGAGTCATGATATTTTATAGCTTTGGACTGATGTGTTAGTATTCCAATTTTTTTTTGTTGTATTCCAAACTTCATAAGATGATTACTACAACTCTGCTTACTGAGTTTTGTTAGCTCATCTATATTCAATACCAAATTCTTTTATTTCAACTAACTAAATATAAACCCATCATAGACAATTAAAAACATAACAAGAATACTTAACAACCTTCTAACAGTCTAGAAACAACAAATAAATAAGCAGACAAACCTAACCTAGAAAGGAACAAGAACTAACCAAAAACACACAAAATATATATATATTATTTTCCGATTCCCTAGTAGGGGTGGTATAACTCCAAGTTTAGGTCATTTTATGGGGATTTCCATGAGATCTTCCTGCAATATTTGTAACATATAGGTATTCAGGCCAAAGACCTAAATTATTTGGTAAGGACCTACCATCTAGGTTCAAGATTACCTTTTTCTCCATGTTTATCATTTTTAGTTTCCCAATATAAGACTATGTCTCCTTCAAAGAATGGAGTTCCCTTGGCTTTCTTGTTGAAGAAATACATGGATTTCTGAGTCTGTTCAACCATTTTATACACTGCATTCCTTATTTCTTCTTGCAAATGTGTAATATAATCTAATCTCCTCTGTAAGACATCGGGACGTTCATGATATTGTAGCAATAAATATAGTACTATTATTTATGTTCGAGAAGGTAGCAATGCTTTTTATCCAAATACTATTTCATAAGAAGTTTCACTTGTGTTCCTCTTGATAGATAATTTATCTACCCATAAGGCAAACTTTAACTTATTGTATCATCCATTTTTATTCTTGTCCAGTTATCTTTTAATTCTGGAAATAATATTATTGTTTGATTATTTGACAAGACCATTTCCTTGAGGGTAGTAGTTTGCTGAATGAGAAATTTTGATTCCATACTTAGCATAGAACTCTATCATTTCAAATGAGATAAGGTATTTCGAATTATCTGTTACCAACTTCTTTAGGGGTCCAAATTTGTTCAAGATGTTTTCCTCCATGAAATTTATGACTACTTTAGTTGTTGAGTTTCTTAGAGGGGTTGCTTCCACCCACTTGGTGAAATAATATGTGGCTATGATAAACCATTTGTGTTGGCCTAAGGAGTTTGGTTTTATTTCCCCAATGAGGTCAATTTCCCATTGTGTGAAAGGTGCTTCTATTATTACTAGATGGAGAGGCATTGCTACTAACTTTTTTTTTCGTACAAATACTTTATAGTTATGGCATCCCCTTATGTATTTATTAACATATTTGAATAATGAAGGCCAGTAATAACCTGATCTCATAATCTTATTTGTAGTTGCCTTTAGGGCAAAGTGACCTCCATAGAATCCATCATGAAAATATTTTATCACTTCTAGTATCTCTTTTTCAAATAAGCATAATAATAAGACACCATCTGGATGTTTCCAATAGAGTTTACCTTTTTGTGTGTAATATTTTTGTGATTGTTGTTTGATTGACCTCATTTTATTTGCATATATACCTTTAGGGAATGAAAGGGTTTGTAAATATAATAGAATATCATCATACCATTTTCATTCAACATTTTTTATCCTTCTAATATCATGCATGTCTTCCCCTTCTTTGTTAGATAGATATTTAGCTAGACCTTACCCTTTGATTATTTTTACAGCCTTGAATTCTACATCATACTGTAGTAATTTGACCATCCACCTGGTAGGGCTGCCTATTGGTTTAGGTTTGGTGAAAACATATTTAATAGCAATGAAAGGGATACAACATATGACCTTGTTTGAACCAAATATGCATTTAAAATATTCTAGTGCTTGAATCACATCATAAGCCTATTTTTCAATCATTTTGAATCTCAATTGAGCTCCCTCACTCATATTCTATGACTATGCAAATACTTTCGAATATGGGATATCAGGGTTAAGGATTAGGCCTATATGAGAAACACATAAAAGAGGCCCTACATACTAAAGCCTAGATAAGATACTATGGGATAGGTTATATGAGGACAACCATCCTGAGGAGGAATACTATAATAATTTTATTTATTTAAATAGATAGGATTACAATGATGAAGAATGATTATGGATGATCACTCCTTATATAATATATCTTCTCTCAATTTATTGTTCTATCAGTATAAATCTCTTAACTCTAGCCTACCACAAGTTGATTTCCAATAAATACAACTATGATATGGAGGATGTCACAATTGATCCTCCTCAAGACGGTCCATTGGACTATCTAGTGCAAAATGACTTGTACTTTGGTGAATATTTTTCCAATTACCAGTGTCACTATCTCATAGCCAATTGACCACAATCAACCAATCTTAGATCCTACAAATCTACAAATGTTGGAGTCCTACCATCTCCTCCTCATTTGTAAAATGAATCTTAAATTTGAATTGAGGAAATTATGAACATTGATATTGGGACTCTAGAAAGTCCTAAAATCCTTAAGGTTGGAAAGGGCTTGATCCCAACCAAGCATGAAGAGTACACCAAGTTCTTAACAAATTTTAAAGACATATTTGCTTGATCCTATGCCAATATGTTTGATCTTAAATCTTACCTAGTTGTTCACAACCTAATCATCACTCCTAGTGCAAAACCTAAAAATTAAAAGTTAGAGAAAATACATCCAAAAGTTGCTTTGCTAGTTAAATAGAAACTTTAGAAACTTTTTGATGTCAAATTTATGAAAGCCATCAACTATTCTAACTAGATCTTTAACATTGTTCTTGTTTCCAAGAAAATAGGTAGCATTAGATTGTGCACCAACTTTTAAGAAATCACTAAATTATGTCCCAAGGACTTCTCTCCGTCCAATATTGACATGAACATCAATTTCACTACAAGATATGGATTATTATATTTTATGGAGGGATTCATAGGCTCTAATAAAATCAAAATTACTCTTGAAAACCAAGGTAAAATAGATTTCACCGCCTCAAAGGGAACCTTCTAATATCAAGTCATTTCCTTTGGGTTGAAGAATGCATGGGCTACCTACTAGAGATCCATGGTATAAATATTTCATGACATGATGCACAACATTATGTAATACTATGTAAATTAACTTCTTAGTCAATCTATAAATAAGATAGATCACCTTCAAGATCTAAGATGAATATTTGAGCAACTATAGGAGTACAAGGCATGTCTAAAGCCTACAAATTGCATCTTTGGGTGTACATAAACTATTGGGATTCATTGTATACCAATATGGTGTTGAAAATAATACTAATAAGATATCAACAATAGTTAATATCCCACACCCTCAAAATCCAACCCAACTTAAGAGTCTCCAAGGAAAAATTTGAGCCATTTGGAGATTCATTTCCTAGCTAGCAGACAAGTGTCAACATTTTACCAAATTTTGAGGAAGGATGCATCCTTTAAATGGGATGATAATTGTCAAGTGGCATTAAATACTATCAAATCCTAGCTTTTATCTCATCCTATACTTGTCCCTTCTAATCCCTCCAGCCCCTTATTTGTTTACATAGCAACAACCAACAATGGCTAACATAGAGAGATATATTTTCTATATCAAAAATACTTTGACTAATTGCAAAGTTTAATACACTCCCTTAGAAACTAGTTTTTAGATGTAGTGTTTACTTACTAGAAGCTTAGACATTATATGCTCAACCTTAAAAATTTTACCATTGTGAGGGTCAATCCCTTGGGTTATCTCATGTCTAAGAATTACCTCTCAATATAAACTACTAAGTGGAACAATGTGCTTAGTGAATTCAATCATGAGTTTGTCATACAAAGTTCTATGAAAGGCTAAGTCATTGTTGATTAATTAGCATTCACACCTATAAAATCTTAGCCATCCCTTAGTAGTAGACTTTCCATATGGTCACTATTTAGCCTAGAAGTAGATCAACTTGACTCTTTGACCTTGTACTTTAATGGTGCTAGATGTTTCAAAGTAGTATGGGAATGACTCATCTTGGTCACTCCTCAACAACAACTAATCCCTTTATCCTTTAATATTTTTCTATACTAACAATAATGCTGAGTATGAAACCTTTATCCTAAGACTATGTGCAAATTTATCTATCTAGGTTAGAATTTTTATATCTTGAGAGCTTTTTAGCTAGTATTAAACCAATTAAATAGTTTTTATCAAACTAAATATGAAAACCTTAATACATACAAAGACATCATTGATACACTTATGGATGCTTTTGATAAAATCACCATTGAACCCCTCCCTAGGTCTACCAACTACTATGTTGTTTCTATGGGTTTAGATGCATCCCTATTCCCTTAGATCTATATGGTGAACAATATATAATCATATTTTAATATATTAGGGAGCCTTACACCTTAGATTCTAGTTAGTTTCGTCTAGGAGTCTTTTTCATAGAAGCAAATTTATCCCCTTATCCTTGGTACAAGGATATCTTTTACTATCTTAAGGATGATACTTTGCTTGATAGTTAACTTAAATGAGTGCAAGAACCTTAAGAAATGATCTTGTTGGTATGTCATAATAAATTATATCTTGTACCTTCATACCCTTGATGATATTTTTCTTAGATACTTAACCTTAGTTGAAGGATAAGCAATCATCATAGAGGTCCATGGTGGATCATGTGATGACTAGTTTACAAGTGTTGCCATTGCCAATAAACTCTTACAGATGGTTTATTATTGGCATTCCATGTAAAATGAATCTTATTACTATGTTAAGAGGTGTGATATATATTATCTATGCTCCATCCCAAGATCTCCAATATTTAACTTCTTGACCTCTTTTCATTAGGGGTGTAGACATCACTAGGAAGATAAGCCCATTATCTTATGATGGACACAAGTTCATTATTATGACTAGAGTACTTTACCAAGTGGTTTGAAGCCACGCCTTTATCCTAAACCACTAATATCTAAGTCTCCAAGTTTATTCTCAACCATATCCTTAGTCATTATGGCATACCTTCTGCACTAATCATTGATAATGGAACAACTTTCAATAATAATAATGCCCAAAAATATTGTGCAAAACACAAGATTTAGCACAAATGGTCCACACCTTATTATCATCAAGGAAATAATCAAGTTGAAGCTTCTAATAATTCTCTTGTAAAAATCCTTAAGAATATCATCAACACAACTATTAAATATTAGCATCTATAGTTATATCCTACCCTATGGGCCTACTGCACTAGTGTGCAACACCCTACACTTTGGTATATAGAACTAAAGAAATCTTCCCTTTTGAGCTATATGTTCTTCCTTATGCATTTTTTATACAATAAACCTATATCAAAGACAAATACCATCTTGCCTACCTTACCCAGTTGGAATTGATTGACAAAATGTAGATCCATACCTTAAAAATATGAGTCTACTAACCAAGGCTTAAACGTGCATATAACAAGAAGGTATAATCTCATTCCTTTAATATTGATAATATTATTATTAAAGAGAATTAGAATAAAACTAATACCAAAACCCTAAAATTCTAAGTATAGTTTAGATGCTTCTCACCTTGTCATGCTTGACAAAAAATAACTTAAATAACCAATGAACATAATGCATCTTAAAAGGTATGTCATTTGATCCTATATTAGCTACCTATTTGTTTTCATCTACTTGGTGTACTGTATTTCATATATTCCTACATTCTCATGCATTTCTCTATTTGGACTATGTATTGTATATCAAGTTAGGGATCTACAATTATATGGATCATCATTCACTAGGAGGTTCATTCACTAGGTGATTGATTCAATTATATCCTCCTAGTTCCACTTTGTAAATAAATCAAGGTTCATGCAACATCGTTATGTCTCTCTACTTTAATTTTCCTCGAGATTTATCCTTATCTATTCTTCTAATAATCAAATACTTACCACATGATGAATACTATAAGATTTGTAGCTATTGAAGGCAATATCAATCAAATTAAGTTTTTATATCTTATCAATCCCTTTATTCATGATGCATTAGGTTTGTAAGTGTTGTTATCAAGGTCAATCATATCATATCTTGTCTCCTATGCACCACCATGCATGAGGAAAACATATCAATATCAAATTCATCCTCCTAATTAGAGGTTTAATTCATTGTCAATCTCTAATCAATTAATTTCCTTTATGACTCTTCTCTACAAGGAAAATAAATCCAACTAGAAGTCATTTATATGCTTGTATAAAGGAAAATATCTAAGCTAACTTAAAAGTCCTTTGGGACAATTATAAGTCTTTTAAATAGGTTTTAAAGGTAAATCAAAAGTCCTTAAAGCATTTGATAAAATGAAAAGCAAAAGTCCTTTAGACATTTTTTTAAAGGTAATATTTTTTATCTTCATGTTTGTAAATACATTGTATAATAACAAGCTTACTAGAAGTCCTCTAGGAAAATCCAACTAAATTCCCCTTGAGAAAATATGAAAGCTAACCAAAATATCTTTGGGTAAAGCTAACTAAAGTTCCCCTTAAAAAAACTCTAATAAAAAAACTACAATATATTGGCGTTGAGCGAAAAATAGGCGGGAAAATGAGCTCTGGCGATTTTCTCCTCTGAACCAGATTTTTTGCATCCTCGATCTTTCTCTGGTTTTTACGGATTTTCTAAAGTGCATTTAGGGTACGGGGGATCTGAAGATCCGATCGGTGCCCCTGGAGGGTCCAATGGGGACTTCTCCGGCTCCTGACTCAGGAAACACCAGCTCTTATGCTGATCTGTTTAGAGGCGATTCTTCCCTGAAGACTGTTGAAGCGCAAAAGATGGCATACAAGAAGATCTTCACGGCTATTGGGAATCGGCCGTCAGCTCATCGGGTGAATGGTTGTCTGTCGCAGGCCGAATCCAGGCTAAAAATCATCATTAAACCTAGCATGGTTGAAGAATCAGTTCTCTACAGAGCGAACCATGACCTAATCTGCAAGTTCATGGGCATTCGCCCCTCCCTGAACTTCCTGCATTCATGGATCCGTCAAAACTGGGAACCCCACGGTGAGTACTCATTGTGGTTTATTAGTAATGGTTATTTTATTATCAACTTTTTGGATCTAGCCGACATAAATAAGGCTTTTGAGTCGAAAAAGAAGAACCATGGCCCGACAGGCCTTTTTGTACAACCATGGCGGGTGGGCTTCGACCCTCGTGTTGAACCCACTGCTGTACTAGTGTGGATTAGATTATACACCCTTCCTATGGAGTTCTAGGGTGAGCAGGTATTGGCCATGATTGGTAATACGATTGGTAGACATATTGGTGTTGCCAGAGACACTATTGAATGAAGCATGGCAGTATACGATCGAATCTGTGTTGAGATGGATCTCAGCTAGCCTCTACCGGTTGAGTTGGATATTGAACTGGCAGGTCATACCTGGAACCAACAGCTAGACTATGAGGCCCTACCCTTCAGATGTCAGGTTTGCCATAAGCATGGGCATCTTGCCCATTTCTGTCCTACTAATATGAATGCCAAAATGGAGGCCCCTTCAGATATGCCAAACCTTCCTAAGGAGGATAAGGTTGCTCCTAATACAGATCCTAATAGCTCTGGTCAGAGCCAGAACGCTCCGAGAGAGGGTTTTGAACAACCCAGAAGAAGAAGGCGGACTAACAAAAAGGAGGGAAAGGAGCAATCTAATCTCAGGCCTGCCAATAGGTATGAGATTTTTAAATCATTGGTTGATGAAGAGGATCACTCTATGGAGGACTTGGAGGGTTTCAAGGAAACTTCTAATATTCCTGGGTAGCCTCCCCTCTCACCTTCTCCTGTCATACAGCAGATAGTTGATCCCTGTGAAGTATCACAACCGGTGTCTTCTGGTGCCTTAGTAGTCCATAATCCTGAGCGGTCGAGTATCTCGGGATGTCCACATGGGGATAGCAGAGAAGAGCAGGGAAAGGCCATCTTTGGGGATAACCCAGCTGGAAAAAAGACCAAAAAATAGCAATTCTCAGGGAGCAGGTCGAAGATCTTAGGAGCTGCTAGCAGCTCAAGGAGACAAATTGATCATGGGAGGATCAATGAGGACAATTGATTCTTATTGCTCTCAGGGTAACCCATGATTATACAATCTTAGAATGTGAGGGGTTTAAATAGCATAACCCATCAATATGTTGTTCAAAGGTTATTAGAAAATAGCAATACTGATTTCTTGTTTTTACAAGAGACTAAGATGTCTTTGGATCTTATGTCTAAAATAGTCAACAAAATCTGGAAGGGTGCTGGTCACATGGCTGTGGCTGCCCAAGGTGCCTCAGGGGGGATTGTTATTCTGTGGAACTCTCTGGAATGGTCTACAATAGATCACTTTGCCTGGAGGGGTGTTCTCACTTCTCTTTTTAGGAATAATGTCTCGGCGAAAGTCATTTTAATTACTAAATTTTATGGATCTCAAACCCTGGAGGGCCAGAGGCGGCAGTGGAAGGCTGTGCATGACATGAGAGTGTCTAGGGAAGATCTAGACTGGATTGTAGCAGGGGACTTTAATGCTAAATTATCTTCTAGAGAACAGGAAGGGGGAACACCTTTTTTGGATCCAGGGGACTGTTTCATGATCGCTCAAGTCCAGGCTTTACACCTAGTGGACATCAAATGTCCTGGCAATAACTTCACTTGGACTAATAAAAGAAGGGAGCCACATAGTAGGAAGGTGAAACTAGATCTCTTTATGCTTTCAGAAGATATGTTTGTAAAATGGAACATTAATTTTTAGATTTTAGCAGGCCCTATTTCTGATCACTGCCCTATCCTGTTGGAAGGTGGGGCTGGGAGGGGACACCATCACAAACATTTCAGATTTGAGAATTTCTGGCTGCAGAAAGAAGAACTTCGGGAGAAAATCCCGCAATGGTGGGAAGAAGGCCGTCCAGCTTATGGAAGAGCAATGTTCAGAATTCACAAACAACTTCAATATGTCAAAACTCAGTTGAAATATTGGAGGCATTCTAATAAATCTGACTTCTAGGCCCAAAGAGCTCCGTTGGTGGCCCGCTGGGATGAGGTTCAGAAATAGTTCAGAGAAGGAGTTATTATAGATCAGATCAAGGATAAGGATGATGCCTTGCGTAGAGCAGTGGAGTACATTGACAACCAGGAGGAGACTTATTGGAGGCAGAGAGCAAGAACTACCTGGCTAGTGGAAGGGGACCGAAATACAAAATTCTTTCATCGGACTGCTTGTGCCCGGAGACAGATGAACAAGATGGAGGTCCTTCAAGATGAGAATGGTAATTCCTTTGACACTCTTCCAGATATACACTCCCATGCTATGGATTATTTCTCAAAGATTTTTAAGGAAAGTGCGGTTCAGGATGCTTCGGCCCAAAATGAAGTTATTTTTGTCATTCCTGCTCTCATTTATGAGGATGAAAACCAGGACCTCCTCAAACCCATTGATAGAGATGAACTGACAGTTGTGGTCTTTGGAATGAGTATTGGTAAAACTCCTGGTCCTGACGGTTTCCCCATTGAGTTTTCCAGGCCTTCTGGGACTGCTTAGTGGAAGATGTTAGAGCTGTGGTTGAAGAATCCAGAGAAAATAAGAGAATGCTCAAAGCTCTAAACCACACTTTCATTACCTTGATTCCAAAAGGGGAGGAGGGGAGCCATATTTTAGATTATAGGCCTATTGCCTTATGTAATGTGTTGTATAAAATAATCACCAAGGTAATGGCTGAGCGACTAAAACCCCTTCTTCATAGCATTATCTCCTCTGAGCAAGGGGGTTTTGTTGAGGTTCGGCAGATTCTGGATGGGGTGGTTCTGGCTCAGGAAGCTATTCATTCAATGCACACTTCTGGGAATAAAAGGATGTTCATAAAACTGGACATGTCCAAGGCTTATGACAGGGTTGAATGGAGTTTTTTGGCCAAAATGATGGCTGCTTTTGGTTTCTCTCAGGACTGGATTGAGTGGGTCATGAGCTGTGTCTCTTCCCCGACCTACTCTGTTCTAATTAAGGGCCTTCCTTCATAGCCTTTTGGAGCCTCTTGGGGTCTCCGCCAGGGGGATCCTTGCTATCATTATCTATTTTTGATTTTTGCTGAAGGTCTTGGCAGACTTTTCTTGAGGAGAAGACAGCAAGGCAGACTATTGGGTGTTAGGGTGGGGGACGAAGTTTTATCGCACCTGCAGTTTGTGGATGACACTGGTCTGATGGGAGTTGCCAGCTTCAGGGAAGCAAGATCGATTAGGGATACTCTTAATGTATATCTCAAGGCTACTCAATAGGTCATTAATGACAAGAAATCCAAAGTGGTCTTTTTCAATCTGGAGCACAGGCTTCAGAACAGAATTTTAGAAATCCTGGGATTTACTAGGACTGCTCTTCCTATGGTTTACTTGGGGATTCCCTTGCACTTCAAGAAGCTAAAACTTGACACTTGGAGGCACTTGCTTGAGGGTATCAAGGAAAGAATTAATCACTGGTCTCACAAGTGGTTAAGCTATGGTGGCAAAGTAACTTTCTTACAGTCAATCATTCAAGCCATGCCTATCTACAAATTCTCTATCTTGGCTGCCCCGCTTACAATCTAGAAAGATTTGGACCGGATGGCTAGAAATTTTTTGTGGGAAGGACCAAAGGGAGAGAGAAATTGGGCCTTAGTGATCTGGGATAAAGTTACCCAGCCCAAGGTAAAAGGTGAGCTGGGACTGAGAGGATCCAGGTTAAATAATAAAGCCTTGGTCGGAAAGTTGTACTGGAGGTGGATTTCCCAGCCAACTTCCTTATTCAGTAGAATTCTTACTAGTAAGTACTTGGGTCATGTCAACCCCAGTGAGGTGGGTCGTTTCTCTATGGAGGGTGTTGGATCCTTAGTATGGCAGGCTCTCAAGCTTGGATCTTAGGTTATTAAATACCAGCTATTTTGGAAAGTGGGGAGGGGGGAGAAGGCCCGTTTTTGGTCTGATTCTTGGGATCAGTTTCCTCCCATCATGGTTGAATTTCCAGAGCTACTCCCAATAAAATCTGCCATAGAATCCAAGGGTTGGGTCCAAATTGAGAGTTATTTCAATACTACTCAACTGGGGGGGTACAAGTTTAAGAAGTTTAAGAAGTTGGAGGAGTGGCCAATTTCAATCCCTCCGGAGCTAGCACCCATTTTGTCCAGAATCTTGAAAGAAAGGTTTCTCACTGGGAGAGACGAGGAGGATGAATTAGCTTGGGGCTATGGGAGCCTTTGCACTTATACTGTTAAATACGAATATGATGACATCCTCCCTGAGCCTCCCCCCCTGCTTTCCCGATTGAGGACTGGAGACAGATTTGGCAATCCAAGGGCTGGTCAAAAGTGAAATTTTTTGCTTGGCAGGTTATGCACAATGGAATTCTCACTTTTGACAACCTCAGGTGCAGAGGTATCATCGATCCTTCTCAATGTTTTATATGCCATAAGAACGAGGAAACAACTGATCATCTGATGTTTGAATGCCCCTTCACGCACCAGATCTGGAAGCGCTGGTTCTCTCATTATAAAATCTAGCTTAATGGTGATTTGAATCAGATTAGCATTCGTAGATTTAAATCTAAAGCTCTTCGAATCGGTTGGGAACTCGGCTTAAATTTCATTTGGTGGCAAGTGTGGTTGGAAAGAAATGCAAGAATATTTTGAGAAACGTTTTCCACGCTTGATGGTTTTTGACAGGTCATCTAGAGCAAAGTCACTAAAACAGTTGCCGTCCATGCAAATGAGGACTCTCAGGTTGATTCGGGGCCTATGGATGAGGGATTTGAAGAGCAAGCGAAACAGTTCAAAGCCAGTTGGAAACCTCCTCCCGACGGTTGGATTAAAATCAATACTGACGGAGCTGCTAAGGGCAATCCGGGCAGTGCTGGCATTGGTGTGGTCTGTCGAAATCACGAGGGCACCGTGCTCTACTGGGAGCTACAAGGATTGGGAAGAACCAAAAATAATGAAGCTGAAGCCATTGCAATCAAAGTTGCTTCTTTTTGGGCAGTTAATCAGGGCCATAGGAGGATAATTATAGAATCTGACTCTCAAATTTTGGTTGGAGCTCTTGACTGCATGAGGAACTTTGCTTTGAAAGCATGGAGGTTGAGGATTTTGGTCTCTCAAATCAAGGAACTATGGAGAGAACTAGATGACGTGATCCCTGTTTATGTGAGTAGAAATCTAAATAAAGCGGTTGATTTCCTTGCGAAGATGGGTGCTGAGAAAGAGGTAGGGGTGCAGCTGCACAGTGACATGCCTTTGGAGGATGAAGTGATTAGGTAGGGCCTGGAACGATCCTTAAGACAATGAACAAAGAAAATGCTAAGGATGGTTTTTGTCGAGATATCATGACCTGTTGTGCCATCACGGCCTTTGGTGGCAAGCTGTCACGATTTCGTGACATGTTTCGCTATCGTGGCCGCTGGAGAGAAGCTGTAGCAATTTCACGACCTATTGTGCCATCGCTACCTTTGGAGAGAAGCTGTAGCGATTTCATGACCTATTGCACCATCATGGCCTTTGGTGGGAGACTATCATGATTTCGTGACCTGTTGCATCGTCGGGGCCTGTGGCTGGAAGATATAGCGATTTCACGACGCTTTTGGAGAAATGGCGCTAAGGGGAAAAATCGTCGTGATATCGCAACATTTTTGGAGGTTAGGCGCCAAGGGGAAAATCCGTCATGACATCGTGACATTTTTGTTGAATGGTCGCCAAGGGGGGAAAATCATCATGATTTCGCGACCTTTTTGGAGAGCTGGAACCAAGGGGAAAAACCGTCACGATATCGCGACACTTTTGAAGGTTGTCTGCCATGGAGAAAAACCGTCGCGATATCGCGACACTTTTTCTAAAAGGACGCCCAGGAGAAAAATTGTCACGATATAGTGACATTTTTGGAGAGCTGGAAACAATGGGAAAAATCGTCACGATATCGCGACACTTTTGAAGGTTGGGCACCAAGGCGATAAGTCATCGCGATTTCGTGACACTTTTGCTGATTCGGTGCCAAGGGGAATAATCATCATGATTTCGTGGCATTTCTAGCAAGCTGGCACCAAGGGGAAAAACTGTCGTGATTTCATGACACTTTTGAAGGTTGGGCGCCATGGAGAAAACTCGTCATGATATCGTGACAATTTTGAAGGTTGGGCGCCAAAGGGAAAACTCGTCGTGATTTCACGACAGTTTTGGGGAATTGGCTCCGTGGGGAAAAATCGTCGTGATATCGTGACACCTTTGAGGAATGGGCACCAAGGGGAGAACTCGTCGTGATATCATGACACTTTTGCAGTTTGGGCACCAAAGGTTAAACTCGTCGTGATTTCGTGACACCTTTGCAGAACTGGCGCCATGGGGAAAACTCGTCGCGATTTCATGACTCTTTTGCAGCACTGGCGCCAAGGGGAGAACTCGTCATGATATCGCGACACTTCTAGTGATCAGGCACATTTTGGAAATCTCGTCATGATTTCGTGACACTTTTGATGATTGGGCGCCTTGCGGTTGTGCCGTCGCGATTTTGCGATGTTTGTAGTGTTTAAGTGCCTCGGGGCTTGGCTGTCGCGATTTTGTGACATGTCACGTTTTTGCGACATGTTTCTCTGGCATGGCCTCGGTTGGGTTTCTGTCACGATATCACGACATGTCATGATTTCGTGACATGTCACATTTTCGTGCCTTGTTGTAATCTTGCTTCTTGCTCTCGGCTGGGATGTGTTTTCTCCCTTTTGTAATTGTTCTCTGTTTTAATACAAGTTTTTTCAATTTTTTCAAAAAAAAAAACTCTAATAAAATATTTGTATATTGTTGTAGATATTTGTACATGTATATTTTCTTTTATCTAAGCTAAGTTCCCTTGGACAAATCCAAGCTAAAGTCTCCTTGGAAAAATATAAATCTATACATAGTTGTATATATTTATATTAATGGAATACCTATTTCAATTATCAAAAGCCCTCTCATATGTATCAATCTATCTATCACCTATCTATCATGCAAATATTGAGAGTTTATCACCATATATAATCCAATATAATAATATCATTATAATTATTAATCATGTACCACTCATTTAATTCATACATTACACATCCCATCATACTCAATTATTAATATTTAATCAAATTGCACTAAACATAAGTTAATCATAATTGCATTAATCATCACAAGACCACTACCCATAATCCATATAAAAACTACCCATCAATTAATCATCATACATATAAATTACACATAATAAAACACCAATCCAAAGTAATAAAACATAAATATCATAAAGTAATCATCACATAACAAAATTTCAATGAATTAAAAATACATTAAAATATCAGTAAAAAGTCATAATCATAATATAATCATGGTACAATAGTATATAATGTCTTGACCTCGAATAATATCCAAAAATATGACTAACCCTAGGAGCCCATACCCAATATTCCTATGAATCCTCCTCCCCCTCTTGTAGGTGGTGCCATCCTCATCAATCACTATTATTGGTATGCCATAAAACTAGAGCATGTCCTTGATTGTGTTCTCATTGGTGATGATAAAAACCTATCAACCGGGATAGCTACTTTGTATTCTTCTTTACAATACGATGCCCACTCAATCTCTACCTATATATCCTTCTAAAACTATCATCTACTCCAATAATGTCCAAGTATAACCTAAGTAGTCTAAGGATGGAGACTTTGGAACTTTGAATAAAATTCTAAGGTTCCAATCCTATGGGGCTAGGGTTGTATACCATACTTTGATAACTAGAGTATGGTGGGATAACCATATATTGGATAAACAACATTATCTATGCTATATCATATGTCCTATGGACACATAGATGTTAAAACTACTTTACTCTTCACCCTTTTATATGGATCCTTCTATTATTATGGCTTTCATCATCATTGCATATTACTTCATAGTCAAACCCTAAATGGTCTACTACATCCTTATGACCTACCCTACCAGTTGGTCTTGCTTCACTATCCATGCCACTACCACTACCTTATTAGCTACCAACCTAGCCTTTAAATTCCTCAATTGTCCAACTAGGGTATCTCACTTGGAATCACTTATTACACTCATCCATAGTGCTATAAGTAGAGGTCCTCCTCCTATAGTTTCCATTCCTACTATTTCTTATACTTATTCCTTCATATTTTTTGTGATACCCTTTTTACTACATATAAAAAATTAGAGCCATATATCATACCATGCTTGACCTTATCTACTCCCCTTGACACACCCTATTGATAGTCACCCTTTGTGGCCTAATGGTCTAATCCCATTGCTAATATCCAACACCAAAATCATTGTTCAAAGGATCTAGAATGACTATATCATCAACGTCCACCTTAGGATAGGAGTCAATATCTAGTAGACCTTGTTAAATTTGTAATTTGATTCATGGCCAAGATCCAATATTATGTGATACATTCGATAGGCCTAAGGGCATTTTATTGTGCATTGTATTTAGCATTTTTGTAATATTCTATTATGTAATCCCAATGGGTTATGGTTAACCTTGTAATGGTTAAACCTTATTTAATATTTATAATTAACCTAAATCTCACCTATTATATCAATTTAGGTTAAACTTTATGATGTAATTTAGAGTTTTTGTTATTGCTATAAATACCCTCCTTACACTTGTCATTTATTATCAAAATGTTATGCAATATAATCTATGAATAGTGATTATTTATGGTACCTTTATATAACCCAAACTTTATTTCATCCTTCTTCTATGCTTTCTATATAATATTTGAGCTAATGGTTTGCTTTTGTTCATTTCTAGAAAATAACGTGAATCCTTACATGGTATTAGAGTGGGTAACATTGCTTAGTCACATAGAAGTTTCTTTTGATGCCTTTGATCCTTCTTCCAATTTGAAGGATGACATTTTCTTCGAAGCTTCATAAGTATTTTTTGGCAGAAGGAGTAGAAATTTTGTATTTTTCTCATAATGACCATTTAAATTATGCTTTTGAGGGAATTTTTTTTTTTGTTTTTTGTTTTTTAAATAGGAACCACCCTTTATTTTTTCCCTTATATCTACCTCTTTTACCTAGCATGGTCATTGTTCTCCTAGAAATAGTATTCAGTTTCCTTTGTCTTCTACAGATTCAAAGAGTTGACCATTTTATTTGGATTTGAAATGGCTATGTCACAGCTAGAAAAGATAATGCCCTTTTCTTTTCAATCATGCCCCAACTAAAATATCTATGTGTACCCATTGGAAGTAGGGCTTGTATCTTTAGTTTAGGATGCCACCCCCTATTGCATCTCATGATATAGCAAATATGGATAAGCAAGTGGACATCAAGGTGTTGCTTCATGTGGTATTAGTTATGATTCTTCTCATCATCCTAAGGGTGCAAATGCTCATGGTTAAAATTTTCTCCTACATACTTGTTTGCATTTATTATTGGTTCATCCAACCCATAATTCCATCCATAATAAATGATGTAGTGGTAAGATTGTATGACATCAGGCTTATATTTGAAGTGTGTAGGCTTTTATCCTCATGGAGATTGGTTTGAGGTGTTTGAGTGAGGTTCCATTTTCCCTAAGAGACAAATGCACATTTTACCTCTCAATGCATTCATATAGGTAGTTGGCTAGTGTATCTAGCGTAGGACACTCATTAAGACAATGTCTATCATTCAAATCTCACCCACTTGCACATGTAGTTGTGATTCTATTGGTTGAGGTGATAACTAACATGGGAATTAAAAAAATACATTTTTCATATTTATACCGATCAAACCAATGGTTAAAATGCAAGTGTTGACAACCTAGCAAGCTAGAGGAGCTAATATGGTAAACTATTATTTTTTTTTATAAGTTAAAGGATTGCATTACTTATACGGGTTTTAAGGCTCCCAAAATCTTGTTACAAAAACAACCATACTTGTTGTGAACAAAGAAGATTATAAACAAGGGATGTTGCCCTGAGCCTAAAATAGAAAAAATTAAACCAAAGGATGTAGCCTCATACATAAGGAAAGAGGAATAAAAATGACACCATATAATAATATAATCTCGCATAGTAAAAAGGAATAGGCTCCACGTAGGGCAACCATGAGAACATAACACAAACAACTTAGAGAAAAAGAAACAGGCTCCATGCAGGGTAGCCACAAAAGCAAAACATAAGGATCTGAGGAGATTATTCCTCAATGCAAATCCTATCCTCATCCTTAGTATCACCTTGACAAAGTTAGTTAGGCTCCTCTTTAACTGCAACCACATCCTTCGCTTCAGACCCACTGTCAACATCCTAGCCTCTCTAACCTCCAAAGAATATCTTTTGAAGGCCTTCCCTAATATCAATGATTGAATTAACTATGGCATTCATCATGTCTATAGTGGAGGATATTATAAACTCCTTCAACCACTTCACCTCATCGTTCACCTCTTCATCATTAGTCTTGATGTCAATAATATTTTTGCTACCTCTCATTGCCTAATTTTGAAGGTGAACATATTTCCTTACAAGCCCTTCCATGCTTTCAAAGCTAATGCTTTTCCTCACCTTCAACTCCGTAACAACTTCAATAGCCTTCCTATTTCTTTCTGCTAGGGAAATGCGGGCATAAGGCCCAATATATTTTTTTGGGATGGGGATGCTTGGGTTGGCCTTAGGACTGAGAGCCAGGACATAGGTGTAGATAACCTTGAACATGCCTTTATGGAAAGGGAGGTCATGGCCTTTCTTGTTCCTACAAGACATAATTGAATAGTTTATGGAATTGAGAAAAACTGGGGGATGTTTATGGGATTGATATCATGAAAGTGGTTCATGAAGGCCAAATGATAAGTACATAGCACTTTTTCTAGGTCATCGATAGTGATGAACTCCATGACTGGCTTCATCACATCATTCTAGGGGGTGTTGAGGTCACTCCTATAGATTCCTTTCTTGGCTCCTTTGTAGATCCTTTCATTATCCTTGAACTCCTCAGTTGTGCTTATTTCTATGGATTAAAAGTCCTTTCACAGTCTATCTAGTGATCATGGATAAGATTTTGAGATCCATGCGAAAACTTCTCCCTCGAACCATAACATAGTTTTTATCCTAGGACTCCAAAAAATCCATGGTGATGTCAAGCTCCTCACCAGTGAACATGTGAAGGAAGGGAAATAAGTGGTGCTCATTGAGAATTATCTCAGTAAGGGGATCACATTTAACTTTTTGGGCTCGATAAAACTCATGGTGAAATGACGATGAGGGTTGGGGAAAGGACTGTAAGGAATAGCAGAGGCATGAGGGTCTATGGGCTTACTACACTAGTGAGGAAGGAAGACAACCAGCAAAGGAGGGATGGAGGCTTTGCACAATATGGAAGCATAGAGGGTGCTAATGGAAAATTTATGGATGAAATCTTGAGGAAAAATCCCTAATTCTTGGAGCTTTCCATTAATGAAATTAGTGATATAAATCAAATTTGACATCGGGGTATTGGAAAGCTCAATACTATTTTGGAAATGATTGCTCGGACAGGGATGGTGAACGAGGTGAAATGGAGGGTTGAAAATAATAATATTTGAAACTTGGTAATGATTGGTTTTAGACCCGAGTAGGATATTTCTAGAATAATCATCTCTTTCATCGATGTTGCCACGATCTTCCTAGTGGGTATGTTTCAAGTTCCAGGGTGTGATCTTGAGAAAATTAATGTTGTCGTCCTTTCCTTTCATTCAGGAGTTCCATGTCCCATTTACACAATATATGGTAGACCACCTTATCAAGGTTTCACCTCTATATTGGATTTGGTTATTACTTGGCCCGATATTTATATGGTGCCATTGCCAATGCAAAGGACAATTGAAATAATTGAAACTAGAGCCTTTGTGAAATGTCTTCTCATTGGAATTGGAAGCATCGTTTAGGTCTCTACACGCAATTGACATTGAAAACTATAAATTGAAAAAAAAAATAGTGTACATTACCAAGATATCAGAATGGACAAGCATGACTTTTTGGTAGTGGAAAAGGGTCTTCATGGATAGATGCCCAATCAAATTAAGATCGTGTAATGCCCTCTTTTACGGTGCTTAGGTGGAGTGTTCACTATCCATGTGGGCATCCTCCTTCCACACCTAATCAAAAATAATATCATGTGATACTCACTTTTATGGTGCTTAGGTGGAGTATTCATAGTACACGTGGGCATCCTACTTCCACTTCTATTGTTATGCATGTGACACAGGATGAGGGTCCTGGAGGAACACATCCTCATGAGGAAGACAATTAGGATTATCACCTTGAATTTTTTCCTGTTCCATGATGGCATAGACTTCATCAGGTATGTCATCATTCCAAATCAGTATGTTGGGTATGTGGACTCCAAGGTTGGCCAATCTATCTGTAGCTCCATTTGATTCTCTATAAGCATGTTGGAAAATGACTTCCTACATGTCAAGGATCGCGTTCCTAGCACCTTCAATGTAATCCCTAACTCTCCAGGAAGGACTGTTGTTGTTCTTAAGGTAACTGATGATGTTGAGGGAATCTCCTTCGATGATTAACCTATTGGGAAAGTTCTTAGCAAGGGATAGACCTCTCCACATGATTTTTTCCTCTACCACATGATTGGTCTGGTCCCCCAATCCCTCAGCAAAGGCAAGGATGACTTCTCCTTGGTGATTTCTAAGGATACCTCCTGCTCCTACTTTTCCTAGGTTTCCCTTGGTAGCCCCATCAAAATTCAAATTGAACCACCCTATTAGTGGAGGAATCCACTTGGAATTGATCCTGATATTAGAAGAGGGATGAAAATCATCCAAGGATGGGGTAAGGGATTTTCTCATAGCGAGCTCAAACTTGGAAGCATGCTTGGGGGAGGGGGGAATAAGGGAAGCATTTTATTTGGCATAGGCTAGGATCCTATTGAAGGTAAGCTTTGGGATAGACGGGCATTGGGAGAAGACTTTGTGGTTTCTCTCAAGCCACACTTGCCAAAGGAAGTGGTGAAGGCACGTTTTCCAAAATAATTTGAGGCAAGGGTTATGAAAGGGGTTAGGCCATTGGAGAAAGAGGTCAATGATGGAGCAAGGTTTAGCCCATAGGATGTGAAAGGATTAGAATATGGAATCAAGGATGGATGAGGAATAGGGGCAATGGAGGAAGATGTGAGATGGGGATTCCCAAGCTGCTAAGCAAAGGGTGCACCTATTGGGGATGGTGATGCCTTTTTTGATCAAGTTGTCAATAGTCAGGATCCTCTCTTGAATGGTGAGCCAGGCAAAGATGGTAAACTATTATTGGATCATAGAAGTGAATCAAGACTTTTCAAGTTGCAGGTTTGGATTGACTCTTGTAAACTTAAGGTTTAATCATTTAATTTTTTACTTTTTGGGGTTGATTAGGACAAAACTTCTAGAGGCCATAACTTTTGCATATAAAATTATTTGGAGCCTTTATTTTCTTATAGTTTTTAGGATCATATTGTCCTATTTACTCACCTTAATAGAGGAAATTACAATATTTGGTCATCTCAAATGATCAGCCTACTATAAAGTAAGAATTGTGGTGTATATTTTAGGAAGATAAATCAATTGTTGTTGATGATGAAGCTCAATAATAAAAGGTATAAGAGGATTTAAGTTTGTTTTTGTTGTTGATTGAACCATTGTTTATTTTCTATATCAAAGAAGAGAGTGACCCTATCAAGCTATGATTAAAGTTGCATTATTTTTTAAAAATTTAATACTATGCAGTAATTTACTTGGAACTAGAGCTTTCCTCTCTTAAGCCAGTTGATTTTGATAACATTGAGGACTATATTGTGAGGTTGAAGATTTTGAGGGTAGTCATTGTATCTTCTATAGGAAATGAAATATGATGCAGAATGCATTAAGATTATCCTTGCTAATCTTGCCCCCTCCTTTCAGATATTGAACTTAATAGTTCATATGATTCCTATGTTCTTAGAATCCTAAAATATTTTTACTCATGATAAAATTTTCTCTCTTCTGGTTCAATTTTAGGTTATAATGTGAATGTGTGATGGTGAAACTCATCACATACATGCTTATGTAAAAGAATTCAAATCTAAGGAGGCTAAGTCTTAAAGTAAAACAAAGACCACATATGGATATTATAGAAGGGAGGGACATTCTATGAAGTATTGCTTGCAAAATCTATGAAAGATTGAAGATAAGTTCTTGTATTAAGGTGGACATATTTCAAATGATGATTGATATTCAAATGGATTTACCTCATTTATAGATGCTCACTAGAGCATCCATTATGGGGGGCAATATTATTATCACTAGTATCTTCTCTCCATGGCCTATCAATTCATATTATGGGAAGTGATAAATATATAATCTGATTTACAACCAAGATCCAAAATTGGGCAATGTATTGGATAGGGCTAATAATATTACATTGTGTAATGTATTTAATATCTTGTAATATTTTATTATGTAATCCCAATGGGCCATGGAAACCTTATTTTTGGTTAAACCCTATTTAATATGTGTAGTTAACCTAAATCCCACTTACTATGTTGAATTAGGTTAAAATTTGGTATTGATATAACTACCCCCTTATACTCCTCATTTTTTATGAAACTATTTTGCAATACAATCTATGAATAGTGATTATTTATGGTGCATACAGGTGCTCCAAAATATCTTTCTTCCTTCTTCTACACTTTCTATAAAATATTTGGGTTAACATTTTATTTTTATTTTTTCTAGAAAATAATGTGAATTACAATGCTACCCAAATCATATCTCTTAGGTAAAGCATTTATACCAAACTAGCCCTCCTAGAATCTCTTGTCTAACACAAAACTAGTAGACCATATGATCAAAATGATAGATCCCCTACCCTCCCATGGTACTACTATCCACATAACTCATCTGATGTGAGCTATATGGTAGGTATCATCATGACATACTAAAATATGTCTATATCACCACCTTATGATCTGCTTAGGCTAAAATTCATTCATTTCCCTTCTTATCATTGCCAACATACCTCTATTGGGCTTGTTTTACCCTACCACCAAGTATCAACCCCATCTATAGGTCATCAATACCTCTAGACATTCCACCTTTCCTAGTAGTCCTTATGGCCTCATCATACCAATATACTCTAAAATCCACACCTAGAGCAATGTGTAATAAGTCAAACTCTTGTCTCCATATATATCACTCTATGTAGTGATTGATATAATCACACTAGCACCATAGGAAACCATACAAAAACTGTCTATTATGAATGCATGTCATCCACAACCTCCATAAATCCCTAATGGACCACCCATTGGCTAGTTTTTTCTATCCTCACTCCAAATACCATGGCACACAAGAACATGGTATGTTTGTCCAAGCAACCTCCAACATCAGTGGTATTAATGTTAATGACTAATATCATCACTAGGAAGTTGGTGTCATTCATCAACCTTTCTAGACACTACCTTTGACCTTATTTATGTGCACCTATGCATCCATGATCAACACTCTAACCTCCAAAAATCCTTGAGTGTAATAGTCATCTCCTTTATAGGGATCTATAAGGTAATTATTTTTTAATACCACTACTCTATTATTGTTGTCAAGATAACTCTATCAAACTCTACTTTTGGCATCAAGGCTATTTGATATAGTCTCAACACATTCCAAAGTGTGGTAAAAAATTCCAAGAGATCCTGAATGGTATCAAGTGCATGAGAGTGTAATTATTTGTAGTCTAATGTATGCAATCATTCTTGCATCCAAGTCAAGACAAAAATCCTATTAGCCTTAGCTTATAAAATCAATATGAAATCAATCACAAAATGTATAACAAAAAATATATCTTTTCTAAAATGAGAGTACCATTAGGTGGTAAAAGTACCATTGAGAAATGAAAGTGCTACCCAGGTAGTAGTAGTAATTTCAAGATGCAAAATCCCTAATGGCACACACAAGCATTGGTGCAATAACACTGCCATAGCATGAAAATATCATCCTTTGTTTTGGCCATACCTTTGATGTAGAAATGTGATCCAAAAAGTATTTTTAATGCATGTGCTTTAGCTCTCCCTCTAGTTGTGGGTGCCCTCACTTGGTTAGCTTTATGTGGTGGACATGTACAATGGGATATCATACAATCTACTATTCTTGATCTCCATAACTCTTTGTTGTCTCCTCACTATGATGGCAATAAACATATTTTTACCCCCAATCCTTCTACCCCCATATAATAATCCCAAATAAGTTTTTTTGTCTATCCATTTTTATCACTACACTAGCGTGGATCATAATAAAGTTGAGTTTTCTTGGTCTAACTTCATTTTATTTTGGAAACTTGAGGGCACGCATGAGCATGATAGAATTTATTGTTGCCTAAAATACAAAATCTAACATCACCTCTAAGCAAACAATCAAAGTATCAATCATCTTGGATCACTAACCATAAATAACAACAAATTATCTTATCCCAAAATGTGTTCATCCATGCTAGTTTTTTATACATTTATTATGTAATAAATGCATAAAAAAGGTAAATGTAGAAACCCAATTTTGAGCACATCATCAATGTTCAAGTTTACCAATAATTTCATCAATTAGACAAATCAAATCAATCATTCTCATGACCAAAGTTGGAGAATTTATTACTCTAAAATAAAATGCATTGGGGCATGAGTGAAAGAATCAATAGTACTTTCATCTCCTAGACAACACTTTTGTAAAATTTAACTTTTCATTATTTTCCACCCAAATGTGTCTACCATCGATTAGTTTGGTAAAAGCTCTAGTGTTAATGCAACAAGTGCTTTTGACTATCATGCACCGAAAATAAAAAAATTAATTGTTGGTACCTTACAAGTCACACATCATTAATGGAATTGATCACCAAGATTCAGTTTGTAGCCCTAGAAGAAATCCTAAGCCCAAGAATTGCCATTTACAATATTACTTCACTAATACCATATTGATCCCTTTCAAATTCTCAAACTCTCCAATCCTATATTCTTCAATGTAATCCTTCCCCTAAGGAGCCATGTCTTCCTATAAATCCAATATGTGAGGTGTTCAATTGACAATTGATATCATCTTGTAAAGCAACAAAAGTTTGACAAATTATATCTAGATTAATATGAACTCATCATCATGCATGGAAAGTTTATGCCAAAATATTATCACAAATTTGTGAAGGTATTCATAAAGCATCCAATATTTTATCCTTTCAAGCATCTAATAATCCAAATAGCCAACCATTCAAGAACTTAAGTCTCCAAGAATTCAAGCATTTAATCTCAAGCTCTCAAGCGTCTTCAAGCAACAAGCAAGCTTCAATCAAGCTTCCACAACAAGAGGGAAACAATAACAACACCTTGGAGCAATAAGTGTGATTAGGGTTGTGCTCTTTCCCCTTACTTGTTTTTGAAATTTTTCTTTGATTTTGCAACTCTAATCTTAAAACTTATTTCGTACTAATTTTCTTTGATTATCTCATTTACACTTAGTTTGACATTTCATCTTTTGTCATTGTTAATTTACATTTTAAGCAAGCAATATTTCTACTTTTTGTCATTTAATAGGGTCTATATTGTACCTCTTGGTCAAAGACCTTCCTCATATGAGTCATCAAGTCATAAAATATTGTATTTAATTTCATTTTGATACACTTTAAAGTGAAATTATTGTCATATTCTAGGTTTGATGGTGCTAGTGATCTCTATTTTAACACAATCATAGAAAGAAAAAGCATTTTCTATCAGGTAAAAGCATTGATAGTGCTATTTTTCTCTCAATGGAACTTCTCCTGCTATTTATTTAATCCATACTTTTAGTATTATATCATTTTTTAGTTCTTATTTGAATAAGGGTCTAATATTGGTCAAGGGATCCTGATACTCTCCCCTAGCTTAGTTGGATCCCTTTACGACTGATCCCTTTATTTACTATTTTTTTTATAGGAAATCAAAAGTTCCACCAAGGTGAAATAGTGTTGGCAATGCTTATATAATACTGAAAATGATTCTACCTCTATGGAATAAATATGTTCTTTTGATGCATACCACTTTAATTTTAGCATTTAGGTTTTTTTATTTTTTTATTGTTCCAAAAAAAAAGTTTTTTATTTTTTCTAAAGAAAAGAAGATAAAGAACTAATTTACTATAATTATTTATGGGACCAACTAAATCATTAATTTTCTTATCATCAAATTAGAATATAAAATAGATGCATTTAGGATGTTTGTTGTATCTCTCCTAGATCCTTACCTTTAAAAAAGAAATTATTTTTGCTTTATAATCAAAATAAAAAAGCATTTCGTTGTAGGCTTTGTTGTTGAATTTGCATCGTGTATTAGGCATAGATTAAATTTAGGCTTATTCAATGAATATCTTAGGAAAATTATAGGTTTTATTCAATCAATCCATTAAACTCTAGATTCTATGCTCATAAATTTCCCCTATCCTTGAGGTGAGAGCGGAGAGGGAAGTATCATGAAGAAGCCATTTGCAATCCCCTTCTGATCCCCTTTATCAAAATTTTAAGAAAATTAATAAATAAATATTATTAAATATATGGTTAAAAAGAACAAAAATTGAAACCATACATTATGCTTCTAATAGGTGTTTATTATAACATTATTTTATACTTTAATATCAAGTTTAGTGTATTGTGTATGTTGGTAAATATTGCTACATTGATTGAATTGTAACACTTTGGTGCTTTGTGAGCTAAGAGTGAACCCCACCTATTCCTTGTTTTAGAAAGTAAGCAAGTTTTATGACTATGAATAGGAAGCACATGTGTGCAAGAAACAAAGTGCAAGCACAACTTCTTATTCTAGCTATTAGAAGAAATTCAAAATCTAAAGGATTTTTCTAAATAAAATCTAGGTAGTATGGTAGGAAAATATTTTTTGAATGTCCTCATTGGAAGTAAGGATGCCCTAGTTAGGGATAATAGAAAGAGAAAATCTAAGGTAACCCTATCTAGGTAGAAAATATTACACCAAAAGTGATTATATAGGATGATATGATTAAGCATAATATAATAGTTCTTCAACACAAATGGTAATTATTTATGTGCCATGATGCTAAGTAGTTTTTTCAAATATTCAAATTTGGATAAAGTGTAAGAGTAGATTGAATTAAAATTTCTCCATGAATTTTATTCCAAAGGATTTTTCTTTAACTTATTTTCTAATTCAAAAAATAGGGATAAAATATGGATGGTGACCCTTGGTTTAGGTGCAAAAATAAATTATTTTTAATACCATGGAGTGAGAATTTTTATATGAATATTGTTATCATATAAACAAGTTTACAATAATATATCAAGATCAAACTCACACACAATAGTGGAAACACATGTATTCAAACACTCAATATTATTTTGAATGATAAAACATGGTATTCCAATACCAATGTAGTATTAAAATTTCTTATATACATCTCACATGTTTTCTCGACATATAACTTTTACAAAGACTCTCCACCTTTCAACTTCATCTAAATATTCATCTCCTTAGACTCTTCAAATTATTTTTAGGAAACATGACTCTTCTTGTTTTTTCATAAGAGATATATTTTATTGACTCCTAATAATGACAAACATCTAATGATTACTAAATAATAAACTCTAAATGACTCATATTTACAAGACTCTTTTCACACCACATATTTACAAAATATTTACAAGTACCAAATAATGTAATAAACTCCAACACCCCCTTGTATTACATTATTTGGTCAACTTTAAATATTGATTTTAGTCTTGGTCTCCCTACTCTCGATCTAGTTGTAACTTTGGATTTTGCATTTTTTCCACCTTTGGTTCAAGCACTAATTCTATCCTTTTGATTTTGACCTTAATTTTATTCCTGGATTAATTAATGCTTATCAAACTAATTTCATTTTTGTATAAACACGATTGCATTTTCATAATTATATTCCATTCTATTCTACTTATCCATCCATAGTGTACACCAATTTTATTTTTCCTTTCTTGAAAAATTTTTTGAGACTAATTGTTTTCACTGCAAATTTTACAACTCTAAAGGATCCAATGTTTTTTTTTCTATTCACGTGTATTATAATTATTCTTTGTTTCCTTTTTAATAAGTTTTTTCTTGCTATCAATATTACTTGTGCCACCATTCCCTAATACAACATTTATATTATCAATCCCTCTTACAAATTTGGTGTCACTATTTTTGTCATTAAATCATTCTCATTAGCTAGTCCTATTTCATTATATCCTTATTCAGTTCCAAATTCCTTTGTGTGCCCTTTAAGTTTATCAATATTGACTTGAATGTAATAAATAATTATTATTGACAATTTTTGAGTGACTTATATCATTATTATCCTTGTCACAAATGGAAGAATTTAAATCATCAATACACTATCTATCAATTTGGTCCACAAACATTGTATAATTAAAGCATACATTTCTTGTACTATCATTATCACAGATGGATAGATCTATAACTATTTCCATAGGTTCTTTGTGAGTTGGTTTAAGTTCTTCATCATTGTACTTTATTTCTTGCACTTCTTAGAACATGTTTCCTCTTTGATTTTTATATTTTAGATGTTGTTGATTTGTTCAAGTAAATTGTTGTTGTTTAGATTGATATCTTTAAAAATGTCTATACATTTCATTCTATTGATTGAGTGAGTTATATTTGTAAAATTTTGTAATGTATCCTTCATTACATATATGACAATATTTTCTTTTCCATTTTGGTATATTCCATGATGATGAGGTATAAGGATGGTCATTTTTCTGAAATTAAAGCATTATTTTCCATTTAATATCTTATTTGGTTTTCTATTTTATATTCCTAAATAATTGTAACCAATCCATCAAATGACACATTTTTGTTTAATACTTGGATAAATGTGAGTAATGTTTTAAAATATTTTGAAAGTGCTCTAAGTGTAACCTAGACATTTATTCTATTTTCTCTCTCATAGTTTGTAGCTATGATTTCAATTTAGCTATCCTTCTAAGAAAATGTTCTATGTTTTCACCATAATGAACTTTTATAGAATAAAATTGTGATTGCATGTGCAAAATAGTGGCTTTATTTTTTCTTCAAATATGGTACGTAGTTTATCCCAAGCATTTTTTTAAGTTTCAGCTTCACTTATGTGTACTTGAAACTCATATGATATATTTAATGTTATTGGCATCAATGATTTTACATATTCTTCTTTATATGTTTGTTTTCCAATGGCATACTTCTCAAAGTTTTTCAACAATAACTATTGATTTCATATTATTTTCCATGAGGTAAAATTTGGTTATTTCAGTAACTGAGATTCTGAAAGAAAAATCTTTTTATTTTCCATGGTATTTTATAGAGTTTCACAAGATATATTATAAATTATTTCAAAAATGATTATTGAAAAATCCTTTTCAAATTATCCTTTGAATAATAATTTCTTTTTTACATATTTCTTAATATAATATTTTTCCTTCAATTTATTTTGCAATCTCCTTTAATAATTTTACTTTCCTTTTTCTTCTCAATTTAATTTCCTTCAATATTTTCAATTCTCCTTCAAATAATATAACTTCTTCCAATATATTATTCCCCATAAATTAATTCTACATTATTTTATTTTATAACTTCCTCCAACTTTTCCTTTTCAATATTTTCTTCTCAAATAATTTCCAATAATAATCTGACATTTTTAAACCTTAAAAAAAATATGATTCTCTTTAAGTCTTCCTTTTAAAATTCAAACTTTCATTGAATACCTTTGTAAATTTAAATAAATCAAAGGTTAATATTTTATTGCCTTTGTAAACCTTAGCTCTCCAACTTTTGGACGTGTACACTCCTTTCTCCAATGGTGCTCTCATTTTCAAGTTATAATTTCTCATTGTCTATGCAAAATAATATCCTCTTTCATCAAGTTCTAATTTTTTTCCACTCTTTTAAAAACATCACCATTCTTTTCACCTGCTACTAGGTGTTTCTCTAATCTATCCTCTTTGTAATACCTCCTTCCCTTCTACTTGGTTGACATGTCAACAACTACTTTACTATTATTCTTTGAACTATCATCCTTCAACGTTTTAACTCACCTGGATTTCCAATGTTTTGCTTTCTCTTGTCTGACTCTAAGTTTTTTCTTATACAAGAATGGCTCTTCTCCTTTTAGGCATCACTCCTCTTCACTTTATTTTTGTATCTCCTTTAACATGTTTTGTTATGGTTTATTCCAAATAATTGTTTCCTATCAACATGGCTTTCTTGCAACTTTTTTGGTGAACTCTCCTTCATACTTACCTTCAACCTTCAACTCACATCTTTTTTGGAGAATATTACATTATTTGGTAGAATTGAAAGTACCCCTATGGTACCATTGTATATTATATTAGAGTGTGAGCTATTAGATTAGGTTTGTGATTTATATTTCCCCTAAAGTATGCGTCTTTATAGGACGAGTCCAAGTGTCATATAACAATGTGTGCAAGTGTGTAGAGTGTGAGAGTGTGCAAGTATCATATAATAAAGTGTGCAAGTGTGTAGAAAGTCAAGAGTCATATGTAGGTGTCAAGTATACAAGTGGTAAGATGTAAAGCCAAGAGACATGAAATATTTATCTTATGTGTGGAATAGGAAAGGATGTATCTCCGAAATATGTGAGGAGAGCAATAGTCAAGTATTTAAGAGTCATATTCTAATTATACTATGAAGACAAAACTACATATATTGTATTAGAAATATATGAGAAAATTGTGTAAAGATATTGTATATTTGATCAATATTATTATGATTTTCTATATTAAAACATTATTATTTTATGAATGTTATATTTATTTATAGTGATCAAAGATATTGTATGCATTAATATTTTGATTCATATGTGATCCTAGATATCAAGACCAATGATTAAATCTAGCTAAAAATCCATCAGTGGTATTAGAGATACATTCGAGCTAAGTGAGAAGCTTGGATAATTGTCTATTACAGACACATTTAAGCCAAGTAATAAGCTTGGAGAATTGTCTATTAGAGACACATTCAAGCCAAGTAAAAATCTTGGAGAATTATCTATCAAAGACACATTCATCCAATTAAGAATATTGGAGTATTGTGCTATCAAAGTCACACTCTATCCAATCTTGGTGAAGCCATATTGGATAAAAGCTAGCACCAAATTTTTTTGTTGTGAAATTTTAAAGAATAATGGAGAAATAAGTTTTAGATTAAAAATCCACATTGTAGAAGAACTCTAGTATGAATTTGAAAGAGTAGAGAATGCTAAAGAATTAAAAAATAATAGTAGAAAATATTTGGAGGAAATAGTGAATGATGTCAACTAATATATTGTGGAGAAGAAGCCATATGAAAAGAATATAAATTGGGCCATGTGAAGAAAACATAGGCCAAAGAATATTATTTTTGGTTATTTTTATCCTAATATTTTTATAAAGTTGATATATGTAACCAAGAGATCATGTTCCCATTGAAGAAATCAAGAGAACAAGGGTTGAGAAGAAAGCAATAGGACTAGTTATTTATTGAAGGCAAATCCTAAGTCAAGGTAGATCATGAGCATTTAGAAAATAGAAGATAGATAAAAATATCTATTGTAAAACACTTGCTATTGAAATCAGGTTGAGAAAAGATATTTAGACCATGATTTTCTTAGAAAAAGGATATCCAACAAGGATTTTGAGTGTAAAGATAAATCATCTTATTCTCTTGGATACTTGCTATATATAAGTTTGGGATCAATACTATGAGAGATCCAAGGTGAAATCAACCATATAAAGTAGATAACACCAATAAAAAAAGCTACATAAACTAGTGATAAGAAGATAACAAAAGAGTCTATGAAGCACCTATGAATGGAGTTGACGGAAGGTGAAGCACCAACGAAGTTAAAAGCATAATTTGTACTTAAAATCTTAAGATATAGCGATAGAATAGGAGCAGAATCCTTAGTTTCAATAGCAAAAGTGAAACGTTCAAATACTATACACCTAAAATTATCACTTTCCCTAACAAATTTTGACATGCTTGATGAAACTAACATGCTCTGATGAATTTGTTGTGCTCTAACATACGCTGAAAAGTTTGACGAAGAACAAGCATAGATCAAGTAGGAAATAAATCTTATATTTTATTATTTGAGCATAAAGTATTTCAAATTTTTATTGAGTTAAAATTTTAGGAGCTTTAAGGTGCAAAATTTAAATAATTATTTGATTAATGCTTTTAGGAGAGATGAGGTGAATATTACATTAAATATTGATTGTAAGAAATTTAAATTATTTATTATTTAAATTTGAAAATTGATTTGATTATTGAATAATTGATGAATGCAAAATTTAATTTTACAAATTTGATTATTTGAAGATTGAAATTTTTGAAAGTTGATTAAAAAATTATTTATTTGAAATTTGGTAGACATAAGGTATTCAACATCAAAGGACTTTATTATAGAAGAAAGTATTCAAAATGGTTTTTTAGAAGACAATAAAGAAATGTTGGTAAATTTAAAATATTGTACATAAAGCAGGATCAAGAATGTTCAAAAACAAAAAGATGCAAAATCGAAAAAATATTGTAAATAATATTCAAAGAAGCAAAAAATGAACAATATGGAACTCTTGAAAATTATCTAAACACAAAACTAAAAAATCAAATGAAGATTCTAAAAAGGTCATCATAGTGCTTGTTGAGATAATGATAATAGTATATATGGGATTACTTTCATTAGAAATTCAATCTCATAAAAATGAAAAAGGAGAATCTTTATATTATTTATCAAACAACACTATGAATGATATTGATGAAAGATATGAGCCATATTATGATTATGATTATCTATTGAAAAATGTAACAAAAATAGGAAAGAACTCTATAAAACAACATAACATGATCAAGCCCAAGAATAAAATGAACAGAGTGAAGGACTAAAGGTAGTAGATTGAAGGCTAAAGTCTTCAATAACCAAATAATATAATACAAGGGGGTGTTAGAGAATATTACATTATTTTATAGAAGTGAAAGTACCCCCTTGGTAATCTCGAATTGAATTTATATCAATATTCATAGTCGATTTAGGCGGTAATGACTTTGAAGGGTTTGAAGCCAGGTTTGATTTGAAAAATAATTATAATCTAAATTTGAATCTATTTAAACATCCATAGCTAAGTCATGTGGTGACAGGATATGAAACTATATTTGATTTTAAAAAATAATTCCAATCAAGATTTGAATCTGTATCAACATCCACAATTGAGTTAGGAGATGGTGGCTCTAAAGGGTTTGAAGCTATGTTTGATTTAAAAATAATAATTCCAATTCATATTTGAATCTATATCAACATCCACAACTAAGTTAGGTGGTGTTGGCTTTGAAGTATTTGAAGACGAGTTTGAATATGAAGAACTCGATTCAGGAAGGTAAGGGTAGTTTGTAGGGGTTTATTAGTGGATAATGTGGAACTAGTGGAGGTTAGCATTCAGGGAATGATGGAGGTCAAAGTGTGGATATAGGTAGCAAGGAGGGTGAGGAGATCTATAATTGTTAGAGTGCAAGGGGTAGTGATGATCAAAATACAAACAGTGCTAGTGATAAGGGTTCATTTTGATAAGGTAGTAAAGCTATGGGGAGTGGTGTTGGTTAGGACAAAGGAAGCATTGGGGGTCTAGCCGTGATGAGCATTGATAGTCAAGAAAAGAGTCTTAAACATATGCCATTTCATTATCCTTTTGCCTCTAGGGCCTGATATTGGTTTAGTCTGCTAAGGGGAAGCAAAAAGTAGAGACCCTGGGGTTAAATCTCCTTTTCTACTCAAGAAGACTTGTGGTTTTGAATCCTCTTGCAGATATGACTGCTTCCAATAGGGATTTTACACTTGTTGGGAAATTTATTGGGGTTTTTCTAGATCTAGATACTATTAGAAAGTGGGCTCAACACAAATGACATCCTAAGGTTTCTATGGAGTTTACTACATTACCTAAGATATTTTTTCTTGTTAGGCTCAGTGGTTTGAAGAATCGCGATAGGATTATTCAAGGTGGTTTGTGGTTTTTTGGGCATAGCTATTTATTACTAAGGAAGTGAGTATCCAATTTCAACCCTAATTTTTAATGCATTGACCAAGATTTAGTGTGGGTTTAAATTCTTGGTCTTCTCTTATATATTTGGCATGAGGAGATCCTAGCTAGAATTGTAAGTGAAATAGGATAGCTAGTGGCGATAGATCATGTTACCATTGCTAGATCTAGATTTTTGTATGCTAGATTCTATGTTAATGTTATGATTGATAAGGACATCCCAAAGCTAATGAAAATTGAGTCTAAGTTTGTGTTCTAGACCTAGCCTTTGGAATATGAGAACATAGCTGGGAAATGCTCGGTATGCAAGAAGTTTGATCATCCCAAATTCACTTTTGCTCTATCTCAAAAAGTTGATAAACGAAATAAGGTATGGCAAATGAAGAAGACCCCAAAACTAGATTTTTTGGCATTTGAGTTAGGGTTGGATATAAAATGTGCTCATGGCACTCCTAAGGAGTTTAGTAAAGTTCCCCTAGAGAGCTTGGATGTTGATGCGGTTGAAGACCTTATCATAGATGAAATTGATGAAAAATTCTTAGAAGTAAATATTCCACTAGTTGCCTATGTTTGTGATGTTGGTGTTGAATGTAAGAATATATTTGATTGTCTTCAATTTTTAGATTGTGATAAATCTATGATAAAGGATTTTGAAGCTTGTAAGCTAGTAGACGTGTTTTCATCTATTGCATGTCTTTTTTGGATGAATCTAAAATTTTTAATCCTATTGATCATGGCCCTAGGAAAGATGTGGATATTGATTTAATTTAGAGTGAGGGACCTAGTACTCCTAAGTGAATCACTAGAAGTAAAAAAGAAAAGGTTGATGTTGGTTCTGAGACCCAAAGGGGCCACCCATCAAATTTTGAAATGCAAAAAAAGGAAACAATCATGGAAGTGACAAATGGATATCAAAGAGTTTTGAGATTTGATGGGGAAAGCCCCCCATAAAAAATAAAAAATTAATTTTTTTCCTAGAATATCAATGGGTTGAATACCCCTTTGAAACATCAAGATATTTTGGTACTAAGGAAAAACAATTAGATATGGTAATGCATCAAGAAACCAAAATGAATGTACAAAAGGCTCAAAGTGTAAAATAGTTTTTATGGAGAGAAACAGATTTCCTAATTAGCCCATCCAATGGATCCTCTAGAGGGTTTATGTGTTATGGAATAAGGAGAAGGTTGAAAGCTAACTTATAATAAATATTAGCAGTTTCATCTCTATGTTTTATCATAGTCTAGAATATAACCAAAATTGGATTTTTATGAACATGTATGCCCCTAACTTGGTCAGTGGAAGATGTTATTTGTGGAAAGACCTAAGCTATCTTAGGGAAGCATTCAAAGACATTCCTTGGAATTTGGCAAGTGACTTCAATATGTCGCTTTACCCATCTGATAATAAGGGAGGCAAAAATGGGTGAAAAAGCCAAATATATTCAAGTTGTAACAAATGGTCCCTTCAAATCTCATCTCTAATTTATTTGTGATACTTTTCATTTGTGTCATCCCTCTATAAGTAATGCCATGGAGTTTAAAACAATATTATCATGCTATGAGAAGGCTATTATATAATTGGTTAATACTACAAATACAAGATTTTTTATTAACACTACCCTATATTTACAACAAATTGTTATGGACATTTTAGGGTTTAAAATTAAAAAAATTAATCAAACTACTTGGGTATTCCATTGTCTCATAAAGTAAATAAAAATGAGTTTTGGGAATCATATCTGGATAGGATAAAATCTTGTTTGGTAGGTTAAAAAGGTGATTTATTAACCTTTTCTAGGAGGCTACAACACATAAATACTATATTGCAACACATCCCTATATATAATGTCACTTTCAAGATTACCATTAGGTATAGCTTTAGAAATTGATCAAATTTAAAAATATTTTCTTTGGAAAGGATGTGAGGAAAAATTTAGGTTTCCTCTTTGTAAGTGGGATAAGGTTTGCAAAGGAAAGAATATTGTAAGGGCTTACAAGACTGTAAACTTATGATTTTTTCCTTAGGGGTAAAACTTGGATGTAGATTATTCAAATATGAAGGAAAGAATTGGGAAAAAAAGTTACTTCAAAAATATATAGGTTATCTTGATGTAGTGAAATTAATCAAGAAACAAACCTTACCCAAATGATCACCATGTGGAACTTCATATAATATAGTTTATAATTGATCAAGAAACATATTAGATGGTCAATTAATGAAGGGGGTTATACAATTTTTTGGTTTGATGTTTGGCTGAATTCTTATCCTCTTATCTTTGATAAAAAATACCAAAAATTGGCTTAGGCATGTCTACCTTATAAAGGTCCAAAGGTTAAAGATTATATTAATGTGAGCAACAATTCAAAGTTACGAATTTTTATTAGTAACCTATTTGAAGGAAAGGAACTCAATGAAATAGCAAATGAGCTTCAAAAGATGTTTCAAGAGTTTTACTTACCCATTTTTACATGAACTGATGAATTGGTTTAGAATCAATCAAAATATGGTGGATACTCGATCAAGTTGGCATACAAGAATTTAGAGCAATCAAAATTTCCTACTCTCAAAGATTTGCCTTAGAAGAATGATTAGACACTAGAGGCTTTCCCTAAAGCCTTAACATTTAATTTGTTAGAAATTCAAACTAATATTCTTACAAAAGAGAGTCTATAAAGAAGAGGATATCATGGACATTTCAGATGTACCAAGTATGACAAGGATTTAGAAACATTAGACCATTTACTTCTTTATTATCTTTTTTCTCATTCCATTAAGAGTTGTTTTTCAAAAATATGAGAATATATTTGGTAGCTCCATCAACATTGAAAGAGTTGATAAAATATTGAATTAATTATTTCAAAGCTAAAGTATTATGTATTATGTGGAGGATTGGTCCTGCCATTATTTGTTGGAATTTATGGCTTGAAAGGAATAATAGAATTTTTTAAAATATCAAAATCATATCCATGTTTAAAACCATATTATCGTCTCTCTTGAAAAACATTTACAAATATGGTGCACATCATGGGAAGTCTCAAGTGTGAAAAAATATATGCTAGCCATTTGGTTATGAAGTTGAATATACATAGAAGGATCATCTGCAACAATGGTATTAAAACAAAGTATTTGCTTTAATATATGGTACAATAGAATTTTATAGAGATTGGATTTATAAATAATTAAAATTGATGGTGCTTCCAAAAAATATAGAAAAAGTGAAGTTTTTTGACCCACCACTTTTTCCCGAGAGCACTAAAATCGATAAAAAAAAAGTATTCATAATTCCATGAAACGTTCAGGGTAAATTCTACTCAATAATGGGTACTAAAAAATATATTTTACGAAAAAATACTAACTACAAAAAACGTTATAATGTTTGCAATGTGTTTTGAAATCTAAGCAAAAAAGACCAAAAACTATTTTCATATGTAAAAACAAAGTGCTTAAAATATGTGAAATGGGGCATGTGATATATGGATGGAAATTTCTTGGTAAGATCTTTCCAATTGTGTATCACATTCAACAATTGGAGCAACACAAAAATAAATATTAAGCTCCAAAGTAGGCTATTCAAAAAATTTTGTAAAATTTGGACTGCACCATACAAGAAAATGCAACAGGCTGGAAAAACAGATTTTTCACCTTCAATTCATGTTTTCACACACTCCAAACTTATACAATGTAATAGTAATGATATTAATATATCTTGGAACTCAAACATAAGGAATCTATGGCAGTTACGAACAAGGTAACAGTTCAATACTGTTACAACTGCAATATTCCTACACCACTTGTACAAAATTGTTACAAAGTGGTTACATATTCTCTTATGCCTTCTAATACAAAAATACACACATATCAACATCATTTTCCAACATTCTTCCCCTTGATGTTGAAAAGCAGCACAAGACTATTTCTCAATTTAAGAAATTGAGCTTTAGCAACACCTTTAGTGAAACATCAGCCAACTGACCGTGGGTGTTGCAATACCTCAACTCAACTAATTTATTTTCCACCATATCATGAATTAAATGGTACTTCATGTAAAAATTCTTAGATCTTCTATGGTGGACAAGGTTCTTTGCCAATTGTATGGCACTCAAATTATCACAAAAAATTGTAGTAGGACCACTTGGTTTCTCACCTATCTCCTCCAACACTTTCTTGAGCCATAAGGCCTGAGCACTGGTTGAAGTGACAACAATGTATTTAGCCTATTTTGAAGAGAGTGCTACTAATCCTTATTTACTTGAGCTCCAAGTGATCAGCCCAGATCTAAAAGAAAAACAAGTGTCGGATGTAGACTTTTGGTCATCCAAGTTGCTACCCCAATCTGAGTCACTGAAACCAACTAGCTCCATCTCTTTAGCAGGATAGTAATGTATGCCAAAGTCAATAATACCTTTAATATACCTCAAAATTTGCTTTGCAGTCTTCAAATACAAGAGAGATGGCTCACTCATATACCTAAAAACAAGTGAGATAGCATATGCAATATCTGGTCTAGAATTTGTGAGAAACATCAAGCTTCCAACAATGCTCCTATAATTGATCACATTCACCTTTTCAACCCCATCATCTTTGCATAGTAATTCACCATGAGCAATGGGAGTAGGGACTGTTTTGAAACTATCCATGCCATGTTTTTCAGCATATCCTTGGCATATTTAGTTTGACAAATGAAGATATTATCCTTAATTTGATGCACCTCCATGCCAAGAAAACAGTGCATCAATCCTAAATCCTTCATTTCAAAATCACTCATCATGGCAACCTTAAATTCATCTTTCAACTTGGAACTACTACCCATATAATCAAATCATCAACATAGAAATAAACAAGTAAACTATCATTACCTTATTTATTGAAGTATAGGGTAGGTTCATTTTTTCTTCTCTTGAAGCCACTCTACTAAAATTATCCATCAATCCTAGAGTACCATGCTCTAGGTGATTTTTTAAGGCCATACAATACCTTCTTCAACTTATAGACATGTTATTCTTTACCTTTCACCTCAAAACCTTGAGGTTGTTGTACATACACTTCCTCATCTAAGTACCCATTCAAAAAGGCACTTTTTCCATCTAAGTAATGTACAGTCCATTGCTTTGGGTAGCCAAAGAAAGTACCATCCTTAATGTTTCTTATCTAGCTATAGGAGAAAAAATTTCTTCATAGTCAATAACATACCTTTGTGTGAATCCTTTAGCTACAAGTCTAGCCTTGTGTATTTCAATGTTGTAATCACTATTATACTTAGTATTATAGATCCACTTAGAACCCACATGTTTCTTTCCCTTGGATAGTTCTACAAGCTCCCAAGTGTCATTCTTCTCAATGGAATTGATCTCCTCTTGCATTGCTTGCATCCAAACACCATTAGTACAAGCTTTGTCATAACAAGAAGGTTCAAAATCACCAATATTCATCAAAGCATAATTAACAACATCTCCTTTTGGCTCACCTTCATCTTCATCACAATACATGTGCATTTTCTCAAGCCTTTGAACAACTTGGTCAATTTCTTGAGGTTGGCTTCTAGTAATTATTATATGGAAATTGTTGTCCAAAACTTGAGTAGGAGGATGAATTTGAAGTGAATTTTCCCCCCTTTTGTCTTCATAACATCTAAAAATATGTTTGGAGAATCATCACTTGAAGAGGGACTAGAACTGCTTTGTTTGGGACTGTTTGAAGAGCTAGTTGGTGGACTTGGTGGGATTTATTTTAAACTGGGTTACACATTAGAATAACTTCCACCATTTTTTTCATCTTCAACATAAAGTTTTTGATGACCATATACTCCCCCTTCATCAAAAATCACATCTCTAGACACCACCACTTTGTGAGTTTTTGGGTTATAAAACCTATAGGTCTTAGTATTTTTATAGTAGCCAATAAATATCCATGCTTCACTTGGATCAATCTTCTTCCTAATTTCATCATCCACATGTGCATAAGCCAAACAACCAAAAACTTTGAAGTGGTTAACATTGGGATTATTTTCATACCATACCTCATAAGGATTCATCTTCTCCAATGAGCTAGTGAGACTCATATTCAGTATGTAGATTTTTGTATGGATTGCATCAACCCAATACATATTGGTAAGTCTCTTAGTTTACATCACACTTCTTACCATCTCAACAAATATCATATTTTTCCTTTCTACCACTCCATTATTCTATGGAGTATAGGAAGTTGTGATTTACCTTTTAATGCCAACATTCTTGCAAAATTGTTTAAACTCATTAGAACAGAATTCACCACCATTATTTGTCCTTAAACATTGAATATTGCAGCCACTCAGATTCTCAAAAAAAGATTTAAATTCTTTGAAACAATCAAATACTTCATCCTTATGCTTCAAAAAATACACCCAACACATTCTAGAAAAATCATCAATAAATGTAAGAAAGTAAAAGTTGTTACCCAAGATTTTGGTTTGCATAGGCCCACAAATATCAAAATGGACCAACTGGAGTGGGTATAATGCCCTCCATGCTTTCCATTTAGGAAAATGTTGCCTTGCATTTTTACCCATTGCACACCCCTCACAAATACTTTTATGTTCTTGCACTTTTGGTAACCCATAAACCATCTCTTGGGAAGTTAATAACTTCAAACTAGTGACGTTCAAGTGACCATATCTAAGATGCCACAACCAACTCTTATCTTCTACAACAACATTATCAAGGTTGATCCCTTGACCTCTAAACTTTAAAAGAAACAACCTATTGTTGGTCATATAAACTATTATAACAATCCTATTGCTATTGTTCTTATCATAAATGGTGCAATTCTTATCATGAAAGACTAACCTGTAGTTCTTTTCACATAGCTTCCATACAATTCACAAATTATATTTTAAATTTGGTGTGTAATAGATATCATGAACATATTTCTTACCTTATTTTGTGTTCACTTCCATTACACCTTTGGAAGCCACCTCCAAAGCCTTGTCATCTCCAAGTTTGATCTTGGACTTAAAAGACTCGTCCATGGAAGCATGAAGCTCTCCATTTCCTTTCATATGATTGGAGCAACCAGAATCAAGTATCCAAGTCTCTTGAAGATTCTAATCAACCTTATTATATTATAAGAACATATTTTGAACAACAGACTCTTCTTCACCATAGTGGGCTATCCTATTTTATTTTTTAGCCTTCTATCTACATTCTCTCATAATGCCCATTACAATGGTAATGTTGCACATTCCTCTTATCATTTATGCCTTTGCCTCTACCTACTGATCCTCCTCTTCTACCACCTCTTCCTCTTGAAGAATTATAATTTTTACCTCTTCCTTGGCCATTTACATGTCCACTAGAGCTTGCTCCATCACCCTTTGAAATTGTAGCTTCAGAAGCAAATGCCTTCTCATCAACTACAACAATAGTTTCCCCTAGCCTCTCTTCATGAGACATAAGAGATCCTATCAAATTATCAAACTCAATATTAGATAAATCTTTACTCTCCCTAGTAATAATGGCTACATAATTCCACTTTAGGGTAAGTGTTCTCAACACTTTCTTAACAACAACCACTTTATCCAGCGCTTATCCAAGAGTTTTCATTTTATTAACAATAACCTATACCCTTATATAATAATCACCAACACTCTCAACCTCATGCATTCTTAAATTTTCAAACTATCTTCTAAGAGTTTGTAGCTTCACTTGCTTGACTTTGTCACTTCCTTGGTAATCATATTGTAAGACCTTCCATGCATCAGCAATTTTTTTATATCCTACTATTCTTGGAAAATTACTTTTCTCCAATGCAAATTAGAGATGGTAAAGAGCCAAGCAATTCTTCTTCTGAGCTTCCTTCTTTGTTGTTCTATCTGCTATTGTAAGTGTGTCTCAATTTCTTGGTTCTGTGTACCCATATTCTAACATATCCCACAGACATTTTTCCATTAACAAAGTCTTCATCTTAATGTTCCTATATTCATAATCATCTCCATCAAACTTAGGGATTGGTAACGAGTTAGTGGTATTGGCCAGTACACCCAACAAACAATGTTCCTGAAAAAAATCTTACAAACAACTTGATAAACTATTAGCAAGACCATAGGTGACTCTGATTCTCCAACTAAACCTCACTTTGATACCCAATGAAGTTTTTTGACCCAACACTTTTCCCAAGAGCACTAAAATCGATAAAAAAAAAAGTATTCATAATTCCATGAAATTTTTAGGGTAAATGTTACTCAATAATGGGTACTCAAAAAAATTTATTTCACGAAATAATACCAACTACAAAAATAGTTATAAGGTCTGCAATGCATTCTAAAATCTGGGCAGAAAAGACTAAAAACTATTGTCAAAGGTGAAAATGAAGTGCTTAATATATGTCAAATGGGACATGTGATATATGGATGTAAATTTCTTGGCAAGACCTTTCCAGAGATGTATCACATTCAACAACCAAAGCAACACAAAAAGAAATATTAAGCTCCAAAGTAAGTTATTCAAACTTTTTTATAAAATATGGAGTGCATCATACAAGAAAATGCAACAGCTCATGTTTTCACACACTCAAAACTTATACAATGCAATAGTAATGATATTAATATATCTTGGAACTCAAACCTAAAGAATCTATGGCAATTACAAACAAGGTGTTCAAGACCATTAAAACTATAATATTTTTACACCTACACTTGTATAAAACTATTAAAAAGTGGTTACATATTCTCTTGTACCTTTTAATCTGAAAATGCATGCATATCATCATCATTTTCCAATAAAAAGTTAGTGGAGGTGGTATTTTTAAAATAGTGAAAAAAATATTATCTTTACTTAAAATCATATGCAGCTTCAACTAAAATATATGCATAGGCTAGAGTAGGATTAAAATTACAATTGAAAAAGGATCAATTGAGGGAGATTCACAAATTATCGTTAATGCTATCAAAAAAAGGTGGGTGTGATAATTGGATAGAAAATGACATTGTTGTTGATGTTCATCAATTATTTTTAGAGGTAATCTCTTGCAAATTTGAACATATCTAGAGAGAATAAAATCAAGTAGAAGATAATTTGGACAATCGTAGTGTTGGTCTTCACCTTGGTAAAACTCAAATTTTAGAAGGCAATTGGTCAAGTGAGATTTTATCTCTTAATGAAAACAAGTCAAGGAGATTATCATGGAATTATAGCACTTTGTGGAAGATGGAAATGTGTTTGATAGAAAAGGAAATAAAGAATATATTTTATGAAATGGCAAGCCAGGTTTGGTTTAATTGGCCTGACAACAAATGTAATTTTTTGATATTTAGATGGGGGTGATCATAATATTCAATATTTTATTAAGACCTATCATTTGTTAAAATATTTATTAAAGGGATGACAAACATAGATGTGCAAGTATTCATTTTTGTTTAGGTGGGATTCCTTATACCTATTCATTTTTAATTGAATATATGTGATGTTTTTTCATAAATTTAATATAAAAAAACCAATATTTTAATAAAATTAATTCAAAAAATAATATAATGTTTTTATTTGTTTAATATATATTTACTAAATAAGTAAGATTGCAAGATAAATTTTGCACAAATAGTGAATACTTAACAAAATAAAAGATCTATCTATTCCACAAATTATATACTACATTAAAACAAGATACCCATCAAGGGCAAACATTGATACATTAACCCCGAAATTAAACAAGATCTATACTAAAATAGAACACCCACAAAGGATGAAAAAAGAGAAAACATATTCATATTGAACACAAGAAACAATATCCAACACTTAAAAATATATTTTTGAAAGGGTAAACATTTATATATCAAATTAACATATCAGGTCTTACATTAAAATATGACACCAAACAAATTTTTTATGAAATAACTTCTAGGATCAACCCTTTCCTATTAAGTGATTTTATGCAATATTGATTATATTGTCCACGTTTCCTTATGGTTACATCTCATGGTTATTAAGGAATTGCATGGATTGAAATGTGGATTGTTGTTACCCAGGCTATTTGAAAAGTTTTAAAGGTTACATGTTTTGGACCATAGAGCACATTATTCTTAATAGATTGATAGGTCTTTGAGGGTGGAGTTGGGATATAAGGGATAAGATTCACAAGATTTGGTCTAGATACTTAGGTTTTCACAAAATAACTTTTTTTCTATTTTAGGGCTCCATATTGATATGATCATCGTAATATATTAATGAACTTTAAAATAACTAGCATGAACATCAACAACAATTCTAGAATTAGATTCATACAAGTATGCTTTAGGACTCTACATTCACTCCGTGGGTGGGATCTCTTCTAGCTTTTATATTTCAAGAGATTTTCCAATATGTATAGGTAATACAATAGACAAAGGAACAAAAAACAAAAAAAAGGTCCTTAGAGATACTGAATTGTATTTCGATTGTTCAAAAGGTTCTAATAAAATTTATGAATGACTTTAAGAACTAGATTGATATGATAATGAACCTTGATTTCTAGATTTTATTACTAATTCTTCTTCAAATAAAATAATTTAAAATTACAAAATTAAATTAATAACATTAACATTTATTAATTCTTAAACAAAAAAATACTAAAATATATAATAAAAAAGTCATAGCATAAATTGCTTCGAACTTTAAAACCTATAAAGCTCAAACAACATACAAAATATATGTGATATCCTTGATAAGGTAACATAATCTTAAGAGGCATCCTCTAATCTTGGCTAATGCAAATAATATAATTAATCTTATTAAATTTGTTATATCAATGTTTTGGATATATCTCGACAAGCTTCTTTGGAGGATAGCAGTAGTCTAGAATAGGATAACCTTATAACAATAAAATAAATAAATAAATACCCTTATATCAATAAAATATTTATTTATTAAACATTAACTCTTAATGTTATCTGTAAGCACACGGACATACGGCCGAGATTTGAACGTTGTCTTAGAAGGTCGACCTAAGCACACGAATATACGTACAAGCATTTACTCCTCTGAAACTTGAAAGGTTCAACATTTAAACCTTGCCTTAAACGTTTTTCCTTTATAAAATTTTCTTACCAGGAATAATTGATCTATACCTAGAGAATATTAAATTTATTATGTTATATAAATTTTTTCATAACTTAAAAGATAAATTACATTTATACTAAAATTTAAATTATTTTCTCCGCTTTTGAATGTGAAATATTTATTTTACTATTATCAAAAGGTAAAATAATATTTCAAGGTTACAATTTTGATCCTAAACCCAACTTACAAACTGTTACAACATATCACATACGAGGCTGGAATTTGACTGACATTCTTATCTCTCAAACTCAAATTCATTGAGTTCATTGAGGGTTATATCCAATTAAAGCCCATCAAATATATCATGTCTGAAAAAAAACACCTTTGTTCTAATATTCTTTTAATTTTTCACTGAACTAGACACCACGATATTTAAGTAATTAAATTATTTATATTGTATTTTTTTTTTTTTAATATTGTATTTTCGTTTAAAGGACATTCAGGTCGCATGTCTCTTAGTTTCAAAGTAATGGTCGCCATGAGCCTCTGGTTGTGCTCAGGAAAAGAGGTAAATCCTGCGCAGTTGCCCACATCGGTTGACGCATCAACAAAAACACAATATTTTAATTGATTACCTACAATTCCATAAACCACAACAGTTTTAATGGGTTTTAAAGACTAACAGGACCAGACATAAGATCTTTGATTTTTAAAACATGAAATTTTTTTTTTTTTCTTTTTTTTCCTAAAACTTGATGTGATTCCCAGAATGAAAAGGATACAGGACCTACTTGTAAATTTCCCAATAAAATGGCAGGCTAAACATACATCATACAACACGAAGTTGGCGGGTAAGCAGAATAATTATACAACCAAAAAAAATCGAAATGCTCAGGCACGGGGATTCTATATCTTCAACGTCACCTGCCAATATGGATTTACCGTGGATTCATAACGAATTCAAACCCGGTAGTCAATCCCAAGGGCGCTGTCAGCGTTCTGGGTTAACTCTGAACATCTCAGAGAGTACATGCACGCATGTTCACAGGGGTCGCCTCAGCGGTTAACCCGAGTTTATGCAGCAGCTCCGTAAGCGAGACGTGGAAATGCATTGGAAGGAATAGACGTTGTCGGATTCTTGTCAGAGAGTGCGACATTCAAGGGGGTCTCTTCTTTCGCTCTTTGGTCAGTCAAAGAAAGGATTGATTGACTCGTGTCCTGCCTGCACAGGCCATAGACGATTCGATTTTGCACATGGGTTTTGCAGCCTGTTCCATTTCTATGTCACGGGACTGCCTACATAGGTTATAGCTAACTCATTCGCATCAGGCCGATGTGATTGTCAAAGCTTAAATATATTTTAGTACATAGTACACATTTAGATGTATATCATTTGATTGTTTAAGTTTTTGGATTGGAAAGATTTTGGACATTTATTAAGAGATTTAGGTTTAAAGTTTGAGTAAAGTTCGCTGAGTGCATGCCAGCTTAACGACATTGAGGGCGATGGCGGTACCAACCCTCGTACCAACCTTGAGCCACGTGAGGTCTCCCTTAGGCTGCCTGTACCCAAGAGAGGCAAGGGTTATAAAGGCAGCTTCAATGATTTGACCTATGTGACGGGACTGCCTACATAGGGTTATTATAGTACACAATATGGTTTAATTGCAAAGGCCTAAGTTTCAAAGGGCTAGCCAATTGGTAAGACTTCGGGTACTTATCAAAAGGAAACCTAGGTTTAAACCTTGGGATATGTTCAATATGGACAAATGTAGTAGTTTGACTTGAGTTCATTGAGTGCATATAAGCTTAAGAACCATAGTACCAACCTTGAGCCACTGGGGTCTCCCTAAGGCCTCATTTATGAAGAAAAGCAAGGATTATAAAGACAGCTTGAATAATTCGACTTATGTTGATTTAACTTATGTTGAGAGACCTCATATAAGATATCTAACTTTGTACATGAAAGAATGTTTAACAATTCCTATAATATTAAGAAAAAAACGAAAAAAAAATTACGAAGCCATAAAGATTGACTCCGCTTTTGCATGGCACAACTCAATTTTAGAATCTATAAGGCAAAAATGTTTTATTAGGGTAGGCCTCCAAAAAAAAAAAAATACTTACCTGTAATATCATATTTAAAGGGCTGGGAAAATTAAGAAAGGTAATATTTTATAAAGTAAATAAAAAATAAAGAAGTTTATGTAAAAAAAACATTAATAAAAATAATTTTTAAAATATTATTAATATTGTTGTAAAGTCGTTAATCAATTTGTTTGTTTGATTGGATTTACCTAAATTGTATTTGTATTCAATTTGAGCTTGGATGCATTATGAAACTATATTTGCTTGTCTTGGATTTACATGAGTTGCATTTTCCTTTTTAAGTAAAAAATTATATGTGTTTGGAGTAAGAATTATAAGAGTTATAGTAGCAAGATTGCTTTAATGATTTTTGTATTGTAAATGTTTGGTCATATGTGATTGGTGAGAAGTGTGGACAAATGATCTTTATTGTCATGAAGAAATTGCATGATATATATGACATGTATTTTCTTCATGATAATAATGATCATTTGTTCACACTTTCCACCAATCACATATATAAAAAGAGTTTGATTATAATAAGTTTATAATAAAATGTTTTATAATTATTATAATGTTGTTCATATACATTTCAAGTTAACATGTTGAAAATGTTTTGTTAATGGTGTACACAATATATGTTAATAATTGCAATACTTAAGTAATGAATAATATCCTATGCTATTATAGCTTCCATGTTTATTTGTTAAATTTGATTATCTTTAAATATCTATATTTAGAATTTATTGTTAATATAATTTTAAAAATTAGAGTAAGGAGTCCAAGTATTTTTGCTCTAGTGATTTGAGAGAAACTTTGGTTTTTTTTTGGCTTGCTAGGGTTTTGAATATTCTTGAACATTATCAAGATGGTCACCAGCCTTGGCAAACCAATGTATAGCATTGGCATCGCAGAAGAGAATGCATGTGACAATGGCTCCTCTCCAACGACTACACAAGTTAGTGCTGAGAATGGTCCACATTGTAATCCTCCTTCTCCTGATGTAATTCTTTCATTGCCTAAAATTGGTTTTGCATGTCACTAGCTAGAATCGTTCACCCTTGTCGGGTATTTCGTTGGACGTATCCTTAATGAGTCTTCCCTTAGGGCCTGGGTTAATGCAACTTGGACTCCTCTTGGAGTCAAGCTAACAATGGTTCAAAACCTTAAGAAAGGATTTTTTGTTTTGCTTTACAGAAACATCCCACGCTAAGTCGATTTATGAGCATGGCCCATGGTATATGAGAAGCTCTCTACTTGTTTTTTATCTTTGGATTCGTGAATTTTTTGTTTATGAGGAAATATCTACCAAAGTCCCCATGTTGGTGGAATTACTGGGACTCCCTCTACCTTTGTGGCTCTTTCTTAGTTGCATAGAAACCCCTTTGGGTCATGTCATTTTGGTGGAGGTAAACAATTTTTTCCATGCACACCCTCAAAAATGTGTTTACATCAAGATTGATATTTCTTGAGATCTCAAAGAGACTGTTGATATACAAGTTGGTGACACTATGATATCCTAGCGAGTCCTTTACATCAACTTTATCAACACGTGTTCTCGATGCTAGTCCTCATCACACAAGATCAAATATTATCCCATGATGTCACACAACAAGGATAGACAAAGCCCCACCATACTAAGTGCGTCCACTCATCATATCTAAGAGGATGGTTGGATAACAATGGAAGGGAATAAAAATACGCATTTGACTGCTTTTTAAGGTACACAATCCAAGTTGACACATGTCTCAAAGCTAATAAAAAAAGGGCAAGAAAAGGAAAAAGTTGGTCCCTCGTTGAAACTGCCAAAAATGAGGCTCCTCAGTCTCAACAGATTCGTACCCCAAGGGCTATAACTATGGTTGCTTCATAGTCTGCCCAACCAGTCAATCCTCCAGTACATCCCCCCAAACTAGTGCAAGATATTCCCACAACCTGAGAAGGGAATATACAAATGAAGATGTCACTCTATAGAAGTAGCTTCATATAGTTTTTAGCTAGGCAATTATGTTCCTGATTCCTCCAAAAACTATAGTGTGTTGGAGTATCTTAGCAGTGAGGATATGCTACAGGATTCCCTCCCTCAATGAACTTCCTTTCTAGGAATGTTTAGGGTTTAACTAACTCCAAACACAAATTTACAATGTAAAAAGTCTACCAAAAATTTCTAGATTTGGGAATCCTATGTTTACAAGAAGTGAAGGTTTCAAAATTTTTGTTATCTTTGGCCTATCATGCCATTTGGCTAGAAAGTTTTTTTTCTTTCATAGCAACCATGAACTAAGTCAAGGTGGCATCACTACCTTTGTGGCGATACGATGGTGGTCCCAAGCTGGTGGACCATGGTTGTGACCCCACCAATCGAGCATTATGGACCATGTTCCACATTAATAACCATGTGTTGGGGGTTATTAATGTTTATGCCTCAAATGATGCCATAGAACGGTCCCATCTTTGGCTTTGGATTGTGAACTCTCTTCCTTCCACCACATGGATCATATGTGGTGATTTCAATATGATTGAAGATGACTTTGATAAGCAAGGTGGACATCGCATGCATTGTATATTTAGAAAAAGATCTGCTTGGTTTTACATATGCCAAAAATTAGGGTTTTTTATCCCAAAGTTGGGTGATGCCAACTATACCTTCTTTAGTTCACATGGTCCAATATGCAATCCGAATTTAAGAGAATCCTAAAATGGCTCAATCGGACAATGTTATCAAGGAAGACCACTTTTAATTTTGGCAACCATTAGGGTCTTCCAATGGAACCTCTCCTCGAGGTTGTTCTCTTTGACCACTCCCCATATGTTTTTTTAATTGAATGGCCAGATAGTGGAACAACTATTTTAAATAGCTAATTTTACTTTAATATGTTATTACTTTGCCACCCACCCTCTCTAGCCCACATTTGCCATGTGTGGAATTTAGCACCTCATCCTCATTCTACAAATGGTTGGATAGAGTGGTGGAACACTGCAATTGAATGCACCACATATTTCTTGCACACATATGGTCTCCAAGTGGTCCTCTTTCGTTGGTGGTCCTATACAAACACTTCTTCCAGACTAAAGAAATCCATAGTGGCCCTTGAAGCCCAACCTTGCTCTGCCTCTCTCCAATTAGAGGTAGCTAAGTTGAGGCATCAACAATAGGTGGCTGACACCTATGCAACTCAAGGTGCCCAACTCAAGGCCAGATTGCACTAGCTCACTTGGGGTGATAGAGTGTCCAAAGAATTTTTCCTTTGAATTAGAGGTTGTGAACTAGCCTAAACTATCAAGTCTATTCAGGAGGGACAACAGGCTCTTTTAGACCTACCACTAGATTTTCACTACACAAGATCACTATCCTTCTTAGAACCTTGATCTACAATAATGTTTGCAAGTAGTTTCTTTCCACCTCTCCACGTCCTAGTAGGCCCTCCATAGTAATATTTTGACATAGGATAAGCTTAAGGTTACAATATTTTCCATGGCCAATGACAAAGATCCTGGTATTGATGGATTCCCTTGCAAATTCTATAAGGTTCTTTAGGACACATTAGGTTCAAACCTATATCAAGTTTATTTGGAAACCCTCAGGATGCACACCCTGGGTATGTTGATCAATAGGAGAAATATCAAGTTCATTACCAAGGTTGGAGACCTTGAGGGTATTTGTAATTGGAGGCCAATCACTCTTCTCAATGCCTCCTACAAGATTATTTCTAAAGCCCTTGCTCTTAGATTGCATGACCTCTTACCTCTCATAATTCGACCAGAGAAGACAAGATTCATCAAGGGTAGATACATCCTGGACAACATCATAGTTATTTGGAAGATAATGGAATGGGAAAGGTAATCTCAACAGAAAACCTTGTTTCTCAAGATTGATTTTTTGAAAGCCTATGATAGGATTGAGTGGCCTTTCATTACGACCATGTTACAAGCCCTTGGTTTTGGTCCTAAATTTCTAGGTATTATTAAAATACTTTTTGTAGATGTTTTGTCCTACATCACTATCAATGACCAATAATCCTCTTCTTTTGGTTTATACAAATATATTTGACAAGAGTGTCCTCTTGTTCCATCTATGTATATCCTAGCTATTGAGGGCTTTGGGTACCTCCTTGTTGATGTTGTTACAAAAGGTCATGTGAAAGGATTGCACTTTTCAAAAATCCCAATAATTATTCAATGGGAATTTTGTCAATGACTCTTTTTTCGCCTTGACTGAGGAAGAGGACAATGTGGCAAAAACCCTCCATTGCTTAGATATCTTTTTTTCACCTCTAGTTTGAGTATTTAATGGAAAAATGTAGTGTTATAGGTATTGTTTTCTACCCATACCCGTATGGATCAATAGTTACAAGTGGAAGTGGATCCAACATGGCAAGATGTTTTGCTTTCTTGGAATACCTTTTGCCTTTTAGGCTTCATCCACTAACCTCTGGTAGTATGTTTTGGATAGGGTAGAAAAGAAACTTTAGAAGTGGCTTCCCAAACCACTTTCTTTAGTAGGAAAATTTCAAGTTTGCTCCAAGATACTTGTTGCCACACATGTTTATTATTCATATGGGCATCTTCACCAAGAAACTAGGGTTTTCATAGAGTTGCATGGGATTACTATTGTCTTGAATGAGAGTTGAAAGGGTTAGGGATTCTTGATGCTTTTTACCAAGGCACTGTCTTATGTTCCAAATGGGTCATTTGTCTTGTGCATGGCAATGAAGCTTGGAAATACCTACTTTGACACTACATACCCTCTGGTGTCTTCCATGGGAGAAAATCCTAGAGGGGGCTTGGTCTACAATCCATTTTGCTGATGAAGGTACCAAATAAAATTTAGGGCACTTTTATTGTTAAGAGTATTTGGAAGGCCTGGGAAGCTCTCCAACCTTGGTTGTTCTATAATGACAATGATTTTAGTACTAGACTCTCGATTAATCAATAGTCACTATGGTGGTCTCCCATTATCACCTATCAAGAGCAGCCACTAGACATAATACCCTAGGTTTGCACCATTTAGTTTTTAATAATGATATTTGGATAATATTTGACCTCTTTTCTAAGAAGACAAATAATTGGCTTTCATGGGTAGAAGTTTAAACACAGTTTTGTCTCTTTGAGACCAAGAAAATTTTAAGGTAATTCAAGCCATAGTCCTACTTGAAATACTTCAAAAAATTGGGGTTTGAACCCTATATCCTTGGTGGAAGGACTGGAAATGGTATTCCGACACTCCTTTCAATAACTATAAGCCAGATAAAGGGTACTATTGGCTCTCACCACATCTACTCATGGTCCCCAAGTTAAATGAGTGATGGATAATCCAGAAAACCAACAAATATTGGCAGAACATATTTCATGCTCTATGGATGTTGTTTTGGAGCCTAAAGTGGCTCACTTTCTTTTGTGTTGCCTTTTTCAAGGACTTCCTACAAGAGAACACCTTCATCATTTAGGACTACACATTTCCAATTGTCCTTTTTGTCATTGCAAGGAATCCATTGAACATTTATTTTGGTATTGTCCTAGGGCCCAAGTGGCATGGAAATGGATTCATGAATTTTTAAAACCTTTTAGGCCACAACCCTTTTCTTGGCCTATGGTTCTTCTTGGGGATACAACTCAAATGCTAGTACATATGGAGCAGATTTGGCATATTTTTAGGGTTGAGATTCTATTTAACATATGGAAAAACAATAATGGAATTTTTTTTGCTCAACATGCATCTCCAAATTTTTCCATATATACAAAAGCTTTAATATGCTCCAATGTTTTACTTCAAATTCAAGCATAGACAAACAAGGTTGCCCTTGAGGTTCAACATATGCTAACTCTATTGGATCATTGGGTAAATGCTCCCTACATTATGGCTTAAGTTTTTCCCTCCCCACCTCACCAAATACATTCTTCTTCTCAACAATAGGATCGAGGTCATAGGACTCCAACTACTTGTAGCCCTTGCTTGTAGTACTAGTGTGCCAAGGATATATTTTGTTTTGTACCATAGTATTACCATTGGGGCTCATCATCCGGTTGGATTAGCACTTTACCTCAAATCACACGCGACACTTTGGTATTGCAGGGTGATGGTTCTAGGTGGTATTCAGTTCTCATAGTCCTTGATCCTCCCATAAACTAGGGAAGTTATTCGGATAAGGATCCCCCTCCCTCTGCTGGTACCACTCTCATGGTGACTTGAGTACTAGCGGGTCTTCTACCCTTTCTTTTTTGTTGATATATTAACTATTTTATAGTTGTCCTAGGCCTTTTTCTACCCTAGGTTGATGTTTTGCATAGGCTTTTGGGGTGTGCTTCCATACCACCCATACTCTTATTTTTAATAATATCAAGTCACTTTCAACAAAATAAATAAATATATATATATATATATATATATATAAATAAATCAGTATCACTATTCTAGACACTTTTTTTTTATTAGAGCCAACAATTATATTAAATAAAAGAGGTTACAATAAAATGATTTGGAGAGATCATAGCTCAAGGCCCAAGGACACCCACATAATAAAAAACCTAAATAGGGTACCAAAACCAAAGTTTAAGAACAACCAAAGAAACCAGAATATGAGGCAAGAGATCAAATACAAAATCATCCCTTAAAAGGGTGAACAAACAACATAAGTAAGCATAAGGAGACACTCTTGAAGGAGGATAAGGATCATTCTTTGGCCCAAAATAACCCAAACCATGAGGATTGTCTACAAGTAGATTGACAAATCAAGAGTTATGAAGAACAATAATGTTCATCAAAGGAACCATAATATCCCATCTAGGGGAAGTAGAATTGATCAAAGCTAAATGTAGTAATAAATTAGAATGAGCAAGAGCAGGAGAATAAGTAATCAATCGATAAGATGGTCTAGGGCTCCAACCAGTACCATGATTAGCCAAATGATGCATAGGACTCCAACCATGTTGCGAAGAGCATGAACATAAATTATATCTATTGTAATATTTGGGAGGAGACTGAGCCCTACTATGATCACTAGTAGAATGACCTAAAGTTAAAGAATGTCACCCCCTTGACCTACTACATCAAGGCCTCAAAGAAACTGAAGGATCTTGAGGTGGAGGAAGGTTAGGCAAATCCCTAATGATAGTGTATGGAGCCCCATGATAATACTCGATAAGATTCATAAAATACACCAACTCATGAACTGCCTTGGAATCCTATGAATGGATCTAATGGTAACAACAAAAAGAATAGTAATATTTTAATTTATAGAAAACTGTAAAGAAATTAAATCTCTAGAATATATAGAAACATTCCTAGCTTTCCATAGTTGAAACAAAATAATCACACAAAGAAAAATCTATAAAGCAACAATATAAGTAGGCTAACACCTCCTAAAAACATCATCTGCCATCTAAAGAACTCAAGATGAAATAGCTTAAACAATGACTGAATCCAAGCCTAGGTAGACTGAGCACGAAGGAAAAACAAAAAAAAATGCTTAAATGTTTCAAAATGGCCATAAGCAGGATACTTAGGATTAGGAAGACCAACCAACCCTACTGAGCCTCTCTCCCATAGTAATACCTTGATAAATAAGATACCAGAGAAAAAGGTGATTTTAGATTCAATATTAGAATACCAAATACAATTCAAACAAGCAATCCAAGTATAGGGGGTAGAATGAGTATGTCATCTCTCATTAAGCTTGTCAATACCAGAGGAAAAAGGACTAAGAAGTTGATAAATAAATGAAGAAGAGTAGTTATTGAAAGGATTATCTACATTCCAACACCAATCCCTCCATAAAGTACTCAGGAGATGAAGGTCAATCTTATGTAACATGACATCAAACATAAGCTAATGGATCTTAAGAATAGAAGAAATATCTGATTTTTTAAGATTGAATTTATGCTTGAGGTCAGGCCAAGGAATCCAAACTCAAGAATACACTAAATTTTTAATAAAGAAAACACCTTTGTGAAATAGCCTTAAAGCTTTAACCCCTGGTATATCAGCAAGAAGAGCTGAAGAGTTAGACAAAATAAGAGACCACCAAAATTTTTAAGAATTGAATGAAATACCATTACAAAAACCATCACCAATCCAATGTAGATAAGGTTTCACTACCTCAAAATCCCATCAAATAATTTTAACAACAAAGGAACCCTAAATCTTAACTGGAGTAGAAGTAATTATAAGAGTGTGAAGGCCAATATTAGCCCAATATTTATGCCCATAAGGCAACCCTAAAGAGAATGGTGAATTAAAACCTTCTAGGATTTAGGGCCTTCAATAGCATTAACCACCCACTTAGCACATAAATAAATTATTTACCTATAGATGTCAATGATACCCATCCTACCCTTATTAGTAGGCATGCAACAAATATTCAAAGCAAATCGATGAAAACCATGCAAATTATTCCCCTTGACCCAAAGAAAATTCCTAATTTCCTTCCAGGCACTTTTTAATTTCACATGCAATTGAAAAACTAAAAATAATTTTTGAGACTCAATATGTTAGCTTGCATAAGGTTACTGTTGTTGCAAACTTCTTGGATATACACTTATAAGTTATATTCAAGGATATTATTGAGATAGATGAGTTTGGACCATAACAAAATTAATTATTGTCTAAGACCAACTTTACCTCTTTACATAAACAATACATCTCATCACTTTTTCTTTTCTTTTTTGTTTTAGTTTGAAGTTTTCTTTTCTAAGCACATATTATAGTATAGTGATTCCATGTTTTTCAATTAAGATAATATTGTATACATCAATATTTTTTCTCATATTTTACATGACCTGAAGATAATGCCCTCGAATGTCAATCCTTAGGACTTGTGAATTGTCCATGCATAATAAATCTATACTAAGAATTACTCTGACACTTTGAATTGTCCTCTCTTTATAGTTTTCAAAATTAAGCTTCATTATTCATATTATGGATGTCTAATTGTCTATGATGTTTTTATATAACAATGTTAGCTTATACCTTTGCCTATGTTTGATGTTGACATCATGAAACTTGATCCACATGAAGTCTATATCATTTGTTTTTACGTACACATTAAACACATTTTTCCAAGATAGATTTCAACCATCATAATATGAAATGAAATTCCAATTCTCTCCTTGAGACCAATTCTTTTGTAGGGGTCTAAATAGCACATTTTCATTATTTTGTGGCAAAAAGCCTTTTTCTTGGTGAAATTCATGTTTTTCTAATAAAATTGTTGATTTTATGTTGAAACATAAATGAAATTTATAATTAAAAAAAAATGATTAAATTTCTTATTTGGATAATTGTCTTTAATATTTGATTTTGTTTTTAAATTGAATACTTTGAAAATAATGTAACTTTTAACTAAAATTTTATATTTTATATTATTTATTTTAGTTGTATTAGAATTTTATGTGGGGTACAAATGCTATCCAAGTCCTAAACTTTGGTAGTGCATTCTTAGATACATGTTATTTTCTAATTAATTTAACTATATTAGAATTTTTTTTTTTATAAGTTAAAGATTTATATAAAAGAGAGTAATTGAAAGGTACCCTAATGCCTTAGTACAACTATAAAGGAAAAGGATGCAAAATCCTCAAAAAACAACCGACCATCCTTGAAGACCTAAAAATGTAAAGGAAAAGGAGACAAGCCAAAAAGCAGATAGGAAGGCCCGAAAGGGCGAACAAAAAGAACCCAAGACAAAAGCCAATCAGGCCATTACATCAGGGATGTCATCCTTCTAGGTATCCTTAGCAGCATCCTTAAGGACATCCTTAAAGGTATCCTTGGCTATTTTTGTAACCTCATCATCCTTCATAGTTTCCATGATAACCTCATCCTTATCCTCCGATTTGGCTTTTGTAGCAGCCTTGGTAGGAGTAGTCTCTTCTCAAACCTATGAATCTGTTACAAATATTGTTATCCATTTTGAAAATTTTCAACTTTTTTTGCCCTTGCGATGTCATCAAATTCACGTGGGAGGGTGTCAGTCCATGTCAATAGGCCAGGGGCATGGACTCCGATGTTAGCTAGCTTGTCAGCAACCACATTAGCTTCCCTAAAAACATGTTGAATAATGATTTCTTGCTGAAGGAGGAGAAGGCTTCGAGCTTCTTCAATGAGATTCTTGACATTCCAAGTTGGAACTTTGGAGTTTTTTAAATAATTTATAATATTCAAAGAATCCCCTTCTATAATAACCCTTCTTGGAAATTGCTTGATTAGTTGAAGACCCCTCCATAATACCTTGGCTTCAGCCACATGGTTTGACTATTCTCCCAAGGGTTCAACAAATGTAAAAATAGAATTTCCTTTGTGATCCCTTAAAATTCCCCCTGCTCCGGCTCTTCCTAGGTTTCTTTTTGCTGCTCCATAAAAATTCAACTTGACCCAGTCTTGGGGAGGAGGTTTCCATATGATATTATCTCTAGAGATATGAATACCACTTGGGTTAGGATTTTCAAGAGAAACATGTAAGGATTTGAGCAAGGAAGCTTCAAAACTAGGGATAGGATAAGGATCACTTGGAGTTGAAAGAGCATTTTCCTTGGCAAAAAGGATGATTTTATTGGTAATGGAATCAACATCCTTGGCCTCCCTGGAGAAAACTCTTCTGTTCCTTTCAAGCCAAATCTACCAAAGATAATGATGAAGGCAAAATTTCCATATTCCTTTGAGGTAAGGATTTCTAAAAGGATTTGGCCATTGAGAAAAAAAATCAACTAAGGATGGGGGTTTGGCCCAACTAATATGGAAATTTTGGAAAAGCTTGTTCAAGATGGAACTTGAAAAAGGAAAATGGAGGAAAATGTGGTTAGAATATTCCCAGTCGACAAGACATAGGAAACACCTATTAGGAAGCGGGATTCCTCGTTTAATAAGATTTTCCACCATGAGGATTCTATCTTGGATAGCTAGCCATGAAAAAAAGGAAACCTTTGGAGTCAGGTGCTTGATTCAAACTAGACTGAAAGGAATGAGGACTTCTTCAGGGGTAAGGGTAAGATTATAAGCTGATTTAACCATAAAAACCCCTAAATCAGAAGGTTCCCAAATAGGTTGATCATTGGTAATCCTAGATGGCAAAGTGAAAGTAGACAAAAGGGCTTCCAAGGAAGAGATTTCTGGAGAAAGGTTAGGACTATATTAGAATTTAATGTCATGTATGGAAGTTAATTTATTTGCATTTTATTTTTGTATAAGGTATGGATGCTACCCAAGTTCAATATTTAGTTAGCTTATCATTGGGCATGTATCGTTCTCTAATTAATTTAACAAGATTGAAATATTATATCAAAAATAAATTATAATTTAGTCCTTACAAGGACACCACAAAGGAAAAAAGGCATTGGGATATCCTAGTGGAGACCCAAGTTCAATTCACAGGGAGGGTGGTCCTTGATGTGCCCCCAAATTTTCAACCTATAAAAAAATGAATTCTAATTTAACTATATTTGAATTTAATGATAGATATGGAAATTGCTAAGTCCAAAATGTAGGTACCTCATCCAACCAAAACCACTAACTAACGTCTCTCAAATTTGTCATGAGTTCAAATTCTAAAGGTGCAAGAAGTATATACTTTGGATCAACATTTTTTTTTCTTCTTAACATTATGTTAGCAACAACTTTGAGTTCTAAAAAAAGTTCACCAAGGTAGATAATAATGGTGAATATTAAAATTTAGTTGTGGTTATTCAACTTAGCTATACAAATATGACAAATCGTATCATATGCTGCTAAAAGGACATGTATTAAAATTCATCCATATTTTCACCCACCCTTATAAACAATAATGACAAATGTTTGAATTTAAATAAAACTTATGTTTTATGCATCTAAAGTGAAAAATTGGTAAGGAGTCCAAAGTTCACCTTACTAAAGTATCATTGTAAAGGATATGTTAGGTAGATTCAAGTTCTCAATCATTGTATTTTAGCAAGGCTAAATAACTAGGAATAAAGTTTATGAAATTAGATTTATGTTTTAAGTAGCATCTAACCTCTATAAATTACAAGGTATCCAAAGCTTTCCTTAACTACTAGGCTCTAGTTCTAAAGTATATAGTAAATACCTTTCAATATTCCACTTGAGATGAATGATATATGATAATGTTAGATAGTTTCAAGTTCTCAAAGTTAAAGTAGAACCCAACTAACATACACTTTAGACCTAGATGTATGTATGTATTTATCAAAAGGGTTGAAATAACCAAGATGTCATAAATCAAGTTTTACTTTATATAATCCAACATCAAGAAATAAATTAATAACAAAAAGTAGTTATCTCCATCCATTAGTATACAATTGCATTTATTTTAGTATACAATTGCATTTATTTGTGAACATGTGAGTAATTTATATTTTTAACAATAACATTAATTTCAGGTTGTGACTATACTAGTATGTTAGTTGATTTGTATTTGAATATTTAGGGTTCACTTTAAAGTTCCTTAGAAAATTAATTCTTTCACACTCCATTGAAATTGAACCAATGATAGGTTCAAGGGATTATTCCTTTGTTAGGGTTGATAATATCAATAATAATCAGTTGGTTTTTTAATGAATGAATAATTGTATAAATACTTTTTTGACACTCCACTTATTATAGACCTAATCATTGGTTCACTAGATAATTCCTTTGTGAGGGTTTACAATATAAATAATATTGAAGTTTTTTATTTACATGATTTATTTTGAGAACCTACAAGGATAGGTCATGAAAATATTTTTTTGATGCTCCATTAAATATTAGACAACATTGATTTGTTCACAACATAAATCCATCGTGACGGTTGATAATGTAAATAATAAACAAGTTGGTTCATTGCATCAGTTTCTTTTTAGACCATATGATAATAAGAAAAGAGAATGTTTTATTGATATATATCCATTGGCTATGGACCCAATAATTTGGTTCAATTGATAATTTGTTTGTAATGATTGAAAATATAAATAATACTTTGTTGATAATCCATTGTCTATGAACTTGATGGTTTTTCACTAGATAACTCAATTATGAGGGTTGATAATACAAATAATACTTAAGATAGATCATTATATGGCTTCCTTTATAGATCATATAAGAATCTAAATATATGATATTTTATTGACACTCCTTTGTATATGGAAATAATGAATGGTTTACTAGATAATTCCCTTAAAATAGTTGAGAATACAAATAATACTCATATTGTTAGATTTTCATAGATATACCAAAAGGATTGGTGAAAACGTAGGTAGACCTAGTAAGAATTCCATTCCAAAAAAGTCTACTTTGAAAAAATAATATGAAAACTAGATATAAGAGCTAACCATTCTAATAAGAAAACCCTTTATTGATATTAAAAACATATTAGGAGATCATCATCAACATGCTACTAAAGAAAAACAATTATGAAAAAAACTTGGCACTTGGTATTAAGTCAAAAATATTGATCAACTTGGTATAATATCAAAAACATTGATCATGTTAGTGAAAATAAATAATTCAAGCAATAGATTGCTAATTAAGAAGCTATTATGACAATGAGACAAAACTAGAGGAGATATAAGAGCATCTAGAAGGGATTATATACATAAATAATTCTATAGTTTTAGAAGATATATTATAAGGTTTTTTCATCCCATATGAGGATAAATTAGAGGAGAAAAAAGAGCATCTAGAAAGTATTATAGATATAGTTAATTTTATATTTTTAGATTATATTCATGAATTTTTTGTATCCTAAATGAATGCTTTGGTTTTTTTTAAAGAAAGTAAAACTTACAAAAGTCTACATGATTGAAACAAGTAATATATTTTGGGAACAAATAGATGGGACAAGAAGCAAAAGACTAATATGGGTTGAGAATGAATGGATGGATATAATTTTGATGTTCATGTGAAACATGTGATTAAATAACTTGAGAAGTAAGATTGCAAGTCTTTAATAGAAGTATCTTTTAAAGTCAACATTGACTATCATATGCATTATGATAGAAGTGGCCATCTGTGTGAGATATTACTAGAGTTGCTAGAAGACCATGACTTGATTTATTGTGTTAGTCATAAAAAAGGGATGAAAAAGATGTGTTAGCTCAAGTTGTCAAAGTAGCTTATAAAAACAATGTGATGAACTAACTAATAGAGATTTTTGAATTTGGTATTGAAATGAAATATGAAAGGTGTGTACGCATGAAGTTATTCAAGTGTGATAATATTAGAGTAATATGTAAATTAGTTGGTTGATATGAAGTGTCACCTATGGAAAACAACTATTTCCTTTGGTGCATTTATAAAAATAGAGATACACATGGTCACAAAAATTGATATTATTCAATAAGTTGATACAATAAACAAAATTTCACTTGAACATTTAATGTCTCTACATTTATTATAGGTATCATGAGTATCATACATCTTATATAATTATATCAAGTTAATTCAATTTTCAAAATTTACTTTAAGTGCAAATATTTCACCATTGTAGTACTTGACACTTAATTATTTTGGATAGGAATTAAATCCTTCATTTCAAACATATGAGAAGAAGATAAAATCAATGAAATAAATATAGACCCAAACTTGTCTATCTCACATTGACTATAAAAAAGAAGCATCCTATGGATAGAGTGAAAGAGGACAAGGTACAAGACAATAAATATTACAATACATTATTTGTATTTATGTTTTATACCAAGTAGTTAATGAGTTCAGCATATGACTTGCATGCATTTTTAACTAATGCCCAAATCAATGTTTAACCTTGCATACTATACCTGTCATACTTGAGTAAGAATAATTTAATTTTTTTTTATGAAGCTAAAATAATTACATAAAATTATGATGATGCACATCCAAATTAAAAAGTAAAACAAGTTTGTTTAAAAATTGGGAACAAATGAAGGTAATTGTAGTTCCACATAAGGTTAGATATTTGATTCATAGTAAAGGCATTAACTACCAAGAGCTTAACTATAGATAATCATATGGAAGAAAATTAAATAATATTCCTAATTAGTGTGATAAATTTTTTAAATATAACGAGTTCCTACAATAATTTTAATTGAATTTACATAGTAGTTTTCTTTTAAGTTAACATGTTTAGTTAAAGTTGATATTTATTTTGTTATATTTTACATTCCTTTAGTTATTCTATGAGATCAACCAAATGTGGAGTTATACTTTTAGTCATAGATATCCTATATCTAGTTATTAATTCAATGTTAATACCCTCATAAATTTTTATTCAAATGTTATTGAAGGGTTTCCATACTAAGAACAGTATGAAATGATCATTAGGATGTGACATTACCATAGATATTTCCATGGTATTCAATTTCAAAATCATGTCATAAAATGGTGATGAATACATAAAAAAATATTATTCTTTAAATCAACATAATATATATAATTATTTATATGAAACTAATTCTTTGGTGCTCACATAAAAGTGTATTACTATCTTTAGAATCAATAGTCTTTCATCTAAATGGCTTTGGATATGTTTGTATTGTTTTGAATATGGAATAATTCCTTATAAGAATATTCAAAGAGTGCACACACTTGAAATTATCAAATCTTGAAACCATCATAGGTTAGGAAATCTAAGAAATGAAGTCATGAATTAAAAACATAGAGAAATGAATTTGAATACAAACCAAGAATGAGGAAGAGGTTGGATAAAAAGGGTTGAGGCTCACAATTAAAAATAATAAAATACCTTACTAATAAGATGCAAAATCAATATTGCAAGCTTGTGATAAGCATAGATGGTTCATTTAAGACTACTAAGAAATAAAATTGTTACCCATTGATTTATAAAATATGATATGAAAATGAATATAGAAAATTTGTATACCATATGGATGTGATACATGAAGTAGAATATAGGGTTAAGGATGTTTTTTTATAAATAAGTGAGCATCACTTTTGCTAAATTTTCAAATTTCATCTTTTCTTGCCTATTTAATCCAATAATAAGTAGACATTAGCACCAATAGTTCTTCTAATACTAGTGCTATTGACTATCATAGTCCAAAAAAGTAAAGTGTATAAAGCTAATTGGCATCAATTTCCTACTAAATCAAAGATATGTATGCCAATATTGCTTGACATTGCACAACACCCATCACCTGACATGATTGGTAGTCATACCTTCTAGATCCCCTCACCCTTTCCAATCCTCTCCCCCACCAAATCCTCTAAACTTCCTTCCATGCCCTTCAATCCATCAATACTCTTTCAACTAGGTTGATCCTTCCCATGTAGCTTACCACCTTTGAATCTTACTAACTCTATCAGATCTTCCAATGGACCCTCTAGAAGAGCCAAGAATTTTATAAAGCTAACCCTTTCGGCATACCAAATCATGAACCTTTTTTTTTGGTATTGATAAATAAGGGGGTTGAAGGGTCCCGACCCTTTACACTGAGCTTGAAATATGTACAATAAAAAAATAAGAGATCATACAAATGAAAGATAGCCCTATCTTAGTAAAACAAACAAACCTAGGCTAAACCTGATGATGGAGAAGATAAAATAATGTTCCTCCAGCTATCCTTCTATTTGAGGTGGATTATACAATGCTCAATGCTTTACATAATTGATAAAGAAACTACTGACAACAATGTAATTTAGTGTTCTTAAATCCTTCATTGCATGATCCCAATAAGTATTCTGATTTGCTCTACCCACTTTATCTGCCAACTTCATTATCGATTCTTATAATCTCTTCCAAATCCATGGGGGTGTATGACCAGACCTTGAAATTCTCAAATTTAACTGCCATATTCACCATTTTATCGGTAGCTTTGTTTCTCTCTCTATGAACCTTTTGATTAGTGAAGCTATGTTCAATTTGATATTGAATTCTAGATAGAAATACTCTATCCATATGTGCACTCAACCTCGCATAATAAAATGCTATAGAATTTTTTAATGAACACTAGAGGATTATTTCCTATTTGGATTTTGACATCTACATATGAATCTTATCATATAAATTTTAAAGATATTATTAGAGGAGTTTGTGCAAAAACTAAATTATTTTGTGTTATTCAAAGATTTAGTTTTGAATTCTATCACAATTGCATCTGCATGAGCATCAGAGAAGGATTCTATTTGACTCTTTCAAATTTGATTATTACCTATTTTTTCTTCTAATAATATTCCCTTTTGTCTTTTATGCATTATATATTATCTTAAGAACTCGTTTAATTAGGCATCTAATATTGCATCTAAATTTACTTATTCACATTTTATAGAGTCAATATGGTATATTCATCTAGATTCCTATGCCTTACTAGTAATGATCCCATAGCCCAATCCTTTGTTGCAGATTTTCAAGTACCCAAACTTATTTTACTACATCTATAAGTGAAAGTGCTACCAAATTGTAGCACTAATAGCACTATTATGCTCTACTTTCTGATCATAGAGACTGTAAATATCATAGTTTGTCATTATATGTCTATAAGTAAAAGTGTCACTAATAGTCGATAACACAACTAGCGTTTCCATTATATTCCAAATATTTTGTTGCCTATTAGTCATTCATTATTTTTGGTCTTCTTTCTTATTATCGTTTTATGGAAGAGGGGTATAAATTTGGTAAACCCCTTACAAATATAACTTGGTGAATTTTGTCTATGTGTAGTTCCAACAAGAAGCAAGAGACAGAAAAAAATTGGCCATCCATAGTTGTAGATGAAAGCACCACTCGTTGACAACATTTCTAGAACTTTGGATTCTACAATACTTCTACCAAGTTAGGAGTGAAACTAGGTTTTTGTACCGCTTTCTATCTTTCAGCTTAGTTTAAATTTAAGATTTCTATTAATTTGGTTGATCTATTTGATAACCTTTTTTTCTTTTAAAAAAAAAAACATATAAAATTTTAGGGGAAATTATCTTTCATCATTTTACCAGTTAGAGTATCTAGATCAAAATATTGTATCTTCATAAGATATCGAATGGTATAATATTAAGCATGTATATTTTAATAAAACCTCTTGTACCTTTGCTTAAAATAAAAATAAAAGTCTTTTAATTTGTCATCTAAATGAAAAACACATAGTACATAATCTATTATTCTACATCTTATCTTTGAATTTGTAGCCTAAAATACTCATTAAATTTAAATTAAGTTATCTTTAGATTATTGCTAGGATAAAGTACGTCAAGTAGAACCTTTAGAAAACATAAGTGTTTAAATTTAAATAATAAACTTAGTCCACAAAAAACTTCCCCCATCCTCCAAGTAAGATGAAGTGGATCCAATATGATATGGAGATACAAGAGTTAGTGTACCTCTTGTAGTCTACAAGTTAGTGACCCTTTGTATTCTCTACCTTATGTTTTAGTGAACCTAAATTAAAAACCACATGGGTCCCAAGATTCTCTTTGAACAACTTGCCTAATTTAACTTAAAATATTTTAGGTTAACTATAAGCAAGATCACTAAAAATTCTTTACATTATATTGATTCATATTAGCAAATATAATGAAAATATAACAAATTACTAGTCCTACTCATAATCTTCTTGGTTCCTTGAGTAGCTATAGTATAAACTATTTGGTTATATTGAATATATAGGAATTTTTTCATGTTATCCATCTAGATAGGGTCCCTACAAACTTATGCAAAATAGAAAGAATATAATGATGGGCTAGTGATATTCATAAGGAGGAAACATTACCCCTCATGTATCAACCTTGACCACATATTTGAAAAGTAACTTCTCTAAATATATATGGAGCCTTTGGTATATAGGGATGCCTTCAAGTCATATAGGTCAAATTGAGTATTTAGAGAAAAGGTGATATAAGGTGTTACAAAAACTTATTTTTTTCTTCTTATTTTAAACAATTCTTAAAACCATGATCAAGAGACATTACCTAACCCAAAACATCACTCAACAAATGGCTAGTCACTTTGACTCTCAAGAAGATGGCTAAGATGAATACTTTATCCATGTGATCCTAAATTTTAATCAAGGAAAGCAAGTCTCATATTCTCAAGATTCCTTAATCCCTACCCAATAAGAGGATGGAAAATTAAAATTTTAATTTGAAACCCATATGGCCCGCTTCCTTTAAAAGCATAAGGAAATTGTAAATACCTTCTTCAAAGAGAAGACCAAGAAGCCCCTCTAGGGAATGATTCATTATAGGATGACCCTTAAGAGCCAAAATTTATCCCCTTATAAATAAATCAAATTTTGCATCCGCTGATGTTATTATGTCATCACTCAAGGAATCAATACCTAACCTTGTTGATGACATCCTACCAACGAGCACAATATCAATGGACAATAGGAGAAAAGTTCCTCTTAAAATGTAATTAATACAAAACCCATCCCTACCTACCTTTTAAGAGTTGTTATAGGACAACTATAGCTATCTTGCATCTCAACATGTGGTAACCAATTACAACCCTAATCCGAATGATTCTTCTAATGTTCAACTCACAATAATTCATAATCCTAAACTTGGTACATCATATGTCACCTCTAATATCAATTCTAATCCTAATCATATTCAATTTTAAAAAGAATCCTAGCACATCAATCTCTCATCCTATGTCTCTTAGTCAACTAGACTCTCTAATTATAGGTATTTTGAGTATAAATTATTTAGTGCCATAGATTATAATAAAATTCTACTCTTGGAAATTTTTCCTAAGAGTCTTTGTGGCCCAAACTTGGAATTGTATAACCAAATACCAAGATGTTCCTTAAAAAGCTTTAGAGACCTAGTGGAAATTTTTTTTAAGCAATTATTTATCTATATGGGGGATAAGGCCATGAATAGTGGCCTATACCAACTCAAATAGTCAAAATATGAGACTATAGCCAATTTTCTAAGAATATTGATATCCCTAGTGGGGATACTACAATATGTTCCCCTCCAAGCAAGATACTTGACATATTTATCTCCAACTTACATGAGCAATTAGCATTTTATCTAGATATAGTTGATATATCTTCATTCAAAGACACTATTGGCATGACCAAGATAATATAGACTACTCTCATAAAATTATGGAAATTAAAAACCAAATCCAACAAGGAGAAGGACATGTATTCCTATTCAAAAAATAAGGGATAATATAAGAACAAACATGTTGTTGGTGATGATATCATCGACTCCCAAAAAGACAACATTGTTAATGCTACTAAAAAAATTTAAAGATAATTTTAGAAAATTCCAACCAATAAAAATAAAGCAAAATTCAAGCCAAATTAGATGAACCTCTTTCTACTATCCTAGATCAACTTCTTAGATCCAAAATGGTGGAACTCCCATGAATTAAACCTATAGATCTCAAATGGGAAAAATATTATTGGTTTAAACCAAATGAGTAATGTGCCTTCCATAGAGTCAAATATCATTAAATTGATAGGTGTATGGGCTTTAAGAATTTGGTCCAAGGCCTTATCAATAATAGCTAGATTGTTGTCAATAAATTTTAATCCCAATATTCATCAAATGAATACCTTTGCCATTTTTAAAATATACTACCTAACCACAATAATCAAATTGCAATTGACAATATCAATTATAGCAATATAGAAAATCCTAATTGGGGTATTGTTGGTACTCTTAACCAATATCATTCTGTCAATCACATCTCTTATGTTTGTGTTGTTACTAGGAAACAACATAGGAATATACCACTAGAACAACCACAAAATAATAAACCCCATCCATCATGACTACCTTTGGTCCATTGGCCCAAATATCTACTCCACTTGAAGGAAATTCCTTAACCATTTAGTCCCAATTAAAAACTAAGACAAAGGTGCTTTGAACTTGCTTCAATAATGTGCAAAATTCCTAATAAATATCTCTATATTTGAACTCATCAAATACAAAGCCTTCTCTAGTACATAGAGATATCCTCATCAAGGTTTTGAGTGAATATATAGTCCCCAAAAACTTAAATATCAATGAATTTACCTTTATAGTTGGACCAATAAAGATAAATCATACTAATATGTCTTTTCATAAGGACTATATACCTCAATCCTCTTTGAGCAGATATCAATGTCTATACATTACATGCCAAACAAGTGATAATTTAGAAAATAAATTTATCGATAAAATTTTAACTTAAATGTATGAGGCTTTAAATTCATTAGTCATATGGTGTAACTAAAGAAGATATCAATAAACTTGATCTTATGATTTAGGATTTCAATAATGTGGATTCACAATGCTAGTGGTATGATCATATTGACCCTCAAACTTGGGTCCTAAACCCTCAACACCCTCTTCTATGTCTTGTTATGTAAACTAGCTTATATCATCCTTTTGGGAAGTGTAAGTGCATTTTATCACCTACATCCACTATGTGGTAAATTTAGACCATGTAGTTATTTCGCTAAAATAGTAGTGTAGAAATGAACATGTAGCATTTTAGAAGGTAATTATAATGGCATAAGAGGAAGATATTTGTAGAGATGAAATATTAGTTCAAAGAATACTAGAAGATTGTAGAAGCTTACAACAAGTAGAGAGATAGAGTCGAATGTAAAAAATATTAATACAAATGACAAAGCTACAATAAGGTTATAAGATGGTAAAAAAACAAAGGTATGAAACTAACATTTGGCCAAGTAGAGAAAGAAAGTAAATTTGTCTAAGTAAAAAAATATAGCTAGAAATTTTGGATGTTTATATTAGTAGCAAGACAACAAAAACTTAACATCCGATATTCTTCAAAAGGGAAAAGCAAAGGCATAAGACCTGACATCCATTACCTAATGTTTGACAGTCCAACATTGAAGCCAAATGAATAAGGCTATATGAATGGACTATAATGATAATGTCAACATGGTGGCATAAAATGTATGACACAATGAATAAAAATGCCAAGCAATAAATATTCAAAGGTATTGATTCCAAGACCCAACATTCATCATTATGGCTTTAGATGCGTTAAACTTTAGAAGGCAATGATGTCATCATCAAAAGCTAAAATATTTAACAAGCTAGATAAAATTTTGAATGCAAAATAAATCTAAGTTAAGCATCCCAACAACAAATCATCAAGGCTCAAAGCAGAATCCTAAGATCTAACATTATATGAGTGAATATGGTAGCTAGAATCTTCAAAAAAATGGCATCATCAAAAGTGAGGAAGCTATCTAACATAGTGCATAAGGAGAAAACTAAATGATATAATGCTCAACAAAGGTGATTATCCAGTAACAAGTGACACACTCTTCATGTCACTGACCACTACATAATTAATCCAAAATAATCCACATTAGAAGGAGTGTGCATGCCAATGAGCAACCATGAATCATCACTATAAAAATATCTCAATGATTGAAGTCCTCTAAACCACACACCTACCCTTGCAAAGGTAGTTATGCATAACAAAAATAAGTGGACCATCACATTATGGTTACAATCCATTAATGCAACACATAGACTAGCCTCATAATGAAATCTATATCGTACGTGTTCATAAAATATGCCTACAACAATTAAGCATAGTTGAGCTAAATATGATAACCACTCTCTATGCCCGCTCTAAAGCCTGCAACATGCTTTGATAGCAATCATTCTTAGATAACTAAATACAATTTAAATATATATATACTAGAATGTAATCCATTCTAATGGTTAGCTATTTGGGGTTTACAAAGGGTATAATTGTATTTATTGAGGCTATTCATGAATATTGGATTGTTGTCTAGAATCTTGCTAACTTATTGTGCAAAACACTATGTAGCTAAATATTTTATTTTAAAGCTAGGAACAAGTAATTCTATGATAGTTATTCTATATTTTGGATTTCTATCTAAATTTTTTATAGTTCTAGAATGACTTAGCATCACTCAAAGTTCTTAATGATTAATATTTTTAATACATAAGGAAAGTACAATGTTCCATTAGGTGGTTTAAATTTAAATTCATATTGTGAGACTCTTTGCACTATGTCTCTTGATGTTGCTAAATTTGTACCACTTTTACTTATCTTTATAACCCTTTGCATTTCTTACTCTAGTCTACAACACCCCCATTTAGTTACATTAGCTAGGCAAAGGAACTAGCCTTCTCTAGAGGTTGACTCAAATAACCCTATTTCTAAGCCATCCAATCTCTTGGCTGAGGTCTTGAGGATGCATCTCATTCACTTAGGAAAATTTTAAAACTAAGAGGAAGGCCATAGACTTATGAATATTAGATTATACAATCAACTCTACATCAATGGCTTAAATATGAAAATAAGAAAAATACTTACAACATCCTATATTTATTCAAATATCATAAGGTGATCGAGGTAGAAAATCAAAAGTCCAATCTATGTCCTCATATTATAAATTCTTCCAATCCATATATTGAGTCTTCACTTTTTGAGTCTCACATTATTGAGATCATTTAATTTAAATGACCAACCTAAACAAGAATGAATGAAAAGTAGTAATAAGTTGACCACCATTAATGATAACTTAAGTTCAAATAATAACAAAACTTTCTTGGATCTAGCCAAATTTCCCCTCTCTCCAAGAACATACAACTTACCTTCTAGTCCTAGTAGTAGATTAGAAACAATACAAATAGGGATTTTCTCCTTCATTTGTGTTGATAAAGTCAACAATAAAATGATCAATGGTAAAAACTCTTATCTAATTGAATTATAATATCCTTCATGATTATTATTCAATGTATTTATTGTTCCCACTAATATGCTATCCAAAATAGGATACCAAGGCAAAGAACTAGGTTTTGAATAAGCAAGGTAATAAAAAACCCTTACAAACTAAATCTTAGCCAATATGCTATGGGATAGGGTACATTCCTAGCCATATTAAGCCTTACATTGCTTCTTCAAATAATAAATGAGAGATTGATTGTGATGATATGTATGATAGAGCCTCTCTTCCAATACTATTTCTTTAAATAGATTGGATTAGAATGATGATGGTGATTGTGGATCATCACATCTCATAGATCCTAGCTTCCTTCAATATACCTACTATGTTAGAATAAATTATTTAACATTTGAATATCAAGAAATGATTGTTAACAAAAAGTTTTATGTTTTGGAGGATGTAGAATACGCTCCTCCCCAAGGCATCCACTCAAACTATTTTGACCAAAACCAAATTTTCCTTAGAGTATCTTTTTACCAAGTTTTCAACATATCAATTCTATAAAACCTAAATAATGATCAACCATCCATAGGCCCTATCAACTTAAAATATGTACGAGTACTTCCATCCTAATGCAGGAGCATCCGAGGGCAACAGAGCAATCTTGCATCAACCAAATTTTTCTAAGTGTTTTGCAGAAGAAAAATATGTGTCACGATATCGCGACAGAAAAAGTGTCGCGATATCGCGACCAAAACAGGAGATAGAGATGCGGCGGACAGAATGTCGTGAAATCGTGACATGTCATGAAATCATGACCAAAGTAGGGAGCGAAGGTGCGGAGGACAGAATGTCACGAAATCACGACCAAAGCAGGGAGTGAAGGTGTGAAGGACAGAATGTCACGAAATCATGACCAAAGCAGGGAGGGAAGGTGCGGAAGACAAAAGGTTGTGAAATCGTGACATGTCACGATTTCACAACATGTCGCGAAATCACGACCAAAGCAGGGAGCAAAGGCATGAAGGATAGAAGGTCACGAAATTGCGACATGTCAAGATTTCATGACATGTTGTGAAATCATGACCAAAGCAGGGAGCAAAGGCGTGGAGGACAGTAGGTCACGAAATCGCGACATGTCACGAAATTGCGACCAGAGCAGGGAGCAAAGGCGCGGAGGACGGAAGGTCACGAAATCGTGACATGTCACGATTTCGTGACCGAAACTGAAGAACGGAGGCGCGATAGAAAAACGTCACGATATCGTGACAGGTCATGATATCGCGACCAAAGCGGAAGCTAGAAGGCATGAAGGAAGGAATGTCGCGATATCGTGACATGTCGCGATATCGCGACCAAAGCAGGAGAGAGAAAGCATAGAAAGGAATTGTCGTGATATCATGACCAAAAGAAAAACACGCACTCCAGGCTTTCATAAATGCATCCCTTCATGCACGGCAAGCTAGCGGTAGTGAAGCAGCAGTCTCAGAGGATTCCAACAAGCATGTCGGCCACTCGCACATGATATCTAGAGACGCATTTATAAGCAACTAGCAACGAAGCAGCAGTTCCAGAAGAAGATCCCGGTGGTTATGGCAGCCGGTCGCGCACCTCACCCAGAGTCTCATCAATGCAACTTTCCAGTATTGATCCAGGTGGCAGTTGCAGATCGTGGGAAGTTTGAAAACACAGAGGGTCGGGGCCTCGATAAAAACCCAAGAATTGTAATGAGAAGGGGTTGGCAAAATGGTAGATTGTTGTATATTCTTTGTAAATTCTTTCGAAGCTATTGGATAAGAAATTTGGCTCTTGTTTTCCTTGTCTCCTTTACTGTGTTAGTTCTGTTCTCCACCAAGTGGTATCAGAGCCGAAAGTTCCTGAGTGTGTAACAGATCGTCGGACGTGAGGCAGTTACACCAGGATCTATGGAAGGGCTTGTGAGAGAGTAAGCAGAATGCCTCCAAGAAGAAACCCTATTGGTGGGAGAGGCATGGCGGCAACGGAAGTTGTCCGAGTTTTGTAGAGGCAAATGCAAGCCCTGCAAGAAGAGATGCGTAGAGGATTTGAACTAAGAAGAGATGAAGGTAGCGAAGAGGAAGATGACGAAGAAGAGGGCCAGCCTGAGGAAGAAGAAGAAGCAGTAGATCCTGCTCAAGCCAGACTATACAAAGCCATATCCCAGATTGGGAAGAGGCCGAAGATGGAGGTTTCCACGTATTTTGGGAACCTTGATCCGGAGGAATTGATCGACTGGATCAACGATCTGGAAGAGTACTTTGAGTACGAGGAGGTTGAGGATCCTGATAGGGTCAGATTCGCTAAGACCAAACTGAAAGGTCATGCCAGCATTTGGTGGAAGGGAGTGCAGCTGGAGCGAAATAGAAGAGGAAAAGAGAGAATCACAAAATGGGAACGGATGGCAGAAAAGTTGAAGAGGCAGTTCATCCCTGGTGATTATGAGTTAGACCTGCTAAAGAAAATGCAAGGGTTGAGGCAATCAAGTAAGTCTGTAAAAGAATACATAGAAGAGTTTCATAAAATTATGATCAGAACAGGCCACTCAGAGGCCAACAAGGAGAAGGTAGCCCGTTACATTAATGGGTTACGAGCAAGTATTCAAGAAGAATTAAGTCTGGTCCGGATGACCACCATAGAGGACGCTTACCAATTTGCCCTAAAGGTTGAAGAAAAGCTCAATAGGAGGTTTGAGAACAAGCAAAGAGGAAGAGGTCATGGCGGAAGAACCGACGGAAGGACCAGTGGAAGAAGAAATGAAGATTCTCAGAAGAATGGAGAAGGTAGCAATGAATCGGGAACAAAGGAGAGAAAATACCTACCGCCCCGTAATCAGAATAATGATTACCGAGGGGGAAGGGGCAAAGCTGGACGTGGCCAGGGAAGAGGAAGATACCGTGGAACTTGTTTCCGAGTGTGGAGAAGAGGGACATCACCAATACGAGTGTCCACAACAACGAGAAAGGAATAATAGGAGGCCGAAAGGAAATGCCGGAGCCGCGGTCGCTGATGAAGATGCTGGATCTAAGCATTTTGAAGAAGCGAGAGAGAGGAGAAGTAATGATCGCAAGGAGAGTCCTGCTTGAATGAAGAGGGGGCACGAGATCGAGAGGAAAAGCTTATTCCGCACAAGGTGTAAATGCGCGGGTAAGATTTGCAATATTATTATTGACAACGGTAGCACGGATAACCTAGTTTCAGAGGGAATGGTTACAAAGCTACAACTGGAGAGGAAGAGACACCCGCATCCATATCGGATCGCGTGGTTGCAGAAAGACCATAAGGTTTTGGTCAATGAACAATGCCTGGTAAAATTCAGCATTGGGAATTACCGTGATGAGGTCCTGTGCGACATCCTGCCCATGGATGCGTGCCATTTGCTGTTGGGAAGGCCATGGCAGTTTGACAGGTGCGCGGTTCATGATGGCCGTGCCAACACCTACTCCGTAACAAAGAATGGAATGCGTCATAAGCTGAAACCCCTGAAGGAGGTGGAAGAAAAGGTATGTGGCAGTGCCAGAATTTGCTTAGTTGATGGGAGAAAATTTTTAGATGATTTGAAGCATGAACATATGTGTTATGCATTAATTCCTAGAGTTAGGGAGAAAGAATGCAAGGATACCCCAGCAGAAGTCCTAGATCTATTGGAGGAATTTCCAGATATTATATCTGATAATGTGCCTGAGGGTTTACCCCAAGTAAGGAAGATCAGTCACCATATCGATTTGGTGCCAGGATCAAGCTTGCCCAATAAAGCTGCACATAGAATGACGCCTGTAGAAACTAAGGAGCTAAACAGGCAGGTCCAGGAGTTGTTGGAGAAGGGACTGATTCGGGAAAGCTTGAGTCCATGCGCAGTGCCTTCAGTGCTAGCACCAAAGAAATATGGAGAGTGGAGAATGTGTACAGACTCTCGAGCCATCAACAAGATCACAATAAAATATAGATTTCCATTGCCAAGAATGGATGACATAATGGACTGTTTGAGTGGAGCCAAGTACTTCACCAAGATTGACCTCAAGAGTGGTTACCATCAGATCCGTGTCAGAGAAGGAGATGAGTGGAAGACAGCCTTCAAGACCAGAGAGGGTTTGTATGAGTGGTTGGTCATGCCATTTGGACTATCCAATGCACCAAGTACCTTCATGCGGCTGATGAATGAGGTACTGAAGGAATTTTTAGGCAAATTTGTCATTGTCTATTTAGATGACATATTAATATTTAGCAGAACCCTGGAAGAGCACCTGATGCACATCAGAAGGGTTTTTGAGAAGCTATGGGAGGAGCAATTATTAATTAATCTAAAAAAGTGTAATTTTGTAAAGAAGGAGTTAGTGTACCTGGGATTTGTCATCTCAGCAGAAGGTCTAAAAATGGACCCAAAAAAGGTGAAAGCTATCATCGAATGGCCTACTCCAAGAAGCACAACAGAGGTAAGATCATTTCATGGTCTAGCCAGCTTTTACAGAAAGTTCATTAGAAATTTCAGCAGCATTTGTGCACCCCTCACAGAAACAATGAGAGGGGATAAGAAAGAGTTTAAGTGGACCTTAGGAGCAGATAGGAGCTTTGATCTGTTGAAGAAGAAGGTCACAGAACAACCTATTTTGGCACTCCCAGACTTTAACAAGGTATTTCAGGTAGATTGTGATGCCAGTGGTAGTGCAATAGGAGCTGTACTGAGTCAGGAAGGCAGGCCTGTTGCTTACTTTAGTGAGAAACTCAATGATGCTCGAAAAAAGTATTCAGTTTATGATCAGGAGTTTTATGCAATAGTTCAGGCTCTAAAGAAGTGGAGGCATTATTTGTTGCCAAAAGAGTTTGTTCTATTTACTGATCATCAGGCCTTACAGTACATCAATAGCCAAGCAAAACTGAATCAGAGGCACTTGAAGTGGGTTGAGTTTCTCCAAAGTTATACCTTTGTGTTGAAGCACAGAAGCGAAAAGTCAAACAGAGTTGTAGACGCCTTAAGTAGAAGGCAGAATTTGCTGATTGAAATGACGGTGGAAGTGGTAGGATTTGAAGAACTGAAGGGTTTGTACCCTGAAGATCCTGATTTTGCAGAAGCCTGGACGGCTTGCTTGGCACCTATTACTGTGGACAGGACAAAGTGGTTGGATTTTCTAATCCAAGATGGAATGTTGTTCAGGGGAAGTAAATTATGCATTCCAAGGAGTTCCATGCGGGAAAACTTAGTCAAGGAGAAGCACAGCGGGGGACTGGCTGGACATTTTGGTCGGGATAAGACCATTGCCCTGGTGAGTGAGAACTACTATTGGCCACAACTGCAACAGGATGTGAAAAGGTTTGTGCAAAGTTGTAGAATATGCCAAATGGCAAAAGGCGTGAGGCAGAACACGGGATTATATCAGCCGTTACCTGTACCTGAGAGGCCATGGGAGGACGTCAGCATGGACTTCATTCTTGGATTGCCGAGAACACAGAGGGGAAATGACTCCGTATTTGTGGTGGTTGACAGATTCTCCAAGATGGCACATTTTATTCCCTGCCAGAAAACAAGTGACGCGGTTCACATTGCAGGGTTATTTTTCAAGGAAGTGGTACGACTTCACGGTCTACCAAAAAGCATCGTTTCGACAGAGATACAAAGTTTGTTGGGTATTTCTGGAGAACATTGTGGAAGAAGTTGAAGACAGATCTGAAGTTCAGTTCTGCATACCACCCACAGACTGATGGACAGACAGAGGTGGTAAATAGAAGTCTGGGTAATTTATTGAGATGCTTGATAGCGGATAAACCCAAGGGATGGGATTTGGTTTTGCCGCAGGCAGAATTTGCATACAACAATTCTGTCAACAAGAGTACAAACAAATCTCCATTCCAAGTCATATATGGAAACAGCCCAAGAAATGTTTCTGAGCTGAGGAAATTGGATAAAGATGAAAAGAGCAGTGTCGAGGCTGAGAAATTTGCAGAACATATGAAAACCATGCATGAAGAAGTGAAGAAACAAATTACAAAAATGAATACTCAGTATAAGAAAAGAGCAGACCAAAAGCGACGGTTCAAAGAGTTCGAAGTAGGAGATGAAGTCATGGTCCATCTCAGAAAAGAAATATTTCCTGCCAAAACTTATAACAAGTTGAAGATGAAGAAGTTTGGGCCATGCAGAATACTGGAAAAATGGGATTCAGGCAATGCATATGAAGTGGAATTGCCAAGTGGGCTTGACATTTCGCCTATTTTTAACATATCAAATTTAGTGGAATACCATGAGGGAGACAGTACAGAGGCACCAAGTACAGAGTTGTGGAGCATTCCAGCGTCTAACCCAACCACAGACGAGATCGAGGAAATATTAGATACTCGTGAAGGCAGAAGCACCAAGAACAAAAAATATTCTGAATATTTGATCAAGTGGAAGGGCAGACCTGTAGAAGATGCAACTTGGTTGTCAAAAATAGAGGTTGACCGCCTGGGTCTTCCTCTCACAGATCAGAAGTGAGGATCACTTCTCAATCCACCCCGGGTGTCTGATGTAGGAGCATCCGAGGGCAGCAGAGCAATCTTGCATCAACCAAATTTTTCTAAGTGTTTTGCAGAAGAAAAATATGTGTCGCGATATCGCGACAAAAAAAGTGTCACGATATCGTGACCAAAATAGGAGATAGAGATGCGACGGACAGAATGTCGCGAAATCGTGACCAAAGGGAGCGAAGGTGCAAAGGACAGAATGTCGTGAAATCGGGACATGTCACGATTTCGTGACATGTCACAAAATCGTGACCAAAGCAGGGAGCGAAGGTGCGGAGGACAGAATGTCACAAAATCATGACCAAAGCAGGGAGCGAAGGCGCGGAGGACAGAAGGTCACAAAATCATGACCAAAGCAGGGAGCAAAGGCATGGAGGACAGAAGGTCGCGAAATCATGACCAAAGTAGGTAGCAAAGGCGCAGAAGACAACAGGTCATGAAATCACGACCAGAGCAGGGAGCAAAGACGTGAAGGATGGAAGGTCACGAAATCACGACATGTCACGATTTCACGTTCGAAACTAAAGAACAAAGGAGCAATAGTAAAACATCGCGATATCACAATCAAAGCGAAAGCTAGAAGTCATGAAGGAAGCAGGAGAGAGAAAGCATAGAAAGGAATTGTCGTGATATCGCGACATGTCGCGATATCATGACCAAAAGAAAAACACGCACTCCAGGCTTTCATAAATGCATCCCTTCATGCACGGCAAGCTAGCGGTAGTGAAGCAGCAGTCTCAGAGGATTCCAACAAGCATGTCGGCCACTCGCACATGATATCTAGAGACGCATTTATAAGCAACTAGCAACGAAGCAGCAGTTCTAGAAGAAGATCCCGGTGGTTATGGCAGCCAGTCGTGCACCTCACCCAGAGTCTCATCAATGCAACTTTCCAATATTGATCCAGGTGGCAGTTGCAGATCGTGGGAAGTTTGAAAACACAGAGGGTCGGGGCCTCGATAAAAACCCAAGAATTGTAATGAGAAGGGGTTGGCAAAACGACAGATTGTTGTATATTCTTTGTAAATTCTTTCGAAGCTATTGGATAAGAAATTTGGCTCTTGTTTTCCTTGTCTCCTTTACTGTGTTAGTTCTATTCTCCACCACATCCCCTCCTTAATTAGAATAGGAATACCATATTTTAATTTAGAAAACTATAGATATTGTCATTGGGACCTCATATGATACCAAGATCCTTAAGTTAGAAAAAGTCCTAACCATGGTAGAATTTAAGGATTATACCATTGCTAAAGGAATTCAAGGATATTTTGCTTGGTCATATGTTAACATGCCTATTCTAGACCCCTCATTAATCATCCATCATCTGGTTGTCACTCTTGATGCAAAATATATAAAGTAGAAAATACTTAAGATGCACCCTAAAGTCATCCTTTTAGTCAAATAGGAACTTCAAAAGCTCCTTGATATAAATTTAATTAAATCCATAGACTATTTTGATTGGATCTCTATATTTGTCCAAGTTTCCAAAAAATAGAAAGCGCTAAAGTGTACATAGACTTTGAAGACATCAATAAGGCATGTCCCAAATATGACATACCTCTTTCTAACATCGACATGTTTATTGATTTCACAACATGATGTGGAATGTTATCCTTAATGGATGGGTTCTAAGGATACATTCAAATCAATGTAGTTCTTGAGGATAAGTCCAAAGTTGCTTTCATACCTCATGGAAAACCTTCTATTGTCATTTCATACCCTTTGGGATAAATAATGCAAGACACCTACCAATGATCCTTGACCTATTTCTTCCATGATATGTTGCATGATATCATGGAAGACTATGTGGATGACCTTTTTTGTTGATCCATTTATCGATAAAACCATGTTTAAAGACCATAGGCATATTTTTGAGAGAATAAGGGACTAAAACATATTCCTTAAGCCTTGAAAAAAGGTCATGAGATTTATTGTATCCCAATGGAAAATAAAGTTAATCCTAAAAGATGCTACTCCTTAAATGTTAACCCAAATCTAAAGTTTTCAATGTAATTTAATCCATTAGGAGATTCATCTCTCAATTTGATATAAAGTTTCATAATTTACCAAGCTTTTGAGAAAGGACAATTTTCAAATGGGACGATGAATGTCAAGCCATATTTGATTCCCTAAAATTCTATCTCATGTTATCTCTAGTCCTTGTCCCACCTAACCCTCATTGAACCTTGTTGTTATATTTATATCTACCACAAACAATAATTTAGGAGATATGCTATCATAGTATGATGATCAACATAGAGAAATACATATCTTCTATAGTAACCAAACCTTAGTTAACTCTGAAGTTAGATTCATACCCTTAGAAAATCTCTACCTAGCTATAGTGTTCAGGTCCCAAAGGCTTAGACCTTATATTCTTAGCCACATAACCTTTTGTCATTGTAAGGGTAGACCCATCATGATATCTTATGTCTAACCTCACCTTTCAGGAAGAACCACTAAGTGGGTTATTCCTCTTAGTGAATTTGAATTTGAATTTATAAATTAGAAGCATGTAAAAGATCAAGTGATTATTGGCGAGTGAATAGTTTCACTCTTAGAAGCAAGTCAACCTTAAATGATATACTTTATTGATTAGTCAATGTTCAAACTTAATCTAGAAGGATATAAATAAGGCTCTAGGTCCTTATAATTTGATGGTATAATATGCTTCAAAGGAGGAGTAGGAGCCATTTTTTGTCACTCCCTAACAAAAACTAATCATTTATCATTTAATATAAGACTCTCTTGTACTAATAAAACTATAGAATATAAAGCCCTTATCTTAGCAATACATACTACTAGAACCCTCAATATTACAATCCTTTCAATCTTAGGGGATTCTCAGTTGACTGTTAACCAAGTCAATGGTATCTACCAAAATAAATATAACAAACTAAATCTATATAAATAAGTTATCAACAAGTTAATTATTAATTTTGGTAAATCCATCATTGATGCTATCCCTAGATATCATAAACACCATGCCATTACTATGTATTTGGCTAAATATTTGATCCCCTAGAGTTGGATGATTAACAAGCCACCAATGTAATTAGAAAAATTAGAGATCCCACAACTTTAAAATCTATTCAAATCCCTTTAAAGGCATTTTCTTTTGAAGAAACCTCATCCTCTAGTCCTTGGTACAAGGCGTTTATGGTTATTTTAAAGATAACACTTTACCTAATGGTTTGAACCACAATAGCCTTAATAATCTCAAGTAGCAAGCCTATAAATATATCATCATTAGTGTATTCTATACCATTTTATTGTTGATGGCATCTTGCTTAGGTGTTTAGACTATGCTAAAGACCATAAAGTTGTCCAAGAGGCCCATCATGGATACTATAGTGGGGATTTTAGTGGTGTCACTATCACAAACAACCTCCTTAGGATGGGTTGCTATTGGACCTCCATGGAAAAGGATTCTTGAGATATTTCAAGAGGTGTGATAAGTGTCAAAAATATGAAAACCTTATTCATGCCCCTTCCCAATCCCTTAAATACATCACCACACCTTGGTATTTCTCCATATGGAGATTGGACATCATTAGGAAGATAAACCCTATATTTTTATGGACACAAATTTATCATTATAACTACTAAATACTTTACTAAATGAGATGAAGCTATACCTATAGCCTCAATACTTGGAGTACGAGTCTCTAATTTTATCCTTAACTAAATCATAAGTTATTATGGCATCCTTTATATTATTATATCAAACAATAAAATTCCTTATAAGAATAAATATCTCCAAAATATATGTTCTAAATATAATATACAATACAAATGTTCCACCCATTATTATCTTTAAGGCAATAGCCATGAAAAAACCTCTAACAAAACTCTTGTCAAGATCCTTCAAAATCTAGTTAGTAAAACTAGAAGAGATTGACATATTCAACTATTTCAATCCCTTTAGGCATGTCACTCTAGTGTTAGAACACCTACTAGTCCAATGCCTTATACTTTGGTCTATGGAACTAAAACAATCTTCCCCTTTGATAATGAGGTCCCTTTATTGTACATAATATTACAACATACCTTTATAGGATATTAATATCTTATCGCTCACATTAACCAATTGGAATTGCTTGATGAAAAACAAATTCTTGTCATAGAACACCTAAGGGTTTGCCAATAATATGTTTAATAAGCCTATGACAAGAAGATACAATTTATATCCTTTGAAATTTGTGAATTGGTTTTTAAAGAGAACCATAAAAACACTAATTTCAAAACTAAGCTTAGTGGTAAGGTTGAGCCCAATTAGCTAGGTCCATACATCATATTTTCTAAGTATGGATTAGGTGCATATCACTTAACTATGATTTATGGTAAAGAGATTAAAGAACCAATGAACATAATGCATCTTAAAAAATATTTTTTAAAATATAAAATTTTGATTGCTTGCTTTATGATTGCTTGTTTGCATATATTTGCTTATCTCTGCTTGTTATTGGTTGTAGTATAGAGAGTCAAGGATCCATGATGACTTTCAAATAATGATCGTAGTTAGGTTTACTTTTCCTTTCTACTAGATGACTAGTGCAAGTGGATTTTCCCTTGTTTGTTAATGTAAACTATATACCATGACATACATATTTTATCACATTAGAATTTTTTTTAATGATAGTTTATAAAATTGTATGCTTTCTTCCATAATGGCATATGCCTTCAAGACACGATAGGGTACCATTAAACATCATTATTACTTCAAGAATTATCTGCTTTCTTCATCTATTGTCATCATCATTTTCATGACCTGTTAGTCTTGATACTTTTTATCTAAGACTAGGAAGTGAAATACTTATCTATTCACTTATGTACAAAGCATTAGGACTAAAAAATAGCAATATTATCTCATCATATATTTGAATACTATTATATTTACCTAACATCATTATTCTTGTTGGTTTGTACACAAGTTAAGGAATAATTCCCAATAATCATTTCCTCACTCATGAACAAAACATCAAGAATAATGCACTAGTACAAAGTAATGATAAATATAAGCTTCAATAATAACTCTCATCAACATTACATTTAAGATTTTCTATTATAATTCTTGCTACCTTGTAGCCAAGTTACAAAGGGATGGTAAATCCTCTTCCTCTTAGATATAAAACAGTGAGAATCATGGACATAAGCAAGATAAATCCATATTATCTCAAATATTTCATCTTATTAATATTATAAAAATGGATATATTGGCTATCTTAAGGTATAAGGTCAATTGTTCCTAAATATTTCTTAAAAAATTATCCAAAAGGTCTCTCTATGAGGAGCATATTCAAGTCTCCACACTAAAGATCATCATCTAGCTAGAAATTTATACTTAGATTATCTCAATTTATAAAGGTTACTAGTCATGACCATCTCTTTGATGTAGACTAAAAATTGTTGGACAAATATTTTGACTAGTTATTTAAAGGTTTTAAGAATATGTCATGGTATTTGATAATACCATTCTAGGGTTTGGGTGTTTATGGGATCTTACTTCCCATTATACATTTGGGATTTGGGCGTTTTGAAATTTAGAGTGAAAGGATAACTAGCTATGATTGGACCTAAATACTGGTTATATAGGTCCTCGAAAGAGTACCTATGACTAGATGAGGACCCTCGAATTGATACCACTTGTTGTAATTTCTCAATTGAAAATGCCAAGGCTTGAAGTTTGTTATATGGCATATTTAATGTGTGCTACGAAATTAGAGGAATATAATTATTAAAAAGGTATGATGTTGGGGCATTGGCATGTACAATGTTAAAGTAAGAATCATACAATTTTCCCCCAAGCTATTCAATATAAAAGGATTTGAGGGTGTAAGGTTAGAAACTAGGGGATTGAAGGTTTGAGTAAAGTCTATGCTCATGTTTGGTATTGGTGGGAGATTTTTAAGACAATATTGAAAGGTTTGAGCACTAGTGAGAATATAGCTTATGTTTGTCTATTTATTTATAGGACAACTTACATTGACCCATAGTAACTCATTGAGGGGAGGCAAAGTTGGATGACATCTTGAGGATGATGGAAGGTTTTGTACTTCACTATACATATAAGTTGTGATAATTGGAATATTTTTAAGTTGGTATATTAGATTCTATGTATAAGGACCCATGAGATCATTCCATTTGCCTAGATGTTAGTATGTTAGATTTATGTTGTTGAGGGTGGTCCAAAAGTAGCCCTTCCTCAACAGAGGTGGCAAAAGGATCTCTACTATCCCTTAACATGATTTGTATGTCCTCTTTATTTCTATGTAATAAAGAGGATAGGTAATTAAGAGAGTTGAATGTTATTGTTCCTTGTTCATATTGGATGGGAGAGGGAGAATCCAAGGGAGTAGCTCCCTCATATTCTTCTTCTTAGATTATATTTTCAAACATTTTTTGATCTTCTTGGATATCAACCAAGGGGTTAGGGTTGTGAGCTAACTAGTAGGTAACACTTTGAGTGAGTTAGATCTATTTGGCCATGGCTTAGAGAGGAAATGGAATTAAATTTTATTATGTTTTATTTTAGTGTTACTTAAGAAAAGAATAGAATATTATTTTATGCCCTTATATTGCATTCCTCTTATAAACCTATTTGATTGAGGACCTCTCAATATACCTGAACCTTTATAAATACTTTCCATTTTCATACACCCATAGATATGTGGAATAATCTAGTCCTACTGATATACATGATCATACATGAGAGATACCTTAAGGTACATGAAAGATAATGGTATATGGAAGCAACCTCCTAGGTACATGACTCGAGATGGTACATGAGAGGTACTCAAAAACCCTACTTATGACTCCCACTATTCCACCACTATATACTCCTTAGGAGCCTTAAAGTAGTCATGAGACCCTATGTGGGAGGATGGTATCCCATGATCACAATATACCCAATATAGCCCTAAGATTTGTATGATGGTTATTCAAAGAGTTTTAAAAATCAGCAATAGGACTAGCCTCCAGTTTGCTTCTTATTAATATTAATTAATATAATCTAAATAAATACCTTAAATTAAGTGTCCTTGATTAAAGGTGTCATTAATTTTATATTTAATTAGGCTTTGATCAATTTTAAGAATCTTTTAGGACCTGTTGAAGTGTTCTTGTTGAGTTCAAAAAATGTAAGAAGGGGTTCAATATTTCCATCAACAGTGTGAGGAAACCTAAATGCCTCTCACCTGAAATATTAAGGGGGTGTTATGTGATATGATACCTAGAATATTTTTTTGTGAATTTATTTAACAGACACCTATGTTTCCAAGGAGACTAAATGATTTACCTCTTATGATTTAAGACCTAGTTAAAGCCTAATCTATTATAAAATATAGGTGCAATGCAAACAAATGTGTAAGACTACAATTTCTAACCTATATGCCATTTTAACTTATATGATTAAAACAAAATAAAATTTTCTACCATTGGGAAACTCAAGGGTCATATTCATTCTCTAGTGTAGGGAGGACTTTCGTCTCCTTGGTGCAAAGTTGGAAAGCTTAATTTAGGATAAGAATATTTGCAAATTGCAATTGATAGGGCAACACAAGGAAAATATCTCCCATTTGAAAGATGGTCAAACCGTACTATCATTGAGGTCCTAGCTTGTGTTATTAGACCACTAGAAAAATTAAGGATTCAGGTGCATGAAGTTTCAAATAAAAAATGGAGCGTCTCCCACAATGACTAATTTGAGTTGGAAGTGGTATATGGACACTTCAAGTAGATCCAGTTCCCTTCAAATGAGTAAGTAGAAATTAAGCAAGTGCTAGACAATATTTTAGCTTTGTAATGATTCCATATTCTTTCCTTTGTATTCTTTTATGTTTTACCTTTCTAATTATTTTAATTTTAACTCTATGCCCAAGGATGAATACAACGATTCTAAATTATCCTTCAAGCAAGCAAGAAGACCCCTATGAGTTTTTAGAACTATGGTGAGTTCTTCCTACACTCAAATATCCTTGCCTTAGGCATAATTTTAAAAATAAAATTAGAAAGAGGTAAAGCTAATGGGAGGCAAGGAATGAAACATCATATTAGTTTGGGCAAAAAAATTCAATCAAAAGTTTGACACCATTTTTCAAAAAATCTAAAATTTTTGATAAAAGGATTGGCATCATTTTCCAAAAGTCCTAACCAAGGAGGGAAGGTAAAATTTTTGAGAGCCTAAATATAAAAAATATCCAAAAATTTAGAAATTGGTGAAGTATGATAGATGCAAAAAGAGAAAAATATCTAAACGTTCAAAGTTAGAAACATTCCAAAAAGAACAAGAAAAAAGTTCCAAGCTATGAGCCGCAAGAAAATTTTGAAAGATAAAACATTCAAAAGGTTTAGTGGGAGGGCAGAGGAGAAGGATTTCATGAAATAATATCTACAAGATTCCATCTCAACCTTAAAAGTTTAAAATTTTATAATGTAATAAGATAAGAAAACAAATTGACAAATAGTTGATAGCTTGCATCACCTCTGAAGATAAAAGAAGCTAAAGAGATAATAAAAGTTCTCTAGGAAGTGAAGTATAATGAAAAAAGTAGACAACAAGAAAGAAGGGTCATATCAAGTTTTAAGATATAAGTAATGTTGCACAAGCTCCTATAAGGGTATATGAGTTGAACTAATGAGCCATTTACTAAGAAGCATTAAGGGTCACCTACCATCATTATTTAGACTCATTAATACAAGTGGGTGGCATATTAAAGACAAGAGCATGGTAGCCATAGTGGCAACAATCCCAAACCTAAAAATATTGATTGTAGAAGATGTTTCTAAGCACTTTTCTTGATCCCTAGGGTGGTATTTTAATATCCAACAACTCAAAATTGATCTAGAAACCTTGAAAAGTAAAAGGTGATGTAGGGAGGATCATATTAAGGGGTCAATAGAGAACTTTTATCATATTCTCCTATATAAGTTTTATAAGGAAATTTCTCCTTTAGTATTCTATAAATAGTAAAAATTTTAGACATTGTAAAGGATCAATGAGTTGCTTATTCAAGCCTTAAATTGACCACATATGGCTAGAGTCGTCTACTAGCTTCAAATTTTGATATATAACTAAATTTGCCAAAATTGTTGAAAATTTGAAAACTTGGGTATCCTTGAATTTCAACAACCCTTCATGAGATTGGTCAAAAATGAAATTTCTAAAGTAAAAAAACATCCTTTCACTCTTGGGTGTGTACCTCATTATGTATATAGTGTTCAATCAAGATAGAATCACACACTTATCATTTTCTAAATAAAAAATGGATGCCAACATGCTAAAAGCATCCCTTCCACTATCATTAAAAGCTTTGATAATAAATGGAAACTTTGGCTATGAGGTGTCTTGAGTATTACACTCATTATTTAGGAATACCAACTTGTCTTAGATAGCTCTATAGTGTTCAGTCATTCTCTCTAGACTTACCCTATACCCTTAGGTTGTACTTGTAGCATCTTGCAAATGATATGCACATTGACAATGACTCTAAAAATTTTATTTCCTACTCTAACCTCTTGGTCCTAGGTTTCATAGAACTTAGCACATGCTACTACCAATTCATATTAGTTATGAACTTGGGGCACCATATATTGGACCAAAAAACTAGTCCATATCTTTATCCCCAAGGATTCAGGAGTTCTAAGAGTAAATCTTTGAAAAGATTCATCCCTTAGGCTCTTGGTGGTTTTAGATAATATGGGGCCCACTACCCTATCATTTGGATTGCTTACTAACTCAAGGACTATAAATTGGAGAGCTTGACCTTGTGTTTCCCTACCTAAGGTTGAGGGATAGGTTGAAGCTACCCTAAATAAGAAATAATGAACATGTTTACTCTAACCGCTAGCTAGCAGGTGGTGGTAGTCTTCCTCCTTTCCTCTATGGTTACTATTGGCTCCTTTGAGTAATTATACACTTGTAAAATTTCTCTCTTATGGCTTGGATTCTATAAATCTTAGCATTTTGTACTCAAAGAGATATTATTTTCTTGAATTCTTAGGACTTGGTGAGCAATAAATGAAGGCAATATGCCTTTACATAGATTTTATCCTTGAATATTAGGAAACCTACCAACAATAATTTCATGTTACATTAATTCAATATCTCTCTATAAAGTCGATGGGAAGAGGTTACCACCTCTTTAAGCAATAAATTCATGCTATGTAGGAAGAGAATGACATATTTATAGCATTGAATTCATACTACACAAATTCATTCTTCTTCCATGCAAAATTTGCAAGGACCAAGTGCCACATTTATCAATATTCAATAATTAGATGGTGCAAGGGCCTTCCTTTTTTTGGATAATTACAAATATTTTTATTGTCTCAAGGAGCTACTTGTGTTTATTCTTTTAGCAAACAATGTCACCTATTTATGATTTAATTAGATGGCTCATGCTACCTTATATTTGGGTCTTCCTTTGATAAGTCTTGATTGAGGGTTTATCCACTATGTGTCATAATAAATAACATAAAATAAAGGCCTTGAAAATATCTTTACAAGATAGGGAATAATTTTGATATATATATATATATATATATATATATATATAAGAGAAGGTCCCATAGATTGAAAAATTCATGGATTTTCCTTCCTTGATGATCTTATGGTTGCTTCTATTTAGTAAGAAAAGTATCCCCCTAGAATTTAAAGAATCACATGGACCATTGATATTCATAAAATTATGGTTTTATATAGTGCGAGTTATCTTTGTGACTTCACATCTCTGCAAATCTTAAATATATATGATCCCATTAACAAAAGAATACTTTTGATCAAAAATGTGGAATAAGCACCCCAAAAATAATACCCTTTACAAAAAATACTAAAATAGCATTCTAGGTATGATACATATATACAAGGATCCCTTTTTGACTATGATAAAAGGTAAATCCTCAAGTAGATCCCATTGACTAGGGTCAATAATGTATAACCATCAAGCGTTGAGTGCTCAAATGAATTATCCATATTGTAGGAAATAATTATGTAAGGGAAACTCTAAAGGGAATCAAATTTAGCATGATATCATGGTTTACTATTGTCTTCATCCTATTTGAGCACTTGGTTTCCATTATTGAAATTCAAAGGAGTTTCCCTTTAATAAAACCATTTTTAACTATCCTCTAATGCTTTAGCAATTGTTATCTAGTAACTTCTCTCTACTTTTCAAGTTTGAATAGCTTACCCATTCTTATGTTCATGGTGTTATTTTGTTGGAGCTCCAATTTATGAAGTAATTGTAGTATTGGTAACTCTATAAAGATAGAAAATCTTCCTTCTTGTCATAGACTAAGGTGTAAGGTAAACAACCTATGGCTTTCTTTGGAGTAATTCTATTTACCCATAAGGATTTTCTAATATGGAATTTCTATTGTTTTGTATTATTTGAACCAATCCGCTTCAAAATACTAATTAGACTCTTATTAGTTCATTTTTCTAGACCATTCTCCTAAGGATAGTAGTTTACATAATACTTCAACTGTATGCCATACTAGATGTTATACTCGATAATTTTAGCCCTAGTGAATTTGTTTGTATTATCTATGATGATGGTGTTTGGGATATCAAATTTGGTTATAATCTCCTCCAAAAAATTAATGATTACTTTTGTTCATTTGGTGAAATAATCAAAAATAGTGAGAATCTACTTATGACCCACACTTTGTGGTAGGTTAATTATGCCAATTAAATCTAATCACCATTGAAATAATGACTCATTTGTTGCTAAATGATTCAAAGGCATGAGAAAATTCCTCTTCTTCCTAGTGAAGAACTTGTAATTGTCACATTTCCTTACCCACTAGTGACTATAGTGAAGATCCACTACAATGGGTAAATCCTACCTCTACAAGAAATGGCCAACACCTCTACTAATTATAAATTAGTTGAATCCAAAAGACTATCTAGAATGTAGCCAAGGAAGAATAACCACTATTAACTAATACAAAAACTAAAGCTCCCTTCACCATATGATCCAATTGAACCATCAAACCAATTCATAACTAGTCATGAGACCTTTTCAATGGTAGATAAGAAGAGCATTGGAAAAAGAAGTGATTTTGGATATCTTTCAATGATCGCTAATAGGATACTACTTTTAATAAGGCTCTACAAAATCTAGCTGAAGGGGATCCACGACCTATCCTGACTCCATGTTCTTGGGTGACTGGATGGGAGGAAAGACGAGGGTCACTTGGAGATCTAGTAGGATGTGATAGGGAAATATCAAAGGGTACAAGAGAAGAAGGCACCCAGCCAATCAGGCACCATATCCTCACAAATAGAAGGCGGTACCCACTACCTCTACAAAATGCATTGAAGGGAATCTTCACCAAGGTAACTTACCAAGAGTGTGGGTAGACCTATAATCAACCATTAGAATCATCAAACCAATCCAAAGTAAATAAATGTAAGAGAAGGATGATGATCTAGTTCCAAACATGGTACCCCACAACTGGATGTAGTTCCATAAGTAGTAGCTAAAGCATTAAAGCAATGATAGATATAACAACATAAGGTAAAATACATGATATAATACCTTAATGATGAGTGATAACACATGTATAAGCAAGGGTATTTTCCACATCAAAATCCAACTACAGATCTCTAGATCTTCTATATCATTCAATGTCAACTAGCCTAGGCAAATTTTGAATTCAAATTTTAAAATTTTGCATGAATTTTTGGGAGGATTTCTCCCACTTCTTATAAATATCTCTCTTTTTCTCATTGTAAATCATCAAAAATCCACTCATTCTTCCAAAGGCTACTTTTTTCTTCATTTCCTCCCTTGTATTGGCTTGGCTTGAGCCTTGCATAGCCAGATGAGGAGTTTCTAAACCTATTTTATTTGCATGTATTTAAATCAAAGTTTGCACTAATAAATAATTTATGACAAATTATGAAATCCCTCTCCTGGTTTTGGTGCAGGTGTTATGTTTTAATGCATGTTGTTGGAGGGACCTGTGTTCCTCATGCACTATCTTCTATTGTGCATGTGTTCACTCAATCCACTATGGCACACGATGGTATTATTAGATCTTTTGCATATCACCACCCTTTGATATACTAGGTAAATTTCACTTTCTGTAATTTATATTCTACATTGTTTAATTTTTTATTTCCTTTTCCTTTTCCTTGAAGAAGTTAATTAGAGTAGGTTAGCATAGTACATGGAAGACAAGTATCAAATATAAAACCCTAGAGGTTGTCCGATGGGACCTCATACCATGCTCCCAAAAATTTCTTAGGACCGGTGCCCCCCTTCACGAGGTGTAGGACACCAGACACACCCGCTTGAGGAGACAAAGGATAAAGCCACAACTACAAGGGTTGAGTTATTATAACCTTAAGCCACAAGGAATCCAAATTTTGGGACCCAGTTCCTTGTCAATATTTCCACAAAAATATCATACAATTATCAACAATAGTCTCTACATAGTTTTCATAGTCTAAAAAAGTTCCATAGCTTCAATAGAGTCGAAAGTTGCAAGTGAGTACTAAAAATATCTAGTCTACAATTGGTATCAATTAACCAAAAAATTAACCTATTTTGCAAGACAATATCAGTAAAAAAAATAGTTTATAAGGGAAGCATTTATCAGTTGTTATTATGAGTGTAGAAATACCCAGTCCACAACTCGGTAGTTTTATGTAATAAATAATAGTTCAAAATGCAAGTTATTATCAATAATAAAAAATATATATAGAGGAGATCGCTATCACTTGCTAGTTTGGATGTAAAAAAACCTAGTCCAGAGTTGAACAATGTTCTACATAAGAAAAAAGTATACCATAGAGTAGGCTATTATTAGTTGCTAGGATTTCAAAGTCTACAAATTGTTAATAGTTTTTGAGTGCCAAAAAAAAAGAAACAAGTTGTAGATTAGGCCATTATCAGTTGCTAAAAGTGCATAGTTTTCAAGTTGTTAATGATTATTAAGCTAAGTGAAAAAAGAATAAAAATTCCATAGAGCAGGTTTTCATCAATTATTAAAAGTACATAGTCTACAAGTCATTAACAATTGTTAAGCTAAATGCAAAAGAAGAACAAGAAAGTCTATAGAGTAGATCATTATCAATTATAGTAAGAACACAGTCTGTAGGATGTTAATAGTTGCTAGTTGAGTACAAATATCTGTTAGTCAGGATAAGAAAATTAGTTATAATATTTTTTTGAAGAAAATTTATAGATTTAATTGATTAATTTGAAGGAATAAAAGAGACTTGAGGAACTTTATTTTTAATAATTGAAAGAATAGAAGAGACTTGAGGAATTTTATTTTTAAAATTTTAAGTTATAAAATTATTTGGGTTTGAGGACATGGAGTTGCCAATATTCTTTGGAATAGATGATATTGATGTTCGAGAATGGTGGATGAAGTTTAGATCTCTATATTTAGATGATGATTATTAGCAAGCCTACATTGGTATATTTTTATACAAAGAAGTTCTTTATTGGTGGATAAGTTTTGTTAAGAAAAACAATATTACAATTGGAACAAAATGAAGCAAGTGTTTTTCAGTAAATGGGACCTATAAAGAAATAAATAGTTTAAAGGTCGCCATCAAAGGCTATGAAAAATAAATAAAAAACCCTCAAAATATTTATCAAGGGCACACAATTTGAAGGAGAGAGATATCAAAATTTTGAAAACTTGAAGCTTTCTATGGATAAGTACATTTTGCATGCTAATTTTCATGTCATTAAGATGAATGAAGTGGATATTGTTCTTGGATATCCTTGATTGGAAACCTTAGGTACTATTAATATTAATATGCAAAAGAAATTTATGAAGTTATGGTATCAAAAAAAGAAAATAACATTGCAAGTTATATATCAGATCAAGTAAGGAATAGGGGAAAACTAAGAAGCTATTGCAATGAAACAAATTGAGGAAGAAGCATAAAAACATGAAACATAATCCAAGGAAGAAGTAGCAACAACAAATTCCATAGAAGAAACAACAACAACAAAATTTGTAGAAAAACAATAGCAAAATACAATAAAGACATAAAAGAATATAAGGACACATCAAATTAAGGGTACAATAGAGAACATACAAAATAATTTAAAATAGAGGATCAAAATGTGGAGGAGACAAAGAAGCTTGAACATCAGGTTAATGTTGTAGGATATCGCCATCCACACCATTGGGAGTGAAAATAATCTTGGAGGCATGGCTTAAGGCAATAATATTATGGTTCTACATGGAATTAGAACTACACCAACCATGACAATGTTTGGTTAAGAAAGCATAGTGACTCTGGTTTTTAAAGTGGTGTAGCAGCATCAAGGAATAAATGGACCCATTATCTAAATTACCAAAGTAGAGCAATAGAGGCATGGAGCCAATAAAATAGTCTTAGATACTCAAGTGGCAAAAGCAAACAAGTATGGATGAAAAATATTGTTATTTATTGTTAGGAGAAAGATACCTCCAACACATGGAACCAAGGGATTACTTCCAAAATTTCAAATGGTATAATTGCATATCGACACCAAAAAAAACCACTACCAATCTATAGTAAATTGATAACATATTCCATTGATTTCATTTGTATAAATACAATGTAAAATGCTATGAATAGCTTGAAACAATATGATAACCAAATGCTAACTGAAGCTAACAATAGCAAACAACATAGTTGTTGTTACTAACAAATAGCTAGCGAATAAAATATGCACATTGGCTTCTAGATTCTACTAACTATGCGTGCACTAAATTATAATCTAATAATGTAATAATAAAATAATACTATAGCCTAACATCCCCCTCTTATTACATTATTGGATGTACATAGAGAGTTACGAAACAACTCAATTTTGATATATGCAAGTGCCTTAGGGAAGATATCTACAACCTGTTCATTGGTGGGAATGTACTGGAGCTGAATCTTGTGCTTTGGAACTTCATATTGAATAAAGTGAAATTAAGTATCAATATGCTTTGTTCATTCATGGAAAACTAGATTCTTGATGAGTTTCAAAACACCTTGGTTATCGCAATTCAAGTGTATTGGAATATTTTTTGGAAGACCCATACTTGAAATAATACAACATAACCATATCGTCTCACACACTGCTCCTTATTCTACGTGATATTCTACCTCTGTAGATGAAAGTGCAACAACTTGATGCTTCTTGTTGTACCAAGAGACATAACCAGATCTAATATGAAATATGTATCTTGACGTTGATTTTCTATCATCTATAGATCTGGCATAATGTGAGTCCGTGTATCCTTGCAAGAAGAACATATCGTTATTCTTATAATCGAGGCCATATTTTGGTATGCCATAGACATAGTGAAGAACTCACTTTACTGCCTTCCAATGACTGAATTTAGGTTCTTGCATGAACCTTAAAATATAGCTTACAATAAATTGGATATCCATCATGGTATTCGTCAGATATATGAGACTCCCAATCAAGTGTCGTTAGAGTTCCATCTACATGAGGATATTTTTTGTATCGAGATACTTGTAACCAAGTTTCCATTGGATTTTCTTTGGGCTTACAATCTATCATTCGATATTTTTCAATTAATGTCTTGGTATAATTCATTTGTGTAACCCTGATGTGGTTCTTTTTCTACACAATTTCTAAGCCAAGATAATAATGGATAAGTCCTAGATCTATCATTTCAAATGACTTTTTCAAGATACCCTTCACTACTGCAATCATCCCTTCACAACTTCCAATGATGATCATCAACATAGAGCACAAGGATCACTATTTTAGAACTAACTTTATTGAAATAGAGATTGGCATGTGATGGACTTCTCTTGAAACCATGCTATATAAGGTTATTATCAATCTTTATGTACCAAGCTCTTGAAGCTTATTTCAACCCATACAAGGACTTTATCAGTTTGCACACTTTGTGTTCTTATCCTTGTATAACAAATCCTTCTGGTTGATTATTGTACACTTATTTTAAATTACCATTTAATAAAGCACTATTCACATCCATCTGATGAAGCTTCCATCTAAACTGTGCTACCATTGCACAACGTACACAAATGGTAGTCATTTTTGTAGTTGGTGCAAATGTCTCTTCATAGTCCATGCCTTCTTTTTGAGAATAGCCCTTTGCAACAAGACAATATTTATGCTTATCAATAGTTCCATTTACCTTATACTTGATTTTATATACCCATTTGTAGCAAATGGTTTCTTTTTAGTAGGTAAATCAACTAACTCCCATGTTTTATTCTTTATAAGAGATATATTTTTAGCATCCATAGCTACCTTCCATTGAGGCACACTAAGGGCTTCTTGCACTGAAGTTGGTTCATGCTCTACAACTGTAGTCATGAAACTTCAATCTTTCTCTTCACTCATGTCTTCTTCTTCTTCATCATCTTCAGCTTATTCTCTTTCTTGATAAGACATACTTTGAGTACGTGGCCGATCTAAAGTGAGATCAGGTGGTGCATCTAATTTTGCATCTCTAATAGTACTAGTATACCATTTTGTAGTTTTTTTCTATTTTTAATGAGTCCTTGCCTTAGGTTCCTCAAAATCTAGGTATATAGCAGGAGATGTATCTTTGCTAGTTTTTTGTGTATCCAACTTGGAAGCTTCGTCGAATACCACATCTCGACTTATATGAATATTCTTGGTTTTAGGGTCAATCAATTGATACCCCTTGGATTCTTCATCATAACCAAGAAAAATACATTACAGAGTTTTCTCATCTAACTTGTGCCTTTTCATCTTTGGAATGTGCATGAAGGCTTTGCATCCAAATATCCTTATATGAGAAATTAAGGGTTATATTCCACTCCATTCTTCTTGTGGTGTGACTCCTTGAAGAGTTTTTTTTGGTGCTCTATTCAAGAGATACACTGCAATAGTGTCAAATTCTACCCAATATTATTACGCAATATGTGCCCCTGTGAGAATACATCAAACCATATCCATGATGGAAAAATTACTCCTTTTAGTAACTACATTTTGCTAAGGGATATAGGTTATAGTAAGGTATATTTTTATCCTATGTTTAGTGAGATATTTTTAAAAATAATTGGAGGTAAATTCCCCCCGTCAATCTGAGTGGACGGCCTTGATTGAACATCCTGATTCTTTCTCAACATGCTTCTAAAACTAATAAAAATAGGAGAATGCATTTGACCTTAGTTGTAGAAAGAAAACATACATTTTTTTGGAGTAATCATCAAAAAACAACTGAAAGTACTTCTTTCCACCACAACTGTTTGTCATTGGTGCATAGATTGGTGTGTATCAACTCCAATGGTCTTGTGGCTCTTGAAGAGCTCAATTCAAAGGGTACTCAGTGTTGCTATCCTGCTAAGAAATCCAAGCATACAGGTAAATTATGGGAAAGGTTTGGTAGACCTAACACCATATCATGCTTACTCAATTCAAGTAGATAGCCTGAACTTAGATGCCCATACCATTTGTGCCATAGGGAAGTAGCTTCTTTGGAGTTAGCAGCCATAGTAGAATGAGGAGTATAGATAGAATCTAATACAAACAAACCATATTTGTAGGAGATATGTTTACCCTTCTTGGTAATGTAGCAACACTTTTAGCCATTAACAAATTTGAAGACAACCACCATATGTTTATCCAAAATTTGAGGCATGGACAACAAGTTGTTGGCCAATCCTAACATATAGGACCTTTTCAATTTGGCATTTTCCATCAAAAATAGTTACTAAAACATTACCTTATCCTTGAACTTGATAGGTCTTATCATCGGTAATTATTACCGGTTTGCCTTATTTTGTCTCAAATGAGTCAAACCACTTTTTATCACCAGTCATGTGTTTGTTGGAACCAGAATCAATATACCAAACATTATATTTTTGTTTAGGATTTGTTTGAGTCATGAGCACCTTGTGTGCCCTCTCAGAATATGAATTTGATTTTTCAATAACAACATTTCCCTTTTGTTGTCTATTTTACCTTCATGGTGTGTTTTGGCCTTTTTCTATTCTGGTTGCTTGTTCTTGTCACTTTTGTTGAACCAACACTTTTTGGTGTTATGATTTTCCATATTATAAATATGGTAGTACCTCTTCTATTTTTGAGGTGTATTTTATGAGGAATTGGTGTTTGAACCTTTAGAGGAAGATCCTTTCTTAAATTAACCTTTTTGCTTAGCACCAGATTTCTTAGTAAACAATGCTTTGTTGGACACTTCATCTCTTTGGTTGTTATCTACTTTGTGTTGTTGAAGCAAATTAACTAACTCTTTAAAAGATACTTGTCTATTAGACACTTGAAGGGAAGTTACCATAATTAAAATGAATCTATAAAAGCTCTCAAAATGATTGAGGTTAAGAGTTTATCTTCTAATTTCTCACCCATTGCATGCATCTTAGCTCTTAGTTCTACAACTCTGCAAAGAAACACTTCTACACTTTCTCCATTTTTTATGCTAAGAGTGTGAAATTGGGATTGAAGGTTAAGTATTGTGGCTTGATTCCTTCACTCATATATTATGGATAATGTATCACATGCATATTTTGTGTGCTCCTTTTCATAAATGTGTAGTTTAACTTCATCAGTAGTGGCAAGAATTATGATCATCAATGCTCTCGCATTAGCATCATTATATGCTTCTTGTTTATCATCTATTGTATTTGGGAATTTGAATTTTCCAGTCACAACATCCTACATCTTTTCAACCTACATTATTGCTCTCATCTTTGTTTTCCATGGAGCAAAATTTAGACCTTTGAGTAGTTGTGAATCTGACAAGTATGCTTTTGCAATGGCCATTGTGAGGGTTCCTTATAACACCAAATGGTCCTCCTTTTTTTATAGCACTTAAAGAAAAATTGAAAGGGATTCACTTTATCTTTGACACCTACTTAAAAACCCTTTCGCATACGTAGGGCACCGAGTCCCTTATATACTTGGAAGAATTTTTAATTTGAGGTTTTACGCCAAACAATAGTAGTGAATGGGGTAATAATAGAGTGAATATCAAAAATTGGCTTTCCTTATTTCTCCCCATTAATTTATAGGGAAAGCAGCCCATATGTTGTTGTTGCAACTATATTAGGCGTTAGATATAGTAGCCCAAAGCATGACAACATCACTTGTAAGTGTGGGCCAGAGGTACCATAAATACTGAACACTGCTTGTGCCATAAATTGCACAAAAATAGATATAAATTTGGGGTCTTTTGCTACCACAGTATGTATTTTTGTTAATGCATAAAAAAAAAATTAAATGCATTCATAAATCCATTTTTGCCCACAATTTTTTTATTTTTGAAGGTGTCAAATTCCATCGAAAAAGCACCTTTTACAATGCCAATTTTTCACAATATATTTGCAATAATTGTTTTGATTTGCAAAATTATATTCACTAGATTTTTTTGCTTTGCCTTTGTTTTGAGTTTGATTTGCAAAAAACAACAAAATTTTGTGTTTTTGTTTTGCAAAAAATAACAAGGTTTTGTGCCAATTGTGTAGCCCTCATTTGAATTTTGATTCACCTTAATGTTTGAAAAAAATCAACTCAAGTTTGTTTGATTTATCTGAGTTTTGTTTTGCAAAAACATAATGTTGCTTCCTTTGTTTTTGTTTTGAGGTAGCACCTTTGATTTTGATTTGGAGTGCTACATTACTCAAAATAATGTGCATAAAAGTTTGAAAATTAATCAAATTAATAAAATCAAATAATCAATTAATTAACTAATTAAAACAATAATTAATTAATTAATTAACTAATTAATAATAAAAAATTATTTAATAAATTAATTTAAATAATTTTAAAAAACTTAAAAAAATGCACATTTAAAAAAAATGTTTTTTGTACCTGCAATGCCACCAATTGGTGCGATCATCAATGGGCGCAAATTTAAAGGTAGGTCAAAAGTACATCGAACGTAGCACATAGGCACGATCAACGATGGTGGCCAATAGAATGCACACACCCCAATGCAAACACAACACTATCAAACAAAGTCAACCGACAGTGCGGGTAAGCCTCCAGTAAACAGCTCATTGAGTGAGGATATGCATGCTGGCATATATAAATTCTTCATAGCTCCCACTCGCAGTGAATGTGGGACAAAAAGAAATTGCCCACATAAAAATGAACTTTACACATACGATTAAAAACAACACCCAATGAGATTTGAACCTACGATCGGTCGGAGAGCAAACACCTTATCTTCGAGAGTCTAACTGGGCGGACTGAGAAGCTCATCGATATGAATGAAACATAATCATATATTTAAATCTCGACACCCCACTACCTTCCCTCATACAATAAATGACTCACATCCTTCAAATCAAAAACTACCACTTGGCACGATTAGGGAGACCGATCAAACCTTAGGCATAAGGTTAATTATTTTTTTCATTTGCCATTGTGATTTCTTCTGTAATTGATTTTTTTTGTTTTTTTATTTATTTTTAGTTGTCCATTGATCTACATGCGATCAAGTAGACTTAACGAGTTTCTCCAGATGTCTGTGCATAGATTTGTGGTAGATCAGGGTAGTCTGAGCCACAGTAGACCAGACCAGCCTGAGTTCTGAGGTTGTTCGTAGACTGCGCGGGCCTATACGGATACCACATAGGAGCTACCACTTCTAGGGCTACATGACTCTTGTGGTTGCATGGCTTTGTAACTCTGCGATGCGATCCTATTGTGATGTGGTCCAGTAGTTGTGTGGCCCTCTAGGTATATGATTTATTGCTACGAGGGAGGCCGAATGAGCCTTTGTGCCTTGATTTTTTTGTTGTTGTTATCAAAGGAATAGTGGGTTAGCAAAGAAACAGGGTAACATTAGAGTGGACCAGAATCACATAAAGAAACAAAAGGTAGTTCCTTGATAATGATGCTTTTGTCTTTATAGAATCTACCATCTATGCTCAACTACAAGCTTACCAAGATGAGCACACATAAACTGGTAGAGGCTAGATGTAGGAAAAAAAAACATTTCAAACCATCTGCTCTGATATCAATATAATAAATTGATCACATATTCCATTTATTTCATTTGTATAAATACAATGTAAAACGCTATGAATATCTTGAAATAATATGCTAATTGAATTCTAACTGAATCTAACAATAGCAAACGATATATTTGTTGTTACTAACAAATAGCTAACAAATTAAATATGCACGTTGGCTTCCAGATGCTACTAACTATGTGTGCACTACATTATAATTTAATAATGTAATAATAAACTAAGCCTATAGCCTAACACAATCAAATTTTCACTAGGATGGATGGATGATAAATATTGGTACCAGTTCACAACAAGGCTCAAAGGATCATATTATTTAGTTTCTTCTTATGTTTCAAGGATGAAATATTTTTAGCGAACATGGAATATTATGTACCCATTATAGAAATTTTGCATTATAATATTGTACTTGATATTTATATTAACATTCAAAACCCACTCGGTATGAGGGGACCATGGCCCCTCATAAAACATGTGTAAACTCATTGAAAAATATTAATATTATAATAGATGTAATTATCCCACATGTAAGGATAAGTATTAGTGGTAGGTAGTTGAGCATTATATAATGTGGGAAACTACTCATAGAGATGGGAGAAGAATATTGTAATGGTGAGATATCATATTGAGATACATTAAGAAGTGGCTTCCTTCCAATAAAGAACATTGTACGGTGTTTCCCTACCTCAAGGTTTTGGTTTATAATTTAAAACATATTGGAGTAAATTATTTATTTATATGTATTATTGTGAAATTTTTATTATGCTTAAGATATCATTTATCACATTTTTCTTGAGTGCCCTTTTTCCTTGACTGTCCTAAGTGGGGTTTTTTAGGCCTTCAATATATCCTGGGTTAAACCAGCCAATGTACTTGATTTGTTCGTCCAGTGGCCTTACCCATTTTCAAGCCAAAGACTTAGATACATGTGGAAAATTTATCTCAATCACTATCTTTGGCAGGTGTGGTTAGAAAGGAACCATAGAGTCTTTAATGAGTCTATCCATGATCATCAAACTATCATTGCCAGGATCCTATCCTTTACCAATGAGAATGTGAACCTTATCCCTTTTGATAGTCGTAAACCTCATTTTCAAGAGACCACGATTTCTCAATATTTAAGCTTAACCTTTTTAGATGAGTCTTTGCCTAGGGTAGTCAACCCCAGAGCCAATGTTAAGTGGTCCCCACCTCCTACGGGTTGGTTTAATCTTAATTTTGATGGAGTAGCTAAGGACAATTCTGGCAGAGCAGGCACTGACGACATTATGTGAGATCATAATGGGAATATGATGCTTGCATTTTCTAAATATTTGGGAACAAGGACGAACAACGAAGCTAAAGCTAGAGCTATGTGGAGAGGCCTTCAAATGACTCAAGACTTAGAAGGCAATTTGATTGTAGAAGGAGACTCTATGCATGTTATAAATCTCCTCAATAATTGGATCATACCTCCTTGGAGGATTAAAAGAATTGTTGAAGATGCTAGGATCCTTTTCCAGGGAAGACAGGACAAAAAAGCCCAACATGTCTTTCGAGAAGCTAACAAAATTACTGATAAGCTGACCAATTTGGGTGTCGATGGTGAAGAACTTTTTAAATGGGAACACGGTATCCCGAGAAAAGTAGAGGAGCTTATTCAACAAGAATTCCAAGAATGATAGTCAAATTTACCAACACGGAAGGCACTGTAAGTTTGAAGGCTAGGAGTATTCCCTCCTCTATTTTGAAATGGACTCATAATAAAAATTATTCTAACTGTCAGTCTTCGTGGATGCTGCATGGAAATACCACAAAGACTAATGGGGATAGTCACATGTCAAATAACATGGCTCCTAGTCATCTTAGTAATTTGAGGTTGGTTGATAATCACAGGGTATGAAAGAAACGATAATATAAGACTTCGAACCAGAGCCATGTGGACCACCAAATAGCCATCACCATAAATCTAGCCAGTAGGTTCACTTCTCCAAGGCTGATTGGCCAAGACGAGATGTGGTCCCAAAGCATGTCATATACGGAAGAAATCAATTACCAAAGAATTATTAAGAGTAACTATCAATACAAAGCTTGTGGGAGTTTTTTCAGTACTCTATTATGTGTGTCTGTAGCTTTTTGTTTCTCCACTATTTCAAGGAAGGGATTCATGTCTGTTTCTTTTTTGTAATTATGATGCAGGTGTGTTTTCTCGAGGTATACCCAAAATGTTGTATGGGAAGTTTCTTTTTGATAATAGGCTATGTGCCTTACCGGATGTAATGGATTTGGTGGCATGTAGATTTTACATATATAAGATCCTTAGTAAGGACATGTTCATCAACAGCCCTGGGCTGATTTTTGTAAAAGGTTTTTTTTTTTAATTTGTGGAAAACATCCCAAAAGGGATGCCACTTTCGGGTAAGACTCAAGGATGTAGGGTATCCATTCCGCCAAAAATGCCCAGGACTCGGACCTGGCCTACCACATTTGACACACTCAAGGAGCAAACAAACACACAAACCCAATTAAAAATAAGCAAATAACAACAAAAATAATAAAATAAAATAAAAAACATGCTCCTTGAGTGTGTCAAAAACAAAAGCACAACCAAACACACACAATAAGATAAAAGAAACCACAACATAAACCACATAGAAAAACACAAGAAACACATAACAAAACACAAACAATACAAAAACAACAAAACACTACAAAGACATAACCCAAACAAAAACAAGAAAAATAAACACAACCAAAACCTAAAAAATTAAAAAATAAAAATAAAAAACAACCAACAATAGACAATAAAAAAAAAAACAAAAATATAGAAAACACTCACCCATAAAAACACGAAATAACACAAACAAAGAGAAACCCAAGAACAAGAACGAAAAAACACAAGAACAATAACAAAAAACATAAAAAAAAAAAAAACAACAAAAACACAAGAACAACAAAAAACAACACAAAGAACACAAAAACAAAACAAAATAAAAAAACCCACCCACCTTAAAAAACTAAACAAAAAAAACAAAAAGGAAAAAAGAAATAAAAAATGAACAAAACAAAGACCTATCTAGACCAGAAGACTATTAAGGCAAGAATCAACAGAGGAAACAAAATAAATAATAGAATGAGCTAGGGAACTAAAAAAAACTGAATGAACCAAAGAGAAGCAAAAAAAAAACAAGAAGAAACTAGGTACCTTCAGAACTGGAGCCATCCAAAGAAATTATAGAAAGAAGAGCTTCCCTAATTTGAGAAGCCCAACCATATAGGAGGGTGGCCATAACAAGTAAGATCACCTTTGTCCAAAGCCCAATTAGCTAAAGCATCAACACTCTTGTTTTGATCTCTGACCACATGATTGTAATAAACTTTCAAAAATCCCATCTGGATTAACCGAATCTTCTCAATAATTCTTTTTATTCTCCAATCCACCTTATGATTCTTAGAAGGATTCTTCAAGAGATTAATCATAAGTTGAGAGTCAGACTCAACTAACACCTTTTCCCATCCAACCTTAGTAGCCTCCTGAAGACCTCTGAGGATACCATACCCCTCAATAATGTTATTGGAAATAATACCCAAATTCTCAGCAAAAGTAAAAACCAGGGAGCCATCTGAAAGTCTACCAATTCCTCCCACACTGGCTTTTCCAAGGTTCCCTCTAGAGGCTCCATCAGTATTGACTTTTCCAAAATCCTTAGGAGGATGTTGCCAATTTCTATTCCTATCCAATTTACTAATACTCACATTCCATTTAAGATGGTTGCCCTTAGAAGGTTTAATATTCAATATTTGCATCACTTGATCCCATATTTGGTGGGATTTTTGGGGGTGATTAAGGAGATGATGGAATGATTCAACTAAGTTGGCTATGGTCTTTTGCAAAATATAGTGAATATCCTTCCTATCTTGATTAAAAATTCAGTTGTTCCTTTCATTCCAAATATTCCAAAGAAGAATGGTAGAACCCATCCAAACTAATTGCCTAATAAAATGATCAATACCCTCTTGATTAAGCCAATCCCTCCAAAGTCTGTTCAAAAGTAAAAAAATTGGACCACTGTAAGCCAAGTAAAGTGGCCATTCTCCTCCATAGCTCAGATGCTAAAGTACACTCAATAAAAATATGGTTGATATTTTCTACATTCTCTTCACACATTTCACATCTAAAAGGGCCATGAAAACCACACTTCATAAGTTGCTCACCAGTAAGCACCCTACGATGCAATAAAAGCCAATTAAAGAACCTCACCTTAGGCCAGAGCTTTTGAGCCCACAATTGAGAAAAGATGTTAGAAGAATGGTTGGGATTATTGTGGCATAAGGTCAAATAACCTTGAGCAACTGAATACTCACCCTTAGTAGTGTTGTTCCATTCAAAACAATCTTTTTCATGGGACCAAGAGAGGGATCTCATATGAAGGATGCCTTGGATATCTTGTCTTTGCCTTTTTGGGATTTGAATAGGTCAGTCCTCAATAGGGATCCAATATCTACCAACCTTTGAATTACCAGTATGGTACCAACAGTAATTAACCACCTTTATCCAATTAGCTCGGTGAAGCTCCTCCATCCAAGGCCTCCAATCGGGAAACTGAGTTATCAAAGGCTTGTGACCATCCCAAGAATATGTCCAAAAATTTGCATGTTGACCATTATGAATGATCCAAAATAATTTTTTCTTTATCAAATCCTCACCAGTATTAAGAACTGCTAAAATGGGAGAACCTTTGGTAGGAAGTTGATAGCGAACAAGGTCTTCAGGACTTTTGTTCTCAGCATATTTAGCACGAAGATTATTGGCCCAAAGAGCATTGGGGTTATGCAACATCCTCTAATATAATTTAGCAGCTAAAGCTTTGTTGTTATTAATTGAAGACCGTAAACCTAAACCCCCTTCACTCTTAGGAAGACATAAAGTATCCCATTTCACCAAGGCCCATTTTCTTTTCTCCTTAGTACCACTCCAAAGGAAACGATGACTGATTTGATCCAATTCTCGAAGAACAACCTTTGGAATATTCAAAACGAAAGAAACATAAATAGGAATAGCTTGAAGGACTGATTTTACCAAGGTGATTCTACCCCCATAAGAAAGCCACTTGTTGGTCCACTTTCCAATTTTCTTCTTGAATTTGTCCAACAACCAATTCCAATATTTATTTTTATGCCTTTGAATATTTATGGGAATACCTAAATAAGTGATTGGAAGAGAGGTCTTCTTATATCTTAGCTTATCCAAGACCATGGATTCCTGTCTAGCAGAGCAGTGAAAGAAAATAACTTTAGATTTGTCTTCATTGATCAACTACCTAGTAGCCTTAGAAAAACAACTAATGATTTGCTTAATATTAGAAGCTTCCTTAACTGTAGCTTTACCTAAAATAGTAGAGTCATCCACAAATTGAAGATGAGAGATAGGTCTAGCTCCATGAACAATGGTAACTCCCTCAAGGGTTTTTTTTTTCCCTATTTTTGGTTATAGTCCTACCCAAGCATTCAACAAGAATGATGAATAAATAAGGGGATAGCGGGTCACCTTGCCTAATACCTCTGGAAGCTGGGAAAGACTGAGAAGGCCTACCATTGATAAGAACTAAGTAGGAAATTGAAGAGATACATCCCATAATCCAATCCATCCAATCCTTAGAGAAACCAAATTGCCTCAAAACTTTGATAAGGAAGTGCCAATCCACTCTGTCATAAGCTTTGGATAAGTCTAACCGAACGAACATGGAAGGAGAATTTTGCATATCCATGGAATGGATGGCTTCCTGAGCAAGAACTATCTCATATGCTATTTTACGTCCTTCCACATAACCCTCTTGCTTTGGGGAAATAATCTTATACAAAAGAGGCTTCAACCTTTCTGCCATGATTTTAGTAATGATTTTGAGAAGAACATTACATAAAGCAATAGGTCTAAAAGCTGAGATATGATCAACCTATTGAGATTTTGGAACAAGAGTAATATAAGTTTTATTGATAACCTTCAAAATTTCTTTGTCTTTCTTGGCTTCTTCCACCACCTCTAATAAATAAACATGAAGGACATCCCATAACTCTTGGTAGAACTCAATAGGAAAACCATCAGGACCTGGGGTTTTCCCTTTTTTCATTTTAAAAACTACTTTTTGAAGCTCATTGATAGTAACAGGAGCAGTCAAAATAGAGCTATCCTCAGAAGTGATAAGAGAAGGGATTGCTTGAAGAACATTATATTGTGAAGTCGAGTCAAGGGGAGTAGCAGCAAAAATATTGGAAAAGTAATCAACAACAATAGAGTTCATGCCATCCCAAGTATAAAAAACATCTCCAAAATCTGATTTTAAGGAAGAAATAAAGTTGTGAGATCTTCAAGCTAGAAGAGATTTATGGAAAAAATTTGTGTTTCGATCTCCTTCATTGAGCCATTGAATTCTAGATTTTTGCTTCCATGAGATTTCTTCTCTTTTTTCCCATTCCTCTAATTGAGTTGTGAGTTTAATTTCATCTGCACTTCTCTTCTCTGTGAGGCCATCTAAAAGGATTTTCTTATTCAAATTTTCAAGATGAGCAATAACTTCATGTTTTTTTATGAACATCCCCAAACTCTTTCCAGTTCCAAGTCTTGATTTTGGATTTAATGTATTGCAGTATTTTGACAAAACAAAACATCTTAGTCCCATGCCTAGGTTTACCTTCCTTCCACCATTGTTGTACATGAGGTCTGAAGGAAATGTCTCTAAGCCACATTAATTGAAAACAAAAAGGAGAGAAACTCACATTGGTTTTCCACATTTCCACCATGACTGGCCAATGATCCGAACCAACATTATTAAGAGTATTCACTTTAGGAATGTGACCATGGATTAAGAAATTTTCAAAGAGCAAAAACCTATCCAATATCTCCATTATAAAAGCTAAGCCTTGCCTTTGTTAGACCATCATAAGGCCATTATCTGGTTGGATATCCACAATATGGAGGTTTGTAATATATTCGCTCATGAGGTCAGTGCTTTTGTCCAAATTTCTATTTCCCCCCCTTTTCTCATCCAGAGAGAGGATGGTACTGAAATCTCCTCCGATCAAGATCCAATCTTTAGGAAAATGAGAGATAATATGAGTAATATCCTTCCACTGTCTTCTTTTTTCCTCCAAAGAATTCAAAGCATAAACAGTAATGCAGAGCATAATCTAGTTGGAATGTCTACTTTGAATAGCTATAGCCAACAAACCCCAATTGCCAACCATATGGTAAATAACTACCTCTTTTGGATCCCAAAGACAAGCAATGCCACCCGAAGTCCCTTGGGAACTGAGGGAAACCACTTTTCTAGTTGGCCAAATTTTACTGGCAATTAAGTCCATATCCTCCATTGACATCTTAGTTTCTTGAAGGAAAACAAGATGTGGATGATTTACCCGAATCATTCTTCTAATTTCATTTTGTTTTGAAAGACTCCCTTTGAGTCCTCTAATATTCCAAGTGATGATCTTCATTAATACCAGGGCTAAAAAAGTTGGGAAGGGCATTAATCTTACCTTCCTCTACAAGCTTTTCACCTTCTTTTACCATATGATATTGATTGTAAAAGGTTTTGGGTCAACCTATAAAACCCGGTATTAATGGTATAGCATATTATCTACCAAAAAACATATTTATGGATAAATATTATTACTTTAGTAAATATGAATGATTTCTATGTAATAAGAAAAGTAGGTTCATAACAAGCAGGGAGAGAAGTTAGAGCCTTTACAAGGTTTATGGTAGGATTAGGTTGAAAAGTTGTAGGCTAGATAACTAGAGGTGGCTAATAAGGTGGTTGCATGTTTGGTAATAGAGGTGGAGGGGGTCTAGGAACTAGCCTTCTTATTTGAATTAGGTTATTTTTAGCTTGGATAGTTACCTCATAAGTTGTTGGTAGGGAGTTACCTCTTCTAGAATTAATCATCGTGGCAATTTCTAACTTTTAAGGTTTCAAATAGTAAATATATGCCATACCTAGAAGATGGTGTGTCTTGTTTGGGATTTTTTACCAGGTCTTAGGGAGTTGAGTGTTGAAATCATCCATGGTTTCCATGGGTGCTCTCTTAATAGTGGTTAGTTGCTCTAGGAGAGATAAACCATCTACTTTTTCTTTGAATCTGTCTATCAATAAGTTTTTGAGTTGCTCCTAATTCTTAGTTAAATTCAAGAGAAGACTTATGTACTATTATTGTGCCTTCTCTTTGAGAGATGCCACTAAAAATATAAGAGCCATATTTTTCTCTTCAATACTATGCACCACAATAAGCTAACCATGTGATGCAGGTGGCCACTAGGTGTAGTTTCCTCCTCGTCAGTTAAGGTAGTGACTTGAATGTTGATAATGGGATCAAGTCCCATATTACAGGAGCAATAGGTATTTACAAGGGGTCTCTATCATTCTAGGCTAGTTATCTCCTTAGAGTTTAGTTTTATTTTACAACCATATTTTAACATTGAGATCTTCATCTAAAACTTGGGTTTATGGGTGACACCAAAACTTGCAAATTCACTCTTGAAATGGACCTATCAGTAGGTATTATGCTCATAAATATTTGGGTCCTTATATCTTAGTGGAGTTGCAAGATGCATGTTTATACTTTAGTAAGGGGATCAAGATTTTTACTAGAACCATAATCAAGATGTAAGTCAATCCCAGTAGGCATGCTGGTGAATTTTTGGTCTCATGTGTGGTGGGTGTTTCTTTGTGGGATGAGTAATATTCATCCCGTCGAGCATGTTGGAGAACTATTGATCACTCAAAATATTATGAACATCTAGTATAGTTTCCAAATGTACTTGACATCCATGCCTAGTATAGAGAAAAATTATGAGAAGCTTTATAAGTGTGGGACTTGAATCACAAGGAAACCTTTGATATTCTACTAAGACCAACTTCTTATTAGATATGATCTTTGACATAGTGTTATCCTAAACTACTTGCATTTATCAAAGGAAAAGAGAAACTATAGAAAATAAAATCCCAATTTAAAAGAGGTGATACACCAACATCAAGGATTCTTCTATCTATCACTAGAATATAATTAACACACACATCACTAGCTATCAGTTAATAAAATAAACATGATTTAGTCATTCACATAAATAATTAACATATAAGAGCATACAAGAATAGAGCAGAACAAAAATAGCCATAACTTCTTATATTATAATATTTGTGGTTACAAAGATATCAGATTAAAATAGGTCAAATACTATAACCAAAATAATTCAAGATTTGAATCTAGACATAATACATAGAAGAAAAAATAAATGAGTTACAAACAAGGCTAGATACTAAGCATGAGTCAACAATTTTCAATCATTTATAATGAGTTTGAAACTTCTATTAATAAGAAAATGTACATGAACCCACATGTTGTAGGTGAGTTGGAAAGGGTAAGGCAATCCTCCAAGGGAGCTCCCTAGTTAGAATATCCACCCTACCAAATACACATTGGGTACCCAAAATATAGTTGATTATGCTAGTGCGGTTAGGATCGAGCATGACTCCTAGGTGATTTTGATAGTTTAGAACCCCATGGTCGTGGTTTCTCATACCAAGGCAACCCCACAAGGGATTTTTCACTAAATTCAAAAAAGAAAATTTACATGAACACTCGGGATTTTCCCTCTAAAATCTATATAGGTGACTCAATTTTTTTCCCTAAAGCTAAATGAGGGATTCATCTATAATTAATATTTGTGGACTTGATGTATCTACATTTGAGCCTTTGTAGCTATAAATTTTAATACATCAACCATCTTCATTGGAATTTCATGCCTAAGTGGTTCAGGTAAGTAGACTTGAAGCTCTTTTACAACTTTTTCCTTTATGAGCTCAACTGCTCTTTTCTAGACGATCATGCTTCAATGAATTTGTAGTAAAGGCATTAACCTATCATAGGAGTACTTTTCTATATGTGGGAATAAGGTTGATGGTAAATTTTGAATGGATATTATTGCTATTTTCAAAATCATGGCATGTCGAATCAACCTACTTCTCTCTTTGATTTGATGACTGGCAGAGCTTCTCTCAATATTCATTTTATTTGCATCTTCCTTCTTGAGTCATCAATCATTAAAATTAGATGGTTGGTGTAACTTTGATGCTATACCATTTGTATTCTCCCAACTCTCACAAGTCATTTGATATTTCACATCATCATTGATCAATGATGGTTCTCATAATATTCCTAAATATGAAGTGAGGAGATCGTACGACGACCACGTGGACAATGGTGATCTTTTGATGCCCTAGCTTGTTCTACTTTAACCAATGGTAGGGCTACTTTTTACATCTCTAAAAATATTTTAAGGATGATGTGGGTCGTCAATCACTAAGATCAGATGACTTGTGAGAATTTGCAACCCAAACATCTCAACCTTTTCCTAAAAACCCATAGACCTCTAGATCTTCCACCTATCCAAGATCAATGATGAAGCTTCTTTTGATGTATACCTTGATAAGATAGGTACTTAAATCTTCATGGGCTACCAATGCATTTACCACATGTCTTGAGTTTCAACCAATTATGGGGATATTCTTCTGACCATTTGATCATTGGATTCATGAAGTGGCATAGGCTATTTAATGAACTATCAATGGTTCATAATGCTTTAAAAACTTATTTTTCTTGTTTTACTTGGAATCAATGTTCATTGTTGATCAATTAAACTGGTGGTCCACATTGTTTTGCCATTACCATCTATTTATATCCCTTGTAATAAATTTCCACCATCATATCGACGTGATCAATGGTTGTTGCAACATCAAAGAGTCCCATGGATTTTAATTTCTCCAAACTAATGCCCATTATCGATCAATGAGATCAATAATGTTTGTGGTATCAAAACTAAACAAAACTTCTGCATGTAAAATTAGAACCCATTGTAGATTTGCCAAAATTGGTGTGCTTCACCCTCACTCTTCCTTTTGCCTTGACTCATCAATCTACTTCTCATTGATGTTGACTTGTAAAAAAATTACTGAGTCATAACTCCTAGGCAGAGTGAAATTTCACTACAGTTGTTTCAAGAAGCAATTTATTTTTAAAATTATTTTATGGAATCTCATTGTCTCACCAATAGTATTTTAGGGTTTTTCTTATCAAAACCCCATGTGGACTTGAATTGCAAGGATCTCATTATATTACATTAAACTTATTATTTGAGAAATATTCACAAATAGGTGTCTCTTGTTTCTCTTAATATTTAATGTGTTTTTTAATTTTCTTGAATAGATGTGCATTAACCATCAAAATGAATTTTTGAGATTTTTAAAAATATCATTTGTATTTAGAAATTTTTATTTCCTTTTTTCCTTTGTATTTTCTATTTAGATGCAATACAAATGAGATAATAGTATACATGATTATTGAAGAAAAGGAAATAATAGTCCAAATAACTTTAAACATCCCTTGTATGACAAATAATTCATGGGTATACTTCCATGCATAGAAAATACCTCCAATTGCTTGACAAAGTTGATACAACTATCTGGCAACTTTTTTGGTATGTGGGCAAGATAGGATGATTTCATAGGTTACATAAAAAAAAGGTTACATAGGAAAACCCATGATAAATATGGATGAATCATTAGTATTTTGAATTCTTTACAAAATTTTAGGGGGCCCTAGTTTCATGTTTTTTCAATTTCCCTCTAAGTAATTGTTACATTGCATTTAAAAATTATTCTATTTTTTTGAAAGTTTTGAATTTTTAAAAATAGAATATTCCTTAGAATATTTTAAAAAAGGGTGGTAGATAAATGTGATGCAAGGTGTAAAATTAGTTTGTATAGATCATGTTGCATTGATTATACTAGAGGGTCTACAAAGATGGCTAATTCACCAAGGCAAAAGGAGTTACCACAATAAGGTCTTAAGGCCCATGATGGCATGTGGAGGGTCACATATGGACAATAATATCTCCTTAAAGTGATTATGCTCTTAATTTCTACTTTTATTTATGCCTAGGAAACATTGCTAAAGGAGAAAATCTTAGTCCTTGGGGCTTAGAAGATCCAAGGTTCAAACCCCATGCTCATTTTTTGTTAATAGGAAGATGACATCACCCCATATGACATGGTGCATGATGACATCACAACTAATGATGTGGTACATTATGAAATAATCTCTATTGACATGGAAATTTATGATGTCACACCATGTGACATGGTACATGATTTCCACATGTAGTGACATGGTACATGATGACATAACACTTAATTATGATGACCTCACTCTTAACATAACACATGAAAATGTGGCATATGGTGATGTGGGAGTGGTTGACATGGAAAAATAACTGAGGTGGATACCTAGTTTTGGGTATAAAAATAAGATCAACCAATCCAATAAGACCAAGTTATTATGTCCTCTATACCTACCTCCTCATAATCAAGAGTCGACATGATGAGCATCAAAATTCCCTTAGCATAAGAAAACATGTGGTAGAGTCCAGTTTGTTAGTACTATATCCAACAACCTACATAGTCAACATCCTAGAGGTACTCTCTTACACTAAATACACTTTGTGATAGATAATTTATTGTTCTCCTACTTAGGTAGTGCTCAGTTGGAACCCTCTCAAATGCTCAATTTAAGACACATGGCAATCTCCCATTCATTGAATGTATAATTTTTTTAATTTTTTAAATGTTTTTGTGGTATTTTGTATGTTTTTTAGGGCTGAACTTCCAAGGGCTATACCTTTTACATGTAATCAATTTTGTACTCATTCTTTTCAAATCACATAGTTTTGCAATCTTTTTGCATTGTAAGTATTTTTTCTAATCACAATTAAGCATAGGAGTTGTATTTTTAAGAATAAACATGCACTAGAATGTACCTTTTTTGAATCAACCAAAATATGCCGCTTGTAAAATCAAGATTGAATCTTTACTCTAAAGTAAGGAATTACTCAAATATGTGAACATGGTATATGATATAATAAGATAAAATATCTACTCAAGGATAAGAAGGAAGAGGATCTTAGTGTTATTACTCTTCATATTTTAAAGATCTATGACACATGTTAGCAACACTTTGAATCACAAGGAGCTCCTAGAAAAGTTTAAAAACCTGCACAATTGCATTCACTCTAAACTAATTAGTATATTGGAAGTAGAGCTTGCTACCTTGAACATAGATAATTTTTGAGACCTTAGATGAGTACATTAGTTAATTCAAAAATTTGGAAGAAGATATCTACTTTGTTAAAGGTGTTTATAATGGGAAGGAGACTAATGGAAATAAGGACATTGATCTTCTCAATATTGTGTTCAAAAATATTTTGAAGACATCTGAAATGGTTTTCATTATGCTTTAGGTGCTTCACATTCATTTTTTTAAAATTTTCCCTTATCTTTACAATGTGTTCAAGTACCTTGTCAAGTATCAGCTCATCAACAAAGGCATACGAGTAACTCTCTCACCATTAAGGCTCATGAAAATAAAATTATTAAGATAAAGGTTGAAAAGAATCAAAAGTAAGGAGAGAAGAAATATAATAAGCCTTGCAAGAATACTATTTCCATTTTTATAAGGAAATACATAAGGTTGAGTTTTTAAAATATAGATTAAGAAGCTTGACGAAGAAACCAAAGGAAGAGTGTTAATTCTACATTCTTCTATGATCAATATGAGGATGACCATGATGATGAAACATCATAGATATATATAGATATTCATTCGACATATCAGACATCTACTTTTTCTAATGAGTGGATTATAGATTCAAGGGCAATTTGACATATGACTAAGGATCGACATATCTTACATGGCTATATAACACAACGTTCTTGAGAATATGTTGTCATTGGGGATGATTCCTCTTTAAAAGTGTCTAAATTTGGTGAGGTAAGAGTTCGGTCTTCTTTATTTTATGAGTTCCTTCATGTTCTTGGTACAAACCCCAATCTTTTATCTATTGATCTCATAACCCATATGAATAAGAAGGGTAAGTTCTAGATAGATTAATGGGTGACCAAGAGTATTAATGATGGATTCAAGACAATTGTCTTAGGATATTGTCATGACCTAGATCATATGTATGAGTTTGGTGATCGTCCATATCCTTTCTCTTCCTTCTCTATAAAGAAAGACTATGACTATGGTAGCATAGGTAGATGATGCTAGTTAGAGATGGAATCATAGATATGTGTATCTTGGCTATGGATCCTTAAGGTAAATGAGTCGACATCAGTTAAACATTTGGCTTCCTCTTATATTTCCTCCTAGTGGTTTTTATGAATGTGTATTTTTGAAAAGCATCATCGAAAGACCTTTCTAAAAGGGATTATTAGGCATGCTATATGATCCTTGGAGCTCATTCATAGTGTTATTTATGGACCCATGGAGAATCGTCTCTTTAAAAGAATACATACTTTCTTACTTCCATTGATTATTTCTCCTAGTATGTGTGGTTGTACACCATTCATGCCAAAGATGAGGATTTTGGGAAGTTCAGGGACTTCAAGAAACGTATGGAGAATCGGTTCAAGAGGAAGATCAAGCGCTTGAAGATATATGAAGGAGGTGAATATCTGATTAATTACTTTAATAATTTTTTAAATCTTTATGGTAATGTTTTTCAAAGGACTATTCATTATACCCCTAAATAAAATGGGGTGGATGAGTGGGAAAATAAAGTTATTATAGAGATGGATAGATGTATATTACATGCCAAGTATATGGAGCCTAAGTTTTGGGATGAAGAAATGACTTGTGCAGCACATATTTATCAATACCACTTGTACTTTAGTCATTAACGGTATGACTCCTATTGATATATTGATAGAAAATAAGCCTTATATGTCTCAATTTTATATGTTTAGATCCATTACATGGGCTCATATTTCCAAAGATACTTAGGAGAAGGTAGAGATGAAGATTCATTATTGTATTTTTATGGGGTATTCTAATACCTCCAAAATTTATCGCCTATATGATACTTCAAAACAATATGTTCTCATTTAGAGAGAGGTGACTTTTGATGAGGTTCTTCTAGTTCCTCCTTTTGACACTTTCTCTATTATTTTGACCATGATCCTTTCCTTTGGATTATTTTATGGGTTTCACTTCTTCTTCAAATATATTCATTAGCAGTATTCATGTTCTGAATTCCTATGATTTGAATCCTTCCTCTATGGCTTCTTCACCACCATGTATAGTTTCATAGAGCAAATGATCTTGATCCTCCTATACCTTGTGCAATAATTATGGGTATTGAGGTAGATGATAAGTTTATCTTGGATACTTTATTATAGAATTTTGATGTTGCTTCTCTATAATATGTGCCATAATATTCCATGGCCTAATACCCAAGTGGGTTCAAACTCTCCTTAAGGGTGCTTAGCCTATTTTCTCTTAGAAAATGTCATTCAAAGGGTATCTCTTGAGAGCTATTCTTGAAGGTTTATGAATCTGAAGACCTCCCACCTATTATTAGACCAATGGTTGTCTAGAGTGAGAGGATGCTATGCTTGTTAAGTATGAGTCCTTATCAAAAATACATATGGTAGCTTATTTATCTTCCAAAAAGAAACAATATTATTGGCTACATATGGGTCTATAAGACAAAGTATACTTTAAATGGTATTGAAGAATCACAAGGTATATTTTATAGATAAATTATTCTGTTAAAAGTAGAGAATTTATTAATCTAATACCTTTACTCTAGTTGTTTAGATGCACTTTATTTGAATTATTCTTTCTATAATTGCTTCTTATGGATGAGAAGTACATTAGATGAATGTGAAGAGTGTCTTTCTTCATGGTGAGCTTTAGGGGGATATTTATATATGACAATTACCTAATTTTAAGCTTGATGGGCATAATCCCTTGGTATCTTTGTTGAATAAGTCTTTATATTGGATTATGTGGGCTTCTCATGCTTGGTATGAGAAGAACAATTTCTTATTTCTTAGTTATGAATTTTAGCATTGTGAAGCAAAGTATGATGTCTACATCAACCATTAGGAGGTCAAAAATTGGTAATTATGTTATACATTTATGATCTTCTCATTATAGATAATTACATATTTGATCCAAGATATGAATTCTCATCTTCATGATACTTTTGAGATAACAAGTTTAGGGATTTTACATTACTTTTTGTGAATTCAAATTGATCAATAATATTTTAAATTCACTATTATTTAGCCCAAGTATGCATTGGATGTTCTATAGAGCTTTAGGATGGAGGACTACTATATTACTTGGTCCCCCTTTGCTTCTAGTTTTAAGCTATGAGTAGAATGCACACTCTTTTGGTGGATGACACTTTATATTGATCACTTGTTGGGGGTCTTTTGTATCTTATCCATATTTGGTTGAATATTATATTTATTCTCAACTATTGTTCTAGGTATATGTAGGTACGCTATGAGAGTTAATAGACAATGACCAAGTTGATCCTTTAGTACATGAGAGATACATACTAGATGGGCATTCACTATTTTGTTGGAGAACCTTTAATTTTGATAGAATTTGTAATGTAAATTAGACCAGCGATTTGGATTAGTGGTGCTTTGTTACTAGGTATATCTTTTATCTTAGCTCTGGACCTATTTCTTGATGTTATAAATAGTGATCCACTCTATTTTTATCTTCTATATAAGCTTATTACTATACTACCAATGACATTGACAAGAATATTTGATGGATTATTATTATTTTAGAACAAGTGGGTATTCCCCAATAGTTTCCAAACACTCTTCATGGAGATAATCAAAGTTCCATTAAGTTTTTTTGTAATCCAATGTTTCATTAGCAGATGAAGCATATTGAGGTTTGGATGAATTATATTGATGACCCAAACCTATGGAATACATAATTTAGTGTATATTTTATTGTAAGAGCATATAACAAATATTCTAACCAAGGACATGCCTAAGGTATAATTATAAGAGCATCTTAGAGTAGGAAAGTGTCCCTTAAGGGGGGATGACTAATAAGGGTCTCTATATGTCCCTTATTCAACTTTCAGGAGGATGTTGGAATATATGGTGTTAAGCTTCACTTAAGGCCATGACCAACTTTTATATTATATTTGTTGTATAGACGTTTAGGCCCTTTGCAACTTGTACAGATAAATTTATTTTAATATATTATTATTTAACCTTAAATTCTGTTCTTTATCCTTGACATAAAGGTATCTTGTATTTTCCTATATACTTATTTTTACCAACTATTTGTTCATTGGTTGGAGTGTAAGTATTTTACATTAGTGAGATTAATTTTGTGCCTACAGACACCCTTTATATTGTGTGTATTATTTTCATGATATTTTTTACTTTTCTTGATAATGTGTTGATTTTATTCGTTATTGAAATTTATTGTGAAATCCAACAAGTAGGATATCTACAAGCTACAAGACAAATCCAACAAGTATGATATCTACAAGCTACTAGACCTTAGACGTTGGTAAGTAGAATGCCTATGGATGATGCCTTAGTTACCAATTATGTTTATTTTATTTTATTTATAAAAAATATTGGTAACAACTATTGTTTGATTTAGTCTATACTTGATAGCAATTTTAGGTGATATTGGCAAGATGTATTGAAAGGAAGACATTATAGTTTGTAAAGGTATCATCACTATGATGTCTAATAGTGAAAATTTTGTATATTTAATCCTAAGGTAATCTATGATGTCTAATAGTGAAACTTTTGTATATTTAATCCTAAGGTAATCTATGATGTCTAATAGTGAAACTTTTGTATATTTAATCCTAAGATAATCTATTATGAATATATATCTAAATTAGATCCCGATTGGATAGTAAGTAAACCAATTCTATTTTACCATGAGTCCTTTAAATGAATTGTCTAAGAATATTTATGTAAAGAAATACTTATTTAACTCCATTAGACAAACTCATGCAAATAAACATGTGACTAACCTTGTCGTATTTTCTATGCAGAAAGAAAAATATTATTATTTAATTACTACTTGTTGAATAATTATGAACATGAAGTTTGGTAAATATTCTCCTATCATCGAATGATGTCAAGTAATTATGGACATGAAGTCTAGTAATTACAGAAACATAATGGGCTAGTGGGATGGGAAAGTAGGTTTTATGAATGTTGTTCATGCAATAGTAGAGAACAAGTAAAACATAGGCATTACACCCTATTTAAAACCTTTGCTAGCATAATGCTTATGCATTATGCTTGAAATTAACAAATTGATCTAAATATATGCTTTTTAAGCTTTCTTAGTATAGGGGTTAATTCATTATATTTTTGATCCCAATGATATTATCCATTGAGAGAGTGAATACTTCTTTGGTATTAAGCTAGAGGTTAGTTACAATTTCAATTGTCATGTCATTAATATCTCGTCCAAAATTACAAAACTAGTTTGTTGAAATATGAAGCTGACAAATGAAATCATAATTCAATTTAGAGATAAATCCTAGTAGAAAATTGGATGTTAAACAACATCAATTCTGCAACTACATTAACCATTTTATTATTTTATTTTAGAAGAAAAGCTTTCAAATGTATAAGAGAATTTAGAGAGAATAAAAGTAGCAATCCCATGAGAATCACTTAACTCTTCAAAGTTCACACCTAAGCTAACAATAATTATAATACTTTGAAGCTTAAATACCTTATCACATTATCTCAATTTTATTTTTTGTTTGACAGAATCTTTAAAATTGTAATTGAAAAATGAGAAATCAAAGTCATCCAAAGATAGCTGAGGCATGTCACATTTGTTGGATTATCCTAAGACATCAATTTTTATAAAATTGATGCAATAAGGGAGAGTAGGTTATAAATATTACCCTAATGTGCTTTTAGAGTAACTCAAATATTTATTTTTTGGTATATTTTAATTTTTTTGTCCTAACGTCTTTTCATGCCATCATTAGTTTGAGGCCTTTAATTGTTTACATTTTTGCTTTTCTGGTAAGCTAAAAAATGTGGATGGGATCTCAAGATATAATATATTAATCCATTATTATTGTATATCACTTTTATTGTACTTTTAATGCATTTGTAGAAAAAAATAATTGTTTTTATTTATTTATTGATTTTTTTCTTATTTTTACGAAAACTATTTTCTTTATCATGGCTTAGTTGAGTAATTTGTATTATATGTGAGTGGATTTTAACCTTAATGGAACCTTGTATTTGCTATTAAAAAAAAAAATTAGATGCATTACCATTTTTACTATAATTCATTTCAAATGTTAGTTTAGTGCATGTTACATATATATTAAAAGTTGTAATTCCACAAGTAAAATTTTATATGTTTGATTCAATATTAGGGTTGCTTCTCTACATGTAAAGATGAAAGTGCTATTAAATTTGATCTTATACATGTACAAATGTGATAAAATTTTGATATAAACTCTCATGGGTAATGTGTGATTTTAAGCCTAAATGCAAGGTTTGTAATATCTACTTCATAATATTTTTGTTTTCTAGATGTTTCAAAAGTTTTAGTATTAACAACAATTTAAGTTTTCTTTATTAAGAACTCATGAATTTTTTAGTCTTTGTTGTAAGGGCTTTTGAATATCTAGATATTAGAGTATTTTTGGCCAAAATATTCTAAAGTAGACTTTGTTTTAAAAATGTTAAGTATTTTATTTTTTTGATTCTTATAAATTTTGAATATTATATATATATATATATATATATATAAAAAAATATTATATATATATATATATATATATATATATATCAATAATTCTCCTTAATTTATCTATTAATCCTTTAATTTTTTATTGGTTTAATTTTTACTTCTTAATATTTTTTTAATACCTTAATTCTAAATTTATTAGAAGGAATTCTTATAAAGTTCCTCATTGGGTTTTATGAGGGAATTTCCTCATTGATTTTCAATGCTTTTGAACCCCACCTAAAAGGTTTAAAGCTTTCATATGTTTTTAACAAAATATTACCCACCTTTTAGTGATTTTTTATTTATAGGGTTTGATTTCTTCTAATGTAATTATAGAACGAATATTGTCATTATATTTTTATTACAAATTATTATTTGGGTATATTTATTTAGTTATATTTTTAAAATTATAAAAAGATTAGGTTAATGTTATTTTTGAAATAATAATAATTTATAGAGGTTTCTTGTGCAACCAAAATAATAAGAATAATTTATTAGATATTATGTGTGTTTGTGGATCTTGTGAATGAAACTTTTGAAAAATTGATCAATATTGTCTATAGGTTTGGTTTAAAACATTTAAGTTTTTTTTTAATTTTTTTTATTATAGCACTCAAAAATTATTTTAGCTTCCATTACACCCTAACAACCAACCGAACACATGTTCTAACTCTTTCTATTATTAAACTTGGATGTAGATAAGTTTTCGTTGAAATGACACAACCTTTATAATACACAAGTATAAAAGTCTAATCCTAGATGATATTGATATTGACACTTAAACTGCAAAGACTTAATTTACTTTCATAACTATATAAAGAGTTGGAGTTTTGAAAAACCTTCCTCATTCATTTCCTTTCTCATTATAACAATATACAAAAATACAAAGTAACCTTTATTTTAAAGCTAGATTATACAAAAAAAACATACCTATTAAAACTACTTTTACAAAATTCTATTTTATTGTATTTTTTATTTATAAACTTAATTTGTCATATGTTTCATAATTAACTTATTCATTACCATATATAATATAAATATAATTTTTTTTATGTTTATAAACTTCATAAACTATATTTCTTATAAATTATATTTCAAATTAAAAATAAAATAAAATATTATTTACCTCTAACCATTTAGATTTCCAACAATACTAAATTATTTTCATTAAAAAGTGAACATTAATTTATATTTTAATATCTACATTATATTCAAAGGTTGACCTGAATTTTGAAAATTTTACTCATAATTCGTTAGCTTGTCCTAATCGGTTTTTTTTTCCAATTCCAATTGAAACGAATTTTTTATTGAATATATAGCATTAAAAAAACCCATGTACATTATATTATCCTTGTATAATATTTATACATTATTTAACAAAATAATTAGAATCTCAAATTTTTTTAAATAAATGTTTTTTAATAAATTGTAATTTTTTCAATTGATATGACCTAAATATATCACCTTAACAAGTTTTCAAACTTGTTCTCCTCTAAATAGCTGCTGCCAACCAGTATGTCACATTCGCCACCCTCTAAACTACAAGTTTACGTGAATTTGTTGTTTTGAAATACATATTTATTGGCGACCACTGACTAGTCGTGTGCCCAATCCTAGATGATATCCATCTGTGTCTCCAAAATCATCAAAGCCCTACTGCACTACCCGCAGAAAGACCGTGATATTTTGTTTTTAGTTTTTAATTTTAGTTGTGCCGTGCAGAAAGACCGCAGAACTACAGAACAATATTCACATGAATGTGTACTGTGTACTAAGATGAATTTGGGCTTTGACCATCACATAGGCAAAGAATTACCTCTAATCTCTGTAGACAGTCCCATGACAGAGAAGTCGGACAGTGCGAAACCCTTGTTCAAAATCGAATCGTCTGTGGCCTGTGCAGGCAGGATACTATGTACCTTAAAATTTAAATGTGAAAAAAAGCACTTGATATAAATTCAATGTGTTGCTTTGTATTGATCAATTTAATCCATATCATTTAATAAAAAGATTATATATATTTTGTATACTGTCAAAGGAATATATGCAAACATATACAAAACAGACATGTACAACAATATATGTGAGGTTTGACCGTCTCTCCGCCAGTTGGAAGTCATGCTTGTAAGGCCTTAATAAGTGTAGGCTGTACTGATTTTTTTTTTTAAAGCTTTTCTTAAAGGCAAACAATGATAAATCCACAGGAGAGAATAAGATTGGTGTGAAGTGAATTCTTATTTTTATTATGTTGTGTTACTGTACACATGCAAAAGTACATAATATCATTATGTTGTGTTATTATAGAGGTGCAGAAGTACATAATACATTTATTTTGGGTTATTATAGTGTTTATTTTTATTATGCTGTGTTATTGAACAGACGCAAAAGTGCAAAAAGTACATAATATCATTATGTTGTGTTATTATAGAGGTGCAGAAGTACATAATACATTTATGTTGGGTTATTATAGTAGTAGTGGATAGCTTTTGTAATCAATAAGTTTTTGTAATGGTATTTATTTTTAAATTGTTTATTTTTTTCCTATCACCATGACTTTTTAGTTAAAAATGCCGTAATTTATTTTCCATCATCCTCATTTTTAGTTAAAAATGTTTTTTTGAAATAAAAAATCTTTTACTTGCATTAATAAAAAAACAGAATTTACAATATTACAGTGCAAAGGCTACCAAAACGAAATTATATACAAACTATAAAACATCCATTAGTGAACAACAGTTGTATAATAATAACAACCATAAACTATACAAATGACCAACAAAAACTAAGCTGAATCTACAAATTACATCAGAAATACATGGGATCCAACCAATATCAACCACTATAACAATAACAATCTTCAAAATACAATCCGAGTCTTCAAAAAGAACACGAAACTGTACACGATCCGACTGTTAGCTGCTAGTATTAGCTGCTAGTATGTTTCAAATTATAATCATTAATAAAAAGTTGAAGATAAGGAAAATTAACACCTGTGAATAACCATTAAGCTGGAAATGCAAATCCTAAAGATGAGGAAGAACATTGCCCTTTTTTGATCTGTATTTTGCCTGGAAAGTGATCAAAACCCGGGACACCTGAAGCAAAATTTTAAACTTCGTGAGTTTAAGAATGATAGTTTTATAAGTTATATTCATTTGTGGAGGATTTTGGTTTTGAAATTTTTATATATTAATATATATTTTTACTATTAAATTAAATTAATTGTTTAACTAAGGAAGAGATTTAGGTTTGAATTTTGGATCATTTTTAAATTATTGTAATACCACAACTTAGTGATGTAATATGGATGAGGTTTCATTCTTTAAAATTAATATTATAGAAAAATGATCAGCGAGATTTTATTAAAAAAAAAAAAAAAGTAAACTATATTATATCATTAACCGGAACATTACAATATTTTGGTGTTAATATTGTCCACCACCTAAAAAAAAAAAATGAGGTGGATCGAGAGTAAAGCATCCATAACTGAATATACATAAGAATAGAAGCTAATAGCAACAAAAAAAACCTATAGCTATATCTTCTTGCAATACACCATATATCAACATTCATCCATGGGAGAGTCTGTTATATGAAAACATTCTAGGCATGTCCCGCGCTATCTTTAGCAGTCTCCAGAGAAGAAAAATAAGCAATCAAACCCTAAACCTGCTTATCATTGTTAACTATCTTCTTCTTAGCTTCCTGTTGGACTTTTTGAAGATCTTGAATCATATGAGAAAGTTGATGAAGTCTGTCAATAACATCTCAAGGCATGTTGGAAGGACCAAAAACTTGGGAATGAATGTGTCCCACATGTAGCAAAATATCAAAGGTCAAATTTGCCAAAACTATATCCCATAGAAGAGCAGATCCAGTAAACACCATTTTGCATCTGTACTTCCAAATGTGCTTGAGAAGGATGAGTCTACAAACATCCCAAAGTTTGGGGTATTGATCCAGCTGAGAAAACCAAGCAGAGAAAGCTTCCAAGATCTAGCAAAATAGGGAAAAAGAAAAGAGTAGAATATATCCCAAAACTGTTTAGCCATGCCACAAAACCAAAACAAGTGAATAAGAGTTTCTAAAGCATTACAAAAATTGCATTAAGGAGGAATGTGTAAAATCACAACCAAACTTTCAGCTATTGGCAATTTTTGATGCAAAATCCGCCAACCAAGAAGTTGTGTTTTTGATTCAACAGGAGCTTTCCAAATTTGAGTAGAAAGAAACTACCATTGGGTATTGTTAAAATTTACTTTCCACTTGACATTGAGCTTAGAGTCTAAAGAAGTTGGACACAAAATATTTTTGTATAACCAACTAGAAGTAATGGAAGAGATTCTATGACCATTAAGTCATCTCCAGTCATTCCAAATATTATGGGCAGTTGTTACCAACTTCATAAGTACCTCACAAGGGATGGAAACCATAATTAAACCATAAGACTCTTTGAACCTAGAGGGAAGGGAGTAACTATTGTAGATCTGGTTCTAGGTAAGAATTGAGCAGCTACCCGGATCCCGGATATCTCTAATTCTATTAATTCCTTTCTTCAAATAAACTAGCCCATGAATAGCATTGCATAAAGCTAAAGGTTTATCATTATGGAGAATAATTTTATTCTATCAAAGTCTGTTAAGACCGATGCTCAAACCATGTTTTAAGGAGTCAGACTTCCAAGTCAATAAATGAGAAACTGATTGCCAAGCTTTCCAGTTTTGGGTAATTGGAATAGAACCTTTAATTGTAAAATAAGGTGCATTAAGAACCTTATCCTCCCAAGGGGTTTCTTTCCATTTACCTTTGTGAGTAACTAGAGAGATTCTGTATCGAAATAGGTGTTTCTAATTTTCATCACCAATAATGGCTCTCGCAACCCATTTTGCAGCTAAACTTTTGCTCTGGGTAAGAGGATCAATGATGCCTAGACCTCCTAAAGCCTTAGGTTGAGTACAAATTTTCCAATATATGAGTGTCATACCAACCTCTCCATCCCATTTAGTCCATAAAAATTTATGAATGGCATGAGTTAATTTATTATAGGCTACCTTGGGGCCATCCAACAAGAGGAGTAATAAACATGATAGGCTGCCATTATTTTATTCTCAACTTGAATTCTTCCTGCTAAGGAAAGAAACCGAGCTGGCCAAGCATTAAATTTTTTTGAAGTCTTTCCATAACCCAGCTCCACATATCCTTAGGAGAGATATTAATCCCAAAAGGAATTTCCAAATAACGCACAATCTTACCATGAGGGATGATCTTCCACTCAGTTAAGGAGTTGCATCCACGAGGAGAGGAAGAGGTATAGAAGACTTCAATTTTAGAATCGTTAATACGAGAACTAGAGACATCACAAAATAATTGAACAATCTCTTTAGCCGTTTCCACCTCTTGTTGGGTATTTTGAAGAAAAAGAAGGGAATCATCAACAAAATGAGAGTTAAGAGCATGTTTATCCCCAGGAAGCTTGATACTCTGAAGGAGGCCATCAGAATGAGCCTTATGAAGAAGATAACCAAGAGCATAGGCAACCAAAACATACAAAAAAGAGCAAGGGGGCAACCTTGTATGATAGATCGTTGAAGAGGGAAGGATGTGGAAAGAGCTCCATTAACCTGAATACAAGCTGAAGCATCACCAAAAAGCATACCAATTTGATTACATAATTTTGGACCAAAACCAAGCCAAGAAATCATACTCATAATAAAATCCCATATGATTCTATCATAAGCTTTTTCAAATTCTAACTTAACCAAGAGGGCATCTTAATTAGAATCAATAGCCCATTACGAAGTTTCCCAAGACATCATAAGATTATCTAAAATATAACGACCTTTAAGAAAAGAAGATTGTTCAGGGCGAACAATCACTTGAGCAACAGTTTTGATTTTTAAAGCTATAGCTTTAGCTATGATCTTGTAAGAAACATTGAGGAGGGTAATAGGTCTTCAATTAGAGATTTGGTTACGGGTCGTACCTTTAGGAATAAGCTTGATAAGCCCTACATTGATATAAGCTCCAAGGGAACTATTATGAAGAGCTTCCAGGTAAACGTGATGAAGATCAAAGGAGAAAATATGCCAATTTTTTTTATAAAACTCCACTGGAAGCCCATCCAAGCCAGGAGCTTTGTCATTCTTCATAGAAAAAGAAGTAGTTTGCAAATCATTCATAGAAAGAGGATAATCAAGTTGATCTCGAATAATGGGATCAACTAAGGTGGGAATATGTTCTTGCACGTATTCCATTAAGATACATTGGATTTCATCCCTTGGCTCCACTGTAAAAAGTTGAGAGAAATGAACTACAAAACGATTCATGATCTCTTTAGAGTCGTAAATAAAATGACTTGAAGGGTCCTCCAACTCAATGATCCTTTCTGAAATATTCTTATGTCTGAGGTAGTTAAAAAAATTTAGTTCCCTTGTCTCCCTGGGAGATCCAATTGAGGCGAGATCTAACATGTGCCCCTCTAGCACGGTAAGACTGGTAAACTCTAGCCCAATTTTCAATATTAGGTAGATCACATTGAATAAGAGTGTTAGTAGGGTCTTTCATAAGCATGGAGTGAAGATGAGAGATCTCCTTATGAAGGCGACTCTCTTGAATCTTAGAGCACCCATACCATCTAAGGGATGAAACCGTATTGGAAATCATGGTTTCAAACCATTTGATCTAGCCAGTATTACCAATTGGTTTAGGAAATCTATTCCAGACATGCTCTACAAGGCGACAACAGGTAGGATTTTCAAGGTGGGACACATTTAATTTGAAAGGAAATGGCATGAGATTAAGAGAGATTGAGGAAGTTTGGATAGAAGACAAGATAGGAAGGTGATCAAATAAATTAGTGTGAGATAGGACGCGAACTTGCTCATGGATAGAGAATTTATCTGGGAAATAATTACTGAAATAAAATTTGTTCAGACGAATAAACTTCCTAGTAGAACCTTTGACGATAGTTGGACCACGTAAACATTATTTCTATGAGAGGAAGCTTTACCAAAGAGAGGGTCATGCAAACCTAAATGATTACGACAAAACAACCAAATACCAAATTCAGCATTAAAAATGGGCCTACTAGCAGTGAGATCTTTGGTTCAATGGTTGAGAGATACAATGATGATGAAATAAAGGTTCAAATTTGGGTGGCACCAAATAGACTATATAATTCGATGTGACTAAAGTGATGTAAAAGGAAAATGACAACTATATATATGTATACGTATGAATATGAGAGAATAAATAATAAATAAGATATAAAATAATTTTATTAGTAAGTTTAAATAATGTTTAATAATAAAATTGATTAATAAATATATGTTTGAATTATTCACATTTAAAATTTAATGATTATTTGTTGTTTTATGTTTTTGTTTTTTAATTTTTTGTGTGTTGTTTTGTTGTTTTTATAGTTTTTTTTGGTGTTTTATATTTTGTTGTTGTTTTTAATTTTTTGGTTTTTTTTTGTTTTGTTTTTGTTTGTCTTTATTTTTTGTTTATAAATTTATTTAATATAATAATAATTTATCATTAATAAATCTATATAAAATATAAACATAGATATCAATACGATGAAATTTATATTCATAAATATAATAATCATATATTTATTATATTTGTATTTTTCATTCATCATATAATGTTGTTTACTCATTGCACATTTTTGTATTTGAATGAATCATGATTACTAATATGCATGTGTCTTTAATAGATTTTATTTTCACCTACCTAAGTCATATTTTCCTTGTGGTGATGGGATTCACTTAATTACTACTCGTATGTATATTTTTTAGTTTTCAAATCATTTAACTTATTTTTCAATTAATTTTTTTATATTTATGTATTTAATTACTTAATATATTTAATATAAATTAAGTTAAGGTATTTTTTTATTTGGTTAGTATGAGAAACCCTTGATCAATATATTTAATATAGACTAGGTTAAGGTGTTTTTTTTTTATTTGGTTAGTATGGGAAATCTTTGCATCAACGCAAGGGGGCTGGTAAGGCTCCTCCCAACCATGACCCCTCCTAAAATCGAAAGCTATGCTTATCAATAAGAAATTTAACATACAATCACCACACACCCACCCCCTCACACACTCGTCTAAATCGCAGTTTGAACCTTGGACCTTTCGAAGAAGAGCCAAAGCACTATCTCCTTGGCATAAAATTTTAGGTTAGTGTGAGAAACCCTTACGATCAACGCATAGGGTTGAGAGTCTCCTCCCAACCATGACCCATCGTAAAGCCGAGAGATATGCTTATAAATAGGGAACATAACACACATCCTTTGTGTCCCTATTTACATCTCAGAGATTCGAACCATGGACCTCCTGTTCAATAAGGCCAAACTTGTCTTCTCCACTTGCTAAGGAAGACAAAAATTTAATTAAGGAAAATCATTCCACGTATCCCCTAGGGTCCAGAACTTTCCATTCCACATAGACCAGGACTTTTCGTTCCTCACCCCTATTAACATCGAGTTTGGGCATGTGTGTGGAGAACTGGTCCTCTTACTTTCTAACCGGTTAATGTGATGATGCAAGTCTAGTAGCATATTCCATGATTGGAATTCCGTTCACGTTAATATCTATCTATCTTGTTAGTGTAGTTTGTGTGTGTTTGTAAATAATCCCACATTAACTGTGTTGTGGGACTTGAGTGGTTTATAAACCCCAACACTTGCCATACTCTTTTCCAATAGGGTAGCAGGATTAAAGGTGCAAGTCCTTGGTTCCACTTTGTGGGATTCCTCATCTCTATTAACATCGAGCTTGGGCATGCGTGTAGAGGACTGACCCTCTTGGACATGTGTTTGGGGGACTAGCCCTCTTGCTCTATCTATCTATCCATTCAAATAAAATAAATTTAAAACTTCTACTAATGTAACTATAAGATGCTATATAATTTCACAATAAGTGAGTGTTAATATCTCTTTCAATAATAAGATATAATGTTAGTATTTCTTTCATGGATAAGATTACTATACAAAATTTGTTAGAAAGGTTGTATTCCCTCTTTAATATTTTAAAAATCAAATTTAAAACTTCTACTAATGTAACTATAAGAAGCTATATAATTTCACAATAAGTGAACGAGTGTTAATATCTCTTTCAATAATAAGATATAAAGTTAGTATTTCTTTAGTGAATAATATTACTATACAAAATTTGTTAGAAAGGTTGTATTCCCCTCTTTAATCTTTTAAAAAGCTTTCAACATATTTGAGAAAAAAGTGACACTAACTTACGAAATAATTTAGAAATATTTAACAATCAAAATAAATAAATTAAAGTCAATTAAATTATAGAATAAGTGAGATAAATTATAATATAACATAGCCCTTTTATATAGATAGCTCTAATGCAATAGCTAGAGTATAACCCAAATAAAATTCAAAACATATTATTCTTAGTTTGCTCTTAGTTTTTTGATAAATTAATTCTTTTTTATGTGAAGAAGTGGTGTTTCCTGATTTTTAATTTTCATGTGTGAATACATAAACAAGTTTTAATATAATAACATAACCATATTTCATATTTTAACTTATTACTTAGTAATATTTTATAAACAAAGAAGTTATAAAATTCTTTAATTTCCTTGTTCATTGGATCAACGATGATTTGTATTAGGTTTACTCTGAGGTCATTCTCCATGGTTCCTTGGGCAGGAATATTAATACTGGAATCATAAGGCTTTTGCCTAAGGGTGGCGATAAAACTTTAGTCAAAAACTAGAGAACAATAACATTATTAAATGTTTCATATAAAATCATTGCAAAAATTTTGGCTTTAAGGGTTTTAAATTGTCTACCTAAGTTTATTAATTCATCTCAAACAGGTTTTATAAAAGGAAGATATATCTTGAAAAATTTGATCACTAGTTGGGAAGCCATGTTTTGGGCTAAATGCTTTGGATAAAATTCAGGCATGATTTTATTGGATTTTGAAAAGACATACGATATAATTGAATGGAACTATATTCCATGGTTCTTCAGGCCTTTGGCTTCCCTCCTTTGTTTTGCAAAATGGTTAAGGTGCTTCTTACTGATGGAGCTGCTTTTTTGAGGTTAATGGGTATCTTTCTGATCCTATCTTGCTTCAGAGATCTATATGTCAAGGTTGTCCCTTAGCTCCTACCAATTTTATTTTTGCTATTGATACCTTGTATTATCTGTTAATAGAGAGCTCAATCAATCCTGCTATTCAAGGAATTACTCTACCTAATGATCAAAAACTTATTAATATTCATTTTACTGATGATACCTCAATTTTTGTTAAGCTAGTTGAGGAAAATTTTGATTCCCTTTTTTCAAAGCTCGCTTGCTTTTGCAATGCTTCAAGAGCTAAAATTGCTATGTCGAAATCTATATTACTTACTTGGGATTTTGTTGCTCCTCCTTGGTTATCCAATTTTGATATTCAGTGAGGAGGTCCCTCCAAACAGATCCGTTATCTTGGCATTCCTTTCTCCATTGACCCTTGCCTTAAGGATATGTGGTTATGGGTTAAAGAAAGGATTATTAGTAAATTTAATAAATGGAATAATAAGAAGTTATCTGTTGCTGGTAGATTTCAAGTCTGTCAAAAAATTATTTTTGCTTACTCTATTTATTTTGCTTCAGCTTGGTCATTTTTTTCATATCAAATTAATGATATTCATAAACATATACGAAATTTTTTATGGGTCGGTGGTAATACAAAGATAAAAAAGCATAAGGTAAGGTGGAATTGGTGCACTGTTAATAAATATATTGGCGGCCTTGGGTTGAAAAATCTGGTTGTTCAAGGTATGTCCTTAGCCATCAAGTGGATAGTGAATTGTATTAACGACAATGAGCCATGTAAAGTTCTTCTCAGGTATAATATTACTAAGGTTGTTCCTAAAAAAGCTTATGCTTGGAAATATTTTCATATGATTAATATCCTTTTTGGTAAGTTTTCGGTTGTTCTAGCTGGGTCAACAGTTTTCAAGAGCCTTTGGAAGGCTTGGGAGAATGTTAGAGGTTTACTATCGATTCTTTATTCTCAAAACACTTTCTTCTTGCACAGTTCTATATAGTGAAATATTTATCATAATAATAAACTGCTTGCTATTACTCAAGCTTGTTCTGCAAAAAAATGGGTGCATAAAGGCATTGTATCATTTGTTGATATTATTGAAAATGGATGTCTTAAATATTGGGAGTCTCTTAGTATTCAGTATGATATTTCTTGCTCTCAATGGAGGACATACTCTTTACTTTGAGCCTCGTTTTTGCAATTAAGCAGTCCTATATTTATTGATGATGATCATCCTTTTTATGGCAAGATTCAATGACATGATGGCACTTAATTGTTCAAAATCAAGCCAAAAATTCTTTATAATTTGCTCACTGATACTAATGAGTTTTTACTCCATATTGATAACAGTTGGTCTATGGAAGTCTTCACTAATCATGGGCATAGCATTTTGCAGCATATCTGGTCCAGATTTCTTGAGCCTAAAAATACATGTTTTCGTTGGTTATTACTTCTTCAGAGGCTTCCTGTATGTAAATATCATCAATCACCAATGAGCTACACTTTATGCAAAGTTCCTATACTGTCAAGCATATCTTTTTTTATTGTTTTTTTGCTAAAAAATTTGGTCATTATTTTGCTCTAATATTTCAGGCTGGAATATTAATGATAATGTTTTCAGGCAGCATATATTGTTTGGCTATATTCCTACTATGCAAAGGTGTTATAATAATTTTTGGTTGTTGCTTTCGACTAAAGTTTTATGGTATATTTGGTTGGCTAAAAATATGAAAATTTTTCAGGATAATCAGAGGATTCTTACTGGGTCTCTTAGGAGACTCACAATTTTTAAAATCTCTTTACAGGTTTCCAGGTCCGTGCTTTGCTTTAAGGATATTTTCAAACACTTTCTTCAGACTTTCCAGGAGCATAATCATAGTGTGAACAACAACATTGTGGACGTATACAGACACTTTGATGATTTTTATTTTAACTTATTTCGGCATTGTATAAATATGTTTCAAAATAAATATGATACTTTGTATAATACTAGTGATATATGTACTTAACATTATTTTAAGGACTTTTATGTAGTTTGGTAGACTCTTAGTCTTGATCTTATTTCAAGTACTCTGCCTTCGAGCTATTTTGTATTACTCTTTTATTTTAATATTATAGTTGTTGATTTTCAATTCAAAAATACAAACAAGGAAGTTATACTTTACATGATATATTTAAAATAACATCAAAGTTAGAATGATCCTTCTCACAAGCTTCCTCCTATTTTTATAAATTATAGTTTTTTTATAAATTTTCATGCTATAACTAAGATGTTATACTAATAATATATAAGTTAAATTTTATATATTATATTTGAAATAACATCTAGAGGTTAGAACCTCTTGCCATTTCTATAATATTTAATTTTCCATTTATAACATAGTAACTTTTAAAATTAAACATTTAAACTATAAATTATATTAAAAATAATATCTAACTTTAAACCCCTTCTAACGTACCTTTTATAAATTATTTCAATCATTTTTAAAATATTGTTAAATGTGGTTCTTGAATTACTCTATTTGGATGCTACATCATTGCTAGATTACCTTGCAATGATGTTATAATGACACTACGTAGCACAATCATAGTGATAGATTAAAGCTTGAATATACATATAAAAAAGGGGACCATAAATCCCTTATTTTATTTTTAATTTGTACTTTTATATGCCAAATACTAGGCAGGTGAAATATTGCCAATTGCACATAACAACATCCACTAGTAAATAGAAATCAAAGGATAATAAAAATATTTAGAAGATGGTTATCTAAACACAATATATGAATGCCACATAAGGAAATATTAAGGAGACAAAACAAAATAATGAAATCTAAAGAAGCAACATATGATATAGGAAAGATATGACAAATATTAAAGAAAAATAAGTAGATCTTAATCTTATTGGTGTTTTAATTTTTTTGGTCTAAAACTTTTTTACAAATAAAATTTAACTAATATAGACCTTTAATTTTGTGGAGTGTAAATTTGAAATAAAAACTATAGGAACACATAGTGTGTGAAGGTATAAATACGTTGGAGTGCATGTTAAAAGCACCTATGATCTAAGTAGTACACACAATGCATCAACATACTCTTTTAAATATTTTATGCATGTGCATGTCCCTAATGTAAACTTAAAATGATAGGCAATGCATCTTAGATAATATTAATTTTATTATTAGTATTTTTTATTATAAACTTTTATTTTCTTTTTTATTTTTTATTTTTTTTGTTATTTCAAAGCTAATTATTGTAAGCAAGTATTTTTTTTTTTTTTTTTTCATAAAGCAAATATACAAGTATGCCTTATTAGTCATGTGGAATAATTAAACACATTAAAAATAATTTCTAGTCTTGTTAATTAATGAAACAAGTTTGGAACTATGTCGTCTCTCATATCTCAGTATTCCCATTTTTGGGATAGTATATCTTGGAATGTTATGATTTTGGGTTTGTCTATGCTATTTATATTGTACTAATGTTTTAGAAAAAATATTTTACAACATATTTGATTTGTGAATTATAAAAATTGTTTTGTATTTGTTCATCTATCATTTGAAACTAGAACTCTTCCATTTTAATCTAGCATAGTTTCATAAGTTGCTACTTTGACACAAGGGATGTACAAAGAAGCATACTTTGATGTATTTATTATTGATAGAAAAATTATGGATTACATGACTATAATTAAGATGGTCTAACTCATACAGTAGAAATAAAGGATCAACTGAAAGTAGAAAATTTAGTCTTCATAAAAAGATCACTAATGATTAAAAACAATGTTTTGTATTGGTTATGGTCATTACATGTTTTGTTTAGGTTATCTTGTGTTATCTCAATACATTAGAAATTGTTAAGAACATGTCTTGTCTCATATTATTCATAAGTTTTGCATGTAGATTTTATTATAGCAAGAAAATATCATTTATGTAATGACTCAAATATTAGATTCAACTATTTTTTTTTATACTACAACACCATTAGCATAATGGTATAATTGCTTAGATGTAATCACCCTTTATGATTTATTAGAATATAAAAAATAGGCAAGTATGATCTTGTAAAATGCTAATTATGTTTATGGGTAGTGAGATAAATGTAAAATATAATATTTGAATATTTTGTAAAAAATAATTCAAAGCTTGTAACCTTAGTTATCAAAAACAAGCATTAAAAACCCTAAAATCAATTTTTTGTTTTAAAAAAATACAAAGGAAGCACTATGAAATCTCCCTCCTGCAACTTGCAATTTGAACAGCTATGAACAAACCCTTCGGCAATCTCCCTCCTGAAATGTGCAATTTGGAAGCTTAAAAAGCAACCATTTTCAATCTATTGGAATGTTGTTTTATTTATTTAATGGATAAATCTGAAAGTGCAGTTGAAAAACAAATCTCCTATTTGGAGGCTTCATTATTTCTGCACCTTTGTTCTTTAACCCTTAAAAAAAAAAAATCTAAAATAAAAGGAAAAAAACATTGTTCTTAACCCTAAAAAAAAACATTACTCTTTCAAAAAACATTGCTCTTAACCCTAAAATAAAGAAAAAAATATTGCTCTTTAATAAAACATTACTCCTTAACCCTAAAATAAAATAAATAAAAAAAACATTGCTCTTTAACCCTAGCTTCTAATGAAACCTAAAATTAAACTTTTCTATTTTTTGAACTTGAATAATTTTTTTTTTAAGTGATTGTGGGGCCGCCTTGGTTTGAGAGACCACGAACAGGGGGTTCTACACCGTCAAAGTCACTTGGGAGTTGCACCCGATCGCACCATTATCAATTAGATTTTGGATACCCAATTAAGATTTTTGGTAGGGTGGAGATTTGAACCTGGGACCTCCCTTGAGGATCGCCCTCTCCTCTCCAACTCACCTACAACACCTGGGTGTAACTCATTTATAGTGGAAAACACCCCTTTCGAGGTGCCACTTTCAACAAGTTGGGCATAGGAGGAATGGAGCCTTGTCGGCCTCTACCAGCACATAGGACATTTCTAACTATACCATATATATGCAGGATGGAGACAAGGGTAATGGAACCTGGCTCAGCCACCACAACAAGCAGATAAAACTAATTTATAGTGGAAAACACCCCTTTCGAAGTGCCACTTTCAACAGGTTGGGCATAGGAGGAATGGAACCTTGTCGGCCTCGACCAGCACATAGGACATTCCTAACTATACCATATATCTTTAAGATGGAGACAAGGGGAATGGAACTTGGGTCGGCCTCTACCAAGCACCCAGGACATTTACCACTGCACCACAACAAGCAAATTTTTTTTAAAGAGCCGCCTTGGTATGAGAGACCACGAATAAGGGGTTCTACACCGTCAAAGTCACCCGGGAGTCGCACCCGACCCTACCCGCACCAACATTATCAATTGGATTTTGGATACCCAATTCAACTTTTTGGTAGGGTGGAGATTTGAACTTGGGACCTCCCTTGGAGGATTGCCCTCTCCTCTCCAACTCACCTACAACACCTAGGTAACTTGAATAATATAAGATATTTAAGTGCTTTCATTTATGCAGATCTAATAATTTTTTATTTTCTATAATTTTTTATTATAATTGCCCTAGCTTCTAAAGAAACCTAAAATTAAGCTTTTCTACTTTTTAAACTTGAATAATATAAGATATTTTAAGTGCTTTCATTCATTTATGCCTAATCTAACAATTTTTTATTATAATTGATAGAAAACTTATAATTTATATTTAAAAAAATTATTGATTTAACCTTTAAAAATCTTCTCATGTGTTAAAAATCATTATAAAAATAATTATATATATATATATATATATATATATATATATATATATATATATATATATATATATATATATATATATATATATCAAATTTTTAAACATATCGAATTTTTTTCGAACTTGAAAAGTATCGAATTCGAACTCGAACTTGATAACTAAGCTTGTAACCTTAGTATCTTGCAATAAGATTTATAAAACTTTGTTGATAAAGAATCTATGGTTTATTTTGTTGAATGTGGATCACTATTAAGTGAAATTAGTTTTTTTTTTTTTAAAGGTTTATAATATCACAAAACTTATTAATTTATTTTTTAAATAATAAATTATTATTATTTTATTTTTAAATAAAAAATAATATAATCAAAATAAATGAGGTTAAAGTAGCTAAAAATATAAGCCTTCATGTAGAAACTTATATTGAATAGCGAATACAATACCACCATAGTGATTTTATTAGAATACATAATATAACACATTGGAATCCAATATAATCTATTAAAATTTAATTAATTTACAAATTAAAAAAATTAAATTAATACTAATATTATATTATTCAATTATTTATTTCGTATCAAACGGTATTTATTGGGTATATTAGAGGAATCACTTCTACGAGTTGACACAACACACCCTCTGGTTCTAATGAGGGATTTGAATGATGGTCTCCACCTTCCCAAGGGAGCACTTGCTTTGAATCCTCTGGTTCTAATGAGGGATTTGAATAATGGTCTCCACCCTCCCAAGGGAGCACTTGCTTTGACCAACGGGTAAGACCCTCCAACTAATTATATTAACTCAACCAATTATATTCCTTAATTTTCAAGAAGGAGACACAATTTATATGTACATAAAGTTAAGTTTCCCCAAGATACTTGTTTCCACGCATGTCTATTACTCTTCTTGTTGAGTTTCCTTCAAAGCTTCCTATCACAAATTGGAGAAACTTCTCCAAGATTTCCTATGGGCCTCTTCACCAAAAAATACAAGGTTTCCACAAAATTACATAGAATAATTATTGTCTTCCACGACAGTCACGAGGGTTAGGACTCCTTGATACATTTGTCTAGGGAACTGCCTTGTGCACCAAATGGGTCATTTGTATTGTGCATGGAAATGAAATCTGGAAACACCTGCTTCAATATTGCATAGCCTTTGGTGTCCTCTATGGAAGAAAATCCTAGAGGGGGCTTGGCTTGCAATCCATTCTAGTGATAAAGGTGTTAGTTCAAATTTAGGACACCTTTGTTGCTAAGAGTATTTGGAAGTCTTGGGAAGCTCTTCGACCCGTTTTGCTCTAGAATGACAATAATTTTAGTATCGAACTCTCTATTAATCAATAGTGGCTGTGATGGTCTCCCATTATCACCTATCAAGAGTAGCCATTGGCCAAAATCCCTTGGGGTCACACCCTTCAATTTTTCCTTTAGGGCATTCAGATCATATCTGACCTATATTTTAAGCGAACCAGAAATTAGCTTTCAGATAATTCAAGCCATAATATCACCTAAAATACTTCATAAAATTGGGGTTCAAATCTTGCATCCTTGGTGGAAGGACTAGACATGGTATCCTGACACCTCTTTTAGTAGCTATAAGCTAGGCAAAGGGTATTGTTGGCTCTCACCACATACATCCATGTTTCCCTAGTTAAATGAGCAATGGAGAATCCAGGCAACCAATAGAGATTTGTAGAACAAATTTCACACTCTATGGGATGTTTTTTTGGAGCCTAAAGTGGCTCACTTTATTTGGTGTCTCCTTTTTCAAGGACTTCCTATAGGAGAATGCCTTTGTCATTTAGGATTGCACATTTTCAACTACCCTTTTTTCATTGCAAAGAATTTATTGAACATTTATATTGGTATTACCCTACGACCTAAGTGGCATTGAAATGAATTCATGATTTTTTTAACCTTTTAGGCCACAACCCTTTTCTTGGCCTATGGTTCTTCTTGGGGATACAACTCGAATGCCAGTACATATGGAGCAGATTTGGCATATTTTTAGGGCTGAGATTCTATTTAACATATGGAAAAACCATAATGGAATTTGTTTCCACTCAGCATGCATCTCCAGAGTCTTCCATGTATTCAAAAGATCTAATATGCTCAAATGTTTTACTTCAGATTCAAGCATAGAAGAACAAGGTTCCCCTTGAGGTTCAATATCTGCTAACTCTATTGGATCATTGGGGAAATGCTTCTTGTACTGTAGTTAGGATTTCACCCTCCCTACCTCACCAAATATATTCTTCTTCTCAGCAACAAGCAACAAGATCGAGGCTGAAAGAGGTCCCATGGAAGGACTTCGACTACTTGTAACCAATGTGCTAGGGAAGGATTTCACTCTGTGCCACAATATTACGATTTCGGCTGATCATCCTCTTGAGCTACCATTTTGCCTCAAACCGCAAGTGACACTTTGAAGTTGTAGGGCAAGATTCAGTTCTCATAGACCTCGATCCTCCCATTGGCTAAGGAAATCCATTGGATAATGACCCTCCTCCCCCTGCTAGTGCTACTCCAATGACAACTTGAGTACTAGCGAGTCTTCTACCATTTCTTTTTTTTTGATATGTTAACTATTTTATAATTGTCCCATGTCTCTTTTTTGCCCTAGGTTAGTGCCCTACATGGTGTGCTTCTATACCACCCATTTTTTATTAAATGATGTACTTTTATTTTTTTAATTTTATATATATATATATATATATATATATATATATATATATATATATATATATATATATATATATATCACATAAAAATTAATATATATACTCTTAACTCTTTTAAAGTTTTTTTTTTTGTTTTGTTTAATATTATTAATGGAAACACACCCCTTGCAAGGGAAGGAAACCTTAGAGCTTTGAACTTGGGACCTCTCTTTTTTTCAACTAGAGAGTTTTAAAGTTTATTTTTTAAATTTATACATTATATACAACTTTAATTTTCAAAACATAATTATATACCAATAAATAAACAATTATGTCATAAGTACACAATAAATATTTTTATTTAAAAAATATTTATTTGTTTGAATAATTTAAAGTAATTATTTATTTCAAAAGCAGATGTTTGTATGTATAAAAATAATCTTAAAGTTAAATTTTATGGTAACTTTATTGATTCAATTACATTTTGATTCTATATAGTTTTTTTCCTTGCTTTGTAACTAGTTAATTTTACACGCCACTCTACCAAATAAATTTCCATGGCTCAGTTATCGAACCCTTAAGTTCATCGGAAAAATCGAGCTATTCGCGTTCTCTGAGATGACCTGTGTAAATTAAAGGTTTCTGATTACACTGCTGTAAATTCAATTCGCCAAGTAACGTTGAAGATACATTTGGTATGCGGGTCTAGGGTTGAGAATGTGACGGGTAAATCCTATTCAGTCTGAAAATCAAATTGATCTTAAGATAAAATTTTGATCATATTAGGCCATCATCTTTGATTTCCTACATATTTATTCACTATAACATGTCAAAAATATTAATGTGAAATGAATATTGTTATTATTCACTGTTAACACTTTCGTAGGAATATTACAGGTGCTAAAAATTTCAAGTATATTTGGTTTCTAACATTAAAGAATTTTTGTACCGATAAAGATTACCAATATTTAACAAAGTTGACGGTGTCTGGCAATAAAAAGACATAGTAGACCAAATTCATTCCAAAAGAATTTTAAATTTGTTTAAAAGTACGTTTGTTGAAATTTTTTTTTACAAAAGACTTCTTAAATTGTCTACGATGTAAGTCTATTGAATATTCCAATGGAATGGTTTCATGCTCTTATTCGGATTCTTTGTTGCGACCTGTATGAATTTGCGTGCATATTAGAAAAGACGAACTTAGATATTCTCTGCTCAACAATTTAACTTGGACTAAATTATGTATTTGACCTGCCCAGAGACCAACTTGTATTAAAAAATACGTTTGGCCTGCTCAGTGCAGTTCATGGTCACGAAGATGTTGGCAGAGGCTACATCCTCCTAAGTGAATCTATTTATATTGAAAAACAGGAATCAATGCCAGATTTTAAGGGTGTAATGCAAGCACTGAATTATAAGGAAAAACAAAAAGCAATGGAATTGAAAGTGAAACGTGAAATTATCATCTTGTCCTTAGTTTCAATGTAGGTTTCATCTATTCGTCTCCAAGTTGTCAAGAAAAAGACAGCCTGGATGCGTCTATGAAATAAAATACCTCGTTTGCACGTATATAAATTCTTTATAATTAAAAAAAAAAAAATGATGCAGCAAGGTTGAGTTTTGATGACCAAACTCTGTGGAGGGTTTATAACGAAATTTAAATTTCCAAAGTCTTTAAACTATTGCAAACGAAAAGATGACGACTTAAATACATAAAAACAGGATCTAGTGAAACCTATTTAATGGTTTAAACTAATCTTTTCGAGTGTCAAAATACTTTGATGCCTAAACTACTTTGCTGTTAGTTTATTGTATTGTCTTTATCTCCGTGAAGGAAGCCTTTGTATTAAGGACACTTTATTTGGAGAGAGTTATTTACTTTATCACAATACATGTGAAGAATAATTATTTTTAAACTTAAAGCTAAATTATTACCAATGTTGTTTGGTTTTATATGGTCATGATTTTAAGTTTATGTAGAAAAGGATGTTCAGATAAGTATATTGTATTGTGAGGATGTATCACATATTCATATTCATGGATGCATCAATGAAATAAGTGCATATTTTAATAACATATATATACTTTTTAATATATATCAAAGATTAAGTATTGAGGGTTTAATGAAAATCAAGTGTTAAGGTTTAAGACTTTGGACTATATTTATTTTGACTAGTTAAGGATATATAATATTAGTTATTAAATCCTTTTGTTGGTTAAACTTGCATCTCCTCTAGCATCCAAAATATTAAGGTTTATTCTTTGTTGACTAATATTTTGTCTTCTCTAGTGTTCAAATTAGCTTAGGGGGTTAGAAAAAAATGAAGGCAAATAAAAACATTGCAACATAATTTATATTTTTTAAAGCCTAAATCATGAACTTGTACAATTAAACTTATATTTTTGTCTATTATAGTTGTATAAATCTTAGCTAGTAAAGCTCACTCAATTCCCAAATGAAACCTTAAGTGAAAATATTTGCCACACATAGCATTGTAGCTCCTTATGGTGTTATAATTTTCAAACTTGCAACCCCAAATTCTTTCCTCCTTTTGGGTTTTGTCAAAACACTCTTCTTCTCAATGTTCTTGTAGCTTCTTGTATCATCAAATATATCATCACCAATAAAAAATGTAATGACTTGCGTAAAATTTAGTGATAGATTTAGGAATGAATATAATAAACACAAGACTCAACAAAGAAAAGTAAATCACATATAAACATAACACATATATGGAAGGTGCCCTTGGACAATAAATAATCTCACTAACAACTTGTAACAACCCTCCGTACTAGGGTTGGTAAAACTAACACACACACACACCCATACACATACACAAATTCTAAATTGAATGATAGTAATACATCTAATTATCATTTGGAAAGAATACAATCCACTAAAATATGTAGATCACAATGATCTTTAAATGCATCTAACTAATGTTTTAAAAGTATTCATCAAAGCCAAACATTCCATGTTAAGTTCATTTATCATATCAAACTTGAATACATTTTACTAGGCTAAACTAATAACCCTCATCTTTAATTATATCAAATTTTAATGGCATCCTCTATGCAATTATATGAATATAATCAACTAGCATCCCTTTAAGCAAAACTACTAAACCATATATATTTTCTAAAAAGGTTATGGAAATGCCCTTTCAAAAATATTCAGTTTGGACCTTATCTAGTATTTCTATCATGTTTAGGGTTACACAACCATAAAATTGCTCCTAATCTTATATTAATACCACTAAAATCAATATAGAAAAAATTTAAGTACTTATAGATACATTTCAAGTCAAATAAGCAATTTATTTTCTTTACAAAAATGTATAAGTCAAGACAAGAATACAAGAGTGCAATAAAAATATCATACAATAATTATTCAACTTATGGTTACTTTTCATAACATACTTTTCACAAATTTATGCATCCTAAGAAAATAATAGGCATATACCTCCTCAAAATTTTATGAAAATCAAACCTAATATATGAGCATGAATAAAAATATCAAGTCAAGAAAATCTACTATACTCAATGCAAATTGACATATGATATTCACTTTAACATTTTATAAGCCAAATGCAAAACAAATCAAGTGTACTCCATTGTTATACAACTTGTTGATTTTTATAATAAAATAAGACAAGAGGTATTTTCATTTGCTTATGAATAATAATAGGAATGCTCAACATAAAGGGATAAATACTTTTTTTCAACTCTTAAATGACTCATCAACTAGATATAGAATACAATTTTCAGCCATATAAGACTTGTAAAATAGAACAAGATTGACACGCTCAATTTGTTCTTACAACATAGTAGTCTTATTTAAAATTCATATGTACAACCAAGTTATAGTCAATATAACCTAATGAAATTGTCCATCTAGTTTCATAAGAAAATCAACAAAGTATTGTATATGAATCTTATGAAAATAAAATTTACAAGATGGTATAACTTTCCATATATACAAATCCATATTTATGGAAATAAAATTTAAAATTCAGGTTACATTGTACTTATGTAATCAACATCCTTGATAAAAATAAATTACAATATCAAGTCATACCAAATATTATGCATAAGGATTACACTAAGTAATATTGCTAATATTGTTTGACTCAATACAGTTTAGAAAATTTGAAACACAATTTAAAAATTTCTAAACTCAATAATTTTTTTTCATATGTTTATATTAGGACCACCAATGGTTTCTAACATTCTTTAGTCACAAATTTTCAATATTATTAAAGTGCAAATATATATAATTTATGCAAGGAGTTTCTACCACTTGAATTTATTATTCTCATGAGCAAATAGTTTTTATTGTCAAACCAGTTTGAAGCAAACCTACACATGTAGTTTCCATTCTTGGACAATTGTGAATGAAATATACATCCATTGTGTATGCTTCCATCTGATATGGTCAAAGAAGACATATACCTTAGTTTACTAAAAATTTAAAGAGGGAGAGTATCATCAAAGTAATTTATCACTAAATTATTATATCTCATAGGGATTTCCCTATGTCTTCTTCCTACTTGAACAAATTGACCCTTCTGCAAGCATACAAATATGTAATACCAACATTAAAGAGTACATCATGGAAGTGATATTATATCTACAGAAGTAAACATTAAATCATGCAATAAATGAACATATTGATTATTTTAATCATAGCTTGACCAAGCATTTTCTTGTATAGTCTTCTTAATTTTTACCTTGGGTAGAATTTTTTGATATCTAATATAGGCACATATCAATACTAAATCCTTAAATTATGTATCTCCTACGTTCATCCATGTAAGGCTTGAAATTAAAGTCCATATATATTGTATCTATTCTTATTTTTAAGTATAACTCTGTCATGACCATCCCAGATGGACTTTTGAAATGAAGAAACAATGTTTTTAAGAGTGATGCTTCAATACTCGTTTTTTTTGCAATAAAGCAGTTATGCAATATTACTAGATAATGAAGAATATGTTACTGCTAACAAATTGCCAATGTGTAGGATCAAGTGCACTCGTAAGTGGAATAAGTTGAGTCCTCCACCAAAGACGAGGGTACTTGAGGTTGGGGGAAATGATGATATGATAGCTCAAAGGTAACAAGGATAGATACCTTCATATAGGTATGCATTCGGTTAGGGATAATCATCAATAAATATCCACCTTGAGCCCTGGACTTATGGCCTAGTAGCTATCGCAAGTTCTTGAGCCAGAGACTAGTGACTAAATTGATGGAAATATCTCCGTATTTGTTTGTGCTCACATTTATTTATCTTTTACTTCAGCACTTCACCTTAACAATGTAAATTTGAAAAGAATGAATTGTCTTCTTATCTTCTTAATAAATTTATTTTAGATGATAAATAGATTTATTCTTAAATAAAAGAATATCTTAGATAGTAATTCATTTGAATTAATGGTAAATTCATTTTATATTATAAATAGATTTATTCTAAAATAAAAGAATGTCTTAGATAGTCATTCATTTAAATAAATGGTAAATTTATTTTAGAAAATAAATATATTTATTCTTAAATAAAAGAATGTCTTAAATAGTCATTCTTTTAAATAAATGGTGAATTTAATTAAAGGATAATTAGATTTGTAAATATATTATTTTAGGTGGTCTTTCATTTAAATAAAATGGTAAGATTTATGTTAAATGATAATTGAGTGTATTCTTAAATTAAAGAATAGAAAAGAGGCAATGAAACCTTTTTTTGCTTACCTCAAAATTGGGTGGGCAAACTGAAGCAGAGTCTAGCTAGAAAGAGACATGGTTCCATTAACACAAGAAATAATCCACTAGAGTGAGGGGATGGTTCCCTCTACATAAATAAAAAGACTTCAATACAGAGTGTAGTGGAAATACGAGGAAGGGACGTCTCCTCTACCACCTAATGAGGTGGGAGTGTAGAATTAATAACAATGGTTGGCGAATGGAAGTCGAGGAAGAAGAGAGAGAAATTCTAAGGCAAAAGGAAGAGCAACAAAAATATGGGAGCTAGAGCAGAAAAATGAAAGGAGTTGAATGAGAAAGCAGGGTGCCAAACTTGATAGGGCGACCATCAAAATTGAGCTAAGCAGGTGACAGGTTGGTATTCAAAGCTCACCACTTGTTTAGCTTTATTAATAGCTCTTTTGGTTGAGCATTGCTAGCTATCTTTGTAGTGACCGAGCGAAGCTCACTGCTTGTTCTAGCTTTGTTAATAGCTCTGTTGGTCGAGCGTTGCTCACTTCCTTTGTAGTAGATGAATAAAGCTCACCGCTTGTTCTACTTTGTTAATAGCTCTGTTGGTTGACCTTTATTCAATACCTTTGTATTTCCCAAGTGAATCTCACCACTTGTTCTAGCTTTGTTAATAACTATGTTGGTCAAGCATTGCTCGCTACCTTTGTAGTGGTCGAGTGAAGCTCATCACTTGTTTTAGCTCTATTAATAGCTCTATTAGTTGAGTGTTGCTCGTTGACTTTGTAGTGGTTGAGTGAAGCTTATCTCTTGTTCTATATTTGTTAATAGCTCTGTTGATAGAGCATTGCTCACTACCTTTGAAGTGGTCGAGCAAAGCTCATTGCTTGTTTTAGCTCTATTAATAGCTCTTTTGACCAAGTATTACTTGTTACCTTTGTAGTGGTTGAGCAAAGCTCACCGCTTGTTTTAGCTTTGTTATCCGAGTATTGCTCGTTGTCTTTGTAGTGGTCGAGCAAAGCTCACTGCTTGTTCTAGATTTGTTAATAACTCTGTTGGTCGAGCATTGCTTGCTACCTTTGTAGTGGTTAAGTGAAACTTACTGCTTGTTTTAAGTATGTTAATAGCTCTATTGGTCAAGAGTTGCTCGCTCCCTTTGTAGTATCCGAGCAAATCTTACTACTTATTTTAACTCTATTAATAGATCTGTTGGTCGAGTGTTGCTCGTTGCCTTTGTAGTGGCCAAGAGAAGCTCACCGCTTGTTCTAGCTTTGTGAATAGCTCTATTGGCCAAACATTGCTCACTGTATTTGTAGTGGTCGAGCGAAGCTCATCGCTTGTTTTAGCTCTATTAATAGCTCTATTGGTTGAGCATTGCTCACTACATTTCTAGTGGCCGAGTGAAGCTCACTGCTTGTTCTAGCTTTGTTAATAGCTTTGTTGGCCGAGCGTTGCTCACTACCTTTGTAGTGGTCGAGCAAAGCTCACCACTTATTTTAGATTTGTTAATAGTTATGTTGGTTGAGCGTTGCTTGCTACCTTTATAGTGGTCGAGCGAAGCTCACCGCTTGTCTAGCTTTGTTAATAACTCTATGGTGGCCGAGTACTGCTCGCTACCTCTGTAGTGGCCGAGAAAATATCTTTGCCATGGTATAGTAAAGTTATGGTTTTGACCATAGACGAGTGTAGCTCATCATTGATCATATCTCGCTATTGCTATGCGCTCGAAGTTGAAGGACTGTACGCTTAGCATATTAGAAGCATCATCTTAGGACTGTAGGGTAGTGGGTAAAAATCACCTACCAACACTAGTCAAGTAGGAAGCTCATCTTAAGGAGAAGGTTACCTTGGTGGTAGACTTCTAATTTAATTTATATTATGTTCGTTTTGTAAAATGAGGGTATGGGATTTTACTTTATAAAACGGAATGGAATTCATATTATGTTGTATGTTCATTTTGTAAAATGAGGGTATAAGACCTTGCTTTATAAAATAGAATGGAATTTATATTAGGTTTATGGTTCATTTTGTAAAATGAGGGTATGGGACCTTGCTTTATAAAATTGAATGGAATTCATATTATGTTGTATGTTCATTTTGTAAAATGAGTGTATGGGACCTTGCTTTATAAAATGGAATGGAATTTATATTATGTTGTGGTTAATTTTGTAAAATGAGGGTATGGGACCTTATTTTATGAAATGGAATGGATTTATATGATTTTGTAGTTCATTTTTTAAAATGAGGGTATGGGACCTTGCTTTATGAAATGGAATGGATTTATATGATGTTATGGTTCATTTTGTAAAATGAGGGTATGGGACCTTGCTTTATGAAATTGAATTGATTTATATCATGTTAAGGTTAATTTTGTAAAATGAGAGTATGATACCTTGCTTTATGAAATGGAATGGATTTATATTATGTTATGGTTCATTTTGTAAAATAAGGGTATGGGACCTTACTTTATGAAGTGATGAGAAACATATGTGGTGCAAACTAAATTGGTTTGCTTTGATTAAATGAGATGAAATAACCCAATGCATTAAATAGTTAAGGGTATGGGACTTTAATTTTTAAGTGAGGGTTAGATCATTTATTGCAAAGAAAGCATGAGGTGGGATGCATAGTAGGATGAATCTCATAAGTGGGTGAGAGGGGTCATAGAGAGGGAAGCTCTATGATAATAACTATGCATTATAAAGTTGAATTGCTTGGGTTAATTGTATAGTTGCAATTTGGAAAATAAATTAGTAAATGCATTAGAAGCATGTCTATTCAGATCCATGAGTGTCCTGATAACCTACTATCCTCACTTGATTTATGGAAAAGCGGGAGGACCAAAGTCAGGAGATGGACTACTTTGAAAGTTTTCTCTCTACCGTATTTCCTGCTTGATTATGAAGTTGAATAGATTTATGGGGAGATTTCCACAATGGATTATATGTAAAGTAATTATGGAAAGCATGGGGTTTTGCCATATTTGCCTATGGATTGAATGAGCATTGTTTATTATTGTATTTTGATATCCTTTCTAATTGAAATGCTACTTAATTGTCTATCACATGCTTTCCCTTTAATGTATGTTTCATGCTTGTTTAATTTTGTTGTTTTGTTAGATTTAGTATCTAGATTTATCTTTGATATTCTTATGAGTTTTTATAAAAGAAAAAAAAGTTGTAAGTTCTAGGTGAACTTAGAGGATGACCTAAGGGCTTAAGACCCCATTAATGGGATGGGTTATCTAGGTTTAGAAGTTCGTACCAAGGGTTAAGATAGCTTGTTAGAGGATGAGATTGATAGCTTAACTCGTAATATACATAGCATACCCACACATAATGGTTTGTGTGTGGTATGGAGATGCGTGTATACCTTCCAATAATTGAGGGTGGTAAGTCTAGCTCATCAAGAATGGTGAGATGGATGGACTTACGTGCATGACATGAGATAGACCTAAATAGAATGAACTTGTGTGAGGGTAATATCATGTGGTATGGCTCTTGAGAAACTTAGGGGATATCAAACGTTAAGTTGGTCTAAGGCTGGATAGGGATTTATGAATCCTTCTCCTTGATAAAAAAAAATTATATGAACCTTTTTTTCTTTCTGTTCATGTATTTTTATTGTTTTTGTATTCGTGGGTTGTTACATTTGGTATCAGAGCTCTAAGTTCTTATGTGCAAAAATGGGTTCAGGTATGTCCATTTAAAATCCTACTTAGGGTTAATAAAAAAGGGGCTGGGATAACCTAGAGTCTCTGCTAATTTAGAATCTAAGCGGAATTGTTCCTAAGGAGAGATGAACATTGTGATACCTTAGTATGGGATTTGGTATCAATGTTACATCATAAACTTGGAACCTTGTCCTAATAATATTTCTAATTATTAGAAAGAAATAAATTTGTAATGTGGTTGGGAATTAGTGAATCAACAAATAAAGTAGGATCTAATTCTCTTCTTGGTTGGAACCAAATCAAGATGTCACCTAAGGCCCAAACAGAGAGGCCTCCACCTAGAAAGACTCAACAAAGTAATGTCAAAGAAGATATCTAGAATGAGGATCCAATAAATCTAAATATGAAAATAAAATAACTTACTACTATAGTTGCTAAGATACAAGACCATAAGACAAGTGTTGGAAACTATGGCAAATCAAAATTTGCAGGCCAGAGATTTAGAAGTCAACCAATTTGAGGGACTGACAGTAGAACAAAAGCAAGTAAGAACCCTCTTAGAAAAGGATATGGTAAGAGAACTAAAGAATGTTTGTATCTCCAAATTTTATGGAGAAAGAGAGGGGGATGCAGTTGAGGCTTGGTTAAGGGAACCAGAATTTTTCTTTACAGTAAAGGGATATTCCTCGAGAATCCAAACATTTTGGGATACTATCTACCTTGAAGAAGTTGCCCTAGATTGGTGGGAGACTTATTATGAAGAAACCAAAATAGAGCCGATAGACATTCCATGAAAAAAATTATGGACATCTTCAAGAAGAGATTCCTCATGGAGCATTTCTATGCTCTAAAATTTGAGGAGTTTGCCAGTCTAAGGCAATGAACCAACTCAGTAGATATATACTATAGGAAGCTAGTAAAGTTGCTAAAATATGTACCCACATATAACGATAAAATGAGGATTCATATGTTTACCCATGGATTGCAATAAAGGCTGAAACATGATGTGGATATGAAAGAACCTAAGTCATTGCAAAAGGTATATGACCTAGCAAAGAAAGCAGAGTCACATTTCTGTTACAAATATAAAGCCTTAACTAATCAAGAACAACAAGAATTAAAGAAGAGGAACAACAATGGGTTTATAAAATGGGAGGTCAAGCAAGAATGGAAGGCTACGAATATCCAAAATTTGGAGAAGAAATTCAATGGAGGCAAAAAGAAATTTAAAAGAACTTTTATAAGAAAGGCCAAAAATCCAATAACGCTAAACCCCCTTCACAGAAGCCACTAGGCCCCGTTACAAAAATTAAGGACAAAGAGGAGAAGATGGAAAAGAAAAAAGGACCCATGGATGAATGCTATCATTTTTGAGGAGCACATTTTGCTAACCAGTGCCCATACCAACCAGGGCCAAGCACACCTATCACTAAAAGAAAGGAACCGATGAATAAACTTTATGCTACAATTGGGAATCAAAAACTTGAAGGGTAGACCACTATATTGATCATAAAAGGTAAGATATCTGACAAGCAAGTAAATATATTAATAGATAGTGGAGCTACTGATAGTTTTATTTCTTTCAAGCTAGCCAAAGATATACTGAAAATGCCAAGATATTTAGCTCATGGATAGAAGGTTGAGTATGGATCTGGATAGACCTACTTCATAAACCAATGTTTCCCAATGATGAAAATTACCTTAGCCAATGGAACTACGAAAGAATGCTTTTATGTAGCCCCACTTCATGCCTTTGATGTAATTTTAGGAATGGATTAGTTATAGGCCCATAAAGCCATAGTCAACTTTCAAGATAGATGGATCGAGTATTCTGAGGATGGTGAGTCAAGGCAACGAATTCATAACAATCAAGGAGAATTTACATCCCAGATGTTGTTAGCTATGCAATTAAAGAAAACCCTCAAGAAAGAAGGATTGTCTACGTGATAAATATGAATGAAGTCAAAAGGAACCTAAAGGGAGAAATATCTGAGACACCCACTTTTGCAAGAATTATAGGATGTGTTTCCTAAGGATCTACCTGGGCTCCCTCTAGTATGAGAATTCAACTTCATCATTGATATTATACCAGGAGCAGAACTAATTCATCGATCTTTATATAGGATGTCGCCCATTGAGATACATGAATTGAAAGTACAATTGCAAGGGTTATTAGATAACAGGTTGATAAAATCGAGTGTGTCACCTTGGGGTGCATCTATTTTATTTGTGTAGAAGAAGGATGGGTCTTTAATATTGTGTATCAACTACCAAATGTTGAATAAAGCTACCATCAAGAACCAGTACCCCCTACCCAGGATCAAAGATTTATTTGACCAACTAAGATATGTCATAATATTTACCAAGATAGATTTGAGATCAGGTTATCATCAATTAAGGATACATGAGGACATTATGATTTCACCGTCCTAACTTTTGGACTAACTAATACCCCCACTGCCTTCATGAATTTAATGAACAGTGTGTTCAGAAGGTATTTGGACCAGTTTTTCCTTGTGTTCTTAGACAACATCCTAATATACTATCAAAATAAGGAATAACATGACAAGCATCTCAAGGTCATGTTAGAACTATTGAGGGAAAATCAAATCAATGGGAACCTAGCCAAAAGTGTTTTCTAAGTTTCAAAGGTGCGATATTTAGGGTGCATCATCTTAGGAAAAGGGATCATAATGGATATAGAGAAAATAGAAGCCATGCTAAACTAGCCACCTCCTACCAATGTTACAGAGGTAAGGAGCTTCATGGCTTAGCAAGCTATTACCAACATCACATAAAATATTTCTCAAATATTGCTTCGATAATAACGAAATTTTAGAAGAAAGGAAAGGAATTCAAATGGACAGAAAAGTGTGAAATTGCTTTCATGCTGTTAAAGCAAAAACTCACTATTGCACCAATACTAAATATTCCAGACCCCCAAGGAGATTTTACAGTGTGCATGAATGCATCGTTGGAAGGATTAGGGAGAGTACTCATGCAAAGAGAGTCTGTAGTAGTGTATACCTCAAGGAAGATCAAGAAGCACAAAGTCAACTACACTACTCATGATTTGGAATTAGTCTCTATAGTACATGCCATCAAGGTTTAGCACCACTATCTGGTAGGAATACCTTTTAAATTAAAAATGGATTATCAAAGTCTAAATTACATATTCACCCAACCAATACTCAATGTAAGGCAAAAAAGCTGGGTCAAGTTTCTCGCTGAGTATAACTTTGAGATTGAGTACATAAAAGGGAAAGAAAATAAGGTGGTAGATGCTCTGAGTAGAATAATATACATATAAGCCCTAACCAAGAGTCATGTAAAGCTCATGGACCAAGTAATGCAAGAGCAAAAACATGATGAGTATTGCCAAAAAATTCGAGAAAGAATGAGAAAATATCCTGAGACCAATAAGGATTTTGGGGTGATAGATGACCTTATGTGCTATAAATGAAAATTCATCGTACCCAAAATAGGAGATTCAAAGAGTATAATAATGCAATAAGCCTATAGATCTCCTTATATAGCTCACCTTAGAGGGGTAAAAATGAGGGAAAATCTAAAGAGGACCTTCTTTTGGGTAGGAATGAAGAAGGATATTACATAGCTTGATACCTTGAATGTTAGAAGGTCAAAGCAGAATGCAAACATCTCTTAGGATATTTGTACCCTCATGGTGTACCTACTTGTAAATGGCAAGTCATATCGATGGACTTCATAGTGGATCTACCGAAATCCGGTATCAACATGATGCAATTTTTGTGGTGGTTGACACATTGACCAAGATCACACACTTCATACCTGGGAGCACCAATGATGATGCTCAAATAGTGGCTAACATATTTTCAAGTAAATGTTTTGATTGCATGGATTTCTAGAGGTAATCATATCAGATAGGGATTCCAAGTTCACTTCTGAATTCTGGAGAGCCCTTCAACAGGCAATAGGAATAAAATTGAACATGAGTTTAGCATACCATCCTAAAATGGATGGTCAGATAGAATGGGTAAACCAAATATTAGAGTACATGCTCCGCATGTATTGCATGGACCACAAGACTTGATGGGAAGATTTTTGACCATTAGTAGAATTTTCCTACAATAATGGATATCACTCTTCCCTAGGGATGGCACCCTTCGATGCTTTGTATGGACGAAGGTGTAGAACACCATTGTCTTGGGATAATCCTAAATATAGAACTGTGATTGGACCAAAAACGGTCAAGGAAATGGAAGAACATATTAGGGTAATCAAGCAAAGGCTAAAGCTAGCTTTTGATAGGCAAAATAGTTATGTCGGTCTAAAGAGGACTCCTCGAGAATACTCGGTGGGAGATAAAGTATTCCTAAGAGTCAAACCAATGAAAAGTGTGATCAAATCCACAAAATTGTATCCATAGTTTGTATATCCCTTTGATATCATCAAGAAAGTTAGTCCAGTTGCATACAGACTCACCTTGCCTCCCAATTTATCAAAAATCCATGACACTTTTCACATATCTTTGCTTATAAAATATGTTGTTGATCCTGACCATGTATGAGATGTTTCTAATTTTCATATGGAAAACCCAGAAGCAATTGAAGTGATGCCAATGAGAATTTTCAAATTTTATTCTAAGGCTATGCAGAATTGAACCCTTGAGCAATGTAAGGTCTAGTGGGATCGTTCTCTGAAAGAAATACCACTTGGGAAAAAGTGGCGGATATGCAAAAATATTTTCCTTTTTTGTTTGATGAACTCTAAAGTCATTTTTCTTTTTGTTATAATTTGTATCTTGGATACCATTACCTATGTTAAAAAAATAACACCGAGGATGGTGTTATTCCTAGTGGGGGAGGATGTCATGACCCTCCTAGATGGACTTTTAAAATGAATAAACAATGTATTTAAGAGTGATGCTTTAATACTCAATTTTTGTCCAATAAAGTAGTTATGCAATATTACTAGATAATGAAGAATATGTTACTGCTAACAAATTGCCAATGTGTAGGATTATGTGCACTTGTAAGTGGAATAAGTTGAGTCCACCAAAAATTAGGGTACTTGAGGATGGGGGAAATGATGATATGATAGCTTGAAGGCAAAAAGGATAGATAGCTTCATATATGCATGCATTCGGTTAGGGATAATCATCAATAAATAGCCACCTTGAGCCCTATACTGATGACCTAGTAGCTATCATAAGTTCTTGAGGTAGATATAGGTGACCAAATTAATGGAAATATCTCCCTCTTTGTTTGTGCTCACATTTATTTATCTTTTACTTTAGCACTTCACCTTAGCAATGGAAATTTGGAAAAAATGAATTGTCTTCATGACTTCTTGATAAATTTATTTTAGATGATAAATAGATTTATTATTAAATAAAAGAATGTCTTAGATAGTCATTCATTTGAATAAATGGTAAATTCATTTTAGATGATAAATATATTTATTCTTAAATAAAATAATGTCTTAGATAGTCATTCATTTGAATAAATGGTAAATTTATTTTAGAAAATAAATAGATTTATTCTTAAATAAAAGAATGTCTTAGATAGTCATTCCTTTAAATAAATGGTGAATTTAATTAAAGGATAATTATATTTGTAAATGTTTTATTTTAGGTGGCATTTCATTTAAATAAAATGGTAAGATTTATGTTAAATGATAATTGAGTGTATTCTTAAATAAAAGAATAGAAAAGAGGTAATGAAACCTATTTTTACTTACCTCAAAATTGTGCGGGCCAACTAAAGCAGAGTCTAATTGGAAAGAGGCATGGCTCCGTTAATTCAAGAATGGCTCTCCCAGAGTGAGGGGATGTTTCCCTCTATGTAAAGGAAAAAACTTCAATGTGGAGCACAATCGAAAGGTGAGGAAGGGGCGTATCCTCTACCACCTAACGAGGTGGGGGTGTAGAAGTAATGATAGTGGTTAACGGATGGAACTCGAGGAAGAAGAGAGATGAATACTAAGGCAAAAGGGCGAGGGGAGCAAAAGGGAGAGCAACAAAAAAATGGGAGCCAAAGTGAAAAAAGGAAAGGAGGAGAATAAGAAAATGGGATGCCAAACTCAGTAGGATGACCATCAAAATCAAGTTGAGCAGATGATAGGTTGGTATTCAAAGTTCATCGCTTGTTTATATTTGTTAATAGATTTGTTGGTTGAGTGTTGCTCACTACCTTTGTAGTGGCTGAGCGAAGCTTGCTGCTGCTCTATTGGCTGAGTGTTGCTCACTACCTTTGTAGTGGTCAAGTGAAACTCACTGCTTGTTCTAGCTTTGTTAATACCTATGTTGATCGAGTGTTGCTCGTTGCCTTTGTAGTGATCGAGCGAAGCTCATCGCTTGTTCTAGATTTGTTAATAGCTTTGTTGGTCGAGCATTGCTCACTGTATTTGTAGTGGCCAAGTGAAGCTCTCCACTTATTTTAGCTCTATTAATAGCTCTGTTGGTCGAGCGTTGCTCGTTGCCTTTGTAGTGGCCGAGTGAAGCTCATTTCTTGTTCTAGCTTTGTTAATAGCTCTATTGACCAAGCATTGTTTTCTACCTTTGTAGTGGTCGAGCGAAGCTCACCACTTGTTTTAGATCTGTTAATAGCTCTGTTGGTAAAGTGTTGATCATTGCCTTTGTAGTGGCTAAGCGAAGCTCGTTGCTTGCTTTAACTATGTTAATAGTTCTATTGGTCGAGCATTTCTCGTTACCTTTGTAGTGGTCAAGAAAATATCATTGCTTGTTCTAGCTCTATTAATAGCTCTAATGGTCAAGCATTGCTTGCTGCCTTTGTAGTGGTCGAGCAAAGATCACTGCTTATTTTAGCTCTATTAATAGCTCTGTTAGTCGAGCGTTGCTCGATGCCTTTGTAGTGGCCGAGCAAAGCTCACCATATGTTCTAGCTCGTTTAATAGCTATGTTGGTCGAGCATTGCTCACTACCTTTGTAGTGGCCAAGTGAAGCTCACTGCTTGTTTTAGCTTTGTTAATAGCTCTGTTGGTCGGGCGTTGCTTGCTACCTTTGTGGTGGCTGAGCGAAGCTCGCCACTTGTCTAGATTTGTTAATAGCTCCATGGTGGCCGAGTATTTCTCGTTGCCTTTATAGTGGCTGAGCAAAGCTCATTTTTGTGGTATAGTTATGTTATTTTTTTTACCATAACCAAGCGTAGCTCATCGTTGAGTGTAGCTCACTGTTGCTATGTGTCCAAAGTTGAAGTGTTGTATGCATAGCGTATTAGAAGCACCATCTTAGGACCGTAGGGTGGTTGGTAAAAATCCCTTGTCGGCTCTAGTCAAGTAGGAATATCGTCTTAAGGAGAATGTTCCCTTAGTGGTAGACTTCTAATTTAATTTATATTATGTTCATTTTGTAAAATGAGGGTATGGGAATTTGCTTTATAAAATGGAATGGAATTCATATTATGTTGTATGATCATTTTGTAAAATGAAGGTATGGGACCTTGCTTTATAAAATGGAATGGAATTTATATTATTTTTATGGCTCATTTTGTAAAATGAGGGTGTGGGACCTTGCTTTATAAAATGGAATGGAATTCATATTATGTTGTATGTTCATTTTAAAAATGAGTGTATGGGATCTTACTTTATAAAATGGAATAAAATTTATATTTTGTTGTGGTTCATTTTGTAAAATGAGAGTATGGGACTTTGCTTTATAAAATGTAGGGTTATGCACAAGCACGAAATATCGTAAATTGGCTCTATTTAGGATTTTTAAAATTTTGAAAAGGCTAATTTTGGATCATTTCATTGGGGCCCATTCGCCCGAAATTTACGGGATGAAATTTTTTTGGGGTAAATTTTCCCATCGTTGATAATCAGGAACCTAACTTTATTTTAATTTGCCGACCTCAAATTACATATGATTTTGATTTTCCCGCCCAATTCGCCTTCAAATTATAAATGATTTTATATTTTCTGCCCAAATCGCCTTCAAATTATAAATGATTTTATTTTTCCCACCCAAATCGCCTCATATACTACGCGTATATATACTATATTGGGTACCGATAAACATACATAAAAAATACTCTAACTCAAAAATAGCTCTAAAACAACGAAAAACTTGAGAAGGTTGCAGAGGAGTGTCGATCGGTGCAAGACGATCAGTTGTAGAGCCATGACTATCAAAATAAATCGATCGATTGTAGATGAGTGTCGATCAGTGCAAGACGATCGATTGTAGAGCCATGTCTATCGATATAAGTCGATCGATTAGAGCCATGTCTATCGACATAAGTCGATCGGTTTAGAGTCATGTCGATCAGCATAAGTCGATCGGTTATAGAGCTGTGTCTATCGATAGAAGTCAATCATTTAAGATCATAGCATGTCTATCGATATAAGTTGATCAATTGTAGAGTCATGTCTATTGACATAAGCCGATCGATTGTAGAGCTATGTCTATCAGCATAAGTCGATCGGTTGTAGAGTCATGTCTATCGATATAACCATCTTTAATAAATCTTAGAGTTTTCATTAAATTCTATCGATTTAATCACATTGTCTATCGATTGTAAACCATCTTGATCATCTTTAGTCGATCGATTATAGAGGTGTCGATCAACATTCATCTATCGATTGTAGAGGTGTCGATCGGCCTTGGTAGGTCGATTGTAGATGTGTCGATCAACATTAGTCTATCGATTGTAGGGTCATGTCGATCGGTATTAGGTTGTTGGTTGTAGTGTTGTCGGTATAACTCTATCGATTGTAGGGACGTGTGGTCGACATTCTATTGCTTGTAGTGACTATCGATCGATATAAGCCGATCGATTGTAGGGAAGTGTTTATCGATAAAAGTGTATCGGTTGTAGAGGATTCATGACTAAAAATTGATAGAGTATTCTTATTCCATTGTTCTTTTATCCAAATATCTTTTTCTATAGTTTCATAGGCATTGTAGGTGAACTATACGCAATAGTGGTAGACAACTATCAATGTCATCTGGTTGTGTGTCAGGAGCATTTCTTTTGTTAGAGACTGCTTCTTGTCTCTTAGAGTATGTTTCATACGTAGTGTAGAAGCACTATCTGCAACTCTGGTCGATAAGTATTCCCTATCATGTTGTGTGTTAGGATCATATGTTCATCTTGAGGGATGTTTACTATTTTCCTTCAAATTCATATACATTTCCTAACATCTAAAGGTTTTTCTTTACAGATACAATGTCACCTACTGAATATGGAAAGAAGGGAGGCCAATCTTCTTGTAAAAAGATAATTCTAAAATATTTTACACCAAAATGCAATGAGACATCAATCTCTACAGATTCTACACAAATTGCAGGTACAGACACCTTTTACCATCAGTTTTCTAAAATTTTTGTTCTTCTTAAATGTAAAACCTTTCTCTATTAATAGATAAATGGTTTTCTACTTATCTACCTCTTTTTAAATGCTTTCTAAAATTGTATTCTGTTAATTCTTTAAAATAGTGCCTTTTTTACAACAAAAAATGATAGAGAACACCAAACATTGAATGCAATTAACATTGTCGACCCTGATGTGCGTTCACTCGAAGATATTCCAGAAGATGAGATGGGACCACATGATAATTTTCCTAATAACGACATTCAACAACCACTTCAGGAGATTTTAAATTCAGACACATCAACCGAAAAAGAAAAAGATAGTACAGTTAAAATTCAGACCTCTAGGGAATCTTCTAGTCAAAAATCTAAACGTCAAAAGATAAGTGAATGGACTATTGGAAGGGATTTTAAAAATGAATGGGCATGATTATACCCCTTTATTGAGCGAGATGAGAAACTGAATGTGTGTAAATGTATTATTTGTACATGGAAGCTGGGAAAGGATCATTTATTACAAAATAAGAAAGACACAATAGAAAAACACTGTGGGAAAGTTTACATCAAAGAAATACGAAGTGATGGAACAATTAACAGAATTCATAGGTGGAAGGATGCAACAGAATGTGTGCATGTGAGATATGCTCTTGAATATGATAAAGCAATGAAACAAAAACAAACTCTCATTGAGAAGGGTGGAACAATCGAGGCACAATTTCAAAAAGTTAATAATACTTTATTAGCCTCAAAGAAATTGCAGTTTGCTATTGTATACAGTATTCTAAAAAAAGGTCGACCCATGTCTGATTTTGCTGATTTTAAGGAAATACTTCAACTAGCCAATGTACAAAACCTTACCAGTTCACATTGGTCAGATCGAAGTGGTTGGGAAATGGTAAAATTTCTATCACTGGTTGAGAAGGAAGACATGAGAGAGAATGTGAAACAAGCCAAATTTATTTCACTTTCCATTGATGAGGTAACAATTGTTGACAACACATCTTGGATTTGCATACATGTTTACACATTCAAAAATCATTTGAGACAACCTCATTTACTAGCACTACATAAGATGATTGAAAATTGTAATGCGGAAAATATTTATAATGTTGTTGTAACCAGTTTAAAGGATATTGCCGGAATGGATGAAAAGGAAATTGCCACAAAGTTAATTTGTGTTGGAGCTGATGGTGCGGCTACAATGCAAGGACAAAGGAATGGTCTTTGTGTTAGGCTTCAGACTTCCATTGCCCCATATGTGATTCCTATTCATTGCATGGCTCATCGAATGAATCTTGCATACAAAATTGTGAGCAATTTTGATAATGTAGCCAGAGTGGAAGAACTCATCCACGATATACACTCATACTTTTCATGCAGTCCAAAAAGGTTTGCAGAGTTTCAACAGTTTTCTCTAGGTGTAACGGAAGGCAGAAAAATGTTAAAAGATGTGGAAACCAGGTGGATTTCACTGTTTCTTCCTACAAAAAGGGTATTTTCAGAATATCAATCCTTGGTTGGGTTTATGTATGCACATCGTAGAGATGTTGACAAGGCAAAATATTTGCTTTTTCGTATGACTGACTTGGAAACTCTTCTCACATTATGTGGTATTCTACCAATGTTACAAGAAATGAATACTATGATTAAACTTGCACAAGAAAGGGCAATTTATATTGTCGATTTCATGAGGATGAGAAAACAAATATGTATGGTTATTGACAGGATTTATTTATCCAAAAAACATTTTGAGGATCCCAAGTTTGATAGTTGGAATACGTTAATTAATGTCAATGAACCGAACAACTTTTTAAAGTTCAACATCAACGATAATCTTTGTATTGCTATCCATGGAAAGTTGATTCATGTATATCATTTTGAAAAGCGATTAAATACTATGACAGATGATGTTGAACAAGTGCCCGTTACCCATTTCGGATTCGATGAGGTTTTGGATAACACTAAGAATAAATTGAAAAGAATTGCAAATGCATTAACAAGTGAAATAAGAGATCGTTTTAAGAGAGATGAGACACTTGAGGCCATGGTTGTTGTTAATCCTAATTTCTGGAATCCTTGTGGTGACCAAAGTAGTAGAAGTGAGTTGTTTGTAAAATATATGGGTAATCTTATGAAACATTTCTCTAAAAGTGTGGAAATAAATGGCATTGAAATCAATGGTATTCTAAACAAAGATCTTTTGAGACATCAGTCAACCAATTTTGGAATAACAATGGATAATCAAATTGCACAATTCAAAAATCCACATGAGACTGGTTCAATCACGCATTTTTGGCAAAAATTGTATCAAAGTAGTGTCTTGCAAGATACTATGAGTGAATACTTTGTTTTATATGAATTATGTCAGACAATGATTTTGGGATCTGTTGAAGACGAAAGGGTTTTCAGTGCATTAACTTTTGTTAAATCAAAAGTTCGTAACAAGTTGGACAGAAATTTGGAAAATTGTTTGAGAATGTATGTGTCATCGTACGAGGTGGGTAACTTTCCCTATGACAGAGCGTTGACATATTGGAAGTCCCTAGCAGAAAGAAGAGGTCTCTCTAATATGGTTGATAATGATGAAAATGATTCAGCTAGGAGTGATGATGAGATTATGGAAACGCAGAATTCATAGATTCTCAGTTCTTGTGGAGAAGTTGATAAAGCTTTGTATTACCTTCTAGAAATGTAAAAATTGCAATGATTATATGACAAATTCATATAATCTAAGATTTTTTCGGATTTGAAATCATTTTGTAAAATTTTAGTGATTTGAATAAATTCATATTAACAGTGATTTTCCGGATTTGAAATATTTCATATTATCAAAGATTTTTTGTATTTGATTTGTTGTAAAATCTTATAATAATTCAATTTTCAATGATTATGCATGTTTGCTTTTTAATGTTATGGATTGTCTATGTTTTCAAAATTTATGATGTATGCTATAGCTTTGAGTAAGTTGAAAATTTGAAAACCATGTATACGTAATGATGCTATGTTATTGAACTAAATGTATATGTTGACAAAAAATAGTTATTTTTCCTTTGAATTTAAATGTATGTATGTATCATTAGTATCATTAGTTGTATGATATGACAAAATATAGTGATTTTTTATGATTTATGCTTTGTCATTGAGTAAACCGTGTATGCATATTAAAAATTTATGTACATATGTATGAAAAATGCATGTAGTATATTACTCTAGATATGGAAAACGAAAATTTAAACCCATTCATAGATATATCCAAATTACCATATTCATTTTTATACAACTATAATGACTAACTATGAGTATGAATGCACTGAAAATTGAAACCCATTCATAGATATATCCTTCGTAAACTCACTTGAAAAATAAAAACAATATAGCTTAATAGAAATGAAAATACTCACTTTTATACTACAACAGGAATGAATATGAATAAACTGAAATTTAAACACATGCATAGATATATCATTCGTAAACTCATTTGAAAATTGAAATATAAAAACAACATAGCATAATATAGGGAAATTGAAATTTAACTCTTACATAAATATCTCCATCGTAAACTAACATTGAATATGAAAACAATATAGCATATTAAAAAAGAAAAAACACTTTTCTATACAAGAACAAGAATGAATATAAATAAACTCAAATTTAAACACATGCATAGATATATCATTCGTAAACTCATTTAAAAATTGAAATATAAAAACAACATAGCATATTTGAAACACCATAATACTTAAAAGATGAAAATAACACACAATTATAAAAGTGTATTTCTTAAAAGTAAAATAATAAAAGCAAGTATCTTGTTTTCATACGAAAACATATGAAATGTCATAAAATTGTCTTTCAAAATATCAAATTTTAAAATTCAATTTCTTGCTCCAGAATCTTTTCCCATTGGCAGTGGACGTAATGCAGCCCCAGGTGGGGTTTGTCAAAGATCAGGAGAACTAGATGTTCTAGGTTTCCTTGTTGATCTTCTCCATACAGGTAGTGTTGTTTCCTTCGAAGGTGTTTCAGAGTCTCCTGATTCCTCTTGATTATAACCTCTGACAACACCCCTTTGAAGAGAAAGATGATGCCTTTTTCTGTGTATATATAAAATGTCAAAATTACAAAAAGACAAATAATGGAAAAATAAAAAAAATTATTTAAATATTGATTAAAAAATTACCTAAACTTGTTGTTCTCTCATGGCTGCATTGTCCAGGATTGAGTGCCATGATGTTGGTACTAGAGTGTTCTACAAATTGTAAAAATATTCATAAAAAAAGCAATAATATAATTACATGTGCTAACTGTCGATGAGGGTGAAGCGTGGGTTATCACGTTCTCTATTTCCAATCTGATCCGATGTGAGACATAGGTGGACCAATCAAATTTTTGGTGTGAAAAACAATGGACCAAATACGCTAAGGCCCACATCAAAATTTATATCGGCCTTCCTTGCAGAACGAGTCTGGCAAGGAAGAATTCGCAACATGCCCGAAGAAATTTATTTTCAATCGCCAGTACGGTCAAACCCCTTCTAGACTTGGTGGACGTAACTGCAAAAAAACAAAATCAGTAATACACCAATGACTAGAATTTAAATTCAATTAAATAAAAAAATAGTTATACCTTGAAAATATTCCAACTGCACATTGAAGTTGGTCTCCAGGTAGAGTTTATCTTCATTAGTTAATTGGTATTTGGAAGTGATAGGCTCAACACCAGCGTGGGGCAATGTTGTCAATATGGCGACATCTATGGCTGTGAAAGAAAGAATGATGTTTTTGTTGTCGATGACAAGATTTACCTTACCCGAATCCATATCATAAGCTGCAATGATCCTCTCCACCAGTTTAACATCCGTATCGAAATGGGGCATTGAAACAAGACCCCGAAGACCAGAGTCCATGACCCAAGACATGTCGTAACCCGGTGTTGATAAAATTTTTGAAATCAAGGGGCAAACCAGGTTCTTATAATTAACTTTAAACATTCCAGGGGTTGCAGGGGATGCCATAGGGTGTACGGGTATGGATAAGAAGACATAGAGAATGGTACGTGACACTTGACAGAAAAGGATTCAAAATGGAGGAAAAGGGTTAAAACTGGCTTAAAACTTATGGTAAAAGGTTAAAACTAAGATAAATCTAGAGGAAAAGGGTTAAGAATGCATTAAAACGAGAGGAAAAGGGGTAAGAATGCGTTAAAAAGGGAAGAAAATGATTAATACTATGATAGAATAGAAGAAAAAATGATTGATAATCCCTTTATATAGAATTCTCTACATACAATCAGCTTCTGGATGGGTGACACGTGGCCTCTACATGCAATCATTTCATAGAGGGTTGACACGTGGCCTCTGAATGCAATCATTTCATAGATGGTTGACATGTGGCACAGATGCAATGCTATACCTACAATCGATCGATATGTCTACAATCGATCAACATGTTTACAACCGATCGATATATCTATAATCGATCATCATGCCTACAATCGATCGGCATGCCTACACTGATCGACATGTCTACAGTCGATCGACATGTCTACAATCGATCGACATGTCTGCATCGATCGACATGTCTACAGTCGATCGACATGTCTACAATCGATCGACATGGCTACAACCGATCGACATGGAAACCCATGCGTAGATATATACAACTATAATACAAATGACCATATTCACTTGAAATATAAAAACAATATCACAAAATAGAAATGAAATTACTCACTTTTATACTACAACAAGAATGAATATGAATAAACTAAAATTTAAACACATGCAACAATATGAAACAATATAGCATAATAAAAAAGACAAAACACATTTCTATACAACAACAAGAATGACTTTGAATAAACTAAAAATTCAAACTCATTTGAATATTGAAATATAAAAACAACATAGCAAAATCCACAAGACAAAACTCATTTTTATATCACAACATGAATAACATTGAATAACATGTAAATCTATACCTATGCATATATTCTACGTAAACTCAAGCATATTTGAAAGTTGAAACACCATAATACTTAAGAGATGAAAATAACACACAATTATAAATGTAAATAGTGTAATAGTAAAATAATAAAAGCAAGTATCTTGTTTTCCAATGAAAACATATGAAATGTCTTAAAATTGTTTTTAAAATTCATTTTTTCCCCTCAGAATATTTTCCCCCTTCCTCCACTAATTTTGCCTTCTCATTGGCTTCCATAGTCTCCATAGCAATGGCCCCTCCCTCATCTTTCCCTTGTTCAACTCCTTTTTCCACATCCACTACTTCCATGATTACCACATCCTGCATTTCGACAGCTCTTTTCTCGGGCTGGGTAACAGTACTATCAATTGCTCCAGAATTGACAAGGATCATCTCAACATTTTGCATTCCATCGAGAAGGGTTTTTTCTTCTTTGCCAACATCTTCAGATGTTGGTCCTTGAACTTCTTTACCCTTCTCCTTAAGAAGAACATCAGGATCCAATCCATTGCGGATAATGATTTTCCGTAAAATGTTATTTTGTCGAACTGATTCATGTGCTCTTTTTTTCATTGCCATGGAAGCGTTTAAGAACTCCTTTGCCATCCTGAGATAGTCTTGCAGGTTTTGAACCTGCTTCTTGAGATTTTCATACTTTACCTGCAAAAGGGAAAAAAGTTAATCAACATGAAAAGATAATTACATTTTAAAAAAGAGAACAACAAATTTTTGAACACAAAAGTGATTGAGTCAAACCTCAACAACATTCTTTGTAGCTACAACAACAACAACCTTTTTCTTATCATTTGCCCATTCATTGTAATAAGCTTGGGCCTCACCATTTATATTCTCCAATATGTTCATTATAAACTTTAAAATTTCATCTGTGTATGATGTATTCAACTTAAACATGCCAGATTTTACTTGTTGTAGCAGAGCCTCCATATTTTCTAGTTCATTTTCAACAATAGAAAATTTTCTTTCTCTTTTTGAAAAATTATTGTATCGGGCATTAATTTCCTTTATCAACACCTTAGCCCGATACTCCCATTTTTTCATTTCTATTATATCTGGAAGTAGCAAATCTTTAATTGTAGATTCAACGTTATCAGAAACCAAATATTTTTCTAAAAAATTTATTATATCATCCTCTTGTCGAGGAGGAGCCTGACGGGTGCTTCTTTCCCTTGGAGGAGATTTGCTTGAACATTCTGCACCTTCATTTACTTTATCTTGAACCAATTATGATAGTTGAAATTGAGTGTGTATGTTATCTTGCAAAAAGTAATCTTTATCAAGTGGAACATCAGCCAACCCAGTACCAGAAGCTTTCGGTATATCCTTAAAAGTAAAATTATTTACAGATATACGATCGAAACCAGAAAAAGTCTTTGATGCTTCTCTCTCTGAAATTTGTTGTGTTGCTTCTCTCTGTGGCCTAGATGGAAGAAAGTGTTTTCCAACTGGGAAGCATTGACCTCGCATTTGAGTTGGGCGTTGTGGAGGAGGGGGCGACATTTGTTGATTTTGTTGACGACATTGTTGCGAGGGACCTTAAAACATAAAAATAAAAATTAGTTAAAATTTTTGTGAAGGTAGAAAATAAAAACTAGTTATAAAATTACATTATGAAAATTGGTTGCAAACATTGTTATAACACTTACCGCCAGAAGAAAAAACATCTTGCATAGATGTTGCTGCAAATGGAATGTGGTCATGTTGTACATCTAAAAAAAAAAAAAAATTAATTAAAAACAATAAAAATATTGTAAAAAATTTGTTTCGATAGTAATTAAAACTTACTCCCAGAAGATGAAACCTCATGCGTAACTACGCCCATTGGCAACGGACGTGCAACAACATGTGGAGATCATCGAAAAATAGGAGAAATAGATCTTCTACATTTCCTTGATGATATTTTCCTTATCAGTGGTGTTGCTTCCTCTACAGGTGTTTCGGAGTCTCCTGATTCCTCTAGATTATAACCTCTGATAACAACATCCCACTTTGAAGAGGAAGAGGATGCCCTTTTCTATGTTTGGTATAAAATGTCAAAATTACAAAAAGACAAACAATGGAAAAATAATAAAAATTACTTAAATATTAAAAAAATTACCTAAACCTGTTGTTTTGTCATGGCTAAATTGACAAGGATTGAGTGCCAAGATGTTGGTACTGGAGTGTTCTACAAATTATGAAAATATTCATAAAAAAAGCAATAATATAATTACATGTGCTAACTGTCGATGAGGGTGAAGCGTGGGTTTTCACGTTCTCTATTTCCAATCTGATCCGATTTGAGACATAGGTGCACCAATCGAATTTTTGGTGTCCTATACAATGGACCAAATACGCTAAGGCCCACATCAGAATTTTTGTTGGCCTTCCTTGCAGAACAAGTCTAGCAAGGAAGAATTCGTAACATGCCCGAAGAAATTTATTTTCAATCGTCGATACGGTCAAACCCCTTCTGGACTTGGTGGAATTAACTACAAAAAAACTAAAATTAGTAATTGTACGTTCAATCACTGATAAGAATTTAAAATCAATTAAATAAAAAAATAGTTATACCTTGAAAATATTTCGACTGCACTTTGAAGGTGGTCTCCAAGTAGAGTTTGTCGTCATCAGTTAACTGGTATTTGGAAGTGACAGGCTCAACACCAGCGTGGGGCAATGTTGTCAATATGGCGACATCAATGGTTGAGAAAGAAAGAACGATGTTTTTGTTGTCGATGACAAGATTTACCTTGCCCGAATCCATATCATAAGCTGCAATGATCCTCTCCACCAGTTTAACGTCAGTATCAAAATGGGGCATTGAAACAAGACCCCGAAGACCAGAGTCCATGACCCAAGACATGTCGTAACCCGATGTTGATAAAATTTCTGAAATCAAGGGGCAAACCAGGTTCTTATAATTAACTTTAAACATTCCAGGGGTTGTAGGGGATGCCATAGGGTGTACGGGTATGGATAAGAAGATACAATGGAAAAGGTTTCAAACGAGAGAAAAATGGTTAAAAATTGCTTAAAAATTAAGGTAAATTGTAAAAACCAAGATAAAAGTGGAGGAAGAGGGTTCAGATCACGTTAAAACGAGAGGAAAAGGTGTAAGAAAGCGTTAAAACGAGAGAAAAAGGGTAAGAAAGCGTTAAAATGAGAGAAAAATGACTGTTAATTCCCTTTATATAGACTTTTCTACATGCAATCATTTAACGGATGGATGACACGTGGCCTATGCATGCAATCATTTAATGGATGGATGACACGTGGCACAGAGCACCATTGCTACCGATGGGAACTCGACTATTGTAGCACATCAGAATGGCTACAACCGATCATCATGGTTACAACCGATCATCATGGCTACAACCGATCGGCATGGCTACAACCGATCGACATGGTATAATTGATCAGCATGGCTGCAATAGATTGTCATGGTAATCGATCATCATGGCTACAACCGATCATCATGGTTATAATCGATCGTCATGGCTACAATCGATCATCATGGTTGCAACCGATCGTCATACTATAACCGATCATATGGTTACAATCGATCGTCATGGTACAATTATAGATCATGGTTGCAATCGATCGACATGTTTGCAACCGATCGACATGGCTACAACCGATCGATCATGGTTGTAATAGATCGACATGGTTGCAACCGATCATCATGGTTGCAACCGATCGTCATGGCTACAATCGATCGTCATGGCTACAATCGATCGTCATGGCTACAACCGATCATCATGGCTACAATCAACTCAATATCTATGTCAACGATCATCATGGCTACAACCGATCATCATGGCTACAACCGATCGTCATGGCTGCAACTGGTTGACATGGCTGCAATTGATCGGTATGCTTGTAACCGATCGTCATGACTACAACCGATCGATATTCCATTTGTCGTCATGTCGACCTGATGTCTTTCATATCGACCTAAAGCTTTTAAGTATGTCGTACTTTTTTAGATTTTGCAAAACCGATATTCATGGCCCCAAAAACAGAAAAAATCGCCACGGTTTGAAAATTTTTGGAGAAAAATTATTGCAATTCGCCACGGTTTGAAAATTTTTGGAGAAAAATAATTGGAATTCGCCATGTATACTTCTCCATTTTTCGTCGAGATTCCAAGACAATTCACCTTCAATTTATAAATAGATTTTGGGGCCGACCCCTTATGCATAACTCTGATAAAATGGAATGGATTTATATGATGTTGTAGTTCATTTTATAAAATGAGGGTATGGGACCTTGCTTTATGAAATGGAATGGATTTATATGATGTTATGGTTCATTTTGTAAAATGAGGATATGGGACCTTGCTTTATGAAATGGAATGGATTTATATGATGTTATGGTTCATTTTGTAAAATGAGGATATGGGACCTTGCTTTATGAAATGGAATGGATTTATATTATGTTATGGTTCATTTTGTAAAATGAGGGTATGAGACCTTGCTTTATGAAATGGAATGGATTTATATTATGTTATGGTTCATTTTGTAAAATGAGGGTATGGGACCTTACTTTATGAAGTGATGAGAAACATATGTGGTGCAAACTAAATTGGTTTGCTTTGATTAAATGAGATGAAAGAACCCAGTGCATTAAACAGTTAAGGGTATGGGACTTTAATTGTTAAGTGAGGGTTAGATCATTTATTGCAAAGAAAGCATGAGGTGGGATGCATAGTAGGATGACTCTCATAAGTGGGTGGAAGGGTCATAGATAGGGAAGCTCTATGATAATATCTATGCATTATAAAGTTGAATTTCTTGGGTTAATTGTATAGTTGCAATTTGGAAAATAAATTAGTAAATGCATTAGAAGCATGTCTATTCGGATCCATGAATGTCCTGATCCCCTACTATCCTCACTTGATCTATGGAAAAGCGGGAGGACCAAAGTTAGGAGATGGACTACTTTGCAAGTTTTCTCTCTATCTTATTTCCTGCTTGATTATGTAGTAGAATAAATTTATGGGGAGATTTCCCCAATGAATTATATGTAAAGTAATTATGGAAAGCATGGGGTTTTTCCATATTTTCCTATGTATTGAATGAGCATTGTTTATTATTGTATTTTGATATCCTTTCTAATTGAAATGCTACTTAATTGTCTATCGCATGCTTTCTCTTTAATGTATGTTTCATGCTTGTTTAATTTCATTGTTTTGTTAGATTTAGTATCTAGATTTATCTTTGATATTTATTATGATTTTTTTATAAAATATAAAAATAAAAAGTTGTAAGTTCTATGTGAACTTAGAGTATTACCTAAGGTCTTAAGACCCCCTTAGGGAGATGGGTTATCTAGGTTTGGAAGTTCATATCAAGGGTTAAGACAACTTGTCATAGGATGAGATTGATAGCTTAACTCGTAATATGCATAGAATGCCCACACATAATGGTTTGTGTGTGGTATGCAGATGTGTGTATACCTTTCAATGATTGAGGGTTGTAAGTATAGCTCATCAAGAATGGTGACATGGATGGACTTATGTGCATGACATGAGATAGGCCTATGTAGAATGAACTTGCGTGAGGGGAATATCATGTGGTATGGTTCTTGAGAAACTTAGGGGATGTCAAACATTAAGTTGGTCTAAGGTTGGATAGGGATTTATGAATCCTTCTCCTTGATCAAAAAAATTTATATGAACATTTTTTTCTTTCTATTTGTGTGTTTTTATTGTTTTCGTATTCATGGGTTGTTACAAACTCATCCACATATTACTTACACAATTCTAGAATTAAAAAAATAAAAAGTCTACAACATTTTGTTTTCTAGTTCCATTCAAACATGACAACAATATTGTTTTTTGGTAGATGAGATACTATAGCATTAATACCAAGTTTTACAGGTTGACCCAAAACCTTTTACAAAAATCAGCCCAAGGTTGTTGATGAACATGTCCTTACTAAGGATCATATATATGTAAAATCTACATGCCACCAAAGCCATAACATATGGTAAGGCACATAGCCTGTTATCAAAAAGAAACTTCCCATACAACATTTTGGGTATACACCGAGAAAACACACCTGCATCATAATTACAAAAAAAGAAATAGACACAAATCCATTCCTTGAAACATTGGAGAAATAAAAAGTTGCAGACACACATAGCAGAGTACTGAAAAAAACTCTCACAAGCTCTGTATTGATAGTTACTCTTAATAATTCTTTGGTAATTGCTTTATTTCATATATGACATGCTTTAGGACCACATCCTGTCTTGACCAATCAGCCTTGGAGAAGTGAACCTGTTGGCTAGAATTATGGCGGTGGCTATCTGGTGGTCCACGTGGCTCTGGTTCAAAGTATTATATTATTGTTTCTTTCCTACCCTATGATTATCAACCAACCTCAAATTACTAATATGACTAGGAGCCATGTTATATGACATGTAACTGTTCCCATTAGTCTATGGTATTTCCAAGAAACATCCACCAAGACTGACAACTCGGATAATTTTTATTGTGAGTCCATTTCAAAAAAGAGATAGGAATACTCATAGCCTTCGAACTTACAGTGCCTTCCCTGTTGGTAAATTTGACTATCATTCTTGGCATTCTTGTTGAATAAGCTCCTCTACTTCACTCGGGACACCATGTTCCCATTTGAAAATTTCGTCACCATCGACACCCAAATTGGCCAGCTTATCAACAACTTTGTTAGCTTCTTGAAAGACATGTTGGGATTTTCTGTCCTGTCTTCCCTAGAAAAGGATCCTAGCCTCTTCAACAATTGTTTTAATCCTCAAAGGATGTGTTTTCCAATTATTAAGGAGATTTATAAAATTCATAGAGTCTCCTTCTATGATCAAATTGCCTTCTAAGTCTTGAGTCATTTGAAGGCCTCTCCACATAGCTCTAGCTTCAGCTTCGTTTTTCGTCCTTGTTCCCAAATATTAAGAAAATTCAAGCATCATATTCCCATTATGATCTCGCACAATGCCACCAGTGCCTACTCTACCAAGATTGTCCTTAGCTACTCCATCAAAATTAAGCTTAAACCAACCCGTAGGAGAGCATGACAACAATATTAAGCTGAGTCAAACTATCCTTATTACAAAGCATCATACAATCTAGTCTGGTAGATACATAATCAATGATCATGGTTTTTGATATTACATATAAAAAGGATGGCCATCGTAATTACAAGTTGCTCTATATTACTAAGATTTTCAAATGAGACTATTATCAAGTCTATGTATATAGTTCAACCCATTCCCAATATATATACAACAATAGTCATCAACAATTAAAGCATTCCATCAATTAAAAAAATATCATGGAGTAATATACCAAATTTTGTTAAAGCCTATGGTATATGTAGGTGTTATTTCTACCATTACTCATTCAAAGAAATATGTGCATTGAAGTCAAAGTGTGCAGAAATGTTATTTTATGTTAATGTAATTTTGTAATCAATTGTTATAATGTCATAAGAGATAATACAAATATTTTTTAAATGTGTAACATGAATAAATGATGTATGATATAGTGGATGTAATTAAGTGTGTGTGTCAACTTAGGGTAGTTAAAACCTAGTTAGAGGTAATGTGTCCTGGGTGGTAGTTGTTGCTAACTACTAGCCTAAAATGATAAATAGGACCTCCTATTCATTTATCGGAAAATAATCATAGTAAAATATTTGGTAGAGATAGTACCCAACATATCATACTGTGTAGAGAGAGAGAAGATATATTTACACATATAATATTTCTAGAAGAGATGCTCTGCATAGCATCATAGATTGTGATATAATTTAAATTACCATAAGGTAAGAGAGAATGCAATATCTACTCAATTTTTACTTCATCTATTGTTATTGTATATACATTGTGTGTGTTATCATTGAGGAATGTGATAGCAAGATAGATTTGTAGATTGTTCCTTCCAAATTCTATGTGCAGGGATGAAGTCACAATCTAGAAGTGTGGTATGAATAGTATCATATGAAAAGTACTAATGTGAGTTGCCAATATGGATTGCCATACAAGTGATACCATACAAGTGACTATTATCATTTACATTCAGACAAGTGTTATACTGAATTGTACAAGTGGAGAGATAAGTTTGTATACTAAAGGATAATAGTCTAGAATATGATATAATTTCCTATTCCTATATTGAAGTATTGATATTGAATTTATTATAGTCATTATTGATCACTAAATATTTTATATCAATTTGTTCCTCTAAGAGTGGAGTACAATTTTCCATGCTACATTTGGTTTCATTTTCATTTTGAAGAATGAACCAACACTACATGAGACTTGATGAGGTGAATGACTGATAATTTTTTATGAGGACATAGAAGACGTAGATGTGGAATATTCAATGATAATCCAACAAGGATTTCAAGAATTTCACAACAACATCAAAGTGTTACACAAAATATTGCTAATATAAGACTACAAAGTAGATTGACAGGAGAGTGCATAAAGGTGTAGTGGATAGGATTCAATCATAAGGATAATCATGTGAGAGTATGCAAAGACCAAAATAAATTCTTGTATATTTATGAAGGTCATGAAGCATAGGTTCACAAGGCAACTATTGAATATTTTTTTCTAGTGTAGAGTAATCAAGTGATGAAAATCAACCACCTATGATAAACATAGTTGCAAAAACAAGCAAAAAAAGTGCATAAAAATTTAGAGTGATAGGAAATAAGACCTAGAATGCCATACTAGAATGTGTGAAACAATATGACAAGCAATTAGAGTTAATGATGAAGTATCCTGGATAATATTATTTTTAGCTATATTGTGGAGATCACGATGGACTACCACTTGAGAGAGAGAACCCCTTTATGATGTGGGATGAATTAAAGCATAAATTCATATTATTTTGTAATGATACGTAGATCATCAAATAAACATATTCTATTAAACAAAAAAAAAAGACAAAAAATATTAATTCATTTAACAAAAAATTAAAGAAACTCATCGACAATATGGAGGTAAAACTAACATATGTGTTGTAAAAGTTATGGTTCCTAGATGGTTTATTGCCAATATACAATAAAAATTTGAAGGTAGCACCACCAACTACCAATTAGGAGGAATTTGGTAGAGCACTCAATTTGGAGAGCGATGAACACAATGATAGTAGGATGAAGTTACTATCGATACAATGATTTGGATTGTAACAAAGGTAACTTGAATGTCACTATCAAGGCCATGATAAGAGACTTAAAATGAATAATTAATTATGTGAAGGGAGAGAAGAAGAAGAAAAAGAAAGATATTTTGTGTTCTAACTACAAGTCAAAAGTGCACACAATTTGTGAATTGTATGAAGAATGCAATTTGTAACATTTGTAAAGTTGTGGGGTATGCTATTACCAATTCTCTATTTAATTTCAAAAGCATAAAATATAAAACTCTAATAGTATAGGAGGAAAATGAAGAGAAGCCTAGCACTTCTAAGAGTGGACAAGGACCAATGAGCGATGGTTATAGGAACAACTATCAAGGGATATGACATCCCCAACAAGGGAGTTAACTAGTATGTAAACAAGGTTGAGTACAATTGATATAGATGGTAGACATATCATACAATTTCAAATATGCCAAGGGTGGGGACACTTCACACAAAATTATCAAAATACACCAATTCAAGGGAACACCAAAAATAATAATGGGATGATGTGTTGATGGTGTATATTGAGCAATCATATGGAGGAAAATTACCTAAATAAGGTTATTTCAAGTAACTTGGAGAATTTTTATTTCATTGACAATGAAGATCCTTTGAAGAACTAGCAAAAAAAAAAAAAAGCATGTGCTATCTATGATACGTTCACAAGTAAGGAAAGTTGAAAAATATTTGGATCTTGTGATAGAGGAGAGATGGAAATAAGCACATGCTCAAGTAGAAGAAGAAATAAAAAATAAATTTTGATAAACATTACTCAAAGAGAAAAATCTCAAGAAACCAATCACAAGTGAAGAGAAGAAATTTCCAACACATTAATTTGCAGTGCAAGTACTGAATACAAGTGTCAAGGTAAAAGTATCTATTCTGTTATGCACAATACTAGAGCTTCATGTATCATCAAGTGAGATGACATGAAAAAGAAGAATGGAGGTGCCACAATGCTAACAAGAAGCAACTAGATTAACAAGTTTTCAATTTGTTGATCTAATAGTTATGATGATTGATGCTAAAAAGAAGCCGACATTGATTCATATTGAGTTTCTTAATCACAAGTTGACATAAGTTATTGTGGATGGAGGATCTAGTGTAAATGTATTGCCAAAAAAAACATGGAGAGGTTTGGGGACACCATTTCTATGGTCTCCAAATTTTAGATTGTATGGTGCAAACCAATATAGTATTGAAATAAAGGAAGTTTTAACAATACAAAAAGTGAAAATTACTAAAAAATAATATATCATGGACTTTATGATTATTGCTATGCAAAATATTACTTATGATGCACTTTTGCGATATGGATGGTTATATACAATAAAAGTGAACCACAACTAGAATATTTTGACTGGCATTTAGGAAAGGCCAACACAATTATATGATAAACTAGAAGAACTAGTCTATTAATAAATATTTGACGATATTGGATGAGTTGAGAAGCTTTTCATCAGAATATGAAAACAAATAATATCTAAATGAATATGGTGTAGTAGATATAGTTAAGAGCATAAAAGTTGAGGAGCACTTAGATAGCAGGACTTCTCCATTGTAGATGGAAGACTATGAAGTTTTCTAGCTAAACTACATGTGTATTCATGTAGAAGAAGATAACCATGATGAACCAAGAAGAAGAGTATACGAGGTTGGTGAATGCAATCAAAATGTAAATTATACATCTAAAGCGGTGAAGGAAAAGTTGAATTTTCCAAAGAATTTTCTAGAATATAGTGTTGGTGATACTATGATTGATGAAAAACTAGCACACTCATTTGATGTGGCTACAATGGCTACTAAAATTGATACCATAAGTAGGAAAGACATAAAATGGCACATGTTAACCTCAGCAAAGGTGGTATATCTAGGATGATCCATTGCAAAGATGATTAGCACCAAATATTTAAAGCAACAACTTCCAAATTCATGCAATTAAAGGAGGTATTTGCTTGGACATACAAATATCTAAAGGGGATCTCACTAGAATTATATTTACATTGGATTCCATTGGTTCTAGGTGCACAATCAGTTAGGAGGCCATACAAAATGAACCTAAACTATGCAACCTTGGTTTATGTAGAGATAGAGAAGATGTTAGATGCAAAAATATTCTTCAAGGTGATGTTGAATGAGTGGATATCATTGATCATGATAAGCTTGAATAAGGAGAATAACTAGATTTGCATCTATATTTATTTCAAAATTTTAAATGTGGTAACCATTAAGGGTTCATTTTCAATTTCATTCACTAATTCAATTTTGGAGGAGGTAGGTACACATGAGATCTATTCATTTTTGATGGATTCTTATGCTTTAATAAAATTAGTATCATTAAGGAGGATAAACTAAAGACCAATTTTGTAGTGAAGAGTAACATATATGCATATAATCAAATGCAATTTTAGTTTATGCAATGTCCTATCCACATTCTAGAGAATTATTCTATACATATTTTAATATATATCCATTGGAAATTTTAAAGTTTTTCTAGATGATTGGTATTTATATGGTAAGAAGGACAAGCATCTAAAAGCATTGGAGGAATACACGAAGTTGTGTATGAAAGCTCAATTATCCTTAAACCCAAATAAATGTAAATTGCTAGTTCCATATGAGAAGTTGCTAGGGTATATTGTGTGTAAGGAAGGATTGAAGAATAATCTCGGCAAGATGGGAGTTGTTATGAGTATGGAAGATTCATACAACATAAGCTTGTTGAAGACATTTTAAGGACATGCCAAGTATTATAGGTGTTTTTTCAATAACTTTGCACAAGTGCCCCACCCTTTAAACATTTTTATGGATGGAAAAACATCAAAATACCTTTGAGGATTTAAAGGAAATTTTGGTTTATACACCCATTCTAGTGTTTCTAGTTTGGAAAAAAGAGTTCCATGTCCATATAGATGTGTCCAATTTTGTAATTGGATGTGGGTTATCCCAAGAGGGTATTTTAGGCTCTATCAACCCATTTACTTTTTAAGTCAGTTATTATTGATAATGGAGAAGAATTATAACACAATAGAGTGAAATATTATGGTAATGGCATATGTATTATACAAATTTAGACACTATCTATTTTCCATTGCCTTCATCTTCTATGTCGATCATCAAGCATTGTTCTACCTGATAGACAAGTTTATTATCCATGAATGGGTTAGCAAGTTTCTCATCACATTGTAAGATTTCATGTTTCATATGGTGGTGAGACTAACAAATAAACAGGTTCTAATAGATCAAATGTTATATGTTTTCTCAAGAGAACTTGCAAAGGGAGTAGTATCAAATAAAATTTCACTTATTTTCAATAACTACTCTACCATCATGGTATAAGCACACGGGTCAATACTTGTTGATAGGACAACTACCATAGGATTGACTATAGTAGAAAATAGTAATGTCATCATCAAACCAATACCTTTCTATTTGATATTTGGTTTGTTGTACAAAATAAATATAGATGGAGTTTTGAGAAGATGTGTAATGGATGAAGTGAATATGACATTAAAGGAATATCACAAGGGACATGTAGGAGGGCATATAGGGTGAGACACAAAGATAAAAAAAAGTGCTTCTAGTAGGGCTATGGTGGCCCACCCTCTATCATGATGCAAAGGAGTTTATGATAGCATGTGATTCATGCTAGTGAGTTGGGAGACTGCTAAGGAAGGATTTTATACATTACATGAATCACAACCATAAGAGTTTGAAATATGGGGTCTAGAACTTTTTGGACAATTGAAAACCAACAATGAAAGTGTAGGTACATTATTGTGGTAATGGAGTATTGGAGAAAATAGATATAGGCAAGGGCATTGTATGATAATTCTACAAAGAGTTTGGATATTTCTTGTATGAGCAAGTGATCATAATATTCAATGTACCCATGTATTTGACAAGTGGTTGTGAAGGACACTTTGTAAAATAAATTATTTAAAATATTAACATTGAGTTTAATATCTTGCATTCATTGTCTAGTTTGTGTTACCCTAGGAAAAATACATAAGTGGAAGAAACAAACAAAGTCTTGGTTTCAATAATGCACAAGATGTGTGGAATTGAGGATGTTAACTAGGAGGAAATATTGCCAATATTTATATGGGTATGCAAAACTACAAATAAGCTAATAGCAAACCATACACTATTCTAGCTAATGTATGGATAGGAGGCAATTATGCTAGCTTAGTTCTTGGTAATGATTTTGAGAGTGGTGGTGCAAAACTATTTATGTGAGTGGGAGAGTCTAGATGAGAAGCTAGTGATATTGATCAAACTAGTTGATAAGAGGGATATGGAATGAAAAATGGACAATGAAGATTACCCAATATTATAGGAAATTATAACATGATAAGTACCTAAGGAAAATGAAGTCAAAGCCAGGTGACTTGGTTTTGGAGTTTAGTAGAAAGAGAGAAATCAATCCAGGTAAATTAAATACTTTGTGATTTGCACCCTTTTAGGTAGAGGATATAATGGACACAAGGATAGTAAAATTATAGAAACTAGATGGGACATTGTGTCCTAAGATAGTTAATGGTTCAAGATTAAAGCCATATAAGATGAAAGCATAAGTAAATATAGTTAATTTTTAACTAGATGAAAAATAAGCAAGTATTGAAAGGATAATTACAACACCAACTCAACCTTAAAAATATTTTGAGGATATCTTGTTCCAAGAACACAAGGAGTTGAGGGCGACCTAGGAAGAAGATGTTGTAGAAGAAAATAGTGACTGAATTTTGACAAAACTAGTTTTGTTGTTTGTAGGAGAAAATATTGTACACCTATAATTGAATAGGAGGAATTGTAACCTCACTCTATACAGTGTAGAAGGATACAAGTACATGCAAGATTTCTAGATGTTGAAGAAGAAGAAACTCTAAGATCACTGAAAGAAGAAGATACACAGAGAATGGTGGTAATGGATGATAGACAAGAACCACCAGAGTATGAACCTTGAAGTGAAGGTAAAAAATATGATAGAATTATTTTATTTGCATTTATTAGATGTGCACAACTAAGAATGCATTAAGAAACACAGTAGTTGTAGGATCAAAGTTAAAAACTAGAAAGAATAAATGAAGAGTTGAGACAACAACATGCCCATGTGGTATTAAGGTTATCGAAAGATATTCAAGCAAGAAGAATTATAGCAAATAAAGTACTATGGTATAAAATATATATATATATATATATATATATATATATATATATATATATATATATATATATATATATATATATATATATATATATATGAAATACCATCATCAACAAAAGGAGAAGTTGGGAACTTGAGAGAAGAATCCAATAGTACATCTTTAACAAGTTCAAGTAGTGAAGAGGAAGATTGAAGCAATGACAACTTAGGCTTGGAACTTGGGAGAAGATAAACACCAACGGGAGTGAAAATTCCCCAAACAATGGATGAATGTAAAAAAGTATCTTAGATCCAAAATACCTCTAAGAAAGCAATTCAAACAAGTAGGAGTCATGGTCTACCTTAAAATTTGAATGGTTCCTTAAAGAGTCAAAATAGTCTGCAAGGACTATTAGAAAACCCAAGGCATGTGAATTAATCAGATAATTCAATTAGTCTAGGAGGATGGTTAGGTTTCCTAGGCCATATTAATTTTATTGACCAAGGGGGAGGTTGGTTGGCCTCTTTTCTAGCTTCTTGAGATGGATATTTTCCCTCAGACTACGCCTAGTTTGTGTAGTTAGTGTATTGGCATGTTAAGACTACCCCTGACCACATATCAACCAACACAATGACATACAATTAGTAGGGTGGTTTTTTAAGACCACCCCATGGCTATTAAAAAATAGAAAACCCTAGATAGAACTTGTATATCCATAGAGACCATCATAAGTCATTGAAGTCCATTTAGGAGTAAGTAGAGAAATGAGTGCATTCAAGTTTAGAAGACCATCACAGAATAGAAAAAAACAAAGATGACCAAGGAGTGTGGTGATAAAATAGGACATTTAAGACATACAAATCATATTCAAAGACATCAATAATAGAGGGATAGATAATGAAGAATAAAAAACTATCATACAAGTGAATAAAGTATAACAAAATGTCGTACAAGATGAGAGTGTATGATAGATTGTCATATAAATGAAGGAGTTTTGCATATAAATAGAATGAACTATACATATGGAGTCAATATGATAGATTTCCATACATGTGTGACATGTACAGTAGGGTGCCATATAGATGAGACACATAAGGTAGATCATTGTACAAACAAAGCACATATGACAAGTCATCGTATCATAGGATGACATATAGTGCCAAGTTGGATTGAAGTAAAATGTTGTTGGAATGATAATGAGTCATTTTCAGTAGGAAGGGTAATTCAATTATACATATGGATCACCATATTAGTAACGTGGTGTAACACACGAAAAACAAGTATAACTTAGTTGCATTGAAAAAGGAAAAAATAATTATGTACAATTATAGGCAAAGATGATGAAGTGTTAGTTAGAGAGGAAGTTATTGCATGAAAACTAGTTGTACTTACCACTTCACCCTCTTATAAATACATACAGGGAGGAGGCCAAGAGAATTCCAATGCTCAATTTCTAATAGAGAGAATAGGAGATAGGGGATGGTGTCAAAAGTAGGAAATACTAAAGTAGCTAGACAAATTTAGAAGGGAAAGGTAGTAAAATGACCAATCATCTTGATACGTCATAGTGGGGAGGATTTGGAGGAGAATACTACTAAATATGATACTAATAAGGAACTAGAAAAGGGAACTAGTGATTATTTCATCCTTGAAGTGCCAAACTTGATGAGACTACTAGTTCTAGAAGAGAAGATAAATGAGCAAGTTGATACATTTTTTGACAAGCTGATTGGAGTGTTGGAGAGAATGCAAATTGACTTTAGAGTTGGTTTTATATGACATTTGTGAATTTGGTAGTTAAGGATATAAAATAAAATATGTAAACTAGTGCACTAGGCCCATGATGATAAGCACATGAAGTATAGTGAGACTCACTAAACACAACTATAGGAGATATAAATTGGTAAGGTTAAGTCAATGTTGGGATTGAAGAACTTGCCATAAGGAACTTAGGTACTTTATCAACATCCCACATGTGTGTATGTGGATGAAGAGTGGTTTAAAACCCATATTAGAGAGGACTTATATGTCAAGTATGTCAAACTTACACATAAATTTGTTAATACATATGCCATAGTGAATTTCTTAGTATACTTGATTCAATGGTTAGCCATAGGATTGGATAAGTTTTAGTAGATAGTTTCTAACCAGAATTTGAAGGAAGAACTGCTAACCAAGTTCAAATGGTGGAGGTATGACTTTGGTGGTGCAAGAGGATGCCAAAGCAAAAGTAGTGGATCTAAAAAATGAGGTAGATCATAAGACAAAGGTACAAGAGGAGCAAGATCAATTGACTAGGTAGTTAAAGTTAGAGTGCGTAGTGAGGGAACAATTATTGGAAGTAAAAAAGCATAAGATCTCTCATCGAGATCAATTAAGAGCGCAAAAGGATGAGTATCTGTAAATAGTAGTTAGAAGAAAGGCTAAAGTAGCCAAGAAATAATCCAAATCAGTCAAGAGAGAGGCTGAGTTAAAGGCTATGCTAGAATAATTCAAGCATGAGTCAAATCACTATGGATTATAGTGGTCTTTATACTAGGCCTATGTAAAGTGGTTAAAAGTAAAATTTGGGGTCTTGAAGTTGTAGATACAGGAGATAGGAGGTGTACCTATTCTCATACATTAAACTCAAAAGAACCAAAATCCCTTAGAGCAGAAACAATTTTCAACAAGGATGTCAACCAATTTAGAGGGAAAAACATATGTAGGCACTAGTTCTAATAGGCCTCAATTGAAAAAATAAGTGTGCTAAATTTAAAGTGCATATAAATGTTATTTTGTGTTAGTGTAGTTTTATAATTAATTGTTATGACATCACAAGAGATGATGTAAGCATTTTGAAAGGTGTAATATGAATAAATGATATATGGTATAATACATATAAGTAAGTGTAAATGTGAACATAGGGTAGTTATCACCCAATTAGAGGTAATGTGTCCTAGGTGGTAGTTAATATTAACTACCAACCCATTATGGTAAATATGACTAATCATCATAGTAGAGGATTTGGAAGAGATAGAATACTATGTAGAGAGAGAGTAGATATGTTTACACATATAATATTATTGTAAGAGATGCTTTGCATAGTATCATAGACTATGATGTAAGGTAAAGTGTTGTATAGGCAAGAGTGAATGCAATATCTACTCAAATCATCCTTCATCTATTATGATTGTATATAAATTTTTGTGTTATCATTGAGGAATATTATAGCAAGGTAGATATGTATATTGTTCCTTCCAATATCTATATAGGGTTGAATTCGCAATCCAAAAGTGCCATACGAGGAGATATAACATGAGTTTCCAACATGGGTTGTCATACAATTGAAGTTATAGAATTAATTACCATACTAGTGGTTGTTGTCATTGTCATACAAATAAGTGTTGTAATGAGTCATACAAGGGGAGAGATAAGTTTACATACTAAAGGATAGTAGTCTAGAATAAGATATACTTTTATATTCGCATACTAGAGTGTTGAGATTGTCTTGATTGTAATCATTGTTGAACATTGAATTTGTCATAACAAATTGTTCTTCCAAGATTGAAGTATAAATCGTCATGCTACAACATAGACGTATACTAATTGGTGATTCATATACCAATAAAATTAGTTGCAATATCCTATTGCTAGCAAACTACCACAATAAAGTAATAGGACATATTTTCCCTCAACATTATTGGTACAACAATAATTGAATTTCTTTATGGCACAAGTTCCACATATGAAAAATGTCATATTACTTCCCTTATAACCATTCTATATTGTCCTAAATTATATTCCAAAAATGCAAGTTTAAGAGATCATATTCACACACATGATTCTTATGACATACACTTGGATATTATATTTTAGAGTTAGTATTGGGATTCCATTTCCTAAAGGGATGACTTCTATTTATCCCATTGATGAGATTTTCAAGGTTGTTAAAAACAAAAGAAATTTATTTGAATCTAATTCATACATGACCTATTAAACAAAAAATAGGATTTTCCTTTTATGTTGTTAACATACAAAAAAAAATATTTCCTTCTATATAAATAAGTTTTTCATATTTTAAACAATATCCATAAAAATAGACTTTTCCTTTTATTTCATTAACATAAAAAAACTACAACCCATTTTAGACAATATCCATGTCCCCATATGTAACATTGGATATATTCATGTATCAAATTAAAGGTGCAAGCAACATTCTCTTCCAAATTATTCTCAAGATATCCAAGCAATATAACCACATGAAGTACAAGTACATTTTTGACAAAAGACCCTAACCGATGATAAGGAAGCTTAAATAATTCCCATAAAATTTCCCATGTTTTAACATCCAATACTTTTTGATATCACCCTAAAACATAGGAAATGGTAAGGTTTTGAGGTTTTGCATAAAACAAGCAAGAAAACCTAAGATCATAATGCAAATGAAAACTAACTATGGTTTGTGCATTATTTTCATATTTTTATCATTTTGTTGTCTAACATATTTTATTCTCTCCTTGATTAGATCCTCATGCAATTGGTTTAGGGTAATCCTAAAAAGCAATCAAATCACACCATTATAGTTAAAATTGTTATAAAAAAGTTTAAAAGTAAATTACATAATAAATTTAAATAGACTAATATTTATAATTTATCATTTTACAAAATAACCATGCAATCGTCAAATAAATTCTAAGCTATGACAATAATCATTATGTATTGAATCATTATTACCACATGTCGCCACAATTATATCACATGAATAAATAATTTGCCATCAATAGTTTCATCAAATTTAGGTTGTGATATCCTTCCCATTTAGAAATATTCATCATCCTAATGATACTAAAGTTCCATTTTAGAACATAACATTATTATTGTAAAATCACAATTCTAGAAATACAAAAAACTCACTCAAAAAATTGTATTGTTGTCAAATAGAAATTATAATACTACTATAGTATAAAAAATATCATTATATACAAATAGATTAGAGAAGAGTCTCAAAAACTCCTCAACATATTGCTAAGTGAATATATATATTATGTAATAATCCCACTATACCTTGCACTAAGATAATTCTCAATTATGTAAATGCAATTTATATATTTTTAAAATCTTTACTTCTTCAACTTGAATCACCCTTGGATCCTGCACCTACAAAGATTGTCAATAAAAATGTGATATGGATTAGCATGATAAGGCTTTAGTGAGGAGACATGAAATAAATCATGGATCTAAGATAGAGTTTCTTATAGAGAAAATCCATAAGTAATAGGGTTGACCAATTCTAGAACCTCAAAAAGCCTTATAGATCTAGGGGTATGTTGGGTTGAATTGCCAAAATTTATGGATCTCTTCTAATAATTCACCCTAATAAACACCTTATTGACTACTATAAAATATTTAGATACCCTATTCTAGTTAGCATAACAATTATTCCTATCTACAACATCCATAAGCCACTCTTTATTAACCTTATTTACTCCTCCATTTCTTACATGTGTAGACCAGGGACCACCCATTCCTAAACCATGTCCCCATTAAGAGGTGTTAATTTACTTTTTGTTGTAAAGTGTCTCAAATGGATCCATTCCCTAGTTAGAATGGTAAGATTTATCTTATATAAATTCCACCAAAGTTATATACTCCTCAAACATGTACTATTGATCCATGCAATTTATCCTTAAGAAGTCCTCTAGTACCTAATTTACCCTTTTGGTTTGGTCATTAGTTTATGGGTAATAATATGAACTTATATCAAGTTTGGTTCCTAGTGTAATAGTCAAGGCTTTCTAGAACCTTAAAATGACCCTTGTGTCTCTTTTAGATATAATACTTTTAGGTATTACATGCATCCTAAATATCTCTTGGATGAATCTTTGTGAAAAAATAGAGCACCATCCTTTACGTTTCTAGGAATAAAACAAGCCATTTTGATCAACTTTTTAATCACTACATAGATTACATCATGCTTGTTCTTGAAAATTGACAACCCTTGCACAAATTCCATGCTCATCACTTTCAACATCTATTCTAGTATATCATGTGGATAAAAATTCCTATCAGATGCATATATTAATTCTTAATTCACTAATATTTGAATTTTTTCATCACAAATTTTGTTGCATCCTTCTTGAGCCCTAGACTAAAGTATAGTGGCTTCAAGTCTTCCATAGATTGGTTACATAAAATTTTTCTAAATACATAATACAATATTAATCCTTTTAGATTATGAATCTCACCCATTGTAATTGGGCACATACATTCTTCCCTTGAACCTCAAGAGAATGTCTCTCTCCAATTAATTGTTATGAAAATCATGTAATTAATTTTAGATTTATAGGGGTAGTTATAAGTTAGTTGTAATTAGGGACATATCTGTTCTTCATTATTATTTGTATATACATGTCTATCACATCAATGCAAAATTTAACATAGACAATCTATGTCCATAACATTTGGTATCAGAGCTTTGAATTCTCAAAGGTGAGACTAATATTGTAGAGTAGAGGAGGACATTTTAAGTTTGGGTATTTTCTTGATCACTCCAAGAGGTGAAGTTCATAATCATGATAATGCAAGGAAACCTCACAAACTTGATTGTAGAAGATAACATTTACATTCTTCTTGTTTATTAATTTTTTTCTACATGTTTTAATTTGGTAGGCAGAGCATATGAGTGAAGCTCAATGCTTAAGACTATTCAATCATTTTTTTTTAATGTCAAAGAAGATTTATTTATGTTTTGTTATCAAGTTAGAAGAGTAGTTGATATATGGAAGCTTTGTCTAAGGAAATAAATTAATGTAATTAAAAAAATTGTATGAGGTATAGATTGTCTCAATTGCTATTAATGCTTAATATTCCTAGAGAAAAAGCATTGTCATTCAAAGTTAAATGAAACTATTTGTTAGAAGAATATGTTTTCATGAATTATTTACTATTGTTTTGATTGAAGAAGAAATTTGTTTTGGGCATTGTTTTAAGTGAAAAATATCTTATTTGGTGGGCTATCTACAAGTGTGGAACATGCTTATAAAATAATAATAATAATAAGGGCCCAGTCTAAAAACTATGATTTTTTATCATGTTGTGAGTAGTCTAATTCCATGAAGGGTCATCTTAAATGTTGTTGATATTTACATAATTATGTCATTAATTTATTGAACAAGTTGTCTTTGTGTATGAAATTATATCATCTAAAATTCATGCAAAATATGTGGTTGTCTAGAGGAGGTGCATGGGTGTGTATTGTTTGTTAACATAATGATAATAATTATATTAAAAATGTATTTCCTATGAAGTACTTATTTGAAGTATAATATTGTTTTTCACCAACTCTTAACTTACATTTATAGTATAAATGAAATCCTTAGCAATGAAAAGGAATGCCTTGTCAAATTTGTTGAAATTGCAATTGGAATAAATATCAACATTAATAACTAGCTAAACATTAAACATAAAAGTGATTTAATTAACATGCTTATTTGATTTTCTTGAGAATACCAAGATATGAAATGAAATCATTTGAACATTTGTACTTTTCACATATCTATGCAATACAATGTTAAACTAACACAACCATGAAAAAGGATGAATTATGCACTAAAAGATGTTAAGGAAAAATAATAAAAACTCCTAATTGTGAGATTCATTTTCTTGTTTTTAACAACTAGTGTGTATTCCCTTGATATGGTACCTAGGAATAGGTATATGGGGGTATGATATTATATTGTATATGGGTATTATGGATAGTTCACATGGGTCACACATAACCCGAAGTTGATTAGATTATTATATTATATTATGATAATGAGTGGGATAAGGGTTCATAGTATGGGTATATAAATATGGGGCATTGTCATTGTAATCATCATGGATATCAATCATATGGAGTATTGCTTGTAGTTATATTTACCAATGAAGTGGCTTATGATACTTGCCCTCTCTAAGTTGCACTCTCATATTAGGAGATCTTGTGGATTTTTCCTTTCTTGAGGAGTATTATTGTAGTTGCCCTACCCTAAGGGTATTATCTATCTTTGTTTCCTTATGTGGATAATTATTTGTGGGTGAATAATATGATGTTTTTGCATATTGGTGAATGATTTTTGTTAATGGAAATAAAGTTCCATAACAAGTGATATCAGAGCAGTGATTCTCATAAAGTGGGGATTGTTTTTATTTAGATTACAAAAACAAGACAAATATGATTACAAGCAATACTCCATATGACTGATCTTCATGATGATTATAATAACAATATATATTTTTTATATACCCTTCTTATAAAACTTCATCCCACTCACTACTATAATATAATATAATATAATAGTCTAATCAACCTTGGGTTATGTGTGTCCCATGCTAACTAACTATAATACCCATATACAATATAATGCCATATCCTCATATGCCTATTCCTAGGTACCATAGGAAAAATTCAAAGAAGTGGTAGAAGGGAAAAAATATTTACCACCAAAGGTGTGGTTCCCTCCACCTTTTGGTGGAAAATAAACTAAAAAGTAGACACAAATATTTGTTTGAATGTAGAAATTTTATTTTGTAGGTTCATTGATGCATTCAAAATGAAAAAGGTTTTATTTCCATTAACCATAGTTGTAGATATAATTTTATTGATATTGTTTTGGCTGAGGTTGCAAATTCAAACAAAAAAAATTAAAGGCATACAACTTGAGGGTGAAAATTTTTAGATTTTTAAAATTTTGAAGATCACCATGGATAAATATGTTCTACATTCAGATTTCTATGCTATTTATATGGATAATATGTATATTATTCTTGGTCAGATTGTTTGGGTACTATTAACATTAATGTGCAAAAGATGTTTATGAAGTTATGGTACAAGAAAAAGAAGATAACACTATAGGATATTTCTTAGCTTAAGGAGCAAGGATCCAAGGAGAAGCAAGAAGTAGTTATGGTAAATAAAAAAGTGAAGGAACCAACATAAGAATCAAAATATGAATCTACAGTAGCAACAACAACAAAGTCCATGGAAGAAGCACAAAAGGACACACCAAAATAATACCACAAGAGAGAAGGGCATGAGGAAGAATTTAAAATAGAGAAAGAAAATGCTAAAGAACCAAAGTAAATAGAATGTTAGGTTAAGGTTGTAACATATTGCAAATCACACCACCATGATTGATAATAATCTTGGAGGTATGGCTTAGTGCATCAATATTATTATGGATATACATGGAGTTATAAAGGCATAAAGTATGGTAGTGCTTGGTAGAAAAAGAATAGTGACTCTAAATTTTAAAGGGGTGCAACAAAATTAGAGCACAATAGGATCAATAGTTCAAAATATCATACTAGAGCAACATAAGCATGGATGCAACATAGTAGTTATGGATATTCAAGTGGCACAATGGTAGCATGACAAAATTAAAAACCAGTACCAATCAATATTTCACTTACATAGATGGATAATCAAGATTGGTAATAATTGTTGGCATTGCTTAGAAGATAATATAATTTAGTTTATTCTCATATTTTGAGGATGAAGCATTTGTAAAGAGGGTAGAATGCTATGGTACCTAGAAATAGGTATATGGAGATATGATATTATATTGTATATGGGTATTATGAATAGTTGGCATGGGCCACACATGGCATCTATCTATAAAGTATTCTTTACTATATGGTAGTGCTTATCCTCCCTAAGCTACTCAAAACTATTTCTCTAAAATTTGATATGAGGCTATTTATTTTATTTATATGCCTCTTGTGACTAGGCATATCAACCACTCCAATTTTTTACTCTTGATGAAGTTATGTCAAATTCATACTTGCACAACTAATCCAACAATTGTCATATGGGAATTAAGGTTTGGATGCATTAATTATAGTCATCCTTGATGACCAGTATTAATTTCAAATAGCTCACTTATTAGACAATACCTCCAAATTTATAATTCATGAACAATCATTGCTAACTCCATCTCATTTGATGTTTAGTTTTGTTTATATAATTTAATCTTAAAAGATTTATAGACCATCATTGGGCCTTACTATATCAATCCTCTACATAATACTTCAATGGAGGTATCAATGGTAGCCAAGAAATTACCAATAGGAATAGGTACATTAAGTATTAGATTTTTTTTTAAGATGTTGAAAAATGAGGGCACATCGAGGACCACCCTTCCCATGAATTGAATTTGGGTCTCTACTAGGAGATCCCAATACCTTTTGCCATTTTAGTGTCCCTATTGGGATTATATTAGAGTTATTATTAACTTTTCTTCTAATATTTGGAATGTCTTCTCACTTTGAACTATCCAAACAATCCATTTCCCTCTCCTTTATAAAGAGGTGATTGGGTTAGCTACCCTACAAAAATACTTCTATAAACCTTATATAGTATCCTATTAGCACCATAAATCTATGGATTTCATGGATATATTAAAGTGTTAGCCATACCATAATGGAATTAATTTTTGTTGATCCATTATAATACCATCTAGTAAGATGATATGACCCAAATAATATATTCTTTTCTAGAAGAAAAGACTCTTGGATAGATTCCCCTAAATATTATGTTTCATCAATCTCTACTTCACCATCCTTAAATGATTAATATGTTTCTCCTCATTGAAGTTGTAGATAAGTATGTCATTCAAAAATACCAACATAAACCTATAAATTTAATCTCTAAAAATTTTATTCATGACATTCATAAGAGCAGTTAGTGCATTCATGAACCCAAAAGGGTCCATGGTGAAACTATAACACCCATAACAAGTTATAAATGTTGTCTTTGGGATATTATCTTCCTTGATCCTCAATTGATGATATATATATTGGAGGTAATTCTTTGATAAGTCAATTACCTTATACATATAGTCAAATAGATCAATTATACTTGAAAGGGGGTATATTCAATATTTGATAGTCACTAGAGTGGATTGATCAACTTTGAGTAGGGTTTGTATGGTTTGTTATGTTATGTCCTTTTGATTTAAAATGGTCCCCAGCCTTGGTGGGATAGGAATTAGTGCTGGAAATGTGGGTGGAAAGTCAAGCGAGGATGGATCCCATCAAATATCCCATGATGTTTGTACCAAAGATAGTCATATCCTTATGTGATTTTCCCATTACTAGAGTTTAACAATGCATGCAAGCGGTTAAATTCATATACTCTAGTAGGATAGTTTATGGGTAGCATTCCCAATGAATTTGCATTAATGACTTCGGTGAAATCTACTTGAGATTCACATGGAGTAAATCTTGAATTGATTCAAAATCTAAACAAGGGATTTTTCCATTTTACTTTGTGAACTCTATGCATGCAAAGATGATCTATGAGCATGGGTCATGGTTCATGAAGAGATCATTGTTGGTTTTCTCTCCATGTACCAAATATTTGCTTGTATTAGATGAATAGACCTCAAAGGTCTTAGTTTGGGTTGAATTTCCTAGCCTCCCACTTCCCCCCTGGACCTTATTGAACTACTTAACAACATCATTGGGTCGAGTTATCTTGGTTGAAGAAGATTTATTTTTCATGCATGCTCCTAGAAGTGAGTCTACATTGAAGTGGACCTGCTTAATTACCTCAAGGAGTCAATTGAGATCCATGTTGATGACTTCATTATTTCTCAATTATTTTTGTATATAAACCTTCCAAAAACTTGCTTTAGGTGTCAATCATTTGACCATAAGGTCAAGAATTGTCCTCTTATGCCCCACAATAGGAACAAGCTAGCCTCCAAGCCATCTAATGTGAGACCTCTCATTTTAATTAGGATGGTTGGACCATGGTTAAGGTGTAATAATGCGATAGGTAATTATTCCAAGGCCTTACAACATAAGCCATCCACTAGGATATCATCCAAAACTAATACAAAGCCTTTTAAGAAGGCAAAAGAGCAACTAGTTGTTGGTCCTTCATTTGCATAAGTCAATAGCAAAGAGGTCCCCAAATCTTGGAAGAGATGAAACTTGAAGATAGTGAGCATGGTTTTTCATCCTATAACCCAAGTAGGATCTCCCCCTCAATACCCTCTAGCAAGTTCTTGATGCTCCTATAGTATGTACCATAAGGTTGAGGTAGGGTATTTTCTACTAAAGAAAAGGATGCATCTTTCCAATATTCAATTGGGCAGTTACATGTATGATCTAGAGTCATAAATACTTTTTGGGTATTGGAGTATCTTAATGGTGAATATGTTGTTAATATCCCTTTCTCAATGAACATTATTTCCTATAATGTTTGGGTTCTAATGGAATCCAATCACAAGTATGTGCTATGCGAGGTTAATCATAAATTCCTAAATTTTGATATCCTATGTTTACAAGAATTGAAATGTGTAGGGTTCTTTCTTTCTATAGTTTTTCAAGCCATTGGCCAGTGAGTCACTTCCTACATGACAACCATGAGCTAGGTTGAGGTGGTATTTCCACTCTCATCTCTTCTCAATGATAGCCTCACTTGGAGTTGGACATTTTGAGTCCCTAAGTCAAAGTTGTCATTGATGTCACCAGATGAAGTCATCATTAATACCAAATATTTCAGTAGGAAACAAAGGGGATAAAAATGGTTATTTGATATCCAGGAAGAAGGCCAAAGATCAAGTGAAATAGTGCAAAAGACAGAAGTTAAAAAGGGGTTATAATATTTATTTTATAAATTATTTAAATTCAGTGTGAATTTAAATTTTATAAATAAATATTAAAGGTACTTTATCAAAGGTATAATATTATAATAGTGGTTATTATAATATTAAATGTGCCATGGTGAAAACCCAAATAAAATATTTATAATTCTTATTATAATGTTTTATAAGGCAAAAGTGGGTTTTATAAAGTCTAAAGATATTTTAATAAACCCAAAGGTTGGGTTTAAGACCAAAGGCATTCGAAGCCTTTATGATCTTCGTCGACGTCATAGAAGACAACAAGGAAAGCACCGACATTTTCAAAGTAGTGGAAGAAGCATATAAATACTATGCCTAAAGTTCAAATTTATTATCCTTGCTCTAAAGTGAAAAGATTGGCTTGCGAAAGAAAGAGCTCGTGAGTGTATGCGAAAAATGTGACAACAAAGTGTTGAAGGGAGGAAGCTTCGATTTTTGAAGTTGCATAAGACAATGTGGTCTAGTGGCATTTTGGAAAGCATGAAAGCACTGGCTTGCAAGGGAGTTCGTGTTCGAATCACGATGGGTGCATCGTGAGGTGTGTTGAGTGAAGCGCCTACGATGCACGTTCTTTTGCCAAGGTGGAAGGAGAGAGTGGAGATTAAGAAGCATGTGGTGCTTCATTAATCTCAACGAGTGCTTGGCTCGTGCGATGACTTTGGCCATGGTTAAGGTGCTCATAGGGGGCAACGTTGAGGGTTCGATTCCCTCCAAAGGCAAAGGTAATATTTTTTATTTTATTTTTAATTAAATGCCTAAGTTGGAGGTATAAGGTTGTTTAGTGGTTGAGTTTGGAAAGGTTGCTTTGTAATAAAGTTGTGGTAGTTGAGAATTACCTTTAGGAGTTATAAGGAGAATTCTATTTTTATTTTTAAGTCTTAAAATTGCTATTGTGGAATATTGAAAGGTTAAGACTTTGTGGGTAGTATGTTATTTTGAATTAAGGGGTTTTGTGACTATTGTGAGGATATTGATTATTATTTAAGTTGGAGTGATAAGGTGTAATTTTGATATTATTTTTGTGATATGTTTTGTTGAAGAAAATTATCCTCTAACCCTTATTGAGATTGGCAAAGAAGTAATTGTGAGTGTGGCAGATTTGTGAGGTCAACTACTTGACATTCAAAAGGTATGGGCAAATTCTTCTTTGGTTGACTTGGTTGATTGGATTTATTGAAAATTAAGTTTGGAGTGAAAAGGACTTGATTAGGGTTTCCTTTTCGAAAGTGGTTGAGTTATTGCTTCAAGGTTTTATTTATTATTTTATAATAATTAAATGGAGTTAATGCTTCAAGGTTTTCTGATTTGAGAGTTGAGATTAAAACCTTGTTTTATTAGCATTGTTGTTGAGATCATTGGTTGAGTGAAGTGTTTGAGTTAATGCTTCAAGGTTTTCTGAAATTGAGAGTTGTGATTAAAACCTTGTTTGATGAGCATGGTTGTTGAAGTGAGTTGTTATGCAAAGAACTTGAACTAGGGTTTGAAAAGATCATGAGTATCATTGTTATGTGAGATTTGTTGTTGAGCATTGTTGGAAATATTTTGAGTTGGATGATACATGCTTGGACTAGGGTTTGTGAGCAAGAGTTGTTTCTTGAAGTGATTGGTTGAGTAGAGTTGATTGAGCCTAGTCAAGTGGATGTATGAAGTGATTGTTCAAGTTCCATAAAACAAACTATTCTATATTCTGATTTGAGTTGAGATTGAGTTTTGAGAATAGAACATATTGAGTCTCTAACAATTCTCTTTATGCTTCTATGAGATTGAGTTAAAATAAAAAAAAATATCATAGTTGAGAAAGTGATTGAGTTTTGAGAATAGAACATATTGAGTCTCTAACAATTCTCTTTATGCTTCTATGAGATTGAGTTGAGAAAGTGATTGAGTTTTGAGTATAGAACATATTGAGTCTCTAACAATTCTCTTTATGCTTCTATGAGATTGAGTTGAGAAAGATATTGAGTTTTGAGTATAGAACATATTGAGTCTCTAACAATTCTCTTTATGATTCTATGAGATTGATTTGAGTTGAGAAAGTGATTGAGCATTGAGTAAAGAACATATTGAGTCTCTAACAATTCTCTTTATGTTTCTATGAGATTGGACAAGTTCTGTGTGGACTTGTTAAGCAGATTTGAGGTAAGTCTTTGAGAAGACTTGTGGACTGATTTTGTGTAAGCTTTTGTGGAAGCTTTAAGAAAGTCCTAGAGAGGACTTATTGAGAATATTTGGACAAGTTCTATAGACCTGTTAAGAATATTTGAGTAGGTTTTGAGTGGACCTATTGAGCAGAGTTGTACAAGTTCTATGTGGACCTATTGAGCAGATTTGAATAGGTTTTATGTGGACCTATTGAGCAGATTTGGACAGGTTCTATGTGGACCTATTGAGCAGATTTGGATAGGTTTTAAGTGGACCTATTGAGAATATTTGAGTAGGTTCTGAGTGGACCTATTGAGAAGATTTGTGCTAGATCGACTGGACTATGTTTAGTGTAGATTTGAGTGGACTTGTGCTAGACCGACTAGACTATGTTTAGTGCAAGAGTTGAGAAGATTTATGCTAGAACGAATAGACTATGTTTAGTGTATATTTGAGTGAGCTTATTGAGAAGACTTGTGCTAGACCGAATGAACTATGTTTAGTGCAAGATTGAGCAGAGTTATGCTAGACCGACTGGACTATGTTTAGTACAGAATTGAGATAGATCTTTGGAGGTGATAGAGTAGAGAGGATAGAGTCTCCAGTGGATAGAGATCCATCAGCCAAGGTAGTGAGGATAGGTCTTCTAGAGTGGGGACAAGAGTCTTCAAGTGGAGAGAGATCCACAAATTAGTGCAGTGGAGATAGTCATCTTCTAGAGGATCACCAACTAGAGCAGAGGAGAAGGAGTTCTCCTATGGATAGAGATCCACAAACTAGATTTAGGGGATCAACATCTCCTTTGGACAGAGGTCCATAAACATTGTAATTGAGGAAGGATTCCCAAGAGATTATTTGAGAAATATTTAGAAGAAATATTTTCTCCATGGAGGTAGCCCATATTTGGGTGAACCACGTAAATTATGGTGTCTCTATTGTGTATGGTGTTTTGTGCATTGCTTTGATTACTGCTATTGATATTGCTATCTATACACATAGCATAATATTTATTTGGAAAGAAAAGTAAAAAGTGCTCTTATACTATTCACCCCCCTCTCAGTATAAGCTTGTGTTCTTCAATTGGTATTAGAGCGGGTTCCTTCAGAAGATTTTGATAGCTTGAAGGAAAAGTGGTCAAGAACACAATGGATCAAAAGGATCAAAGGGATGGGTCCATCAATAATACAATACCAATATTTGATGGAAGTGACTTCTTGTATTGGTGTATGCTAATGAGATTTCACTTGATGGCACTTGGTAATGAAGTTTGGGATGCAGTGGAACTTGGATATGATTCAGAAGTCAATCCTCCTACAGATAAGGAAGGTAAGCTTCTAATGCATGCAAATTCAAGAGCTATGAATGCAATTATAAAAGGATTGCATAGATCAGAATCTATGAAGGTTATGGATTGTAAAACAACAAAAGAAATGTGGGAACTACTGCATAACATATATGAAGGAGATAAAGGTGTCAGGAAAGCTAAGATCAGAAATCTCAAAGGAGAATTTGAAAATTTAAGAATGCGGGATGATGAAAACATTCGTGACTATCTCAGTAAGATTGATGAACTTGTACATGAGATGAGAGGTCTTGGAATGAAGGTCGATGAATCTGATGCTTGTGATAAGATCTTGAGAACTCTTCCAAAAAGGTACAGTGAAAAGGTTTCTACTATAGAAACATCAATTGATAGTGATAGTCTGACAAGAAATTCTTTACTTGGCATGCTTACAACTTTTGAGATAAGAACAAAAGATCCTATCCCTCCAAAAGAGGTTGCATTCAAAGTGAACAAGAAGATAAAGGGTAAGAAGTCAGAATCAAGCAGTGAGTCATCCAATGATGAAGAAGCTAATTATGGTAGAAGAGATAAAGGTTCCAGAAGACCCATAGATCTAAGATCTGTTAAGTGTTTCAATTGTGGAAAGTATGGACATTTTGCAACATATTGTAAAGAGCCAAAGAACAACAATGGTGAAGAAAAATAGGATCACAAGTACAGGGAATCAGAAAGATATAGGCACCAAAATAAAAGCAAGGATGGACAAAGTAGACAAGGAAATAAGTTCTTCCAAAGACAAAAGAGAAGCTACTATGCGGATAATGCAAGTAAGTACTCAAATGATAGTGATGCTAGCTTTTCAGACAATGATAGAGATGAAGTCCTATTTATGATTGAAGAGAAAGAACCAGTTAAGAAAAAGACTCCAGTTATTCTCAAGTATTTTAGATGTGGTAGATTTGGACATCTTGAAGATGATTGCACAAGGGATGGTTATAGTTTCAGTGATGATGACTATGAAGATGCACTTGAAAGACCAGATGAAAATCTTCTAATGGCATTAGAAGAAGAAGTGAGTGATCCTATAGAAGACAAGCCAAAAGAAAGTAATGATGTGGACAAAGGTAAACAAATAGAGGATTATTCAATAGAGAATGGTTATGATCTCAAGGGAGAACTCATCTATGCCCTTGACATGGTAAAGAAGGTAAGAAAGCAACACTCTAAGCTTGAAATTCAGTTTCAAGAATGTGATGAAGAGAGATTATTGCTCATAGAGGATTTAGAAAAATCAAAGGCTAAGGCAAAGAAGTTCAAAGATAAGTTAGAAGCAAAGATCTTGGAATGTGAGAAGTTAGCACAAGAAGTGGCTCTACTAAAGGAAGATTTAGAAGACTCCAAGAATAAGCTATAAAAGTATGTAAACAACACAAAGAGTATGGATAAAATAGTCAAGATACAAAGAAGAGCAACAAACAAGATAGGTCTTGGTTTTAAATAAATACAAAAGAAATGGGAAGAAGAGTCTACTTCAAGTCTTGAAGAAGAAGAAACTTTAGATGAAGATACATCAGAAGAAGACAGTGTAAGAGGGAGTGAGACATCAGAGGATGAGTTGGACAATAAAGAGTTCAACAAATATAGGAACAATGCATAGAGAAGATACATATGGAACAACAATCAGAATAGGAGACCAATGAGGTCAAGACAAGGAAGCTTCAATGGAAGATGTTTTTCATGTCACAGGTTTGGGCACATGGCTTCACAATGCAGGACACATGAAAGACAAGAATATGGGAAAGGATAAATTTTTCATGGGTATTGCTACTCATGTAATGAGTTTGGTCACAAGGCAATGAATTGTAGGATTCATGAAAGAAGAGGATATGGCTTCACTAGGAGAAATCCTAAGACATTTGCACCTCCAAGGAATAATAACATTAAGTGTTATAAGTGCAATAATGATGGTCACACAACAAAGTGGTGTAGAGCAAATATTCTAAAAATAGGTATGAACAGGAACAGGAACATGAACAGGAACATGAATAGGAACAAGAATAGGAATATGGATAAGAATAGGAACAGGAACATAGATGTGAACAAGAATAGGAATAGGAATAGAAATGATGACAGGAATAGGGATGATGACATGGATAGAAATAATCAAAGGAATCAGAAAATTTAGAAAATAAGGGAAGAGGATAAAGGTAAAGAACAATGCTTTTTGGGAGTAGAAATACTCCCACCCCAGAATTAACCACCTCAAAGGAGGTGGGGGAGGGGCTAAGCTAAGAGGCTCATTCTTAGCCCCGAGCCCCAAAGGTGACCCTTTGCCATTGATGTCAAAGGGGGAGAGATTTGTGTAATGGGGAGAGATTTGATATTTGAGAGAGCATTGAGCCAGGGGGAGCAATGTCCCAAGGGGAGCAGAAGAAAAAGAAAGGTCAGGTTTTGGTAAGAAGAGTATGGGTTGCCATCAATGACAAAGGGGGAGATTGTTGGACATTTTGAGTCCCTAAGTCAAAGTTGTCATTGATGTCACCAGATGAAGTCATCATTAATACCAAATATTTTAGTAGGAAACAAAGGGGATAAAAATGGTTATTTGATATCCAGGAAGAAGGCCAAAGATCAAGTGAAACAGTGCAAAAGATAGAAGTTAAAAAGGGGTTATAATATTTATTTTATAAATTATTTAAATTCAGTGTGAATTTAAATTTTATAAATAAATATTAAAGGTACTTTATCAAAGGTATAATATTATAATAGTGGTTATTATAATATTAAATGTGCCATGGTGAAAACCCAAATAAAATATTTATAATTCTTATTATAATATTTTATAAGGCAAAAATGGGTTTTATAAAGTCTAAAGATATTTTAATAAACCCAAAGGTTGGGTTTAAGACCAAAGGCATTCAAAGCCTTTATGATCTCCACCGACGTCATAGAAGACAACAAGGAAAGCGTCGATGTTTTCAAAGTAGTGGAAGAAGCATATAAATACTATGCCTAAAGTTCAAATTTATTATCCTTGCTCTAAAGTGAAAATATTGGCTTACGAAAGAAAGAGCTCGTGAGTGTATGCGAAAAATGTGACAACAAAGTGTTGAAGGGAGGAAGCTTCGATTTTTGAATTTGCATAAGACAACGTGGTCTAGTGGCATTTTGGAAAGCGTGAAAGCGCTGGCTTGCAAGGGAATTCATGTTCGAATCACGGTGGGTGCATCATGAGGTGTGTTGAGTGAAGTGACTACGGTGCACGTTATTTTGCCAAGGTGGAAGGAGAGAGTGGAGATTAAGAAGCATGTGGTGCTTCATTAATCTCAATGAGTGCTTGGCTCATGCGATGACTTTGGCCATGGTTAAGGTGCTCATAGGGGGCAACGTTGAGGGTTCGATTCCCTCCAAAGGCAAAGGTAATATTTTTTATTTTATTTTTAATTAAATGCCTAAGTTGGAGGTATAAGGTTGTTTAGTGGTTGAGTTTGGAAAGGTTGCTTTGTAATAAAGTTGTGGTAGTTGAGAATTACCTTTAGGAGTTATAAGGAGAATTTTATTTTTATTTTTAAGTCTTAAAATTGCTATTGTGGAATATTGAAAGGTTAAGACTTTGTGGGTAGTATGTTATTTTGAATTAAGGGTTTTTGTGACTATTGTGAGGATATTGATTATTATTTAAGTTGGAGTGATAAGGTGTAATTTTGATATTATTTTTGTGATATGTTTTGTTGAAGAAAATTATCCTCTAACCCTTATTGAGATTGGCAAAGAAGTAATTGTGAGTGTGGCAGATTTGTGAGGTCAACTACTTGACATTCAAAAGGTATGGGCAAATTCTTCTTTGGTTGACTTGGTTGATTGGATTTATTGAAAATTAAGTTTGGAGTGAAAAGGACTTGATTAGGGTTTCCTTTTCGAAAGTGGTTGAGTTATTGCTTCAAGAAGGTTTTCTGATTTGAGAGTTGAGATTAAAACCTTGTTTTATTAGCATTGTTGTTGAGATCATTGGTTGAGTGAAGTGTTTGAGTTAATGCTTCAAGGTTTTCTAAAATTGAGAGTTGTGATTAAAACCTTGTTTGATGAGCATGGTTGTTGAAGTGAGTTGTTATGCAAAGAACTTGAACTAGGGTTTGAAAAGATCATGAGTATCATTGTTATGTGAGATTTGTTGTTGAGCATTGTTGGAAATATTTTGAGTTGGATGATACATGCTTGGACTAGGGTTTGTGAGCAAGAGTTGTTTCTTGAAGTGATTGGTTGAGTAGAGTTGATTGAGCCTAGTCAAGTGGATGTATGAAGTGATTGTTCAAGTTCCATAAAACAAACTATTCTATATTCTGATTTGAGTTGAGATTGAGTTTTGAGAATAGAACATATTGAGTCTCTAACAATTCTCTTTATGATTCTATGAGATTGAGTTGAGAAAGTGATTGAGTTTTTGAGAATAGAACATATTGAGTCTCTAACAATTCTCTTTATGCTTCTATGAGATTGAGTTGAGAAAGTGATTGAGTTTTGAGTATAGAACATATTGAGTCTCTAACAATTCTCTTTATGCTTCTATGAGATTGAGTTGAGAAAGTGATTGAGTTTTGAGTATAGAACATATTGAGTCTCTAACAATTCTCTTTATGATTCTATGAGATTGATTTGAGTTGAGAAAGTGATTGAGCATTGAGTAAAGAACATATTGAGTCTCTAACAATTCTCTTTATGTTTCTATGAGATTGGACAAGTTCTATGTGGACTTGTTAAGCATATTTGAGGTAAGTCTTTGAGAAGACTTGTGGACTAATTTTGTGTAAGATTTTATGGAAGCTTACAATACATATTTGAGCAAGTCCTAGAGAGGACTTATTGAGCATATTTGGACAAGTTCTATGTGAACTTGTTGAGCAGATTTGAGCAGGTTCTAAGTGGACCTATTGAGCAGATTTGAATAGGTTCTATGTGGACCTATTGAGAAGATTTGGACAGGTTATATGTGGACCTATTGAGCAGATTTGGATAGGTTATATGTGGACCTATTGAGAAGATTTAGACAGGTTCTAAGTGGACCTATTGAGCAGATTTGAGTAGGTTCTGAGTGGACCTATTGAGCATATTTATGCTAGACCGAATAGACTATGTTTAGTGCAGATTTGAGTGGACTTGTGCTAGACCGACTAGACTATGTTTAGTGCAAGAGTTGAGCAGATTTGTGCTAGACCGAATGGACTATGTTTAGTGCAGATTTGAGTGAGCTTATTGAGAAGACTTGTGCTAGACCGAATGAACTATGTTTAGTGCAAGATTGAGCAGAGTTGTGCTAGACCGACTGGACTATGTTTAGTATAGAATTGAGATAGAGCTTTGGAGGTGATAGAGCAGAGAGGATAGAGTCTCTAGTGGATAGAGATCCATCAGCCAAGGTAGTGAGGATAGGTCTTCTGAGTGGGGACAAGAGTCTTCAATGGAGAGAGATCCACAAGCCAGTGCAGTGGAGGCAGTCATCTTCTAGAGGATCACCAACTAGAGCAGAGGAGAAGGAGTTCTCCTATGGATAGAGATCCACAAACCAGATTTAGGGGATCAACATCTCCTTTGGACAGAGGTCCATAAACATTGTAATTGGGAAGGATTCCCAAGAGATTAATTGAGAAATATTTAGAAGAAATATTTTCTTCGTGGAGGTAGCCATATTTGGGTGAACCACGTAAATTGTGGTGTCTCTATTGTGTATGGTATTTTATGCATTACTTTGATTACTTCTATTGATATTGCTATTGATTATATTTATTAATATTGATTTGGAAAGAAAAGTAAAAAGTGCTCTTATATTATTCACCCCCCTCTCAGTATAAGCTTGTGTTCTTCAATTGGTATCAAAGCGAGTTCCTTCAGAAGAGTTTGACAGCTTGAAGGAAAAGTGGTCAAGAACACAATGGATCAAAAGGATCAAAGGGATGGGTCCATCAATAATACAGTACCAATATTTGATGGAAGTGACTTCTTGTATTGGTGTATGCTAATGAGATTTCACTTGATGGCACTTGGTAATGAAGTTTGGGATGCAGTGGAACTTGGATATGATTCAGTAGTCAATCCTCCTATAGATAAGGAAGGTAAGCTTCTAATGCATGCAAATTCAAGAGCTATGAATGCAATTATAAAAGGATTGCATAGATCAGAATCTATGAAGGTTATGGATTGTAAAACAACAAAAGAAATGTGGGAACTACTGCATAACATATATGAAGGAGATAAAGGTGTCAAGAAAGCTAAGATCAAAAATCTCAAAGGAGAATTTGAAAATCTAAGAATGCGAGATGATGAAAACATTCATGACTATCTCAGTAAGATTGATGAACTTGTACATGAGATGAGAGGTCTTGGAATGAAGGTCGATGAATCTGATGCTTGTGATAAGATCTTGAGAACTCTTCCAAAAAGGTACAGTGAAAAGGTTTCTGCTATAGAAACATCAATTGATAGTGATAGTCTGACAAGAAATTCTTTACTTGGCATGCTTACAAATTTTGAGATAAGAACAAAAGATCCTATCCCTCCAAAAGAGGCTGCATTCAAAGCGAACAAGAAGATAAAGGGTAAGAAGTTAGAATCAAGTAGTGAGTCATCCAGTGATGAAGAAGCTAATTATGGTAGAAGAGATAAAGGTTCCAGAAGACCCATAGATCTAAGATCTGTTAAGTGTTTCAATTGTGGAAAGTATGGACATTTTGCAATAGATTGTAAAGAGCCAAAGAACAACAATGGTGAAGAAAAATAAGATCACAGGTACAGGGAATCAGAAAGATATAGGCACCAAAATAAAAGCAAGGATGGACAAAGCAGACAAGGAAAGAAGTTCTTCCAAAGACAAAAGAGGAGCTACTATGCGGATAATGCAAGTAAGTACTCAAATGATAGTGATGCTAGATTTTTAGACAATGATAGAGATGAAGTCCTATTTATGATTGAAGAGAAAGAACCAATTAAGAAAAAGACTCCAGTTATTCTCAAGTGTTTTAGATGTGGTAGATTTGGACATCTTGAAGATGATTGCACAAGGGATGGTTATAGTTTCAGTGATGATGACTATGAAGATGCACTTGAAAGACCAGATGAAAATCTTCTAATGGCATTAGAAGAAGAAGTGAGTGATCCTATAGAAGACAAGCCAAAATAAAGTAATGATGTGGACAAAGGTAAACAAATAGAGGATTATTCAAGGAGAGAATGGTTATGATCTCAAGGGAGAACTCATCTATGCCCTTGACATGGTAAATAAGGTAAGAAAGCAACACTCTAAGCTTGAAATTCAGTTTCAAGAATGTGATGAAGAAAGATTATTGCTCATAGAGGATTTAGAAAAATCAAAGGCTAAGGCAAAGAAGTTCAAAGATAAGTTAGAAGCAAAGATCTTGGAATGTGAGAAGTTAGCACAAGAAGTGGCTCTACTAAAGGAAGATGTAGAAGACTCCAAGAATAAGCTATAAAAGTATGTAAAGAAGTGCGCAAAGAGTGTGGATAAAATAGTCAAGATACAAAGAGGAGCAACAAACAAGACAGGTCTTGGTTCTAAATAAGTTCAAAAGAAATGGGAAGAAGAGTCTACTTCAAGTCTTGAAGAAGAAGAAACTTTAGATGAAGATACATCAGAAGAAGACAATGTAAGAGGGAGTGAGACATCAGAGGATGAGTTGGACAATAAAGAGTTCAACAAAGATAGGAACAATGCACAGAGAAGATACAGATGGAACAACAATCAGAACAGGAGACCAATGAGGTCAAGACAAGGAAGCTTCAATGGAAGATGTTTTTCATGTCACAGGTTTGGGCACATGGCTTCACAATGCAGGACACATGAAAGACAAGAATATGGGAAAGGATAGATTTTCCATGGGTATTGCTACTCATGTAATGAGTTTGGTCACAAGGCAATGAATTGTAGGATTCATGAAAGAAGAGGATATGACTTCACTAGGAGAAATCCTAAGACATTTGCACCTCCAAGGAATAATAACATTAAGTGTTATAAGTGCAATAATGATGGTCACACAACAAAATGGTGTAGAGCAAATATTCCAAAAATAGGTATGAACAGGAACAAGAATATGAACAGGAACATGAATAGGAACAAGAACATGAATAGGAACATGAACATGGATGAGAATAGGAATAGGAACAAGAACATGGATGAGAACAAGAACAGAAACAAGAACAGGAATGATGACAGAACAGGGATGATGACATGGATAGAAACAATCAGAAGAATCAAAAAATTCAGAAAAGAAGGGAAGAGGATAAAGGCAAAGAACAATGCTTTTAGGGAGTAGAAATACTCCCACCCTAGAATTAACCACCTCAAAGGAGGTGGGGGAGGGTCTAACCTAAGAGGCCCATTCCCCCCCCCGAAGGGGGGGAGGGGGGGGGGGGGGGGGAAGAAGAAAAAAAAAAAAAAAAAAAAAGAGGAAGGGAAGGAAAAAAAAAAAAGAAAAAAAGGAAAAAAAGAAAAAAAAAAAAAAAAAAAAAAAAATATATAATAATGGTTATTATAATATTAAATGTGCCATGGTGAAAACCCAAATAAAATATTTATAATTCTTATTATAATATTTTATAAGGAAAAAGTGGGTTTTATAAAGTCTAAAGATATTTTAATAAACCCAAAGGTTGGGTTTAAGACCAAAGGCATTCGAAGCCTTTATGATCTCCGTCGACATCATAGAAGACAACAAGGAAAGCATCGATATTTTCAAAGTAGTGGAAGAAGCATATAAATACTATGCCTAAAGTTCAAATTTATTATCCTTGCTCTAAAGTGAAAATATTGGATTACAAAAGAAAGAGCTCGTGAGTGTATGCAAAAAATGTGATAGCAAAGTGTTGAAGGGAGGAAGCTTCGATTTTTGAAGTTGCATAAGACAACGTGGTCTAGTGGCATTTTGGAAAGTGTGAAAGTGTTGGCTTGCAAGGGAATTCGTGTTCGAATCATGATAGGTGCATCGTGAGGTGTGTTGAGTGAAGCGCCTACGATGCACATTCTTTTGCCAAGGTGGAAGGAGAGAGTGGAGATTAAGAAGCACGTGGTGCTTCATTAATCTCAATGATCGCTTGACTTGTGCAATGACTTTGGCCATGATTAAGGCACTCATAGGGGGCAACATTGAGGGTTCGATTCCCTCCAAAGGCAAAGGTAATATTTTTTATTTTATTTTTAATTAAATGCCTAAGTTGGAGGTATAAGGTTGTTTAGTGGTTGAGTTTGGAAAGGTTGCTTTGTAATAAAGTTGTGGTAGTTGAGAATTACCTTTAGGAGTTATAAGGAGAATTATATTTTTATTTTTAAGTCTTAAAATTGCTATTGTGGAATATTGAAAGATTAAGACTTTGTGGGTAGTATGTTATTTTGAATTAAGGGTTTTTGTGACTATTGTGAGGATATTGATTATTATTTAAGTTGGAGTGATAAGGTGTAATTTTGATATTATTTTTGTGATATGTTTTGTTGAAGAAAATTATCCTCTAACCCTTATTGAGATTGGCAAAGAAGTAATTGTGAGTGTGGCAGATTTGTGAGGTCAACTACTTGACATTCAAAAGGTATGGGTAAATTCTTCTTTGGTTGACTTGGTTGATTGGATTTATTGAAAATTAATTTTGGAGTGAAAAGGACTTGATTAGGGTTTCCTTTTCGAAAGTGGTTGAGTTATTGCTTCAAGGTTTTCTGATTTGAGAGTTGAGATTAAAACCTTGTTTTATTAGCATTGTTGTTGAGATCATTGGTTGAGTGAAGTGTTTGAGTTAATGCTTCAAGGTTTTCTAAAATTGAGAGTTGTGATTAAAACCTTGTTTGATGAGCATGGTTGTTGAAGTGAGTTGTTATGCAAAGAACTTGAACTAGGGTTTGAAAAGATCATGAGTATCATTGTTATGTGAGATTTGTTGTTGAGCATTGTTGGAAACATTTTGAGTTGGATGATACATGCTTGGACTAGGGTTTGTGAGCAAGAGTTGTTTCTTGAAGTGATTGGTTGAGTAGAGTTGATTGAGCCTAGTCAAGTGGATGTATGAAGTGATTGTTCAAGTTCCATAAAACAAACTATTCTATATTCTGATTTGAGTTGAGATTGAGTTTTGAGAATAGAACATATTGAGTCTCTAACAATTCTCTTTATGCTTCTATGAGATTGAGTTGAGAAAGTGATTGAGTTTTTGAGAATAGAACATATTGAGTCTCTAACAATTCTCTTTATGCTTCTATGAGATTGAGTTGAGAAAGTGATTGAGTTTTGAGTATAGAACATATTGAGTCTCTAACAATTCTCTTTATGCTTCTATGAGATTGAGTTGAGAAAGTGATTGAATTTTGAGTATAGAACATATTGAGTCTCTAACAATTCTCTTTATGATTCTATGAGATTGATTTGAGTTGAGAAAGTGATTGAGCATTGAGTAAAGAACATATTGAGTCTCTAACAATTCTCTTTATGTTTCTATGATATTGGACAAGTTCTGTGTGGACTTGTTAAGAAGATTTGAGGTAAGTCTTTGAGAAGACTTGTGGACTAATTTTGTGATTTTGTGGAAGCTTACAATACAGATTTGAGCAAGTCCTAGAGAGGACTTATTGAGAAGATTTGGACAAGTTCTGTGTGGACCTATTGAGAAGATTTGAACAAGTTCTAAGTGGACCTGTTGAGCAGATTTGTACAGGTTCTATGTGGACTTGTTGAGCATATTTGGATAGGTTCTATGTGGACCTATTGAGCAGATTTGGATAGGTTTTATGTGGACCTATTGAGAAGATTTGGATAGGTTCTGAGTGGACCTATTGAGCATATTTGAGTAGGTTCTAAGTGGACCTATTGAGAAGATTTGTGCTAGACCGACTAGATTGTGTTTAGTGTATATTTGAGTGGACTTGTGCTAGATCGACTGGACTATGTTTAGTGCAAGAGTTGAGAAGATTTATGCTAGACCGAATGGACTATGTTTAGTGCAGATTTGAGTGAGATTATTGAGAAGACTTGTGCTAGACCAAATGAAATATGTTTAGTGCAAGATTGAGAAGAGTTGTGCTAGACCGACTGGAATGTGTTTAGTATAGAATTGAGATAGAGCTTTGGAGGTGATAGAGCAGAGAGGATAGAGTCTCCTAATGGATAGAGATCCATCAGCCAAGGCAGTGAGGATAGGTCTTTCGAGTGGGGATAAGAGTCTTCAAGTGGAGAGAGATCCACAAGTCAGTGTAGTGGAGGTAGTCATCTTCTAGAGGATCACAAGCCAGAGCAGAGGAGAAGGAGTTCTCCTATGGATAGAGATCCAAAAACCATATTTAGGGGATCAACATCTCCTTTGGACAGAGGTCCATAAACATTGTAATTGGGAAGGATTCCCAAGAGATTGATTGAGAAATATTTAGTGAAATATTTTCTTCATGGAGTAGCCATATTTGGGTGAACCACGTAAATTGTGGTGTCTCTATTGTGTATGGTGTTTTGTGCATTGCTTTGATTATTGCTATTGATATTGCTATTTATACATTGAATAATATTGATTTGAAAGAAAAGTAAAAAGTGCTCTTATACTGTTCACCCCTCCCTCTCAGTATAAGCTTGTGTTCTTCAATTGGTATCAGAGCGGGTTCCTTCAGAAGAGTTTGACAACTTGAAGAAAAAGTAGTCAAGAACACAATGGATCAAAAGGATCAAAGGGACGGGTCCATCAATAATACAATACCAATATTTGATGGAAGTGACTTCTTGTATTGGTGTATGCTAATGAGGTTTCACTTGATGGCACTTGGCAATGAAGTTTGGGATGCAGTGGAACTTGGATATGATTCAGCAATCAATCCTCCTATAGATAAGGAAGGTAAGCTTCTAATGCATGTAAATTCAAGAGCTATGAATGCAATTATAAAAGGGTTGCGTAGATCAGAATCTATGAAGGTTATGGATTGTAAAACAACAAAAGAAATGTGGGAACTACTGCATAACATATATGAAGGAGATAAAGGTGTCAGGAAAGCTAAGATCAGAAATATCAAAGGAGAATTTGAAAATCTAAGAATGCGAGATGATGAAAACATTCGTGACTATCTTAGTAATATTGATGAACTTGTACATGAGATGAGAGGTCTTGGAATGAAGGTCGATGAATCCGATGCTTGTGATAAGATCTTGAGAACTCTTCCAAAAAGGTACAGTGAAAAGGTCTCTGCTATAGAAACATCAATTGATAGTGATAGTCTGACAAGAAATTCTTTACTTGGCATGCTTACAACTTTTGAGATAAGAACAAAAGATCCTATCCCTCTGAAAGAGGTTGCATTCAAAGCGAACAAGAAGATAAAGGGTAAGAAGTCATAATCAAGCAGTGAGTCATCTAGTGATGAAGAAGCAAATTATGGTAGAAGAGATAAAGGTTCCAGAAGACCCATAGATCTAAGATCTGTTAAGTGTTTCAATTGTGGAAAGTATGGATATTTTGCAACAGATTGTAAAGAGCCAAAGAACAACAATGGTGAAGAAAAATAGGATCACAGGTACAGGGAATTAGAAAGATATAGGCACAAAAATAAAAGCAAGGATGGACAAAGCAGACAAGGAAAGAAGTTCTTCCAAAGACAAAAGAGGAGCTACTATGCGGATAATGCAAGTAAGTACTCAAATGATAGTGATGCTAGTTCTTCAGACAATGATAGAGATGAAGTCCTATTTATGATTGAAGAAAAAGAACCAGTTAAGAAAAAGACTCCAGTTATTCTCAAGTGTTTTAGATGTGGTAAATTTGGACATCTTGAAGATGATTGCACAAGGGATGGTTATAGTTTCAATGATGATGACTATGAAGATGCACTTGAAAGACCAGATGAAAATATTCTAATGGCATTAGAAGAAGAAGTGAGTGATCCTATAGAAGACAAGCCAAAAGAAAGTAATGATGTGGACAAAGGTAAAAAAATAGAGGATTATTCAGCAGATAATGGTTATGATCTCAAGGGAGAACTTATCTATGCCCTTGACATGGTAAATAAGGTAAGAAAGCAACACTCTAAACTTGAAATTCAGTTTCAAGAATGTGATGAAGAGAGAATATTGCTCATAGAGGATTTAGAAAAATCAAAGGCTAAGGCAAAAAGGTTCAAATATAAGTTAGAAGCAAAGATCTTGGAATGTGAGAAGTTAGCACAAGAAGTGGCACTACTAAAAGAAGATTTAGAGGACTCCAAGATCAAGATGAAAGGATTCAAGAATAGCTCAAATATTATGGATAAGATAGTCAAGGTACAAAGAAGGTCAACAAACAAAATAGGTCTTGCTTTTGAACAAACTCAAAAGAAACAGGAAGGAGAGTCAACTTCAAGTTTTGAAGAGGAAACTTTAGATGAAGATACTTCAGAAGAAGACAGTGTAAAAGAAAGTCAGACATCAGAGGAAGAGTTGGACAATAGAGAGTTCAAAAAATATAGGAACAATGCACAGAGAAGATACATATGGAACAAAAATCAGAACAGGAGACCAATGAGGTCAAAACAAGGAAGCTTCAATGGAAGATGTTTTTCATGTCACAGGTTTGGGCACATGGCTTCACAGTGCAAGACACATGAAATACAAGAATATGGAAAAGGACAACTTTTCCATGGGTATTGCTACTCATGTAATGAGTTTGGTCACAAGGCAATGAATTGTAGGATTCATGAAAGAAGAGGATATGGCTTCAAGAGAAGAAATCCTAAGACATTTGCACCTACAAGGAATAATAACATTAAGTGTTATAAGTGCAATAATGATGGTCACACAACAAAGTGGTGTAGAGCAAACATTCCAAAAATAGGTATGAACAGGAACAAGAACATGAACAGGAACATGAATAGGAACAATAATAGGAACAAGAACATGGATGAGAACAGGAACATGGATGAGAACAGGAACATGAAAAGGAACAGGAACAAGAACATAAATGATGACAGGAACAGGGATGATGACTTGGATAGAAACAATCAGAGGATTCAGAAAACTCAAAAAATAAGGGAAAAGGATAAAGGTAAAGAAAAATGCTTTTGGGGAGTAGAAATACTCCCACCCCATAATTAACCACCTCATGAGGAGGTGGGGGAGCGGCTAAGCTAAGAGGCTCATTCTTAGCCTCGAGCCCTATTGGTCATGAATCCGCCTAGTCATATAAAATGCTCCCTAGACCCGGCCAACATTGAAATGCCGAGAGAAAGAGAAGTCTCCTGGGCCAATCTCCAGAGAGGGCTGGCTCCCAAACTAATCTAAACTAATTTCAAGGTTTAGGGTTAGAAATAACAGAAAGAGATGGAAATATGGCTAAAGATGATAGTTGATAGGGAGAACAACCTCAGATAGCAAATAACCTCAAAATAAATCCCCGAAGATAAGCAGCAATCGATTCTTAGAATGCACATACAGAAATTGGATCTAACATTGACCATAATTTTGCCTTCAATTATACTTAAAATTTTCAAATGAAAACATAGCCAAATTCAGAATAGCAGAATTCAACTTATATTTTAGCACTTGACTAAGCAGAAGTGAATTACACAGAAAGCATCACATGAACATCAGTTTGGATCACCAACTCAAAAGAATCTAAGAACAGAGAAAAATGCGTTTAGGATTTCTGCTTCAATTTTTGTAAAAAGGTCCTCCCCCTTTTCTTGAGATGTACATTAGTATTTATAGAGGTCTTCCCTCTCCCTTTCGAATCATAGAATTTAAAACATAAAACAGATTTTGAAGAGGATATCCACAAAATATGCACTCAAAAAGAGAAACAATCCCCCTAAATCTGCCTCGGAGAAATCACATTCCCTGCTTTTATGGATCAAGTTTGAAAATCAAACGAAAACAAGGGATCACATTTCTTAATTAAATGCCTATTCTCGAGGCATGCTTGAAGTGTTAGGAGATCACGAACAAGAGTTTTTAATATTGGAGGCATCTTTAATTTTGGTGGCTTCAAAAACTGCATGATTTAACATGTTCTCCCATCTTGCGCACATAGGTAAATAGCGAAACATTTAATTTTGGAGCCTCTTTGACCTCGATCTCAAAACCAATTGGAGAGATTTTAAAATATTACTTCATTCGATCCTCATTTTCTCCTTACGTTCTCTTATGCAATATGAAGAAAAATGTGGACAGAACTTTACTGGGCCTTTGTTGTCGCTTCTGTCGTGAAAATGCGACATGTCACGAAATCACGACATTTTTCCCTCGTTGCTTTCTCCTATTGCTACTAGTCACAAAAACGCGATGTGTCATGAAATCGCGACATCCTCCTCTCGCTTGGCTTTCATCTTCATGCACTTTCGTGAAAACGCGACAAGTCATGAAATCGCGACATGTCGCAAAATCATGACATCCTCCTCTTGCTTGGCTTTCATCTTCATGCACTTCCGCAAAAACATGACAAGTCATGAAATCATGACAATCTGCCTTCGTTTTGTTCCTTCGCTGCTCCTTGTCGTGAAAATGTGACAAGTCACGATTTCATGTCATTCCGTACTTGGCACTATCCTTTCCGCTTTCTCACTGTGAAAACAAGACTCCCAACGAAAATGCACCATGTCACGATTTCGCGACAATTTTCTCTCGCCTTGTACTTTTTTGCTTTCTCCCCGTGAAAACGTGACAAGTCACGTAATCGCGACATTTTTCTGTCTTCTCCTTCATTGCCACCTCCGTTGCGAAAATTTGATGTGTCACAAAATCGTGACATTCCGAACCATCTTGCTCCTTCCTCGCTTTCCTGCCGCAAAAATGTGACAGATCGCGATATCACGTCAGTCCATCCTTGGCGCTCCCCTTTGCTACTGTATTGCATGAAAATGTGACATGTCGCCTATCACTTTGCTTTCTTGCCACCGTCTGCCACGAAAATATGACAGATCATGAAAATACGACATGTCGCGATGTCGCGATAACTTTGCCTTTACTGCTCCCTTTTGCTGCTTTCTAGCACGAAACCGCAACAGGTCACGAAAATGCGACATGTCGCGATTTCATGACATTTTTATGTGCTTAGATTTTTTCTGCATCAAACACTACAAAATCACAACAGGTCATGAAAATGCGGCATGTCGCGATTTCACGACATTTTTAACTTTCTTTGCTTTGGCACAAAACTTGTAGAGATTTTTGTTTTTTTACTAATGATCCCTTTCGAGGTGCTTGGAGGGACAAACAAAGGAGTGAGTATCTCTACAATTTGTGCATTATTTTGCATGAACAACAACAACAAAAATGCGGTAAAAATGCCAACATTCTTGGCGGCTCTTGGGGTATACAGTTTTACTGTATGCACGAACCCCGGGCCTTTATTCATTGGGCAACAGAGTCAAGAAGCTGGAGGAGCAGAAGAAGTGAGTACTGGTTGATGTTGGAAATTTCTACGGGCTGCTGCAACAAGCTCTTGCTGGCACTCGGCACTTAAAATAGGACTTTTAGTAGAAAGTTGAGGAATAGAATAACTTCCCTTCTTCATTTAACTACTACATTTTTCCTAGCTCGGTTGAGCTGGGTAATCACCAGGTGCTGTGAAAGGGTCTCCATGGTAGTTGTGAGAAGCACCTAGGTTGCAAAAATGGGAATGAATGGGGTGATGACCGACAGATGTGCAGGCAATGGAATGGGAATGGTGAATGATGGAATGGTGGAAGATGGAGGAGTAGAAGTGATAGATACAGCAACTGAATAGGGCGTTATTGTGCTACCAGCTGCTAGGATTCCATGAAAACAAATAATGAAATGGAAGTATATGAGATGGAGAAAGCAGTGGGAACTATGGAGAAGTTCTCAAAAGACAAAGGATTGGAAGAAAGGGGAAGTGAAGAAATGGGAATATCAAAGAGGGGAGTAGAAATAACAGTAGTGGCTTGATTATGTACAGTGGAAGGAGTGGGAGAGGAAGGGAATGAAAATAAGGAAGTGGAAGAAAGAAGTAGATGGAAGCCACTACCTGCTGGGAAGGAAAAGAAAAAGAGAGAGAAATAGACATACCTACGAGCTCGTGTACAAAAGGAGCCGAAGTTGACGAATTTTGTACAAAGGGGGACTCCTACAAGTGGTGCTCTTTTTTTTTTTTTTTTAAACAACAAAACAAAATGTACAAGTTAACACTGTGCTTTCACATCATGAAATGTAGGCTTTCAAATGAAAGTCATTCACTGAGATAGGAAGTGAATTACCTTCCAAGTCCTCAAGATAAAATGAATTTGTTGTACTTGTACTGGCAATCTGGAATGGACCCTCCCACAGAGCGTCAAATTTCTTGTGCATCCCTGGCTTGGCCTTATTTTTGTTCCACTTTAATACTAAATCACCCACTTTGAATGTGCGGTTAGTAGAACCTTTGTGAAACCATTTTGAAACCGCCTATGAATGCTTAGCAAACTCATCATAGGCCAAAGAACGTTGCTCTTCCAACTGCAACAATTGAGCCAATCGTATGTTCATAGGATCCATATTTTCTTCATCGTCCGAGAATTCTTTCAATTGTCGCAAGGCAGGAAGTTCTAAATGAATAGGCAATCTTGCCTCTTTCCCATATACCAGGGCGTATGGTGAAGTCTTGATAGACTTCTTGATCGAAATTCTATCTACCCATAAGGCCTGATTCAAGAAAAGGTGCCAAGATCTCTTATTATCCCCCAAGGATCTCTTTAAAATCTGTAGCAAGTTCTTGTTTGTAGATTTCGCCAAGCCATTCCCCTAAGGGTAATAATTAGAGGATGTCTTTAGAAAAATATCGTACTTTTTTGCAAATTCTCTTAGCTTGGCTCCAATGAATGGAGTTCCGTTGTCTGTGATAATGGCATCAAGAATGCCAAAACACGTGATTAGTCCTTCAATGAAAGTGATTACCACATCCTGATTTGCAGCCTTGGTTGGAATGGCCTCAAACCATCTTATAAAATAATCAGTAGCCGTCAAGATGTACTTGTGTCTGACTGAAGAGTTTGGATCAATGATCCCAATAAAGTCCAACCCCCACTACTGAAAATGTGCTTCTACTTGAATTGGATGTAGGGGAAATGGTGCATTTCTCATCCATATCGTATACCTTTGGTATTTATCGCAAGCTTGAGCAATCTTGAAAGTATCCGTGAACAAAGTTGGCCAATAGTAACCAGCCTGAATAATCTTTAATGCCATAGGCCTACCATCGTAATGTCCTCCCGACATGCCAGAATGAAACTCATCCAAGAATCTAGCTTTCTCAGGTTCCTTAACGCACCTTAGGAGAACTCCATCAATGTTTTTGAAGAACAATCCCTCGAGAAACAATACATACCTAAGAGCTTGTAGGTGAAACCTTCTTCATTGCGAAGCATTTAATTATGGGGGAAATCTACCCATTGAAAAATACTTAACAATGTCGTCTGCCCAATCTTGGCCTTGTGCAAAGATGTTCACTAGATTCATTTCTTCAACATGGTCATTCACTTGATGATCAACTATCTCAAAGGCCGCAGTTTTTTTTAATTGCTGGCATAAGGCCTTACCCCACACCAACTTGGTTGGATGGATCTCAACATCAAACTCTTGAATTTTGGTGACCCAATCGGCACACTTATCGCCCATATCGCCCTGAATGATGAAGTTCCTTACATCGGGGTGGATGATGTAGACGATCATCTTGCTCTGAGATACGAAGTGCCTGACCTTTTTGAGAGACTTCATGATAGCATAGACCCTCTTCTCAATGAAATTTTATCTCTCCTCATGGGGTAAGATAACCTGGCTAAGGAAAGCAATGGTTCTTTCATCCCCATTGTCTCCTTTCTATGTAAGCACTGTAGCATAGCTTTTGTCCTCTCCAACTACGTACAGAATGAAGTCCTTAGAATAATCTGGATTGATAAACACAGGGGCTTGTGCAATTCTATCTTTAATCTCCCAAAATGCGTCTTTCCTCTAAGTTGTCCACTTGAACTCCGCATCTTTCTTTAATAGCTCAGTCATGGGATTGACCACTCGGGCAAAGTCAAAAATAAATTTTTTGACAAAATTGATTTTCCCGAAGAAAGTTTGCAACTCTTTCTTATTGGCAGGGAGCAATAGTTTCTTCAAAGCTTCAGCTCTCGATGGATCAATTGCCAAACCGTTCTCTGAGATGACATGTCCCAAGAGCTTACCTTCATTTATTACAAAAATGGACTTCTTTGGGTTGATGGAAATGCCAAACTCCTGACATTTCTCAAATATCTGCCTCAAATGAGAACAGTGTTCTTCTCGTTTGTACAAAAAGACAATCATATCATTGAGATATATGACAACGACCTTATTTAAAAGCTCCCCATATACGAGGTCCATGGCCCTTTGAAATGTAGCCCCAGCATTGGACAATCCGAAGGACATGCGCTGATAGGCAAAGGTACCCCACTTGGTTGTGAACGTGGTTTTGTGCTGATCCTCATCCCTAACCTAAATTTGATTGTATCCATAGAATCCATCTAGCAATGAAAAGTGTTGAGCCCCAAAAACAACGTGAAGGATCTGATCAATGCGAGGCAATGGGTAGTGATCCTTCAAAGATGCTCGGTTCAAGTTTTGAAAATCCACACACAGTCGTATATCTCCATTTTTCTTACAGATCGAAACCAAATTAGCAATCGAAGTCGAGTGCTTAATCGGATATATAATCTTGGCCTGCAACATCTTTGCAAGTTCAGCCTTCATGAGGGCTTCAATCTTTGGGTTCATCGATCTCTGCTTCTGCCTGAAGGGTTTGACTCCTTCTTCCAGCTTGATAGTGTGCTGAATGATCTCTTTATCATATCCCCTTAGATCCTCGTAGCTCCAGGCCATGATGTCAGAAAACTCTTGACACAATTGTCTGATCTCTTGCAATTCAGCGAGAGTAGAATCAGTCCCAATTTTGATGACCTTATTAGCCTCCAACTGAAGCTCCATGTACTCTTTCTCGTCAACCTCGATCCGATGCTTCTTGGACTGATCATTCTGATCAAACAAGCTTTCTAGAGTAATGAGGCCTTTAGGAATGTGGTTATTCTACAACTGAATCAGACCTTCAGTTTCTTCACGCTCCAAGGTCCTTCCCTTGATGGTGGCAGCTTCTTGAACCAAAAAGTTAACAATTTACTCATCACTATCGAAGACTTGCCAAAATGTGTCCTTGTCTGGGAAAGAGGGCCTATACACCATTCTCACTATTTTTGGCCTTCTCACCACCTGCTCGATTGGTGAAAAATTTTCTCCCAAGGAAGCCAACAGGTCAGCATGTCTATTTTGTTCTCATGGAATGAAACGCATGCTGAGAGCAAAGAACAATTCGAACAGGTCCTAGACCTTGTTGCGATAGTTCTTGAGATAGTGGTGCTTGGACACACACTTATTGGTCACCTGATTGACAATCAGCTCGGAGTCACCAAATATTTGCAACTATCGCACTCCAAGTTTCTTAGCCTTCTTGAGGCCTAGGCATAAAGCCTCATATTTTGCTACATTATTTGTGCAGCTCCAGGTCAAACGATATGAATAGGATCGTTGAATCCCATAAGGTAATACTAGAAAAATCCCAGCTCCAATGCCATTTCTACATCATGCTCCATTGAAATAGAGCTTCCAGAGCTGGTCTTGACTTTCATCATTCTTTTCTTTAGCCTTTTAAGACTTAAAAATGGAGTAACACCCCAATTCAGTTTCCATCATGGCATTGAAATTGGCCATGTAAAATTCATTTTCTGGGCATAGCTCTTCCAAAGCTTCTTCCTTTAAGTCAAGCTCGCCAAATTCTTCAGACATCATGTGCACTGAATTTGCTAACCTATCTATTTCATCTATTCTCTCCACATGAAATGTGGAAGGCTTCTCATTGAAAATTTTCACCTTTTTACCTTTATGGATCACCTCCAAATGAGTAAAATCCAAAGAAAGGTAACCCCCGAGTTTAGCCGTGAACTCTCGAGAGAGACACATACCAAAACACGGCTCTAGGTCCACTACTATGATCTCCTAGATCATAGTAATATGAGGCATGGCGTGCAGGGAGATAGGAACATCCTTAATTATGCCCACCGTCTTTACTGAGGTACCATCTAGCTGCAAAACTCTCGTGCTAGTCCTTGTATATTCCATGCCTATGACATCACATACTACCTTAGGCATGACGAGAGTAGTCGCTCCCGAGTCAATGAGGCAATTATGCACCACATGTCCCTCCATTCTCAATGAAAGATAAAAAGGTGGTGGTCTATTTTTTTTGGTGACTGAAGAGGTCAGAGTTTGAGCCATAACTACCTGGGTTGGAGCCTTCCCCTTACTTTGTGTGGTCTTCAAGGATTCCTGTAAGAGATTCACCTATCTAGGCAGCTGCAAGGTGTTATACAGACTTACCTTGGCTAGTATCCTTTTGAGTTCTTCGACAATGTTGTACTCCATAGAAATCGGCTCTCTCCCTCCACTAGTAGATTCAAATCTACTTATATATTGTTGGGTGGCCTCCACTCACTGACGTTTAGTCAATGATGGATACCGCAATGTCTCTCTAGCTTGTTCCTTCATTTTTGCTTGCATCTGGGAGGTAGAAGCCTTAGCTTGCAACCTCTCTTTTGCTTGTGGTGGAAGCAAATCCTTCGACAAAATAGGTGGGTCTTGTTGTGGGGCTAGAGGATCATGAGTCTTTGCAGGTATTTGTTGCTTTATTGCTTATGTAGGAGGCACTTTCAACGGCTTCATCTTAGCCGGATCTACCATCATTGGTGTTCTTCATGCAATGATCCACATGATGAGTCCACTTGCATGGTCCACCAAAATTATTTACAAGTTCTTACAGGGAGCCGTATAAACATGATTCGAGAGGTGGATCATAATTCTGCGATGTCTCCTGAGGAATACATGGCAATCTTGATACGCAGCAGATTATTTTAGGGGTATAGTGTGTGTGTACACCTTCAGATAAAAAATCTTTAGGTCTTTATAAGTCCAAGCCATAACATCTTCAAGCCTATGTAGCAACTCAATGAGATTTCTTTTGATTATGGGGTCACAGGTTTTAGCTAGTTGAACATACTCGAGGTTATCATTAGTTCCCACATTTAATTTCTCAATTTTACTTCCTAATGCATTAACTAAATTTCCAACTCTGCTTCTTTGTTTAATCGGATCACTATCAAACAACCTCTCAAGTTATACCATTCCCCTAGGAATTCTATAATTTTTCAGCCTTATTATTCCTTCTTCCTCACTGAGATCTTCAAGCAGAGTATCTCTTTGATCATCATCAATTATAGCTTTTTAAAATGTGTTTGTATTCTATAAAAATTTTGTAATTTGTTGGTTATCTAAAAATACCTAAAACAGATCCACGTTATCCAAAACAGAGGGATAAGGAATTAACTCTATTGAAATTTTTCTCCATTTGAAATCCTTCAAGGGTTTCAAATTTGTAGCTGAAGATGCTAAAATATCTACAAGTGAATTTTCCTCCATGGGAACATGTATTAGGTTAAAAGCATTAAAATCCTCTATGAGTTTTTGTATCTCTTCAGGTAAGAGGCCTTGCACTGAAACTTACCCTTGACCTGATTGGCTAAAAACTTCAAGTCTATAAAAACTTGGATATTTTTTACATTTTTATCCAAAGCAAATTTTAGCCTCAGTATTAGTACCTCATATTCAGTCAAATTATTTATGCAGGGAAATTACAGGCGGTAAGACATGAAATATATCTGATTGTGAGGCCCTTTGAAAATAGCACCTATAGCAAAATCCTATTTGGATTTAGCTCCATCAACATGGAGTGTTCAAACATCATTGTAGTGACCAATCAGGGCTTTAAGCAATTTCACCTTTTGCACAGTTGTTAAATTGTAAACCCCTATATCTACATCAGCAAAATTAATAGTCTCGTTCTTGATATTGTATTCAGTTATCATGAGCTTATACCGAGGCTCCCTATCAATTCTCAACTGATTGGATACACCTTTCCAAGGCAACCACATGTGCAAAAAACTTGTGGCCAAATACCCATTCAAGGATTTTGACCAATCTCTGCTCAGAAGGATTTTGTATCTCATAGGAATGTCTACTACCTGTATGTCAATTATGTGTTATGCTCTTGGCTCAGATGCCAACTGGATGTGTATCACTTTAACCTTAGTTTTATCTAGCTAAATAACCCTCTTATCAAATTTTACTGGCATTAAACCCAATCATTGGCATATGTCCAAAGGCATGACATTAGCTGAAGCACCAGAGTCTACCAAATAGTTGTGCATATTTTTTTCAAATATACACACTATTAGCAGGAAAGGTGGAACTTCAATTTTTCTTTATAGATTCCAACATTTGCATTTTTTATTTTCTTCTCTTTTTCCTGAGGTGTAGCAAGGGGCTCGAAATAAGTCTTAATTAGGTTATCTCTCTGCTCAGGAATCTGAGCAAGCTCATGGAGGGTGATATTGGCCTTGATTTTCTTTATATCCTCCACTATGTTATACCATCTATTGAGTGGAGTAGCAAATCCATCCTATATTTTTGGATCTCCCCTTTGAGTAGAGGTGAATTATTGTTTGGAGAAGGATTAGGTGGAATACTGTGAGCATTATTTGGAGGTGTAGATGTAGTGTTAGGTTCTAAATTTTTATTCTTGAGATTTAATTGTCTCTTCTGTACTATTGAAAAGCTTACACTTCATCCATGGTAATTTTTGTAACATTTTCTAACTCATTCGAGAAGGTGAATGAATCCAAAACCATAACAGCACTAGATTTGGATGAACCAGAACTGTCAATATTCTCTAATTTTTAGGAAAACTGAACTCACCTAACAAAGATTCAAAGGCATTACAAAGTTCTAAATAGTCTAGTTCCTCATGTTGGGATGTTCCATGAATCCTACACCATTTGGATAGAGCCAAGTCCCAAAAATTCACCTCAGGTCCCTTGCCTTTATTATAATCCTTGTTGGCTTCATACGGAGGTCTGGAGAACCTATTCGATTGGTAAGGAAAATGATTTGAACTTTTTCCCGTAGACACTTGCCTTCTAAAACTTAGAAAATCATTTGCCAATTTTTGGACCATCTTCAAGACTTCCTCAACTGTAGTTTTATCTTATTCTTTCTCCACATCTTGCACATACCCAGTGTTTTCCAAAGTCAATGGATTTTCTATAGGTGGAGTTTGACATGTTGGCAATAACACCTGATGCGGAATGGGATTTAAAATAGGTGTGTTCTGAGTAACAAAGGGTATTAAAGGAGTGTTCAAAGGTTGAGGCCCCAACTATCTCTTGAGAACCAGAGCTTCCTTGTAAGAATGTGTTAGGTTTGTGATGTTGGTGTCTCTCTTAAGGAAAATAGAGGTCATCGGATCCAAGGTATTCCTATAAATTTCCAAGGCCAAATATGCACTTGGTATATAATGACCAGTCATTCTACTATAGGCTTTCTGGAACCTCATACTGAAAGACCTAACAATTTCACTGGATTATCTTCTGATGCTATAAAATTGCTAATATAGCACGTTGGGATCAATCACTTGGTCAAATTGGGACACAAAAACCTTACCCAAATCATCCCAGTTGGTGATTGATTCATTTGTAAAATTCATAAACCAGTCATATGCTCCCTCCTGGAGAGTGAATGGGAATAAACTACAAACCACATCTTTGTGTTGCACATTTAAAAATTTTAGAGCATTTTTAAATGCCACCAAGTGTTATTCTATTGTTATGATTCCATATGCCTGTATGTGGGAAGATATCTCTCTAGATTTTTGGGTAAATTGTGAGCTACACCAGGTTTGTTCAAAGTAATAAAGCCTAACCAATTGGCCATAACTGCTTGATTGATGGTAGGATTATGAGTCATGACATAAGGAACCACTAGCTAAGATAGGACTATACTCGACATGGATCTAGCTCTCCTGAGATTGCTTCTTCTTGAGATTTCCAACTTAGGCACAAGGATATCTCGAGCCCTTGGGTGGTATCTGGTCACTCTAAAGGTATAATCCAACTTTACACAGCCTTTAATTTAATGTTGATAAGAGTTATAATATCTAAAGACAGAACATGGTCCTAAAACTGTATTCTAAAACTTAATCAAGCACATGAACACTAGACAAATTGCACATGCCCTCCTTCTAGTATCAATTTAAAATTTTGGTTTGAGTTTCATACACACCCAGTAAAGAGTGAACATAAAACACAAGTAACACCTTAAGGGAAATAAATCCCTCTCACTTTAGTATTTGACTGGGTATCCAAGGTGTGAGTTGCAGGGTTGGATTGAATGTTTTCACTCTTTTTCACTTATGGAATAGGTTTCAAGTGATTGCATGTTTTACCTGCAACGAGTTCAAGTTTTGTTTACTAGTGTTTTACTGATTTATCAAGATTTCATTGATTGTTTGATCTGACTCCCAATTTGAGCAAGTTAAAAGAATAAATAAATTTTAAGAAATATAAAAATGGTTCACTTCAGACATAAAAACAAAGAGGGAGAGTAGGGCAACAAATAAGGGTGAAACTCTACAAATTAATCAGCATTCACCTTTTAGATTTTAACATGCTACTATGCTCATAAATTAGGACAAATAGAATAATAAACAACCCAGATTTCTAAGACTGGTTCATTATCTAGAAGGGAGTAAAATAGGGGAATTTACTTAAATTAATTTAACATTTATAAAATTTCAGACTTTTTGGGATAATTTTGCTAGTAGCTCTGCTCACATCATAAATTCAGGGCCAGTAGAAAAAGAAATAAATTCCAAAAATACTAAACTGTAATTTCAGCTCTTAAATAACATCAATAGCATATGGAAATCAAACAGGTTCATAAATATTGAAAACACTAAAATTTCAGTGAAAATAGAAATAAGGAAGAGGGCACCGTAAAACTTGGAGAGCATATTAAGCACTTGGCTATGCTGCTTCATAATCACACCACCAAAATCCTATGTCAATAACAGATTTGTTCAAAAAAATTGCTTCTTATAAAAAACTTCTGTTACAAATTCTTGCATCCTTGTAAATGAACCAAAATTTACTTTTATAGACAAAGCATTCCTCTGTTCATCCACTTTTACAAGCGGTTTAAAATATCTATGAGATATTTTTTACAATATATTTTCCCTTTGTAGATTTGAATAATTCCAGGTATTTATTTTTGCTGACTTTCAGTTTTACAAATATTTAATAAAATTAGTTAGCTCATAAACATGGGAGATTTAAATAATTTTAAACATAAACTACAAGACACTTGCAGCCAAAAATATTTCAAAACAGCTCAAAATAGACCCCGCGTGTTGAAGATGCATTCAATTTTTAGCCAACTACAGGTATTTTCCTTTACTTCTTAGCCAGAGCATGGTAGATGTCTTTAATTTTTAGTCAGTTGTAGATATTTCACTTTCCAGCTAGAGCTGATGTATTTACTTTTTAACTTTTCCAGCCAATTGGTTTTAATACAAAAAAAATCAGAAAGCCTGTACTTTTTAACTTTTTGACTTTTCAGTGCAAAATGCTTTATCTTTGAACAAATTCATATGTATTTAGATATTTTTTAAAATCCTGTGTGAACGCACTATACTCAGATAGTTTCTGTAAATCTGGATTGTTACAGGAGGTAGGCGCCAAATTTGAACGAGAGTTAGGCACTAGATTTGCATGGGAGTTAGGCACCAGTTTTGATGGGAGTTAGGTGTCAGTTTTGAACAAGAGTTAGGTGTAAGATTTGAATGGGAGTTAGGCACCAGTTTTGAATGGGAGGTAGGCATTAGTTTTAAATGGGAGGTAGGCACTGAATTTGAATGGGAGTTAGGTACTAGTTTTAACCTGCAAAATACACAAATACTTAAAGTATTTGTTAGTAAACCTACCAAAGCATGCAAAATTCAAAATTTTACAACAAAAAAAAAACATTAAATAACAACAAAATAAAACTTAATAATGCATAAAGGAAAAAGGTTTATTTTTATTTATTTCAAAGTGGACAAGGAAAACTATACACCATGATTTAAATATTCAAAATAAAACAAACCAACGCAAGCACAGCAAAATATTAACTAATTTTAGAATTCAAAAGGGTCCCTTCAGAAAATAAAATTTAATATTTTAAAAATCAAAATTTTATTATTCAGTGGGGTATGTTGCTTCTCCACAGTCATCAAGGCTTTAATAAAAATTTATAAGCAAGTAATACCATACCATAGTAAATATTTACCTATCTTTCTCAATACTCAATCACATACTCGCATCCTCTCTAAGTTTAGTGAGAAGAGGTATGAGGAAGAATAAATGATATAAATTCTTAATAATATCCTCTTTATGTCATTTTTACCCAATGATGAAGCTATATTAGAGTTCTTATATGCTAGAGAGGAAAGAGTTCCATTACAATATCATAAGAGAGGGTTTATTCAAGAGCCTACCCTAATTGGGGAAGGTATAAATGATTTGATTATGTTTTCCAAGTTGAGATTAATTTTGAATTAAATAATCTTCCCCTTGCTTTAGACCATGATGAAGAAGGCAATGTCATGAACATCGAGCCTACCATATATTTTAATATATATCCCAAACAATAACACAGTTGAAATTGGGACAAGCCTATCTGATGAAGATCAATCCACCTTTACTACCTTGCTTAAGGAGTACAAGGATGTATTTGCTTGGGAATATTTTGACATGCCTAGAATGGATGAGTATTTGGTCATTCATAACATTGTTACCTATTACTATGTAACTCCCATCTAACAAAAACAAAGGAGGTTCTCTCCTCTCATTCAAGGCCTGTGCAAAATCAAAATCCAAAAGCTATTAAATGCCAATTTTATAAGATCTATTGACTATTTGGGATGGGTATCTAACATTGTGCCTATGAAAAAGAAAGAAAAAAATGTTATCTACATTCCTATAATTGTAGAAGCATCAACCTAGCTTGTGTCAAGGTTAATTTTACTTGGCTCTTAATTGATGCTACTGGAGATTCTATCGCAAGGTATGAAATTTTGTCCCTTATGGATGGTTATTTAGGGTATAACAAAGTCTGAATTTCCTCTGAGGATCAAACCAAAATAATATTTAATATTCCCTAGGGTACATTCTATGTTGTCATGGCTTTTGGACTAAAAATGTTAGTGATATCTATCAATGGGTAATGTCAATTGTCTTTCATGATTTTATGGGAAAAATTGTGGAATGTTATGTAGATTATCTTCTAGGTATGTCTAAGAAATGGATTGACCATCTAGCTAACATTCATGTCATATTTGAGTGACTATGTCATTACAAGGTTAGACTTAATTCCAAGAATTATATATTTGGTGTTACTAGAGGTAAGCTACTAGGATTTATGGTGTCCCATAGGGCCATAGATATCAATCAAGAAAATATCAAATCTATTGATGATATACCTCCCCCTAAAAATATTAAATATATCAAATATTTCTTAGGAAAGTTCAAAGCCATTAGGAAATACATTCCTAAGTTAGTTTTTAAAGCTTATCCATTGAACCACTTGCTTAAGAAAGACATTGAGTTCAAGTGGAATGAAATTTGTAATAAGGCATTAATTCAAGAAATTTTGTTTACAACCCCAACTCTTTGCCCACCTAATCTAGATAAGCTATTTTTACCCTATTAAGCCCATTATAATTGTTTTATAATGGGATCCACATTACCCTTTGTTTCTTTCTTTTATGTACTATTTTACAATTTTTAATTTTATGTTTTATTGTATCTATCTTTCAATAAAAAATCCCATGGTCATTTTAAATATTTTTATAAAAAAATTGGTTTTGTATGCATGGAGGCAAAAAAGTTAATAATTACTTTGTGTGTTTACCTTAAGCCTTAAGTCATCTACCTTTCATTCTTTCAAATGCAGAAGTTAAAACTTCCAAATGACTAGACTCTTATTTATTCCCTATTCTTACCTCATAAAATACATAAGGAGTTGTAGAAAATATGAACCATCCATTTGGAATCCATAATTATGTGTCACCCATTTATCTTAATTTCTTATAGTAATTGCTCTACTTTGCATTTAATACCCATATCATCAGGGTTATGCATAAGAGGTAGGACCCAAAATGTACTTGTAAAAAAATGGCTAATCTATTGCAAAAACCCAATGAATCCTAGCAAACTGCATGTATGATGGCATGGCGAATTACCTCAAATTTTCAAAAAAAATTGGTAAAAAATGGTGAAATTCAAAGTTCTGATTAGACCAGGTGAGAAAGAAATTTGTAAACGTAAGACACTTTCCAAATCTTAATACGGGCTCGGATCGGATGCATAATATGATCTATTTATGGACTGAATCATATTATGCATCTAGTTACGGACTGGATGCATCATACTATCCGGTCATGACCAGATGCACAATCTGGTCCAGCTGCCTACCAGATGCATACAATAATTTGGTTGTCAACTGGTAGCATAAAATGATCCAGCTATCGACTGGATGCATATTATGATCTAGTCTTTGATTGGATGTATAATCTGCTCTGGTTTTGGATCGGATACATACTCAGATCCTGTCACCAATCGGGTGCATAATTTAACCCGAACTCAAATTGGGTACACAATATGATCTGGGCATCAACAAAATGTAGAATAGAATCTAGTACTACATTGTATCGGATATAGAAAGGTTCGTCTACCATGTGTCACATGTCTAATCAGGAACACCGCATGTCCAATGTGATGCTACCACGTGTCAACCCTATTTCTCAATCTATAAAAGGGCATCAACTATCATTTTTCCATTTCCTTTCTATGTCTACTACAACCAGAGCTCTATGTCTACTACAACCAGAGCTAACCTTTTTGATTAACCTTTTTTTTTTTATTCCCAATCCTTTTCCTTCGACTTCAAAATTCTTGTGATGGATACCTCTTCCACAATTATACCAAAATTCAAGAATTTTTTGCGCACTTTGATTTCATATCTGATAACAAATATAGGGATGAACTTTCAATGGATCAATAACATAGGTTTATCAAACCTCATTTCCATTCCAAAATTCATAACAGATAAATTTCTCCTACAACATATTATATCTGCTTATGACCACAACACTACTACAGTGAACCTTAAAGTACGAAATAGAAATCTGGTAATCAGCATCACCCCTAGAGATATTCACATATTGACAGGTATTCTATTCATTGGTTTTACTCAAGTGTTGATAAGGTCGCATCTTTCTCCAGATGAAAAAGCACACCTCGAAAGCAAGTATGGTATTTCATCAAAAGATTTGGCAGGTATAAATCTTGGTAATTATATTTTATTAATTTTCAATGTTTCAAATTTGTAAATTAACATCTAATTTTTTTTATGCAGCTTCTGCCACCAAATCAAAAAGAGGTTTATCAATCAACGATGTGAACCATAAAAATTTGAAGACCATTAACAAATTTTTCCAAGCCAGACTTATTCCGATGGGAAGACCAAAAATTTTGTTCTGGGCACTTGCTTATATTGTTAAGTCTGAGAAAAATCAAAAGTTTGATTGGTGCACTTAATATTTCGGATCGAATCAGGTTCGAGTTACACATGGTCCAACTGGTAACCAGGAATACTCATCCCATTATGGGCACTGTAAATTTTCTTTTAGCTTTATATTTTGAGTGTTTTCATAATTTTTTGACTACTCTTGTACCAATTGTAGTGCATGCAACACTACAGTCTATTGCCATGTCAGCAAAGGAATTGAATGTAATAACTACATCATTGTCCTTGACATACTATTTTATAGTTTACCACATTTATTTTTTAATTTTTCTTTTCATATATATGCAGGAGAAGGCAGAAAATACAAGGAGTAAACATATTACTGCCACTAGGGATCACAAACTAGAACAAACAGATGATTATGAAAGCACGAGCTCGAAAGCAACACCTGGTCCTATGCAGAGGTCACAAGAACATTCCAAGCAAGCAGCTACTCCTAGGGTTTCTCATACACCTAGGTATGCATAAAATGCGCAAGCCAAATCTAGTGTGGTCAACCCCTCCCCTAATGCAGGACAATTGTAGCACATTTCATTATCTTCAGGTAAATCTATATGTAGTTAATTTAAATTAAGATATTTTTTATTTTAAGTAGAATTCTAACAATTTTTTTTTTATTTTTTTCAGTTGATTATCATGTTCAACTAGTAACATCACAAGTTAGAGGGCATATGCAACCACCTACCTCCACATGCATCACACTCACTGGTTTCACCATAGCCACCATTTCCACCAAATCAACAACAGACACTGCCACAGCCTTTGACAATGCTTATGTGAGGGCAAGTCAATTTTTGGAAAATGATTGTTTTCACAGAGATCAGAGGGCACTACATGAAGTTTTGGGCATGGGTTTTCACACCCACAAAGATCACACATTCAAGCAGCAATTTTTGGGTATGGATGGTCTCAATTTACATTTTCTACAAATTCACAGGTACCAAAATGTTCTAGACAGGAATTGGATGATATTCCACTTGATGAGGATTTCATGTTACAGGGCAACATTGTAGGCTTCAAGGCAATAGATGTGCTTAAAGATAAATCACAAGAAGTAGAAGCCCTTGCAACTGATCAGACATCAGTACCACCCGCTCAAGGACACAACCCTCATCCTCAGGGTCCTCAAACTGAGGATGATGTTATCAATTTTAATGAAAATGTTTCATTGGTTGAAAGTACCAAGTCAAAAATTAAAGAGTTTGTGTTGAAATATTTATAGGAGTTGAAATAATGGGAATATCGGGTAAAGGTACTTATTAGGAAAATTAATTCCCGATATAAAAATTATGAAAAAAGAGAATATATTTATTCTTTTGTCAAATATGAACCTGAAAAGCTTGATGGTCTGCTAAAACAGACTACATCAAGAATAGTTAAATCTGATTTTACTTATGATGATGATGTGTTAAATGTTGTTGTTGGTAGATTAGAGAATGTTAATTTTGAAGCCTAAGCATTTTAAAACCAATGGGCTTATGATAAGGGTAGGGTTGCAGTTGATGAGACTGCAAGAGAATTGGATGAGGTAAAAAAGTTATATGTATTTCAATTTTCTATTGAAGTTAAATTTTTATATTTCTAAAAAATTCGTAATAATTTCAATATATCCCTTTCGAATTAAGTTTTCAATTTGTTTTTGCAATCAAATTTTGAAAATTTGAAAACACAAGTTAAGAGCATTGATGTCAATATTCATACATCAAAGACATTTTTGATGAAATCAATGGAAATGAAAAAAAAAATGCAGGTAAAGGTTTCAGAAAACAATCGTTTAAAAAAAAACATCAAAGAGAATCTACAAGAAGATCCGGATAAGGTGTTTGAAAAAATTAAAGAATTGCTTCCAACAATACTTGAAGATCCAAACAAATAAGAAACAGCATGTGTGTCAAGTATTATGAAAGTACGTGACAACCTTGTTAGAGTTGGAGCACTGCTAGAAGAGAGTGTCACAGAAGTTGATAAAGGAAAAGAAACGGTAACTCCAACCACTAGTGAACCATCCAAGCACCAATCAAATGATTAAAAATGTTGAAAATATTTTTAAAAGACTGCAATATGTAATTTATGTTTGAAATTGGTATGTAATATTTGAGACTTGAGTTGGAAAATGTTTTTAAAAGACTGCAATATTTAATTTCTGTTTGAAAATTTTATGTGATATTTGGGTTTAAAAAAGTTTGAACGATGTAATATATTTCTTTTTGAACTAGTTAATATGAAATTTTCTATTTGAAAATGTTATGTAATTTCTGTTTGAAAATGTTATGTAATATTTGAGTTTGAACTAGTAAAAGACTGCAATATCTAATTTGGGTTTGAAAATGTTATGTAATATTTGAGTTTGAAAATTTTATGTAATATTTGGGTTTAAAAATGTTTGAACGATGTAATATATTTCTTTTTGAACTAGTTAATATGAATTTTTTTGTTTGAAAATGTTATGTAATTTCTGTTTGAAAATGTTGTGTAATATTGGGGTTTAAAAATGTTTGAACGATGTAATATATTTCTTTTTGAACTAGTTAATATGAAATTTTCTGTTTGAAAATGTTATGTAATTTCTGTTTGAAAATGTTATGTAATTTTGTTTGAAAATGTTATGTAATTTCTGTTTGAAAATGTTATGTAATATTTGAGTTTGAAAATGTTATGTAATATTTGAGTTTGAACTAGTAAAAGACTGCAATATCTAATTTGGGTTTGAAAATGTTATGTAATATTTGAGTTTGAAAATGTTATGTAATATTTGGGTTTAAAAATGTTTGAACGATGTAATATATTTCTTTTTGAACTAGTTAATATGATTTTTTTTGTTTGAAAATGTTATGTAATTTTTGTTTGAAAATGTTGTGTAATATTGGGGTTTAAAAATGTTTGAACGATGTAATATATTTCTTTTTGAACTAGTTAATATGAAATTTTCTGTTTGAAAATGTTATATAATTTCTGTTTGAAAATGTTATGTAATTTTTGTTTGAAAATGTTATGTAATTTCTGTTTAAAAATGTTATGTAATATTTGAGTTTGAAAATGTTATGTAATATTTGAGTTTGAACTAGTAAAAGACTGCAATATCTAATTTGGATTTGAAAATGTTATGTAATATTTGAGTTTGAACTAGTAAAAAACTGCAATATCTAATTTGGGTTTGAAAATGTTATGTAATATTTGAGTTTGAAAATGTTAAGTAATATTTGGGTTTAAAAATGTTTGAACGATGTAATATATGTCTTTTTTAACTAGTTACTATGAAATTTTCTGTTTGAAAATGTAATGTAATTTCTGTTTGAAAATGTTATGTAATATTGGGGTTTAAAAATGTTTGAACAATGTAATATATTTCTTTTTGAACTAATTAATATGTAATTTTCTATTTGAAAATGTTATGTAATATTTGATTTTGAAAATGTTATGTAATATTTGAGTTTGAACTAGTAAAAGACTGCAATATCTAATTTGGGTTTGAAAATGTTATGAAATATTTGATTTTGAACTAGTAAAATACTACAATATCTAATTTGGGTTTGAAAATGTTATGTAATATTTGAGTTCGAAAATGTTAAAGAATATTTGGGTTTAAAAATGTTTGAACGATGTAATATATGTCTTTTTTAACTAGTTACTATGAAATTTTCTGTTTGAAAATGTAATGTAATTTATGTTTGAAAATGTTATGTAATATTGGGGTTTAAAAATGTTTGAACGATGTAATATATTTCTTTTTGAACTAGTTAATATGAAATTTTCTGTTTGAAAATGTTATGTAATTTCTGTTTGAAAATGTTATGTAATATTTGAGTTTGAAAATGTTATGTAATATTTGAGTTTGAAAATGTTATATAATATTTGAGTTTGAATAGTAAGTTTGATTTGAAAATGTTATGTAATATTTGAGTTTGAACTAGTAAAAGACTATAATATCTAATTTGGGTTTGAAAATGTTATGTAATATTTGAGTTTGAAAATGTTATGTAATATTTGGGTTTAAAAATGTTTGAACGATGTAATATATGTCTTTTTGAACTAGTTAACATGAAATTTTTTGTTTGAAAATGTTATGTAATTTTTGTTTGAAAATGTTATGTAATATTGGGGTTTAAAAATGTTTGAACGATGTAATTTCTGTTTGAAAATGTTATGTAATATTTGAGTTTGAAAATGTTATGTAATATTTGAGTTTGAACTAGTAAAAGACTACAATATCTAATTTGGGTTTGAAAATGTTATGTAATATTTGAGTTTGAACTAGTAAAAGACTGCAATATCTAATTTGGGTTTGAAAATGTTATGTAATATTTGAGTTTGAAAATTTTAAGTAATATTTGGGTTTAAAAATATTTGAACGATGTATATATGTCTATGAAATTTTCTATTTGAAAATGTAATGTAATTTTTGTTTGAAAATGTTATGTAATATTGGGGTTTAAAAATGTTTGAACGATGTAATATATTTCTTTTTGAACTAGTTAATATGAAATTTTCTATTTGAAAATGTTATGTAATTTCTGTTTGAAAATGTTATGTAATATTTGAGTTTGAAAATGTTATGTAATATTTGAGTTTGAACTAGTAAAAGACTGCAATATCTAATTTGGGTTTGAAAATGTTATGTAATATTTGAGTTTGAAAATGTTATGTAATATTTGGGTTTAAAAATGTTTGAACGATGTAATATATGTCTTTTTTAACTAGTTACTATGAAATTTTTTGTTTGAAAATGTAATGTAATTTTTGTTTGAATTTTTTTAAAAAGACTGCAATATCTAATTTGGGTTTGAAAATGTTATGTAATATTTGAGTTTGAAAATATTATGTAATATATGGGTTTATCATTGTCAATGAAATGAGATTTGAGACACTAAGACATAAACATACAATTTTACAATCTACAAAAATGATATAAGCCATGTAATTTTAAAACAATAATGTGATTTAAAACAACAATTCTATGAAATCATATAAATCTAGAATAATATTGAGAAATCTGATATCAAATCAATTTGTGTTTATCATTGTCAATGAAATGAGAGTTGAGACATTAAGACATAAACATACAATTTTACAATCTACAAAAATGATATAAGCCATGTAATTTTAAAACAATAATGTGATTTAAAACAACAATTCTATGAAATCATATAAATTTGGAATAATATTGAGAAATATGCTATCAAATCAATTCATGTTTATCATTGTCAATGAAATGAGAGTTGAGACACTAAGACATAAACATACAATTTTACAATCTACAAAAATCATATAAGCCATGTAATTTTAAAACAATAATGTGATTTAAAACAACAATTCTATGAAATCATATAAATCTGGAATAATATTGAGAAATTTGCTATCAAATCAATTTGTGTTTATCATTGTCAATGAAATGAGAGTTGAGACATTAAGACATAAACATACAATTTTACAATCTACAAAAATGATATAAGCCATGTAATTTTACAACAATAATGTGATTTAAAACAACAATTCTTTGAAATCATATAAATCTAGAACAATATTGAGAAATTTGCTATCAAATCAATTCGTGTTTATCATTGTCAATGAAATCATGGAAAATTATCACTATGGAAGCTGAAACATATCAGCTTGTCCAGAATCATTATGAAGCATAGCAAAAATTTGTGTCTCCACCATCTGATCATTGAAAGCATCAACATCATTGTTATCGATCGTATTCGACGTTCCTCTTCTGTCTACCAAGGAACTCCAATGTTCCAACACTCTATCATACAGAAATGTATCCAAATGATATGAAGACACATAAATTCTTAAACAATTTTCTAAATTCTTGTCAAGTCTATTGCGGAGTTTAGATTTAACAAAATAAAGTGCACTAAAAACTCTTTCATCTTTGACTGACCCCAAAATCATTGTTTCACATAATTCATATAAATGAAAGTATTCACTTATTGTATCTTTTAATACTGTGCTTGGATACAATTTTTACCACAAACGTGCAGTGGAACCAATCTCATGGACACCTATCATAAGTGATGTTTGCACTACCATTGTTCTTCCAAAATGCGATGACTGTTCTTTCAAAAGATCAATGTTGAGTATACCTTTAATTTCAACACCATTGACTTCCACACTCTTACTGAAATGGTCAATGAGGTTACCCATATATTTAATAAACAACTCATTTGTAGAATTGTATTTAGTACAAGGTCCCCAAAACATGGGGTTAACCACACCCATGGACTCGAGCAACTCATCTCTCTAAAATCGTTCTCTTATCTCACCTGTCAAATTTTTTGCTATATTTGACAAATTACTCTTTGTTTTCTGTATTACAACATGAAATCTATTGTGTGTTATAGGAACTTCTTCAAAATCTTCCACAACTATACTTGATTGCCTTTCAAAACAATAAACAGGTATCATCTTTTCATGAACATTAATACAAATATGATCATTGATGTCAAACTTTAAGAAGCTTTTTGGATTGTTCACGTTTATCAATGTATTCCAACTATCAAATACAAGTTTTGTAAAATCAACATTAGACACATATAATGTATCAAGAAGCACGCATATTTGTTTTCTCATCCTCATAAAATCAACGATATAGATGGATCTCTCTTGTGCAATATTAATTAATCTGTTCATTTCTTTTAACATTGGAAGAATACCACATAAGGTCAAAAGTGTTTCCAAGTCAGTCAAATGGAACAACATATATTTTGCCTTATCAACTATTCTGTGATTTGCATGCATAAACCCAGTCAATGATTGATATTCTGCCAAAACTCTCTGAGCAGGTTGATACAATGAAATCCATCTTGTATCCACATATTTTAACAATTTTTTGCCTTCTATAACTCCTAGTGCAAACTGCTGAAACTCTACAAATATTTTGGGACTTAATGAGAAATAAGAATGAATATCACGAATAAGGTTTTCTACTTTAGCAACATTTGAAAATGTGCTCACAATTTTATATGCAATATTAACTCTATGAGCCATACAGTGAATGGGGATCATATATGGGGCAACTATGGTTTGGATTTGAACACAAAGACCAGACCTGTGACCTTGCATAATAGCAGCTCCATCAACTCCAATGCAAATTAACTTTGTTGCTATGTCTATATCATTCATTCCCACAATATTCTTTAAACTTTTCACAACAACATTATAAATGTTTTCTGCATTTGAACTTTCCAACATCTTATGTAATCCCAACAAAATAGGCCTTCTTATATGATTTTGAAATATGTACACATGCATGCAAATCCAAGATGTGTTATCCACAACGGTTACCTCATCAATAGAAAGTGAAATGAATTTGGCAAGTTTTACTTGCTCTTCCCTTAGGTCTTCTTTCTCAACCAAAGATAAACATTTTTCCATTTCCCAACCACTTCGGATTGACCAATGAGAACTAGGAAGGTTTTGCACAAATAAAAAGTTGTAATAGTTGCTTATAATCAACAAAATTGGACATTGGTCTACCTTTCTTGAGAATATTGTAAACAATGACAAACTGCATACTTTTTGAAGCTAAAATAGTCTTCTGTATTTTATGAAATTGGGCTCCAATTGTTCCACCTTTCTCAACAAGAGATTTTTGTTGCTTTAAGTGATTTTCATATTCTATAGCATATCTTAAATGCATACATTCTGATGCATCCTTCCACTTAACTTCTTTACTAACTTCACCATTACTTTTTATAACTTTTACATAAGATTTGCCAACATGTTTTTCAATTGTATCAATCTTGTTTTGAAGCCTATGATCCTTACCAAGTCTCCAACTACAAATTTTGCATCTACATTCTTTTTCATCGATTTGGTTATTCTCAGTCATGGCAGACTCTAGTTAGGGAAATATTTCTACCCATTCTTTCCTAAATCCCCTTCCAAGTATCCAGAGAGATGCTTTTCTTTTTTTGGAATTTTTGGTTGAAGATTCAATTGAAGCTTGTAATGATTTTGATTTATCACTTTCATTTTCAATTGAGATGTCATTTTGTGTGTTGTCTTCAAGTGTTTTTTGGATGTCATTTTCAAGGGGATTTTTAATAAAATTCATCTCTTGTTGGGGAATATCTTCAAGTGGAGGCATATCAAGATCGATAGGGTATTCTGCATAGTAGCATACCATAATATTTTTTATCATTCTTGGATAAAAAATTTACAAAAAAATATTCAAATCGTCAATCAAGCACATACTGGGAAGACAAAAATCATTTGTACCTTGAATTTGCATGGATGTCATTGGCTCATCGCATTTCAAAGTCTGGCTAAAATATTTGAGGATACTCTTTTCAGCAAAAGATTTGGTGCCCTTTTTTCCATCACTGGGTGACATTTTACTTGTTACGAAAAATAAAATGTTAGAGAGGGTGTACTTTCTGGAGGCCTTAAGATAATATTGTAAATAGAATAAACAATTGTTTGGGTGGTAGATTATACATACTTTTTCCTGCCATTATTTATTGTGATTTTATCATTTTATGCCATTGGTTTATTTCTGGTGAAAGCACTTTAACTGGGAAAAAGAGCATCAATATGTCTTTAGAGAGCCAAAGCATTTACTCATGTATAATATTAGCAAGGAAAAAATATCTGAATTGAAACTAAGAATCAAAGAGTTTTAAAACATTCAGAACATGGCAAAAGAGAGAAAAACATGGGAACAGAGCAATGACATTCCATATGTAGAAGAGGGCTCCGATATTGGTGTGGATAGGATTGAAAAATCATTAAATAAAGAAAAACATGCAGAACCTAGGAAAATAACATGCATAACATGGCAAAATAAAGAAAAACATGGCAAGCGAACAGTGACAGAGAACCTGGTGTGAAAAGAGGTCCATTGTGGTCCAGGATCCGATTAGAAATATTTCTAGTTGTAGAACTGGTTTCGTTCGGTTGAACGACAAGTTCCAGTTGCAGAAGTGGTTCTGTTCGACTATAGAGGAGGTTCCTATTGTAGAAGTTGTTTCATCCGGTTGTAGAATTGGATACGACCGATTGCAGAGATATAACCTTAATTCATGCTATCTACATAAACATAGATCACAGATGATGGGGACTTATTTAGCAAGGAAAACATGTAACCTTAATTCACACTATCTAAACATGTCTCACAAAATTGACCATCATTTGATGATATTAGTTGAAATAACTCCTAAAATAATCGGTTAAAAATGATATTTGAGATTTGAGTTTACCGGTTAAAAATGTTTCGGTTGCAGAGCTTGTTCCGTCCGGGTGCACGATAGGTTCTGGCTAAAAAGTGGTACCTTCCAGGTGCACGACAAGTTCCAACTAAAATGTGGTTTCATCCGGGTGCACGACAGGTTTTGGCTGAAATGTGGTTCCATCTGGGTGCACGACAGGGTCCGGATGTACAAGTGGTTTGGGATAGTTGTAGAACAGGTTCCGGTTGTAAATGTGGTTCCATCTGGTTGTAGAGGAGGTTCCTATTGTAGAAATTGCTCTAGACGGTTGCATAACAGGGTCCGGATGTTAAAGTTATCCATTCAATTGCAGAATTGGATACGACCAATCACTAAAAATGAAAATATATTTATCGAGTATAGAACATGGTCTGAAAATAAAAATGTATACCTAGGGTGTTAATTATATATAGAGGTATACTTGGCGAGTTTGGTGGGATAATTTATAAATTTTAAAATTTTAGGGTGAAAAGGGAACTTTATTTAGGCGGGATTACTTGCGAATTTTTCAAAATATTCATGATACTCTCATCAAAGGATGGCTAACCGACACCTAAAATTTATTTTTTCCCAAAAAATTCGCAAATTTGAATTTTCAAAAATGTTTTTTCACCCCAATGGCAAATTTTTTCCGCTATGCATATCCCTACATGTCATGGTAAAATTTAATATGGATATTATACATGATTTCGTACCGTGGATAACACACTTTTTAATATATTAAAGATACTTCAAACTATGTGAATTCAAATTGACATGACATTGCATTTAATTTGCATACCCTAAAAGGTTTAGATGTTGGCTTGGAATTTATTTTGAATTGGATGAGTGTTCAAGTTTACATTTTGTGTCTTGTGCTCTAAATTATTTTTACTTATAGCCTTCACATTCACTAAAAGTGGGAAATATCCAGACTATCATCAACACAACCATAATTAACAAGAGAGTAGTAACAAATTTGGAAGGACAATGTGAAGGATTTTTCTCATATTTACTATAAGTGCAAGAATGACATTTGATATAGGAGTAACTATAAAAATGGTTTTGAGTACATGGAAGCCATGGAAAATATCACACAGTCAAGGTTGCCAAATATGGGTGCTCAACCCAAGTTTTTGAAGTTTGTACATGTTATGCAATGGATATTTTAGAGAGCATACTTAAAAAGAAGATAAATAAAGGACTCAAAAAATGTTAGAGAATATTACATTATTTGGTGCATGCCAATGTACCACTTTGGTACAATATTAGATTAGGTGTGTGTCTTAGATTAGAGTGTGAGTTTATATTTCATGTAATGTAATAATGTGCAGGAAATGCACAAGTGTCATGTAATTATGTGTGCAAGTGTTGTGAGTGTAAATGTGCACAAGTGTCCATTATGTAAGAGTGCACATGTGTCCTTAGAATAGGAAAGTGAAGAGTTACAAAGAAGAGTGAAGGTCAAGAGTGCACCATATGAGGAGTCACATACTATTATATATTTGTGACTAAGCATTGTAATTGGTATCAAAAATGCATAGCACATAGCATGCATTAGTAGACCTTTATTCTATATCATTTTCACCATTTTTGTGAGCTTTGTTATGTGATTATTCTATGAGTTATTTCTTGAGTTATTCATATTTATATTGTGTTCTTTACATTGCAACTTTATTTGATCCTGTTATTACTTTCTTGTGGCTATTTTCTTTAAGTATTAAGGCTACAAAAGCTATCAGTGGTATCAGAGCCACAACAAGTTTACTTGCACAGGTTTTCAAAAGTTGCAAGTAGTCCAAGGACATTTCCACTAGCTAAGGAAAGACCAATGAAGATAAGGATATTACCACTGGATTAGAAAAACCAGTGAAGATAGTATTTCCACTATGTTGAGGAAAAACCAGTGAAGGCAAGAATTAATACCACTAGGTTGAAGGACAACCAGTGAAGATTTAAAGAGGTAGTTTTTAGAGAACCAACTCAAGAAGAAAAGTTGGTCATTGCTATTGTTGCTTTAGATTATTGAAAAGTTTTATAAAAGTTTTATATTAATGCTAGAGAATGTTAACTGAGTTTTTGTTGTAGTGAAAATTAATCTTCAAAATTTGAGAAGCTTCCTACAATGGATAGAGAAGACTTTCATCTTCGATTGCTAGAAGGTAGTGAGCTTTCTTCATGCAGGGATTGGTTTGAGTTGTAGCTAAGTTTTAGATATTGATATTGATAAGAGTTTGGAGACTCCAGAAGAGAAGTCCCATTAAAAGTAGATTCAGAGACCCAAGAAGAAGGTCCTATTGAATATTAAAGATAGAGAAGAAGACCTATTGGAAAAGGTCCTAGATAAAGGTTTATTGGTCCTTAGAAAGAAAAGAGACCATTAAGGAAACCTTGAAGGTAGCAAGAAGACTTCAAGATAGCAGAGAGTCTTGAGGATAGTCCTAGCTAAAGGACAACACATAGCACATTGAAGACAACATACTGGTAGTCCACTTTGGACAACAAAGTTAGAAGATTCAGGATAGCAAAAGAGCAAGGTAGTATTTGGAAAGAAAAGAGTGCAGGCCACAAGGGTAATATTGAAAGTGAGTGAATGCCACAAAGGTAATATTGAAAGTGTTTGAAAGTCATAAGGACAACATTAAAGAGAAAGGTAGCATTTGAAAGCCACAAGGGCAGCATTAAAGGAACAACAAGTTTAGAGAACGCAAGGTAACATTCATAGTATTGCCATAAACAAGTGAAGCATCACAATAGCATCACAGCAAGAAGAATTGAAGCTAGAGAAGGCAACATATTCAGTCAAGAAAAATACTGAAAACTAGAAGAACAATCTTGAAGACAAGAAGAGATTTTCAAGAGAGATAGGAGATAGAGAAATAAGAGCTCCAAAAAAGTGTATTCACACCAAGTTTGGGATAATCGTCACCATATAACGACAAGCCCATAAGGTATAGTGGAATTCCATTGAAGGAAGTTTCAGTAAAAGTTGTGAAAGCATAAGGAAGGCAAGTATCTTGCCAAAGTTTGAATGGTAGGGTAGCATCTCCTACAAGCAAAGTGAAAGGCCATAATAAGTGTCATAAGAGAATTTACAAAAAGGTGCAAAGTAAGAGAAATAGAGATAGTATATCTCTATAGAATTGGTTAAGAATAAGCTTCTGAAAGAAATCAGCTTAAGGTATCCAAGACAACACATTGCTTAAAGTCCACAAGGGAATATTTAAGTTTTGGTTTTAGCCAACATAAAGCCACAAAATCAGGGCAGCAAAGTTAACATTCCAAGAGAACGTAGAAAGTGTTTTTTAGAGTGCAATCTAAGGTGCAAAAGGAAGAGTGCCCCCATCCAGTCAACATTTTGGAGAAGTGATCTTCAACGTCTTCTCTATGTATATTTTTACCTATAAAATAAGAAGTATTGTAAGCACCATGTATATCAAAAAGGTGTCATTGCTAAAGTAAAGAAAGTGAGTGCCATTGCTGAATGAAAGAGAGCCATTATTGAATGAAAAAGAGCACCAGAGAACATCATTGCTAAAGGAGAGAAATCATAGTTGCTAAAGGATAGAGAGCATCATCATTGAAGGAAAGAGAGCGTCATTGCTAAAGGGAAAGAAAGTGCCATTATAGGTAAACAACGTAATAGAGCTAGAGAATATACTATCATTGAGGGAAGTATTACTACAGCATAAGTGGTAAGCGTGATAAAGCTAGAAGAAGTGCCATTAGAGATGGCATAACATAGGAGCCAAGTTTGCTTGAGCAAGGGATGTGAAGCATCAACCCAAGAGCTATTCAAGTAATGAAGAACAAGAGTGCAATAGTCAACATTGAGTTGCACCAGTCTGAGCCAAGCAACATTGAACAAAAGGGAAACCAAGTTAGTTTTGTAATAGAAATAATCAAGCATTAGTAAATGAAGTCTACACCTACAAAAGAAAGTTAGCAATATAGACAAAGAATAAGCATAAGTGAGTGCAAGAAGGGAGACAACAAAAGGATAAAGGTATAGTTTCCATTAGAGCTACACTGAAGGCATCAAGAATGCAAGCATCACTTAGTCACCTAAGCCAAATGTAACAAGGAAGGCACAACATCATTTCTTAGTGCCATTACATTATCCATTGCAACCATTGAGGAGCATCTAAATGCAGTGCAATAATATTACCCATCATAATCTGAAGAAGGACATTGGAACATCACTAATCATAGTCAGAAAGGAGAATTGAAATGTTAGGGTTTGGAAAATTAAGTACCAACTATCAAAAGAGCCAAGCACCATTGAACGTGTGAGTAGCCAGCAAGAAGACATTAGGAATCGAGCACCAAGTTGAGCATTATGAAAGAATATTAAGGTATTGCAACAATGTAACATATTTTGAAAGAGCATTAATATCTACCCCAAATGATTGTGCACCACATTCAAAGGAGGAAGTCAAAACATTAGCAAGTTGAACATTGGACAAAGAGCCACTTGGTAGAATCCAAGCGTTGGAAAGTCTAACACCAAGGTCAGTAAAATATTTCATTTGCACGTGCCCAAGAAAGCTGAATTCACCATACGCAGAGCCAAGGTGACACGTAGAAGAATAGAAGGTGAAGGACAAGAGTTTTGAAACATCCATTCAGGAGAATTCAAATAGAGGTCCATGCAAATATCCTCCAACTAATTCTCACATGCTCGAAGGAATAAGTAAAGTGAAACCATTTTCATAGTTTGCAACATCCAAGATGTCATAAAGAGTTGCATCCTCAAGGAGGTATTTTTAGGGTTTTTGGTTTATATTCTTTACTAAAGTTAAAGGAGAAATAAGTTTAGTTATTTTTTCTCTCTAAGGTTTAATGAAACAAAGAGGAGAGATAAGGATACTAATAAAGTATTAAAACCTTAGATTCTTATATAATTTCTTTTGAAGTTCTAATTAGAAGTTATTTTATTTACTTTCTTAAGTTTTTGGAGAGAAGTTAAAATAGAGTTGATTTATTTAAAGTTTTCAAAGATATTTTGCAAATAATTTAATTGTGGAGAGATAAGGTATTCTACATCAAACATAGAAAAATTATATTCTCAATTTTATAGTTTCTATTCAATTAGGGAGACATAAGGTTGACTACACCAAAGGAAGTTAATGGAGAAATTATCAAGAGGGACTTATCAACATAAAAAACATTATGGAAGGATTCAAGATCACAATTCATTTAACTCTCTTCATAATTCTTATCAACAATGCAAGATAACATCAAATAGAGATAATTATGTGGTTCAAAAAGATAGAGATATTTGGTACATAGATTATGGTGCTAGCCATCATATGACTAGCAATTTACAATGGTTTGATTGTCTAGAAGTCAAAGACAACTTTAGTTTAAAAATTGTAGATGGTAAAACCTATCTTGTTCATGGTTGTGGATATGTAACACCTAGTATATCATTTTTTGATTTTGTGTTACATGATGTCATGTATGTTCCTAGATTGACATCTAATCTCATTTTAGTGACCAAGCTAGTAGAAAGCAAAAGAATGATTGAGTTCAAATATGTAAATGGAGTTAATAAGTGTCTCATTAAAAATAAAAATGAGATAGAAGCTACAGGATCAATCAAGAATGGAATATATGCTTTAGACTCAATTAGTTTCTCTCAAGATCTTGTTTTAGTTCAAAATAACATTGTTGAACATTCTGAGAGATAGATTATAGGAAATGAGAATCAAGGATCTTTCTATCAACGAAAATGTTGGGTCAATCCGAAATTCAAGATGATGAAAAATATGAGAGGTCAACAACAAGTTACATTCCAAAGTCATTTGCAAATCAAAGAAGAATAGGATAAATAATTTCAAGAGGAAGGAGAACCAGATCAAGATCTAGTTCATTATAAAGTCATATCAAGATGAAGATTGTATTGAAGACTAAAGTCTTCAATAACCAAATAATGTAATACAGAGGGGTGTTAGAGAATATTACATTATTTGGTGCATGCCAATGTACCACTTTGGTACAATATTATATTAGGTGTGTGTCTTAGATTAGAGTGTGAGTTTATATTTCATGTAATGTAATAATGTGTAGGAAATGCACAAGTGTCATGTAATTATGTGTGCAAGTGTTGTGAGTGTAAATGTGCACAAGTGTCCATTATGTAAGAGTGCACATGTGTCCTTAGAATAGGAAAGTGAAGAGTTACAAAGAAGAGTGAAGGTCAAGAGTGCACCATATGAGGAGTCACATACTATTATATATTTGTGACTAAGCATTGTAATTGGTATAAAAAATGCATAGCACATAACATGCATTAGTAGACCTTTATTCTATATCATTTTCACCATTTTTGTGAGCTTTGTTATGTGATTATTCTATGAGTTATTTCTTGTGTTATTCATATTTATATTGTGTTCTTTACATTGCAACTTTATTTGATCTTTTCTTTTGATTGGTATAGAGGTTTTGAAAGGGTCTCGTAACCTTTTACATTATGGAAATAAAAAGAGTGCGAAACTAGAACTCAAAAAATGTAGGCCTCCTAAGACCAAAAGAGGAAGCCTTCTCCAGGAGGTAGAGAATATATTAGATACCCACACAATGGCCATAAAAAACACCAAGAATATCTAGAAACAAAAGTGTTCTCCATAGTACCATGAAGAAGCAAAAGAAAATGAAACCAACCATATACCCATGTAGGGGCAGCAAACGCAGACACCAAAATAAAAAGCCCACGTAGTGGTAGCAACAAAGAAAAACACCAACCATACCCACTCAGGGGCAGAGGAAACCAACCAAAAAAACCCCACATAGGGTAAGCCAGGAAAGGCACTCCTAGATAGTTGTATGACCTACAACATCATGACCATTAGCCCCCACCAAGCTCTTGAACTCCTCCAAGATCTCGAATTGATCCTTATACTCATCCAGGAGGGTATTCGCCTGAGAAAGTAAGGAAGACGTCATCTTGACCACTTTCCCTAGGGTCTTCATAATGTCGTGAAGGTCCTAGAGGTGACCTCTTTCAGATAGATTTGGCCAACATGAAATCTTGGAGGTCAAAAGAGGAGGCAGTTTGGAGGTACCCTTAAGAGGATGGATCTTCTTGTGGGCAGTCTCTTACTTTACCTAAAATTATGGAGAGTCGTTAGAGGTATAATTGTCAACAACTATTGGTGCTTTGCACTTACCACTATTGGTTTTAACTCTAGCAGAGCATCTGGTGCCCATAGTCCCATCCATCCTTGTATCAAATTCTAGTGCTTGGTTAGTATGTGGGGACACAGATGTATCATCACATCTAGTTATACCATTGTCATCCATAGGCTCCACCACCATTGCACCCACAGTTCTTCTAGTTTGTCATTCTAGAATGAACCGGTAAACCAACATGTGTAGCCCTTGGTGCAGAGGTAGGAGATAAAAACCTCACTTGACATTGAGAACTGACCACTTAAAAAATTAGAAGAGATACTCTAAAATATTAATGGTCTTCTTTTCCCATAGATGGTTGAGGAAAGCAAGGTGAAAACTTTAAAAAACATTGAGACTATCCAAGGTGAAATATTGTAGGACAATAATCATAACCACATCCCATGGTTTCAGGAGAGAGTCCCAAATGATACCACATTTATCCCTAGTGATGGATTCACCGTGGTACCTAAATAGGGCTAACTCTCCCTAGAGCAAGTGCTTCTCATGATTTATGATCTCTCCATCATTTGAAATCCACATTATTTTAGCAATCAAATCTGTCATGATGGTAAAACTTAAGCCAAAGACAACAACATGGCCTCCATCCCATGAATGAACAAATTCAAGGGATATATTTAGATCATGGCCTTGAAATAGCTGAAGGAATTTTAGCAAGCCATGATCATGAAAAATATCCTCAACCAAGGCAATCAAATGAAGGGTGGCATATTTGACTTTATCCATTAAAACATAGTCAGACCAGTGGGAGAAAAGAGCAGGGGAGCACACAGAGAAAAAGTATGATGGGATGAGGAAAATATCTCAAATATTCAATGAGCAATGATTAAAAATATTGGGTAACTTATTTCGGCCCAACTCCACAAATGACAGTGGCACAGAACACACGTGCCACGCTCCAAAAAATTATGTAGCATGATTATGGACAAGGTGGAAATGATTGGCATGAACAAGTTGACACTAGAAGTAGAGACCCAATTGGAAGGATATACCAAAAAATAGGATGCATCGAAAGAAGAAAATATTCAACTGATGGATAAGCACCAGATTTAGAGGTGAAGGTTTTCAACACCATTGAAGGAGTGTTCCACTTATAGTTTTGATGGCTTGACACATAGTTAAATGAGGTATTCAGGTGGTGATTACCGAACCTCAAGGCACACAGATCAAAGAACATGGTGGGGTTGATAAAAACCCCACCAATGGAGATGAAGAACAGGGACCAAAATAACACATTGGTTTCCACCTGTGAGAGAATTGGAGGAAAATCAAAATTCTAATGAGGAAAAATAGAGGGCCACCATCTCTTCATCATCGTATGACCATGGTCAAGCTGTAAGGTCCCACAAACCTTTGTAGTGATAGGATAGTGGCTTGGGACATGTCTAGACACATGGTTCACTCCAGGGAAACAACCACCCCAAAATTTATCTATTTTGTTAGTATCCATTGAAGGATCACTCTCTAACCAACTTCAACTCTATTATTTGCAATTGCCTCATCAATGGGTATGTGAGCACTCCTAGTAATAAACCTTCCATTAGTGTGACTAGGAAAAGAATAGAGAAAATATGAATTAATCTATGTGGGATACCAAAACTCAAACCACTTAGACTTATTGTTCACGAGCTTCATGAACCTCAAGATCATTGGTAATGATAAGTACTAGAGTAAAATCTTAGTGTCACACTGTGAGATGCTACTCAAAAATACCCAAATTAGCAAGGATATCAGTTGCATGATTGCCTTCATGGTAGACATGGTTGAAAGTTACACTTGTGAAGGATTGCATGAGCCACTTGATATTAGAGATCATGTTTGTGATGTTCAAAGAAATAGATTGAGATCCCGAGATAAAACATTGGATGATATTTTTGGAGTCACCTTCGATCATCACATTATAATATTGCACGCTATGAATGAGGATAATACCTTTTTGAAGGGCCCTAGCATTCACAAAATGACTAGTCTAGTACCCCAATTTTTTTGCAAAGGCCATTATGATATTACTTGAGTTATCTTTAACAATTCCACTAGCTCCAGTGGGCCCAATATTTCCTTTTGCAGATCCATAAAAATTCAACTTGAGAAAGCCTCTAAGAGGAGGATACCAAGTGATCTAATATTGATCCACCTTAGAAGGCTACGAGTGGATGTTGCAGTTGGGAATCTTAAGAGAAGAGGCCAATAGATCTTCAACATGGGGTTCAACATCACCATCTCTAAAAGTGATGGAAAAATTATTTGTAGCAGCATGGATTATTTTGGCAAGCATGTGATGGACATCATGTGTTGAATCATTGAAAGCATGGAAGTTACGCTCATGTCAAACCTTCGAGGGAAATGTGGAAGATAGAAGGACAAAAAAAAATTGAGATAACATCCTTTGAAGGGATTGGACCACTATATGCATAAGTCACTGAGGAAGGCAGGCATGACCCAAGCAATGCCAACAAAGCTGAACATGGATGACAAGATGGAATGGGATAAAGGGCAAGATAGGAAGATATGGTGGATAGACTCACAATATTGGAGATACAGGTAATAGGGGTGGGGGAAATAAAAGCCACAATGATAGAGGTTCAAGAGGGTAAGGATCCTATCCTGGATGATAAGCCAGAAAAAGAAACTTACTTTGGGGGTGAGATGTTTTTTCCAAATGAGCGAGGAAGGAAACCAAGGAGGGGAAGGGTCTTCAATGAGGGTGTATGCAGTCTTGCTAGTGAACATGTCATTGGAATTAGGATCCCATAGGATTACATTCTCATAGGAAATACTAGGAATGACACAAAGACGCAATAGGTTGGATAGAATAGAAGCAACTTGACACTATTCATTGGAAATACCATCAAAAAGGATCACTTTACAAGAATTATTGTTATTTTGAATGAAATGACACACCTTAGATCTGAATAGAGAGTCTGTGATAGGTTTTAGTTAGGTGAGGTCCACGTGATCCTTCAAGGGTTGGTCTCCAATCTAGAGATCTTCCCAAAATATAATTTTAGCATCGTTTCCTAATCTCTAGTGGATGCATTTCTTGAGAATCTCCCTAGAATTGAGAATGGAATTGTAATATATCGAGCCATAAATGGGAGAAGGATCCTCCATAAAATTGTTATTATGCCAAAGATATTTTGCTTTCATTATGTAAACCCACAAGGAATTCTCGCTAGTAAGAACTTTCCACCCTTGCTTGGCAATGAGAGTCTTGTTCATATTGTGGACCTTTCGAAGCCCAATGCCACCATGATCCTTACGTGAGCAAACCTGATCCCAAGTGACCAAGTGGATGTGATGCTTTAGATTTGACCCAAACTATAGGAAATTTTTTTGTAGTTGCTCAATTTTATTTTAGACTTCAACTAGTATACGAAATATGGAGAGGAAAAAGGTTGGTATACTTTGGAGGGTGGCTTCAATGAGGGTGGCCTTACCATCCTAACTTAGGAGGCTTCATTTTCAACTATCCAATTTCTTCTAAATATGATCAATGATAGAATTCTAGAGAGACTTCTTTGAGGAGACATCAAAGAGATGGAATCCTAAATAAGTGGCAGGGAGCTCAGCAATGGTGCTTTCTGGGATGGTAGCAATGCATGCTTGGTGTCTGGTAGGGGTGTTAATGAAGTAAATCTTACTTTTGCTAAAATTAACTTTTTGACCAAAAGCAACCTCAAAGGCAAGGAGGATTGATTTAATAGAGTGGGCTTAGGAAACATAATCTAGGGTGGCCAAGATACTATCATCAACAAATTATTGGTGGGAAATTGGCTAAAGGGAGGAAGCAGGTTTAACACTAGATATATCTCCTTTGGAGCATGCAGAGGTGAGGGTTCTACCTAAATCTTTAGAAACAATGATGAAAAAAAGGTGAAATGGGGTCACCCTATATAAACCCTTTGAAGATGTTGAAATACCCTACAGGAGAACCATTGACCAAAGCAAAAAAAATGGCAGTAGATATACATTCCTTGATGAGAGAAATCCACTCAGGATGAAATTTGTACCTAGATAGAATGGAGAACAAGAAGTTGTAGTAAACTCCATAAAAATCCTTATTCATGTCGATCTTAAGAAGAAACTCGACCTTACCACTTTTAGACATAGAGTGGATAATTTCATGGATGGTGATGATATTATCTGAAATAAGCTACCCTTGGACAGAGCTACCCTGATTAGGAGTAATGATGTGGGGGAGAAAGTATTTAAGTTTGTTGGCTAGGGATTTGGTGAGAATTTTGTAAAGGATATTAAAAAGGCTATTAGGGAAAAAATCAATGAGGGTACAGGATTTGTTGACCTTAGGAATGAGGGCTAGGAAGGTAGAGTTGATATCTATAGGAATCGCCTTGCTCCGTTGCATATACTGGATGGAAAAAATAACATCATAACCCAGAATGTCCTAGAACCATTGGAAGAAAATAGGAAGGAAGCCATCAGGTCCTAGGTCTTTCCCACCTTTCATGGAGAAAATAGCAGATCGAACTTCTTCAGCTAAAAGTGGTTTGATTAAACTTTGATTTTGATTTTTCATGATGAGCCTAGGGACGTTCTAGAGGAGGGCTTAGGAAGTTTGGAAATCACACCCTGGGCTAGGACCAAGCAAATTTTCAAAAAGAATTGGCAGCTTCTTCTCTAACTTTAGAAATATCAGTAGTAAGTTCCCCATCTTACCATACAAGATCCTTTATTTTGTTTCACCCTCTATGTCTGATGGTGGTGGCATGAAAAAATTTGGTGTTAGAATTACCTTCCTTGAGCCAGGTGACCCACAATTTTTATCTCCAAAAAATTTCCTCACTTTTGAGAGTATTATGGAAATCGGCCAGAAGGATCTTTTTTTTGTCCTAAAGGGTGGGTTCAGGATTATCCTACTGCAAAGAGAGTTCTATTCTGGTGATTTGGGACTGAATATGGTGTTTTTTGTGGAATATATTTTTGAATACCTCTTTGTTCTATTTTTTAATCTTGAGCTTGACATACTGAAGTTTGTTGCTAACCTGGATGGCTGGAGATCCAAGGAAATTATGAGACCATCCACAGGGAAATCAAAGACTTGAGATGAGTTATTACTTTCTTACGGCTATTTTATTTAAGTATTAAGGCTACAAAAGTTATGAAATAACAAGCTAGTTGTCTATTTTAATAGCGAGGCCTTGAACACCATTTATATAATCTCTCCTAAAAATATAGTTATCTTTGAAAACCATTATGGTTAGTCATTCACAAAGATATGTGACAGAATTGGTGAAATTTTAAGGAACTAGAGGAAGAATGAGAACAAGAGCCTTTGACTAAAAAATTAAAGGTATACCATTTCAAATTTTAGACATAAAATAAGATCTGCTATGCTCTAGCTCTATAAAATTATTAGTATAATAGATACATATCCTTTTTTATACACTAATACTAACAGTTATTTTTGTTGTCCTTTGAAGGAGTTATATTTGATTGTTCTTCATTCCTTTTGGATAGTCTATTTAAAAAAATTAAAGAGTTTAGAAATATGAGAGTCCCAAAGAGGCCTAGGTTCCATATGACTACCTTTTTATTTATATTATGTACATGGCTACATTGTAGGCACCTAATTTTGTGTGCCAATAAGCCACCAATTACATCATCAATTAGTCCTTTTGGTGAGTTACACCAACTTGAGCCCTTTATACTTGAATTTGAGGCAAAAAGTAGCCTAATTTTTTAGGCTTACAAAACAACTCCAAATATTAACAAAACCTTACAAAAGTGGTACCATTAGAATAGGATTAAATAGGATTAAAAAGAGCTTTCCAATGAGTATAAGCATACCTGTACTTATATGAGGTATGACACCTCAAAATGCCCCAAAATAAAAGTGTCGGAACCCTACAAAAGCATTGTGGCATGTTTTTCGGTCAAACTTTAGGTTTCATAAAACTATAGCAAAAATTTATAAACTTACATGAAAATGTTACCATTGAAAAGTTCTCAAAAATATCTTTCCAATGAGCATAAATATCCTTATACATGTTTTTGTCTAATACCCCAAATGCCCAAAAATAATAGCATCATGACCCTACAAAATCTTGTAAAATGCTTTCATCACTAACAAAAGCACATACGATGCCTTTGTATTGAAATGGTGCTTTTATACTATCACTACCAAAACTAAATTTTCTATAATATGACTACCCATCACTACCTATTATCTTCACACATGTTAAGATTCTAGAACTAGTAATCACCCATGTTGATTGATGGTTGTATGGCATCCTACCCCTATTATCTACCAGTCAAGGTGAGAAACCCTCTATCAATTTAATTAAGTCCTTGACCACATCCTAAAACTAGTCACCTCATCCTCATAATTGTCACCTCATGAATCTTCATGTGAATCCTCTAATAATATTGAGTTGATTATAGAGGGGTAGCCAAAGAAATAAGAAAATTTTGGTTACAAGTAGATGTTGTTGTTATTACTCCTTGATGCTTCCACTTGTAGATATAGAACTATCTCTTAGTCATATCCAATTAAGGAATTTAATATATCAAATCAAGGAACAACATTAGAGATACATTGTACAAGCATCATACATAGTGGATCTATAGCACATTGGGACAAAAAATTTGAATCTTCATTGTGATATGCCCCTCAACTATTAGAATTTCATATTTTTCCTTTAATTAGAATTTTGGTCTTCAGTATGCTTCTATCCCATTCTATATTTACCATAATTTTGATTATCAATTATAAAGGGAACCAGGTTTGATCCTTCTACCAAGGAATTTTATTGATCCTATAGAGATTCAGATAAACCCCACATACTAATCATAAGATCTATCCATTTTTGCTCTTAGATTTCATTTTTTGTAGGTACACACTGAATGTGTTATAGACCTACAAAATTCCACATGGAAAACCAATGTAGTACAACACTTCTATATAGTGAATAAAATACATCCAAATGACACTTTTGTCTGAAGGAGAAAAGCACATCTATATAAAAATTTTATCTATGGGGAAAGGAAAAGCATCATTGTATGATGTTTTTTTCTAGTGGTATATCAAGTGCAAATCTCTCCCAATTCATCCCTTTGTAGGTATCAAGTAATCAAATATAGCTTCTTTCTACTATTGTATGGTCATTTAGGCAATATTTTGAAACATTTTTACAAAGGAATTCAAATTTATATTGTTTGATTACAAAATTGATAAGGTAATAAGTATAGTTCACAATTGCATCATTAGATCTAAGATCCAAATTTTAATAATTAAATTCATAGGACAGTCCTATTGATTTAATTGTTTTTACTTCCTCACGGTGCTCTAAAGTTGCTAAGTCAAACTAGCATGGAAGAAGCAGAACCTATGGAGAACAGGTTGATACAACTCTTGCAGTTAGAAGAGTAGAAAGAACAATCTTACAACCATTATCTAAAACACATGGGAGACACGAAGAAATGGTTTGATAAAAAATCTACCCTCAAAAATTTTAAAGTAGGATATTTGGTCCTAAGGTGGAACGAGAAAAAAGCAAAACCTGGGAACCACCAAAAATTTGATGCTTTCTAGGAAGGACCTTTTGAGATAATGGGAGAAAAACAACAAAATTTCTTTCATCTATAAAATGAACAGGGTCAAGTACAACCTATACTTGTAAATGACTTCCACCTGAAGTTGTACTTCAAGTAAGATAAAATATCTTCCCCCTACTTGTATTATATGTAAATATGTAATTTTTACTAAGAGGCCACTTCAAGGAAAAGGGTCACAATTTTACGACATTTTGGCATCTAGAGGCCACTTCAAGAAAAAAGATCATGATTTTATGATATTTTGGCATCCAGAGGCCACTTCAAGGAAAAAGGTTATGATTTCATGATATTTTGGCATCTAGAGACCACTTCAAGAAAAAAGGTTGTGATTTCGTGATATTTTGGCATCCAAAGGTCTGTTTAAGGAAAAATATCATGATTTTGTGATATTTTAGCATCCAGAGGCCACTTCAAGGAAAAAGGTCCTGATTTCATGACATTTTGGTGTCTAGAGGCCACTTCAAGGAAAAATATAATGATTTCATGATATTTTGGGGTTCAACGATCAATGTAAAATAATGACACTTCGCTTTTTGCAGGAAAACCAATTTTTGAAATTTTAAACATGTTTCGTACCACCATGCGAGGTTATTGGCCCAAAAAAAGGTGACGTGAAGTTATTGGTCCAAAGAAGAGGTGACGTGAAGTTATTTTCCTAAAATATATGGTAACGTATAACATTTGGTTTCAAGAACATGGCACACAAAACAAGACACCCAACAATGTTCAAAATTATTTGTAGAATGTGCACCACCAACTGCAATTATTGCATGGAACTTCCACACATGCATGTGCATTTATTTACATTGCAGAATCCCTTTCCTCACATCACTTATTTCTCAAATACTTCCCCCTATAATAGGTATCCTCTAAATTCTCTTAGGATTTTTGATATCTCTCAAAGCACTTCCAGAATTTTCATGTGATGAAACCATGACAAACAGCTATAAAGAGATTTTCTTTAGCTGCTATAGAAAAGCATAAGGTAAGAGGAATGAAAAGTGATTTTGCAAATCCAAATGCCTACATAACTGATACAATCATCACCTAGAAAAATCCAAAGTAGATTCAAAACAATGTGGAGGCCAAAGTAGCAAAAGGCATCACTCCATCGACTACGAGTACTTTTTCTTTCCACTCTTTGCTTTCATGGTATGTATGCACTCCTATCCATACCTAACCTAAACTAATTATATCCATGGTGATTTTTTATGATGTAAAGCATAGGATAGTTAGGAATTCAGGGGTGAAGTTATTTTTACCCTATATTTTGATACAATCAGAGCCGTCTTTAGTACAAGAAGAAAACCCATTGTAAATACCATACCATTCAACCCAGTTGGACAAGACAAGTACTATACCCCCACCCTTAATATTAAGTTGTTTTTTCAAACACACATGTCAGAACCTCCTCATGAAGGAGCTTTTCCAGAAACATCCATTCCTCTATCAAAATTCAAAAATAAATAATTGTTCTCCATGTTGGCTATGGTGGCGGGGTTAGATTTGGATGCACAAGTATATGCATGGAAAATTATGGTGGCACAATGTATTTCAAACCCTAAATTCTATGACGCTGCCATTGTAGATAAAATCACTGTACCAATTTTTTTCAATTGGCCAACTTACCTATCTTAGCAAATACATGTAGGCTTGTCTAAAATATAGAGGGGTTCTCAAGATCCTTTTAAGTTTTCTTCTTATCTAGTATGGATTTTCTTCTTTTAGTTGAAAAATCTCCCTTTCATTTCTACTACTCATAAGAATGAGGAAGGAAATCTTTTACCTATGTATGATTGGACAATGGTACTTTCAAGGGTTGAATCATACTACTGTTTCAACATGGAATTCCTAGGCCCTACTTTACAAACTATGTATGGTGAAATACATAGACTTCCCCAGAAAGTGTGGGATACTTTACAACATCCTCATGAAAAATAAGGATATCGATTTGTTTTAACACATGGAGTGGTCATCAGATTATATGGCTTCACGAGAAGCCTTTATTACTCTCATATTATGCCATTGAATGATTGTTTACCCTAGAGTATGTGAGGTAGACAAAATACATCAATAGCAAATTTGGCATAGGAATTGGTAAGACTGGTACATGCCTTATGCCTTTCCAATTTGAAGGGATTATCATATCTAAGAAATGGGACCATGAGTGAATCACTCAGTTTCTAAAGAACCTGAAGTTAGTAGAGTTATCGCAGAGATGGAAATATGACCCCCTTAATAGGTTTACAAAAATATAGGCTTCTCTCAACAAAACCTCATTTAAATAATTTCACTCATCTAAAAGAGAAATTGACAAACTGGGCAGAAGTAATGAAGAATATGAAGCCCTAGAATGGCATGTAGATCGGATGCAGCCATTGGCCCATGGCACAATTTCTATGAGCATGTGATAGATTGGAACCTTGAATAAAATACAAGTCATGCGTTAGAAGACAAAGTTATAAATATAATGTAAAATAAGGGAGATGATTGAACATCAACAAAAAATGTGGCCTAGTGGATGATGAGGATGCAAACTAAAATGACCTCTAAGTGGGGACTAAAAGCTGATCATGAATTCTCTACCCTATATGACAAGCATCAAGCTACATGGTCTGAGACTCTTGTAGATAAGGTTCCACCAGGTTTAAATGGCATCAAGATGGAGCCTACCACTAAAAAAGGAGAAACCAACCAAGGTAGAGGAAAGGAAATCGCTATTGAGCAAACATAAGTTCCAAATAAAGTGGCTTGTAAATTCATTCTCCCTTCTACATCTGACACAAATTCTGATGATGATCTCCCTCTCACCCATAGAAAAATGAAATAAATATTAGCAATGACATGGAAAAAAAAATAAAATCAAGCAAGAAGAACCACATATAGACTCTAAAACAGGGGACATAGAAGAGAATGTAGAAATAAACGTAGAACAATCCCCTAAGCAACATGATATTAGCACTCAAAAACTAAATAAATTAGCAAAGAAAGTATCTCCTATCTAAGAACAAATATCAGTAGAGAAAGAAAATACTATTGAAGGATCAATATTTCCAGATAAGGTGGCTCCTACCGAAGAACCAATCTCAACAGAGAAATAAATACTACTGAAGGATTAGTATCTCCAGAGAAGGCAACTCCTATTGAAGGATCAATCCCAGCCAAGGAGCCACAAAATACTAAATAAGCAAATCCACAGACACTATCAGGTATGATTCCTATCAACCTTAATTCATTCTCCTCTCAATCCCAAAGAAATCCTCATTCCCATTCTATAGATGAATATGATGCTTCCTCCCCTTCCAATCAGCAACCTCCACCATCACCACAATCACCTGAACCATTAACCCAAATAAACTTGAAAGCATCATCAGCTACTCCCACAAATCCATTTACAAGACCATCAAATGTGGATGCCACAATAGCCACCATTCCTTTCCCAAATGTTGTCAATTTTTCCAACTTCCAATCCATCCCCGCTTCATCCTTTGAAAGTCATCCCACCATATCCAAACTAAAAGTGATGAAGAAAGCTAACCAGAATGCCTCAGAATAGTGGAAGTTTTGTTGTGCTTAAGTTTCAAAGAACGTAGTCTGTACTAAAAATGGAATAGCTCTAGATCCCATAAATATGCAGTGTTTAACAATGAAGATGATGCCCTTAATATTGAATTTGGAAGATTACCAAGCTGAGATAACCACTAAAGACATCACTCAACTACCAATGGAGGATGAATGGGAAAAGTCCCAAGCTCACATGGGAACCATATATTTAAATGTTGAATATTACAAGGATAAATACCTCAGAGCTGAAGAGGTAAGGAAACATTTGGAGAAGACCTTGAGTGAACAAAAAACCATTGAAAAGGCCTTGAAGAATGAGGTAAAGAAGTGGTAAGAGAGATTCAATGAAGTGGTGCCATATAATAAAGAAGTGAAGAAGGTTTCTGAAAAAATTCAAGTTTTGAATAAACATGTGGAAGACCTATAAAAGCAATTTCAAGAAAGTTAAGGTAAAACCAGCGGATTGTCCAAAGAAAAGGCTAGGGCAGTCAGAAAAGAAATGTTCAAAGATATATAGAAGATAGGCTTAAAATCAAGGCCTACATTGCTATCTTCTTGCAAGCGAGACTATCTACAACAACAAAGATACAAGCTCTAGCTAATAGCACATAAGCAAAGATTCACCATAAAGCCCAAGATGAAGCATGGTCCTAGGCAAAGATAGCTTATAAGAGTTTCTTCAGAAGGCACAAATTTGTGATAGAAATTGCTAAAATAATTCAAGAACTCCAAGCAAAAGCTAAGGGGATTTTGAAGCATTTGAGTATAGCAAAAAATTATGGTCTACCAAGTTTTTGGGATGAAAACTCAAATATCTTAGGAGAAGATGGGCTGAAAGCTTCTTAGAAATATTTTATAGAAGATGAAACAGAGATAGATAGCTAGGATGAGCCAATCCAAGAAGATCACATTTTTAGTATGGCTCAAGATCTTACCCAAATCAACTCTTGCCTACATGAGTTATCCATGAAAGCTAAGGTGTTGTCTTATGAAAAAGTAAAAGAGTTAGAATATTTATATCTAACATTCATGGAGACTTCAGACCCATATGAGGAGACTTGAAATAAGGCTTGCATAACTTATAATGAAGTAATCCATAAGATAGATAGACATAATAAGGTCAAAAAGAGCTCAACAAGGAGTTAAGCAGTGATAGAAGCAGGGAAATCCACTGAAGAAGACACCCTTAACAAATAGTTGCATTGAAGAAGAAACACAATTTTGCTCCTTTTATCTCCTATTTATTTCTTTTGTTCTTTTTACTTAGTTTCCCAATGGATAAAGGCTTTGTATTCTAACATACAACTAGCAGAATTCCCTAAGAGGCACCAATAATGTAGTTCAAAATGACTACACCAAGGGGAGAGATAAGATGTCTTCTAAAAAATTTGCTAAGTATGGAAAATAGTCACGATTTCATGATCGGTCAAATTTTCATTGGTCGAGAAGTAGAAAGGATCCAAGTTTGGAGAATAGTCTTGATTTCATGATCGGTCAGGTTTTCACTAGCCGAGAAGCATAAAGGAGCCAAGTCTGGCTAATAGTCATTATTTCATGACTAGTTAGAGTTTTGCTAGCCGAGAAGAAGAAAGGAGCCAATTCTAGGGAATAGTTACAATTTCATGATCGGTCAGGTTTTCATTGGCCAAGAAGCATAAAGGAGCCAAGTTTGGAGAATAGTTGCGAGTTTACGATTGGTCAATTTTTTGTTGGTCGAGAAGTAGAAAGGAGACAAGTCTAGAAAATAGTCATGATTTCATGATCGGTTAGGTTTTCACTAGCCGAGAAGCAAAAGGGAGCCAATTCTAGAGAATAGTCGTGATTTCATGATCGGTCAAGTTTTTGCTAGCCGAGAAGCAGGAAGGAGCCAAGTCTGAAGAATAGTCATAATCTTATGACCAATCAGGTTTTCACTAGCTAAGAAGCAAAAAGGAGCCAATTCTGGAAAATAGTCATGATTTCGTGTTCGATCAGGTTTTCACTGGTCGAGAAGCAGAAAGGAGCCAAGTCTAGATAATAGTCATGATTTCGTTACTGGTCAGGTTTTTTTTGGTCGAGAAGCAGATTGAAGCGAAAAATAAGGAAGTGGAGGACATTTGGGCCATGATTTCTTTGAGAAGATCAATGCAAACATGCTGTAATGAGAAGATCTCAATCATTTTTTGTTGAAGACCCTACTACTCCATGCTTCTTTAATCATTGACTTCACAGAATGAGCCAAGTGGCATATTTTTGTAACAAGATTTATTTTTTTTATTATTAGGAGATGTATATATATAATGAGAGACTCTAAATAAGGATCAAATCTTGGATGTTTACAAGGCAATGTATATAGATTCCTGAAAGCAATAATACACTCTTCGTTCTAGCTTTTGGCTCAGTGGTGTTGTCTTGTATGTATGAATTTTAACTCTATATAAACTGTGTTGGATGTTACTCACTTTAATTTTATTTTTGGATTTTTTTAGTTCATGTTCTACACATTTCGAATTTAACAATTCTAGTTGGTTAATGGTAGTTTTAAATCTACACCAAATAATTAGTCACTGATTATTTGAGGGTTTAAATATTGCTTGTCTATAAAACCTATGTGTATTTCCTTGTTGTTGTCTAGCCTGCACCCTCTTAACATTCCTTTTACTTTTCTTTATGCACTCTACTCTCTTCCCTTTTATACAACAAATCAAGGAACTAGCCTTCTCTAGATACTGAACCGAGTAATATCTATTTTAAACCTAGTCATTCAATATTGGTAAAGTCTTGGGTGCAAACATAACCAATGGCAGATTTTGCACCAATATGTTTTGATGATGTGGTATGTTAGCATGGAATGGATCATGGTATGGTTGTTGATGATGGTTTTTATGGTTATGTTGGCATGTTGAACTGAAGAATTAGCATATATTTGATGAGGTGGATTAGTGGCTATAGTTGGGGTTGGGGGATGCAACACCCAAGATGGATCTTGAGTGAAGGAGTTTTGATGAGATGTTGATGATTGGTTTTGATCTATCCTCTATGACTACTACTATAGGTCATAATTAATGCTTTGATTAGCATTATCCATGATTAGTTGCTATAAGTGCAAGAATTCTTGTTGTATGGCAATCGCATATGAATATGGTGTAGCCATGTATGCAGTAGATGGTTGGGCCAATTGTGTGGCAACCATGTTAGTGGATGTAGGTCAAGGGTATGTGGTAAAATATATTACCACTAAATGGGAGATGTTATGAGATATGGTATCTATGTATGTAGTAGATGTGATGGATGCAGGGACCTGTGAAGTAGCATTGACATGTGCTTCATAGAGGGGATTAGAGTAGGTGATTTTTGGTTTGGCAAAATGAAGGGTTATTGGTTAGATGATGATGGCTTATTATTGGCTAAGGTGGTAGTAGTCAGTTCAAAGAGTATATTTGTGAAGATTCGGTTGGACTACTACAGTTGTTATGGTTTATTGTTGTGGTGGAGAAAATGTGCGAGGTGGAATGATAAACGATGGTAATTATGGAAATACCATACTATCTATATTCAGGTATAGCCTAATGATGTTCATGTCCACATACATGATGTGACTATCTAATGGCATAGGTGGCTCACTCCTAGGAGTCTCAGGGATGGTGGCATGAGTAGCCCTCTACATAATATCTATGTACAAAATAGGGGCACTATGAAAGGGCCTAACATTAAGGTTCAGGTACATAGTAGGTACTACACTAACTTGCCCTACCACCGAATTTTTAGGGGCCTGACAAGACTGATATGGAGGATCCATGGAAGAAGTCAACTAAATTTGAACCTGGGCTAACTTTCTAGCTTGACCATGGGTTGTTACCATATGTTAAGAACATGATGAAATATAAAATATGTATGTATGTGTGTGAATACGTTATGGAAGCAAAAATCAAAATAGTATGCAAAGAAAACAAACAAACAAGTTTGATCCTATGTTTCCAAAAAGTTTGATTCTTTTTTTAAATGTTTTTTGGTAAAAAGAAAAAATGATGTGCAAATGTTTAGTCCTAAGATGAATCTATGGATTTCACCTAGATGCTCTCAAACACTAACCTAGTGATGAAGTTCGAGTTCTTAAATCCACTAAGACTTGGAGATGAAACCCAAATTCGATGAGGGAGCCTAGGTCCTACTAGTCCTCACCTAGTTCATCGTGGGTAGTGACACACCATCCGATGTGGAATGCATGCTATTTTACATGGCTATGATAGTTCTTGGAGCTGGCCTTGGCCAAATAATGGGGTAAATATGTTGGGGGTTGGTGGTGAATTCCAACCTTGTCCAACGTTTACGTACCAGTGTGTGAAAGTTTTGTTTATTATTGTGTAATACAATCTAGCATGCAATTTTATTTATTGCCTAAATGTAGAAAGCAAGAAAACATACAGTAGTATATAGAAATAGATCAAGAGCTGAATGGCTAATCCTAGGTGAAGTCTACAAAGTTTCTAAAATACAAATCCAACCGTCAGTGGGTGGTTAGGTCTAGTAAACTGTGTGTGCATGTTTGGGAGTTCCTAAATGTGGACCCACGATATAAAATATATCTTAGAAAACAAATAAAAGCAAGCTTGGAACCCTAAATGAATTTGGTCTATTCCTAATCAGGCTATGTAAATGCTCTAATAATTAAACTAAGATGCAGATTCTTTCTAATTTGCTCTTTTTTAAATTTAGGTATGCCTAGCCCATGTCCTAGATGCAAACAATGGCAAACAGAGATAGAGACTCCTATTTAACCTAATATAATTTTAAAGCTAAATAACGAGGAAGAAGGGTTCCATATGTACAGACCTACTATCCTTTTTTTGCTCCTTCAAATCTATTCAATCGCTAATCCTGCAATTGCAGTGCTCTCACTATTGGTGGATGGTTCTGCAGTTTTCTCACCATTGATGTGTGGTTATGTCAAAGTCTAAATATTAGTGCGTAGTTATTCTGATTTGTAATCATGTGCTCATGGTTGCTCATATGCAAGGCCAAACCGAAATGGGCTCTGGATTTGTCAACTTTCAATTTGCAATCTTCATGCGATCAAACTCCAGGAACCTGCAATCATAGAAAAATACATATCAATACCATATTTAAGTAAGGTAAAGATAAATAGGACCTTTAGGGGGTCCCATCGTGATCGTCAATTTGTAACATTAAAAAGAGACACCACACAATAATATATTGAAACAAGCAATTTGTAATAAAAATTATTTTTTGTATTGAACTTTCAATGGAGCCTTGATCTCTGTTTACAATGCTTTTGCCCCAAATTGTAGGGGTTACAAAATGTATGCTTGTTTCTCTATTTACAAATGGGCACAAAGAGGGGAAGCCTCTTTGGAAAAATAGAGTTGGGTGCCTTCAATCTTCTTCTGCTACAATCAATGTTGGAGGTGGGTTTGTTGTGACCACCATGATGGATTTGAACTTTTGAATCTTGAACATACACACATGCAAAGAGACAAAATGTTTAGTAGCACCTATCAAAATGCATAAAATAAAATGAATATTATTATTGCTTACATAAGTCAGGACTTGAGAAGTATATCGTTAGCATTCTCTTTCTTATTTTCTTGGTGAAATAATGGTGCCTTTATAGGTCTTTGAGGGTTTTTGAGGGAAGGATAGGTGGCAAGTCAGGGCTGCCAAGTGGTAGGGACTATCCAACCACCTATCATGGGTAGTTGTAGTGAGTCACTAGAAGTATCTCACTTAAATCGAGAGATGTGACAAGTTGGTAGGTGCAAGTGGAGTGAGGTGTGGAGTAAGGTGTGAGACGTGGAAAGTTGGTAGGTGCAAGTGGAGTGAGGTGTGGAGTGAGGTGTGATATGTGGCAAGTGGGTAGGTGCAAATGGAGTGAAGTGTGTGAGATGTGGAAAGGTGAGGGGTAGTGGTGGCTAGGACATGTGTCAAGTGGAGAGATAGGGTATCTTATGCCGATTTTCCAGATTTAATAAACATGGAAAATATAAATTAATATGCAATAAAATACACCTAAGTTCAAACTTAGGCATATTATTTTATCATGCAAAATTGAAATGTGCAGTGTGAATAAATAATGTGCAGGAATTATATGCCCAAGTCTAGACTTAGGCATATATTATTATGCAGAATTGTGATGTGCAATGTAAATGAATAATGTGCAGGAATTGTATGCCTAATTTTAGACTTAGATATATATTATTATGCAAAATTGTGATGTGCAATGCAAATACCTATATTTTGGTGTCTACACTAGTGATTCAGACTGGTGACTAAGGTGGAGAAACCAGTGACTAAGGTGGAGGTACCAGTGACTAAGATGGAGAAACTAGTGACTAAGGTAGAGAAACTAATGGCTAAGGTGGATAAACTAATAAAGTAGAATCTAACAATGAATAATCTAGAATGAAGGTGAAGAGTTCAGCGACAAAGCAAAGACACCAACATGAGGAAGTGAAGAGACCAAGTAAGGAAACATTGAAGTCTAGAATTAGGAGTGCACATCATAGCCTATGAAATATAACAACATTGCTTATTGTGTATTATTGCTATTATTATTGCTCAAGTAATGTATAACAGAGTTGGATGTTATTGAAGTTGAAAGATGAAGTATTTTCTAACATTTTAATTTAGGTATGTAGAGCTCCACATGGACGTTAGTCATTAATTGGCACATTTAAATTGAGATTCACTTAAACCAAAGTACAAAGGATATGCATTCAAAAGAACGTCAAAAGCATACGTGTCGATGAGCAAGCAAAACATGAATTGAAGAACAAGACATCTAAGGAGAAGTGTAAGGTTAGTTTATTAATTAATTTTAATTAGGGTTATTCAATTTATAAGGTGATTGCATATTTTAAGGAGTTATAAGGGGATTATAATTTAATTAATAGGAGTTATAAGGTTTAGTTAATAATATAAGGTTTTTTATTTTTTGAAAAGTATGGAGTAATAAGGGTTTCTACTTTAATTAGTTAATTTGATTATTCAAAATTTTTTATGTTTGAAGATATTTGAAGTTTCTTAAGGTAGAAGATTTATTTCAAGAAAATTTGAAATAAAAATATTAGAAAGTTTTTGAAATTTTGAAAATTCAATTAGGGAGTTAAAAGGTTTTCAACATTAAAGGATTAGAAAATTTATAATTTGCAAATTTCATATTTGAGTTATTTTTTAATTTGGGAGATATAAGGTTTACTACTTCAAAGGAAATAAATCATTGAATTGATTTATATCATGGAAGAAATTATTAGAAATGCATTCAATGAGGATAGTGAAGAAATAGTGAACAAGTTAAAACTTTATTTTCAAAATTTGATAGATGATCTTGATAAAAAGAAGAAAATAACAAGATCACTAAATACTCTTGAGAACTCAAAATTAGATCTTGTTGCTACTAAATCTCAATTTGATAGAACATCAAAAATAGATTCTATCACAGAACCTATATCTACTCAAAATGTTATAGATTATCAAATCTTACAACTTATTTATAAGGAAAATAAAGGAAGAGTAGCCTTAGTTGTGCATAAATGGTTACATCATTTCCTTAAGTAAATAGAATAACTTGAATCACTAAAAAATAAGGATGAAATTAAGAAAAGGTTTACATTCAGTTGAAGTGCAATTATTGTAATAGAATTGGTCATGAAAAAGCTAATTGTTGGAATCTTTATCCATGCAAATATTGTTAAAAAAATCTTATTCTCCAGCATTTTGTTGGTACAAATAAAAATATTGTGGAATATTTGAAAGGACACTATTGTTTAGATTAGGCAATATTTTTCAAAAACTTATTTATGAAGCAACTTCTAACAATAGAGCAAAGTGTTCAATTTTTGAAATACAAGAAGGGAAAATATTTTATGATAAAATGTTTAGAAAACAAGGAAAATAAAAATGGATCAAATATGGTCCAAACTTATCTTATAAAGTAATTAAGAATGAAGCACATGATCTAGATATTGAATCCAAAGTAGAAGTTCAAACTATTGAACCTGAGGTTGAAGATGAAGCTCAACTAGTTGATGATCTAAATTTTGAAGATCCAAAATTTGAAGAATCAAAGAATGAAGACAAAGAAGAACTCAAACAGAATTCAAGCAAGAAGATGAACCAAATGGATCTCAAGCCAAGGTTCATCAATAATGCAAGGTCACTTGAATATTGAAGATAAAGATAAATCCCAATATTGAAGACTAAAGTCTTCAATAACCAAATAATGTAATACATGGGGTGTTGAGGTATATTACATTATTTGGTACATGCTAATGTACCCCCATGGTACCTTCATGGTATATTTGTAAATATGTAATATATTAGGGTTGAGTCTATAGTTTAGAATTGTGATTTATATTTCCCATTTTATGTAAGTATCAACATGCAGGAAATGCACAAGTGTCATGTAAGAGTGCAATGTGCAGGAAATGCATGTGTCATGTAAGAGTGCAATGTGTAGGAAATGCACAAGTGTCATGTAAGTCAAAGTGCAAGTGTAGATTGAAATAATGTGCATAAGTATCTTGTATATAAGAGTACAAATATATAATTTGAGGAAATGCACAAGTGTCCTTAATTAGGAGTGCATGTAGAAGTGTAAAAGTCATGTAGATGTGTGCAAGTGTTGTAGAGTCAAGTTTTCATCTAGTATGCAAGTGGAAATGTGATAAGCCAAGATTCATGGGACTTGTCATAAGGAGATAAATAGATAAGTACTTGAAGAGTCATATTACTATGGCTATATTATGGAGACAATGCTCCATAGAATGAAATTTAACAAAATCCAAGAGAAACTGATTATAAGATAAGGAAAGTAATAAAGCCTGTATACATATATTGAGCAATTAATATTGTAAGTTTTCTTCATGCATAGTTCATAAATGATTCAGGCTATTTACATTCATATTTGATTATATAAATGAATGTTTATTTTAGTATTATTTAAGCCTTGATATACATATTAATTTGCTCATATATTATTCTACTCTTATTGTTATTATTTTGACCTTTAATATTGTGGCTATTTTATATTGGGACCTATGATATTTTGTGGTAGTAAAGCTTAAAAATCCAACAATAGGAAACTAAAAATATTGTTTTGATACCTCTTGTAACAAAGAACTAATAAAATCATTGGACTAAACTCTTATCCCTTTCCTGGTGCTTCTAGCGGCGTAAAAGTTTTAAAATGATTGTGGCATGGTGGTTATAGGGGTGGACTGCACAAATAACTATGTGGCAACTTTCGGTATGGACAGCGTAGAATACTATGGCGGACATAAATTATGGACAGCCTACCCAGTTCATGGTGGCTACCGATTCCACCATGTAAATTCAAAAAAAAACTAATAAAATAACATATCAATAATAACAACCACATATCTCTTTGTATATATAATATTCTAAAGTAATTAAAACTAACCACAATGCTAAGGGTTGACATATCCTAGGCAATGAGAATGATCCAAATAAATAAATATATATGTTATAGTTATATCATGAATAATAATTATAATTTAGCTAATGTCATCAAGGGAATTAGGTATTGGAGTACTCTAATAAGGATTGTTTCCACATTAGGAAAATTTACTTCTAAATTAAGTAGCTGGTGAAATAATATACTATTGGTGTTCAATCCTCTAAGACTATATTCACATTAATCATATCCCTTAGAAATAAAAAAATCTTATTGCTTAAATATTTTGAAAAATTTGATAAAATTTCTTCTCAATCTAACTAGAACTAAGTGGAGCTTCATGAGTAAGATAACCTACTTTAACAACTTGAAATAAGGTGATGGATTTATTCCCTATGAATTTGGTGTAAATATGCATGATTTAATATATGGATGTTGGAGTGTCATGTAACTAGGATTCAAATCTAAAGAAAAGAGTAATTCTACCACATCTCAAGTGTCTAGTAAAGGTATAAAGTATACGCAAACAAGTTCCATATTGAAATTTGGATGAAGATCCAAGTATATTGTTATATTTATCTCAAAGGAATGGTCCCCTACTTATGTTATGAACCTTGTAGTAAAATAAAAACACATCCACACAATATTGCAATAATAATAGAAAATAAGTTTGAAATTAATAATATTATAATATGAAATGGAAATGCAATAGATTATATTACAGAAAGCAAGAACACATTGTAGAATTGTGAGCCTCTTCGAGGGGGTAACCTCTTTAAAATTAGAGCTTCGATACAAAAAAATATGATATGTCATCATCTATGATCCCTTGCATTTTTAAAATCTATGTAACCCTAACTATAATACTTAAGGGTCCGATTTACATGCAAGTGGCCACCCAAGCTAGAATCTTCTAGCAAACAAGTAGTTACATTCTTTATAATAGTTACACTAAATGATCCCACTTGTCTATGCACCTCAAATTCCACATACACATTATATAATATCATTAATATGGGATCCCCACATTAGGAAGGGGTAATTACACAGTAAGGTTAGGATGGGATCCTAACATACCCTTCCCCTTCAAAAGACTTGGTCCTTAAATTTTGAAATGAGGAAACTATTGCTATAATTGTTAAAGAGGATCCTATGTGGTGTCCTCTTGTTTTAAACCCTTCCACTAAACCAAACTTTATCGATGGTGTAGTTATGAAGAGTGTAGATTCTTCAGTCCAAAATATTGTCAGGCTCCAATATGACTTAGCCTTAATTATCTAACTTAGGGAGTGTCAATTGGACTTGAATGTGATTGGCAAGTGCCTTCTTGAGACAAGAGACATGGAAGATAGGATAGATATTGGAAGAATGTGATAACACAATCTTATAGGCCACTTGTCTAATCCATTGCAATATCTGGTAGGGTCCATATAATTGTGCTGCCAATTTTTATGAGCATGAAGTGGCACAACAAATTTTTTGTAGGGTTGGAGTAAAATAAAGGCCATAAATCCTAAATTGAAGTTATGCTCCTAATGGTGTTGTTTAATCTAATATCACATCCAATTTTGATCAAAAAATAATTTCTCCTTTAATTGCTACAAAAGTTGGGTATGCTCCTAAAGAGTTGCATCCACCGCCTAAACTTTGGAGTTTCCAAGAAAATATGAAAAGGGTTATGGAGGTGGATACTCATAAACTACCTCAAAAGGAGTAATTATAGAAGTTGTGTGGAATGAATTATTGTACCACAATTCATCTAAAGACATCCACTTAGCCCATTATGTTGGTTGTTTGGAGGTAAAATAGCAAAGGTAGATTTACAAGCACTTGTTGATATTTAGTTTGTCCATCCATCTGCATATGGTAGGATAAGATCATTTGTAATTGCATTCACTATAGTTTAAATAGTTCTTGCTAAAACTAATAAGTAAAAGTGGGTTCACAATCAAGCACAATAGATCTGGGCATACCATGGAGTTTGAAAATGGAGTCCATGAATATTTAAGCAATGTTGGAGGTATGGTAAGGATGGACAAGGTAAAATAAATAAGCATATTTTGAGAGACAATACACCACCACAAGAATGACCAATTTTACTCTATATTTAGGAAGCCCTTCAATAAAATCCAAGGAGATATCAGTCCATACATTGTATGGGATTTGCAATGGGTGTAGAGTATCTGGAGTATGTACCATTTTTTCTTTCATTTATTGGTAAATTTTACATTTGTCCATAAAATTTGAAAATAATTTTTCATTCCCTACCAATAAAATAACCTTTTAGCTCTCTCATGTGTCTTAAAAAATCCTAAATGGCCTACAATAGGTGAAACATGCATTACCCTCATGATATCCTCATGGAGTGATGAGATTTTGGAGATCACAATGTTTCCTAGATATCTTAATAGGTGTCCATCCCATGAATATCTAACATGTGAATTAGGATCCCTTTGGAGTTGTTCCTATAAAGTTTGTAAGGATGGGTCCTTGGTCACATCTTCTTGAATATGGGAGACTCATTAAGGAAGTGGGGACAAAGGGGCACACATTGTCACTTGATCCTCAAACTAAAAGGATATGGCATCTACCGCAATATTCTCCTTTCCTTTCTTATACATAATGTCATAATCATAACTCAACAGTTTTGAACACATTCTTGTTGTGTTGAAATAGATACCCTTTGTTCCAAGAAATATTTATAACTCTAGTTGTCCATTTTAATAGAGAAATATCTCCCAATGATATATGGTCACCAACAGGGTTATGCATAGTGGTGAATATTCTCCAATTGGGCTAATATTAGGATTTCCAAAATTGGAAATTTGCGAATATGAGGACCCTCGACGTCGGCCCATTCACCTAAAATTTTTAGGATCAATTTTTTCTTAGGGTCAATTCACCATAATATATATCCAAACATAGGCATATTTGTACTCGTTGGAAAGCTCTTTTCGAGCCTGATCTAATGGTGGTATTTTTATGATGTTATAAGATAATATAATAGGTCAAAAGTGTCCTGAAATATGACCTTAAATTTTAGGACTTCAAATGCCTTAAATTTTGGTGTGAAGATGCTCGATTTGATTTTCTTATAATTCTACATGATTCACCTTGATTTTGATTTGGATTCGCCATTTTTTTACAAGTACATTTTGAGTCCAACCCCTTACGCATAACCCTAGTCACCAATTATTAACAACATGGAGTATGACCATAATTTATTTTTCATAAGTAGATTTTCCTAAAATTTTTCTTGATAGTGCCTTACTAGTAAAGCTAAGGGTCACCCTTCTTGTATTAATAACACCCCAATGCACCTAGGTGTTGTAGGTGAGTTGGAGAGGAGAGGGCAATCCTCCAAGGGAGGTCCCAGGTTCGAATCTCCACCCTACCAAAAAGTTGAATTGGGTACCCAAAATCCAATTGATAATGTTGGTGCGGGTAGGGTTGGGTGCGACTCCCATGTGACTTTGATGGTGTAGAACCCCCTTTTCATGGTCTCTCAGACCAATGCGGCCCCACAACAGATTTTTCGCTATTAAAAAAAAAAAACACCCCAATGCCATGACCCAAAGTATCACTGTCAATTATAAATTAATTGGAAAAATTAGGAGTGGATAACATTGTGTTCAAAATGATAGCCTCCTTAAGATATGCAAAAGCTTGTTTTTTTGGAGCTAACCACATGAATAAATTATTTTTCAACATGGTTATTCATGAGTGGCTATTTTTCCATAATTTTATACAAATTATGAAGCCCAAAAATCCATGAAGCACCTTGAGAGTTTATGGCTTAGGCCAATTTTGTATTAGAGTATATTACATTATTTGGTACATTTACCTTTTTTACATAACTAGAGTAGAAGTTTACCTTAGAGTAAGGTTTGAGTAGTTACTTCATGCAATGTAATAAATGCACAAGTGTTAGATTGTGCAATGATGTAAATGTGCATGTATTCCACATGTACATGAGTCATAGGTAGATGAAAGGCCAAGGGATTTATATGTTAGCTTTTGATGAATGAGCCATGAGAGATAACAATCACAAGATGCAGAATAATATAAAATAAAGTAAATATGCTAGATGACTGAAGTATGCTGAAATATAAATCATATAAAAGATTACAATGTAGCTATGGAGGAAGTGAGCACTCCATTAACAAAGCTATAGATCTACATAATATCCATCACCAATAAATGGTGTGGAACACAGAACTACACTATCCACTAACCTATGCTATATGATTATCCCCCAACTATCTTATCAATCTATCTAAGAGGTCATACTTATATAAGCAACATAGGATGCTTGGCCAACACTCTATCTAGTTGTGCATAGGACATCTTGCACATTGACACTTGTCCACTTATTACATTGCATGAAGTAACTAGATAAATTTCACAGGAAGTAATCTAGATATGTATCTTGGAGGATACATTTACATAACCCAAATTATGGAATATACACTATTTCCAACATCCCCCTATGTTACATTATTTCGGTATTAAAGGATTTAGTCTTCAATATGGATTTTCTTCATCTTCTTCTGATTGATATTCGTAGTTTTCTTCCTTAGCATTCTTTGTATTCAGTTTCAGCATGTAGTTTGTGTCTTCATATGATGCAGAGTAGGTTGCAGTTAGGTCTTCTATTCTCATTGGATAATCTTTGACATGTTCCGGTTCATCTTCTATCTAGCCACCTTTTTAGTCCTCCTTGCAAGTATCTCCATTTTATTCTGATTTTTGGTGAATAATTAGGTCATGATGCAATTGTCCTCTCATATTTTGATACTTTTGTACTTACCTTTTGATATAACGGTTATTCATTTTCTTCAATATGTTCTTCTGTAAATGAGTTAGAAGAATTTTGTAACATCACAATATCTTGTGGGATTTCCATTAAGTCTAGGATATAAGTATTTTCATGGATTTAACCTGTTGCTTTTATTTCATATTGATTCATAATGAGACATGTATTTATCTCATTCATATATCCAAAATTAATCATGTAGTTGTTTTCTACTAGCTTGCTCATTGAGATAAGATTGAATGTTAATCCAGGAACATACAATACTTTTTGTAGTAGAATATTTGGAAAATATTTACTAGGAGATACACATCCATATCCATAAATATGATATGTTTTACTATCTGCAATTCTTAGTTTGTGACCTTTGGTAACTTCAATATAATCAAACCATTATATGTTTCTTATCATATGATAACTAGCTCTTGAATCAATAAGCCACCTAAGATTATGCTTTGTGAGTTGGTTCCTGTTAGAGCAAGTTTTACAACCATTGTATGACATTCCTTTACCCATTGGAAAGGTTGAACTTGAAGAATTGAGATAGAGAGGCCCTTTAGTATTTTGAATTATGATATAGTGATTTTTGTAAAAATGTAGTTCAATTTTTGGTTGATTTGTACAAGTTTTGCAAGAATCAAAATCAACTTTTAACACCTTATTACTCCTAATTGAACTAAGCACATTTTCAATTTTGAAGAGGTTTTGATGTTGGAATACGTTTGCCGCTTTTTAGAAATTTGAGACAAGTAAAAATATGTTTATCTAACCTTAATAAAAAAACCCTTAATAACCTCTTTTATATCCCTTGGATTATTTCTAATTTCCAAATAAAATAAATTTGGAGTAATCCTTGTGACTCCCTAGTTTGGAAAATTAAAGGAATGATAATAATATTTGCAATATAGTTTAATCCAAGTTGAATTCCTTATTCCTCCTAAGTAATATTGCAAATATTAAATTAATAAGATAAGTCACCTCTTTAGCTTTCAAGATCTAAGTTTTAACCTTATTTTATAACCCTTATAACTCCAACTTATGAAAGCAATAATAAATAATATTTAGACCTTACCTTATGGATGCAATAGCTCCCCAATATTCGATGCTTTCTATGATTGAGTATAATAGCGTATATGAGGTACCTTGGGCACTCAGTTTAATGGAGATTCCTTGGAGTGGTAAGACTTGAATGTTGTACATATGGCACTGAATGTTGACCTTCAAAAATAGGGAGCTTTTAATGCTCCTTCCCCTTGTCTTCCATTCTGCACTTCAAACATTTTTGTTGCACTTCTCATATGCCTTGACTATGCTACATTCCTCCTTTGAACATCTTTGAATGTGCTTCACTCATGCATTTTGATCTTAGACTTAAGATACCTTTTAAGCATTGTTGATCATAGGTATTGTTACAAGTGTCACATCCATTACATGTGAGCGCTCCCTTCTTTATGTAATGCTCAAAAAACTTTGTTCAAAGCTCTTGGAGAAATTAGAAAATGTATGAGCACTTGTGTGAAGCTGATGGAGAATACAAAGTACCACGTCTTTGTTTGTAACTCCTTCGTGGAATTTTCTAGAATGTTGAAAGAAATGATGACTAGAATACCAATTATTATTTTTGCATGGAGTCCATTTTTGTAACACATTCGAGGATGGAGATTATAATTCCATGACCCTTATTCTTTGCAATGTTTCTTGGGTAGTAAGCAAGTATTTTTTTTTTGCAGGTGGATGGGCGATGTGCTACAGAGCTTGGATGGCGATTTGAGACTTCCCTTGGTAAGTGATATACTCCAAGTTAGAGACCACGAATGTAACACCTTCTCTCTTTCTTTTATGCCTCTGAACGTATTGATTTCCTTGTATATATTTGATGTCCTTTTTTTGATATTGATATGCACTCACCTATCTACGTAAATAGGCTCATGAATGATCTGAAATGAGCTTTGATTCTGCAGGTACGTATGTCCAAGATGATCCCTTGAATGGCTCCTTCTAGCTTGGGAGGAAGAGTGTTGATTCCTGGTCGTTGATGATTGTTCTTCCGTTGTAGAATACGTGCCTATGCTATTATGTTGTCAAAAACCAAATTAGAGTAGTGCAAGATAATGTGTTATAACTTTTTAAAATAAATATTTTTAATATACCTTCTTTTGCACTCTATTTCCAGATTTTAAATTCTAGTTTTGTGGCAGATTTATTGCAATACAAGGGTTTTAGGTTGACTTTAAATAGTAGACACACCTTTCCCTTTTTTCTTGGACACTTCTTATAATAAGTCAGTTTCAATAATAGTAGATAGAAGCCTTTTAATTGATGCAAATTTTCTGCATTTTTTTCTACATTCAACTTGTAATGCTTTTGATTTTGAGACTCACCAAGTCTCACTTTCATAAGCTTATATTTCTATTTTTGGTTAGTTAAGTGTTGAGTGTATATTTTGCCCAATTGCAAAATACCACCACATGCAGAGTATTGAACATAAAACTCTCTCTTGAAAAGAAACCAAATGACAAACATTCAACTTCTCCAAGGTTCTGGTAAAATATCTAAAAGATTACAATAATGCCAGAAATAATTCAATGATGCATGTGACCATAAACAAGGGGCCTTTGCTGGTTCTAAACAATGCTTAGTGATTGAAAGATCTAACTAAAAGCAAATGTAAAATAAAAGTAGTTCTTTTTAGGGTTTTTTAAATTGGTGCTACCCTGAATCCCTGTTAGTAAAGTATTTTATCTTCACTTAAAAGGTTTCAAATGATAAAATGTGGAATTTTCCACCTTATTTTAATGCTCGTGCCTTTAAGATGAAGTAAATTTTAGATAGTGGGTTCATTTTATCTTCCTTATGTTGATGCCACTACCCTAATAGTGATTAGTAGAAGTTAGCATGTTAGCAAAGTTAGCTTTCACTTCTTATCTTAACTTAATGTGAAATTGTAGGTTAGTATCCCTCCTAAACCATGTGTTTTATCTGAAAATTTAGATTAATGAAGTTTGGAGGTGCAGAAATTCTGGAAAATGACCAGAATGAAAACAACTTGAAAGCTTAACAATTCTGGAAATGGACCAGAATAGAAATGAAACTGAAATGAAATTAGCAAAAATTTTGGAAAAGGACCAGAATGGAAATAAAAAGAAAATGAAATTCTGGATGGACCAGAATGGAATGATTGAGTGCTTGAAATAAAATGAACTTAAAAAAATAAATAAATAAATAAAAATGCAAATTTGGTTAGCTGAAAAAGTCAAATTCTGAATCAGTTTAGCAAGCTCCTCCCTGCAAAATCCCAAGTTATGAGGTAATCATAAAACAACCTGAATTAATGGACCTGCAACATAAGCACAATACCATTAAATCAAGTGCGAGACTCAAAGGAAACATAGAGAAACTGCATCATCTTGACCTTCGCCTATTGCAACCCATTTCATGGCATAAGACAATGGCTAGAAGTCACTAAAATGCAGAAATGATAAGACACTAAAAACGTTAGTTTTATGATAAAAAACCCTCCTTTTGATTTTGCTCACAAAAGTTTGCTACTCTTTCAAAATTTGAAAATGCTCTTTCTTATTGCTTTTCGGAATGTTACATCATTTCTAGCCCCCCTCTAAACAGGTAGGATAGCAAGGTATAAATAATGCTTGGAAGTCCTTTCGCTTCAACTTCTTTCACAATCAAAATAATGAATGGATATAAGAAGATAATCCATCATCATTTTTTGTGATTTAATACAATAAAAATAACACTTCTAAACATTTTTTTTTTTAAATAATAAAACCAACAAAAAACATAGCCTTGCATGACTCCTTATGTCTCCCCTTTCTCTTATCACATAAGCATTCTACCCAAGAACACCCCTTTGCATCCATCAAAATGAATGATAAAAAAAAAATATATTTAACTCTACCTTATAACCCCTACGATTTTAAACTTCCTTTAAAACATTGAATGTAATCAAACCACATTCACATAAATTAAAATAAGGTAGGCCAATCTTATTCAACAAAATTTTCACTGTTGCTCTTCGAAACCAAGACCCGATGGTATCCCTTCGAAGCCATACCCACGTGCCCAAGGACTGGGATGGCATTCCCCATCCTGGGCACTTTGGTGTCCACATAACCAAATGATGCCATCATGTTATTGATGCAACCATGGTGTTGTCCAATACGTCGCCATGGTGCTGCGATCGATGCAACCATGGCATTGTCCAATGCGTTGCCATGGTGATGCGATCGACACAGCCATGGCATTGTCCAATGCATTGCCATGGTGCTACGAATGATGCAGCCATGGCGTTGTTAGCCCCCCTGCCTTTCTCTCCCCCCCCCCCTTTTTTTTAAACCCGCCCCTCTTTTATTAATGCCTAGATTAATTAATCATTTAAATATCAAATAACTAACTAAAAAAAAATCATTAAAATAAAATGGTAAAACATCACTATTCTTATAAGCCCAAAGAAAACCAAAAACCTTTAATACCAAAACATGACAAGTGGGTCCCCAAGAAGTTTGGGGTAGTTGTGGAAACTCCACAACAAAATGGTGACTCTACTAGGAAATGCTCCTGAGCATTTCGGTGAGAACCCAAAAAGAAAATCTGAAAACACACTCCAAACCAGGAAGCAGCAAGCATCAACAAATGCATGAATAATGTCAATAGACTCATAAGAACAACAAAACATTAGAATCATGCAATATTAGCTCTGTGTGTGTGAAGCACTTCACACCTTATTGTTTGTAACTTTTCGGTATTGCATCACCAATTTTACTTGACTAGAATTATTGCAAAGAATATGGAGAGCTTTGAGGGTAAAAATTTTTATAGCATGGGCAGCACATTCTATGGTGGCTTGAGCAAACACCTCAAAATGTCTAACCATATTAGGATCAAATGTGTGTGCGATGAATTCATTGACCAGATCTGGGGCTTGGTTATGAGTCGTCATCATCAAGGACCAGTGTGTGCAAGTGGACCTTAGAGCTTTGGGGAATTGGATTCTCAACCAAGGTGTGATGAGAATATAACCCTATCCTTTACTGCTCTCATATTTGACCAAAATAATTAAACCGGTTATGGATGAGGTCATCAGACTAATCTATCCTCATGGCGGACATAAATCTCAACCTTACGGGAGTCATGTCACCAAGCATGAGTGTACTCCACTGCCAGTCAAGCGTCTATAGCCCCGGTGGAGGTTAACCCCATAGTCCAGTCCTCTTTGCTTGGCTTTGCTCTATATTATATATATTTTTTAAAGAATTTTGGGGATGACTACCCATCCTTCTAAGGGGGCAAGTAGTACGATCCTTACAATTCAGTTTAGAGTTTTGGGGAATCGGATTCTCAACCAAGGTGTGATGAGAATTTGACCCTATCCTTACTACTCTGATTTGTAAATCATGCTAGTGGTGATAACCACTATTTTATGAGCATAAATATTGTAGTGATAAAAACCACTATTCATGGACTATGTGCAGGGCGGGATAGACCAGAATTACCTTTTCGCCTCACATCCCCATCCAAGTATGGTTTCATATTATTTTACCCAAGATGTTGGACATGGACAGAAATGTGATAGACCCAAGGCAACTTCGGCAACAACTTCCAAACCTAAGATCTTCTTAGTGTTCTTTGTGCCTTTGATCCCAAGATAATTGGACATCACTTTCAGTGTTTGGGTTTAGCATATGGAGGTGGATTGGTCATGATGTTTATGTAATAAGAATGTGCCTTTGAGACATGGGTGGATGATATGCAAAATCAAAGACTTCATGCTTCATGAGCTGCAACCAATATTCACATGTTCAAGCCTTTTTGCCATATGATTCCAATGTTTCACATCCTTTTAGTCTTGGTTGACATTCGTATACACATAGGCTGACCTCTTACTCCTACAATCAAATCCAAAACTGGACAACCTTGACATACTAAAAACTCCTGAAATCAAAGAAACAAGATCAAATAAACAGGAAATAAAACTGACAAGACAAACAATCAAACAAGCTGATTAGTGTACATATAATACAATGACTCTACCCTTAGGCCTGAAAATAATGCTTTAAATGAAGGCCATTGATGGGTAAGGCCAAATATTTTCCATCCAAGGTTTTTAATCTGAAACTATTTTCACCTAGGACTTCGGATATTAGATAGGGTCCCAACCACAAGCAATCAAACTTTTCATGTTCTCCTTTTTTCTCATGCCTTTTATCCCACAACAAAACTAAATCTAAAACTTTAAAGACCTTAATTTTGGACCGTTTATCAAACCACCTTTTGATTATGTCTTGATGTTTGCTGAAATGGAGCATGGCTTCCTCCCTCTTCTCATCAAGATGCATTAATTGGGTTAATCTGGTTTCAAGTTTATTATCAGTCCCAATATAGTCTTTTATAAAATGTAAAGTTTGCAACTTCAGATTAGTGGGAAAAATAGGGTCTTGCCCATAGACTAAGTGATAAGGAGATGTCCCAATTGACTCCTTGCTTCTGGTCCTATCTCCCCAAAGGGAAAATTTTAACTTACTATGCCAATCTCTAGGGTTCTTTTCAAGTAATTTTTTGATTATGCATAATAAATTTTTATTTGATGATTCTGCCAAACCATTGCCTTGGGGGTAATAATTGGAAGAGAATTTTAGACTCACCTTATTGTCGTACGCCCAATTTGCAAATTCTAAAGAGGAAAAGGTAGAACCATTGTCACTTACTATGGAGTTAGGCATTCCAAAATGAGTGACTATGTTTTCCTCTAGAAATCTAATCACAACCTCGGAGGTGGCATTCTTAGTAGGTATAGCCTCTGTCCACCTCGTGCAATAATCAGTAGCGGTGAGGATGAACTTATGGGAATCGAACGAGTTAGGATTTATCACCCCAACAAAGTCTAATCCCCATTGTGCAAATGGTCTCGTCTCTACCATTGACTGCAATGACATTGTTGCATTCCGCTCTCTGTTGGCTGCCACTTGGCATATGTGACATGTTCTTACATGTGCATGTGCATCTTTAAACAAGTGGGGCCAATAATACCCAGCTCTAAGAATATGGTGTGTTGTCACGTTTGCTGACCCATGTCCAGTTCCATACTTACCATGGAAGTCTTTGAGTACTTGGGTTGCTTCCTCTTGAGTAATGCAACGAAGGAAAATTCCTTCGTGATTCTTCCTGTACAACACACCAGATTTAATCCAAAATCTAGCTGATTTTAAACGTAGTGCCCTGCACTGAGTGGAATTCAAATGAGAAGGGCACTTACCATGCAACAAAAAATATACAATATCTACGTACCATTCCTCTGTAGTGATATCATTAACCTCGTAGTTTTGGCACGTTATTGAAGGGTCAATTTCTGTGATAGCCTTGACCAAACCTTGTCCACGCACTATCTTCATGGGCTTTATCTCTAAGTCAAATTCTTGAAGGGTGGAAAGCCATTTCCCCCTTCTTTCACCTAGCTCACTCTGTAAGAACATGGACTTTACTGCAGGGTCAGGAACTATAGCAAAAACTTTACTATGCACAATGTAATGCCTAAATTTTTTAACAGTTTTAAACAAGGCATACATTTGCTTGTCTAGGACAGAATACCTCAGTTTCGCGTCCTTCAAAGGAGAACTCAGAAAGGCTATAGGATTTTCAATGTTGTCTTCACTTTTCTGAGTTAACACACTTGCAAAAGAATGATCTGAAGCAAATGTGTAAACATAAAATGGTTTAGCATAGTCTGGACTAATGAGAACAGGGGCTTTGGAAATAGCATCCTTGATGCTTGTGAAGGCATCCCTATTCTCACTGGTCCACTTTATCTGAACATATTTTTTCAGCATGTCATTTAGGGGCTTGGCGATCTCGACAAAACCTGAAATGAATTTTCTCACAAAGTTAATCTTACCAAAAAAGGACCTAAGCTCATTTTTGCTATTGGGATGAGGAATATCCTGGATAGCGGCTATCCACTCTAGGTCTATAGCAATCCCATATTTTGAAATGACATGTCCTAACAACTTACCCTCCGTTACCCCAAAGATGCACTTTTTTGGATTTAGGGAAATTCCATGTTCCCTGCACCTTTGGAGCACTTTCCTCAAGTCTCTAACATGATCTTCCCTCTTCTTGGAGAAGACAGGAATATCATCCACATAGAAAATAATGCACTTACCACTGAGCCCCTTGAATGCAAAATCCATGGCTCTTTGGAAAGTGGCTCCAACGTTCAACAAACCAAACGACATCCTCCAGTAGGCAAATGTTCCCCACTTCATGGTGAAGGTCATCTTCATCCTGTCATTTGGATGTATGAGAATTTGATTATATCCTGAGTATCCATCCAAGAATGACATCATTTCAGACCCATTTACCTTTTGGAGTATCTCGTCAATGGTGGGTAATGGGTAATTGTCTTTTTGGCAAGCTTTGTTCAGATTTCTAAAATCTATGCACAACCGAATCTCTCCACTCTTCTTCCTAACAGGGACAAGATTAGCCACCCATGTGGAATGCCTAATAGGGAAGATGATTTTGGCTTCCAATAGCCTCTTCACTTCCTTCTCTATCAAGGGCTCTAGGATTGGGTTAACCATTCTCTATCTCTGTCTAAAAGGCTTGGAATCAGGCTTCAAAGGAATAGTATGCATGATTACATTCGGGTCATAAGTTTTCAGCTCTTCATAGCTCCAAGCTATGCAATCAATGTATTCTCCTAAAACTTGAGCTATTGAATCCTTCTCTCATTGTGTGCATGCCTTTGCAATGAACACTTCACGTGGATCTACTGCACTCCCCAAATTGACTAAATTGCATGATTCCTTGGGGGATGGTATTTTTCTTTCTTTTTTCTTTTGATATCCAATATCAAACAACTTTTCTAGAGAGGCCCTATCACTTGGCATCTCATTCCATACTCCGGTTGTTCCTACTTCTACTTGCCTCCTCTCTTCTTCGTCTATAACCTGATTTTCAAATATACCAGAATTAGTGACAAAACTAAAAATGTGTCTATCACTATCAAAGACCTGTAAATTCATGACATTGTCTAGTATGGAGGGGCAAGGCACTAGCTCTATGGAAATTTTTTTACATTTTTTATGGTCAGCAGGTGAAAGCATGTTGGCCGCTACGGCTAACGAATCAGCCATTTTATTATTTTTTCTTGAGATGAGGGAAATATTGAAAGCATCAAACTCATTAATTAATTCCCTCACTCTAGTTTTATAGAGGTTCAACCTCTTGTCTCTATAGGTATACTGCTCCTTGACCTATTTGACTACTAAATCTGAGTCTCCCGATGCCTTAAGGCATTTTACCTTTTCTCTTAGGGCCAACTAAAGTCCAAAAATTAGGGCTTCATACTCCGCCACATTATTGGTGGCTGGGAACTGTAATCTGTAGGCAACAAGCAAAGGCTTACTACCAGGACATGTGAGCTCTATCCCAGCTCCCGCACCTTGTTTTGATTTGGACCCATCAAACTTTAGGGTCCACACCCTCTTGTTTTCTTCCGAAGTACAATGGTAAAGATTATCATTTTGGGACCCTTCGGCTATGTCCTCTATGTCAAAATTGTAAACCCCCAATTCTATTTCAGTAAACTGAATCTCATTGGATTTATTATACTCTGTAATCATCTCCCTAAGTCTGGGCTCTCTGTCTACCCGAATTTGGTTTGCAACTCCTCTCCATGGCAACCACATATGGGAGGAATCAGTCACCACATAACCATTGAGATTTTTGCTCCAATCCCTGCCCAAAACCATGCCATACTTGGCAGTAATATTTAGCACAAGGATATCCATGTAATGTTGGACCCTAGGCTCTGAGTTGATCTGAACTAGGACATATTTTACAACACCTACTACATCCACCATAGATCTATCCAATTGGACCACTTTGCTATTCGAATGAACAGGCTTAAGTCCTAGCTTTTGGCTTATCTCAAGAGGCATGATGTTGGTCGAGGCACCAGAATCAATCAAATAGTTGTGTAAATTCTTTCCTATGATCCTAACAGTTATGAGAAAAGGGGGGACCTCTGGTTTCTCTTTCATCATAGCAAGTTGGGGTTCTACAGATTTAACCTCATGAATTTGACTCGAGGAATTCAATCTCTTCCCCATGATTTTATCCTACCCCAACAATTGAGAGACCTCATACATTGAGATATTGGCCTTGGTCCTTTTCATGTCTTCTTCCAAGTCATAAGTGGATGTTCCAGGATTTGACACTTTTGGCATTGTCCTAGGTGCTTCCAACAATGGAGGTGGTGGATTCACATCACCTTTTGTATCAGGAGGAACTAAAGGGTTGTTTGGGGGAGTAGAGGAGGTTTTGGGATCCTTAGAACTCCTAGTAAAATACTTGTGATTAGCTTTCCCAAAATGTCTAGCGGCCTGGGCTTCCAAAGCTTCATCCTCTTCCTCTCCTAACACATTCATATCTTCCTCCATCTCATCATTTTCTAAATAATGGATGACTTCAGACACCAAAGCGTCTAACTTTCTATGGCAACAGTGATGCATTTCCTCATCACATGACTCTGACTCATCACAATCCCCTAACGCATCGGCCTGATTGGCTACCAGATTGGGTACATGCCCATTGTTAGGCTGTGTATTGTACGGTCCTATTCTCCTATGGTCATGGTTTCGATTGGGCATGGGATTTTGGGCAACTTGCTTCTGTAACCGAATGATGTCATTGCCCTATTTGATGGTCATTCTCTTGAGCTCTTCCAGCTCAGAATTGGATCCTTGTGGCTGGGACATGACAGCCCTAGATCCACTGACATTTTTGACATTAGCAACCTCTAGATTAGGCACTAAGGTTTGACTCTGGGTGTTTTGGGTCCACCATGGACCCTTGGCCTGAAGAGGCGCAACCATGGGATATGCATTTGAGGTTTGAGTACTACTCACCTCAAATCCTGGCAAGGTTATCTGATTAGCAGCCATTGTTTGTGGAGTGGGTGGAATGGCAACACTAGGGTATGTCAAAAAATATGGAAGCATGGGAGTGAATGGGTATGACTGATGATATGGCAAAGCATTCATCATGGGCATCTGAGGTGTCACAACTTGATTCATCATGGCAAATTGATTGTAAGGGCCATATTGCCCTAACATGGGAAATTGAGGCATAGTGCCACCTTGCGGTGTCATTTGTTGCTCAATAGTCATGGCTTCAACATAGGCTAAGGCCAACATTGTAACTTGAGGATTTCTCCTGGTAAACATGGTTGTCATCGGGTCTAAGGCTATGAGGTATAATTGCAATGCCACAACAACATCTATTGCAAAATGATGAGTCACATTTGTGTAAAGCTTTTGGAATATGGCATTAAATGTTCTGATAGGTTCATTAGGATACCTCTTGCATGACACGAATTGGTTATACATGATGGTAGGATCTAGAAATGACCTAAATTGATTAACAAAGGTAGCTTCCAACTGGGCCCAAGATGTAATGGACCCTGCAGGAAGATTCATGTACCATTCATGAGCCATTTGGTCAAAGCTATTAGGGAAGAGTCGACAAGCGACGTCTTCATGACTGACTCCCTGCCTAATCATGTGATCCTTGTAAATTTGAATGTGCTCTTCAGCTGAAATGGGACCATCATGGAAAAACTTAGGGATAGACCTCTCAAGGTGCCTAGGTATGTCATGGACATCCCCAGGTATACTTAACGGAGAACTTTGGGTACCAAACCAGGGAACTGTTATTGTTGTTGTTGTTGTTGTTGGGCCATATTAACCAAAGGTAATGACCCTACTAAAGCAGTTGACACACTCGAGATGACGGAGATGGGTACACTTGATGTAGCTCTTGCGGTGGAACTAATGGGTGCACACCCACTAAAGGTATTCAGATTCAGAGGTCTGAGAGCTAGCCTTTCCAAATCTTGGCAAAGCATCTCTAAACCTAATGTATCAGAAGGCTCAGACAGGATTTTGATCCCCTAGATTTTGTATCTCGGTTTCCTAGGTTTGGGAGAAAGACTTTGAAAAATGGTTTCCTCAGTGGTTTTGGACCTAGTAGCAATGCGTCTAGGTGGGTCCAGCCTAGGAAACTTAAATCTATTCTATTAAGGCTTCTCACAAACTAGTCAAGAGTAACATGTTGCACCTGCAAACACAATATTGTTGAATCAAAACTGACCACGTTAGCATTAGCAAGGACTAAATCACAAAGCATAAAAGAAGGCCCTCCTTCTAGCACCAAAAATGTTGAGTGTATATTTTTCCCAATTGCAAAATACCACCACATGCAGAGTATTGAACATAAAACTCTCTCTTGAAAAGAAACCAAATGACAAACATTCAACTTCTCCAAGGTTCTAGTAAAATATCTAAAAGATTACAATAATGCCAAAAATAATTCAATGATGCATGTGACCATAAACAAGGGGCCTTTGTTGGTTCTAAACAATGCTTAGTGATTGAAAGATCTAACTAAAAGCAAATGTAAAATAAAAGTAGTTCTTTTTAGGGTTTTTTAAATTGGTGCTACCCTGAATCCCTATTAGTAAAGTATTTTATCTTCACTTAAAAGGTTTCAAATGATAAAATGTGGAATTTTCCACCTTATTTTAATGCCCGTGCCTTTAAGATGAAGTAAATTTTAGATAGTGGGTTCATTTTATCTTCCTTATGTTGATGCCACTACCCTAATAGTGATTAGTAGAAGTTAGCATGTTAGCAATGTTAGCAAAGTTAGCTTTCACTTCTTATCTTAACTTAATGTGAAATTGTAGGTTAGTATCCCTCCTAAACCATGTGTTTTATCTGAAAATTTAGATTAATGAAGTTTGGAGGTGCAAAAATTCTAGAAAATGACCAGAATGAAAACAACTTGAAAGCTTAACAATTCTAGAAATGGACCAGAATAGAAATGAAACTGAAATGAAATTAGCAGAAATTCTAGAAAAGGACCAGAATGGAAATAAAAGAAAATGAAATTATGGATGGACCAGAATGGAATGATTGAGTGCTTGAAATAAAATGAACTTAAAAAATAAATAAATAAATAAAAATGCAAATTTGGTTAGCTGAAAAAGTCAAATTCTGAATCAGTTTAGCAAGCTCCTCCCTGCAAAATCCCAAGTTATGAGGTAATCATAAAACAACCTGAATTAATGGACCTGCAACATAAGCACAATACCATTAAATCAAGTGCGAGACTCAAAGGAAACATAGAGAAACTGCATCATCTTGACCTTCGCCTATTGCAACCCATTTCATGGCATAAGACAATGGCTAGAAGTCACTAAAATGCAGAAATGATAAGACACTAAAAACGTTAGTTTTATGATAAAAACCCTCCTTTTGATTTTGCTCACAAAAGTTTGCTACTCTTTCAAAATTTGAAAATGCTCTTTCTTATTGCTTTTCGGAATGTTACATCATTTCCAGCCCCCTCTAAAAAGGTAGGATAGCAAGGTATAAATAATGCTTGGAAGTCCTTTCGCTTCAGCTTCTTTCACAATCAAAATAATGAATGGATATAAGAAGATAATCCATCATCATTTTCTATGATTTAATACAATAAAAATAACACTTCTAAACATTTTTTTTTAAACAATAATAAAACCAACAAAAAACATAGCCTTGCATGACTCCTTATGTCTCCCCTTTCTCTTATCACATAAGCATTCTACCCAAGAACACCCCTTTGCATCCATCAAAATGAATGATAAAAAAAAACATTTAACTCTACCTTATAACCCCTACGATTTTAAACTTCCTTTAAAACATTGAATGTAATCAAACCACATTCACATAAATTAAAATAAGGTAGGCCAATCTTATTCAGCAAAATTTTCATTGTTGCTCTTCGAAACCAAGACCCGATGGTATCCCTTCGAAGCCATACCCACGTGCCCAAGGACTGGGATGGCATTCCCCATCCTAGGCACTTTGGTGTCCACATAACCAAATGATGCCATCATGTTATTGATGCAGCCATGGCGTTGTCCAATACGTCGCCATGGTGCTATGATCGATGCAACCATGGCATTGTCCAATGCGTTGCCATGGTGATGCGATCGATGTAGCCATGGCATTATCCAATGCATTGCCATGGTGCTATGAACGACATAACCATGGCGCTGTTAAACCCACATAACCATGGTGCTGCCATCGATCTACGCAGCCATGGCGCTGCCATCGATCTATGCAGCCATGGCACTGCCAACCTCACGTCGCCATGGTGTTGTCGAGCTCGCACTCATGTTGTGCAACAAAAAAATCTCCATGCACTCGAGGCAGGCCTTTAACTCCATCGATTAGGGTTACAGGTTGCCCTAATAATGCTTCTCTATCCTTGTTCGATGGCATGCCTCTGTTTCACTATCAAATATGGCGCCTTACGTGTTGTCCTCCTGAAACCCTAACGCTATCTTTGGATTTCTTCCTTGCCGACGTTACTCCATGACGTCTCACGCCGCCATGGCATCGAACATTTTTGGAATAGCCACCCTTGCCTTCGAACGTTTTCGAATGGCCACCATCGCCTTCTCCTGCAATCACACGCAATATGATTAAACATTACCTTAAATATTATTATCATATCCTTTGTAAAGTATATTATAATAATATTATTATATACAATATAATAATATTATTATAATAATAATATTTTAGAACATTATAATATAATCTTAATAATATTACTATTATGTACATAATATAATTAATGCAATTATATTATGTAGATAATAGCATATTACTTTCTATCTCAATCTCTTTGTCCCTTTTGCATTCTCTTATTGTTTTAGGTAATGTTTTGGTCAGGCCTTGCTTTGTTGAACACATTTCGTCACTTTAGACAATATGAAGAACATTAAACTCTATTTATCAAAATGGATTTTAATTAATCTAAGCATTAATGCCTAGATTAATTAATCATTTAAATATCAAATAACTAACTAAAAAAAAATCATTAAAATAAAATGGTAAAACATCACTATTCTTATAAGCCCAAAGAAAACCAAAAACCTTTAATACCAAAACATGACAAGTGGGTCCCCAAGAAGTTTGGGGTAGTTGTGGAAACTCCACAACATTAAGTTCTTCTCCAAATTCTAGAGGATTCTAACCCTTTTTGGTGGCTTCTATTGGCCACTTCAAGTTGCATATTTTTGTGCTTCAATAGTGTCTTTAGACACTTGATACAAATCAGACTTTGTGCCTTTCAAGAAACACAAAACTAATTTTATTTTTGAGAGTGGTATAATAGTACAAGTTCTTTACTTTTAATGCACTAATATTACACCTTATCACTCCAATAAACTCTCAAAGTCATGCACTAATAATCTACTGCAACTAATCAAGAATAACCTAAAATGAATCTTTAGGAGTTATTCTACAATTTCACTACAATCAATGTTTGTAGGACTTAGTCTTATTTTTCAAAAATAGATAATAGGTAGTTGATAGAAACTAATATGAAATCTAATCAACTCCTAATAAATGTGCAATTGAATCCTTAAAAATAATCTATTTTCTTTTGCACTTCAAGAGACTATAATCTAATTTCCTTTTCGCAACTTTAATTCAAATTTAGGTGCTCTTATAAATCTGATAGATAATCCAATTAATAAATATTTTTGTACCATAAGTTACATACATTTTTTTGTAGCTCTTCTCCTACCTTTATAGAGGATGTAAACTTTTCTAAAAACACCAAGTTGTTGCTTCAAGTAGGATGTCCTAAATAGCTCCTTCTTCACCAAATGATGGTCTTGAACTTTCTTTCATGAGCCTAGGATTTGGTGGCTTGTTCTCCTCTTGTGTTCTCCTCTTTCTACTATATATTTGGAAAAGGTTGTGTCTCTAGAGCGGTGCCTTCTTTCTATGAGAGGAAATCTTCAAATATACAAGATTTGGTGAGCTTATTTTATATTCAAGTCTTCTTGTCGAATTCTAACTTCAAGCATGATCTTCTTCTAGGGTTTGGCTCTCCTTGCCAAATTCTCCTTCACGGATTTGAAACTCCTTGCCAAATTCTCCTCTTGGGTTTGTTGTCATATGGTGATAATTATCCCAAGTCCTTCACTATTAGGGACTTCATCTAGATAGTGGATTTCTCTAATGAGTTCTCAAAGAACTCTCTTTATATTTATCAAGGCTCTCCTAGCCTTTTCTATATGCTCGATGAGACCTTCACAAGGTCTTTGATCTGGTAGCTTTTGATGGTCTTCCTTGAAATCTTTACTTCAAACTTCTACTCTTAGAAGTTTTTGTAGTGAGATCTCCTGGATATTCTTATTCTGCTACTCCTAGATTCGAGCAAGACTCTCATAGTCCTTCTTCTTCCAATCCTGGAAGTTCTTCAATGAGATCTTCACCTGATCTCTTCTCTTTTTCTTCAAGATTAAACTGATTCTGAAGAATATACTCTTCCTAACTTTCTTGTAGGAAATCTCTCAACTCACTGAATCTTCTGTTCCTACAATAAATTTATTAGTACTAAAATCTTTAGTGTACTTATAAATCAAATATTCTTCCTCGGGATCAAGGCTTTTGTGGCCTATTTCAATTTCAAGGCTCCTCTGGCCTTTTTCAGTATCAAGGCTTTTATGGCCTTTTCAATATCAAGGCTTCTATGGCCTTTTCAATATCAAGGCTTCTATGGTCTTTTCAATATCAAGACTTTTATGGCTTCTTCTTCAAGGCTTCTATGGCCTTTTCAGTATCAATACTTCTATGGTCTTTTCAATATCAAGAATTTTATGGCTTCTTCTTCAAGGCTTCTATGGCCTTTTTGTATCAAGGCTCTTCTGGCTTGTTCTTCAACTATGTAATTTTGCAACCTAGCAATGGATATGTAATTTTTCAACCTAGCAATGGATATGTAATTTTGCAACCTAGCAACCTAGCTATGGATGAAGTGAGCACTCCATTAACAAAGCTACAAATATACATCATATCCATCACCAATAAATGGTGTGGAACACATAACTACACTATCCACTAACCTACGCTATCTAACTATATCCCCCGATTGTCTTATCAATCTATCTAAGAGGTCATCCTTATATAAGCAAAATAAGATGCTTGGCCAACACTCTATCTAGTTTTACATAGGACATCTTACACATGTACAAATTGCACATTGACACTTATCCACATATTACATTGTATGAAGTAACTAAATAACTTGCAGAGGAAGTAATCTAGATATGTATCTTGGATGATACATTTACGTAACCCAAATTATGGAATATATACTATTTCCAACATTATCTCCCTATATATATGCCTTTGAGAGAGAGAGTGAGAGTGGACGGAAGATACAATAGTGACTAGTAGTTAGAGTGAGTACAATGTAGTTCTTTCATGTTTTTATGGAGTGTTCATGTCCTCCATTATATTACATTGTACTATTTTCATGAGCTTTCATTAATGGTATATTTTTGAGTTATTGCAAAATTTTCTCTTATAATTTTATTGCATATTATAGTGTTATTATCATATAGTTATCATTGCTTGCTCATTTTACATCTTGTGGTTGCATTTCCTTTAATATATATCATCAAAGTTAACAACGGTATGAGAGCACATAGTAGATCAATAGGAAATAGGGAGAGCCACAAGAGATATTGAGAGGAGATAGAAAATCTCATTCTCAGAATTTCTAAAATTATATTTGGCTAGATTCTTTCCATAGAGTTACAAAAAAACTCGTGAAGACTAGGACTCAGCATTGATTCCACTAGATTGACAAATCAACTAGTGAAGTTTATTCTCTCTAGATTCAAAGAAATTTCTATTATCATTTTCTAATACTTTGTTGCATAGAATAGGAGATTCAAAGAAATATAGGAAGCTTCCTACAAAGAGCTAGGAATATTATCTTCTTTGGACTCAATCTAGTACCTAAAGCAACAAGTTGAGGAGTGAAGATTGGAGACCTAAGGAAAATGTCCCATTGCAAGAGTTGCAGACTTACATATTGTAGATTTCATAGAGATAAAAAGGTCAAAGGAGTCTTATTGTAGATTAAAGGAAGTAGAGACTCTAGAAAAGAGTCCCAAAGAATATTTGAGATTGGAGATATCCATTGAAGATTGAAGACTACATATTGCAGAGTGAGAGAAGGATAAAACAGCTCAAGAAGCTTAAGAGACACATAGAAGTTCTCATTGAAGAACTTCCAGATTTGGAAGTATTGTGACCACTTCACAATGACCCCAAGATTGGGGACCCACTAAATTTTTAAAGCTTTAGATGCTTGTTTTTTAAGTGTTGACATCATTCAATTGGTTGTTATTTTGGTTTTGTTGACCTTATTTTGAAATCTCAAGATTTGATAATTATGATTTTAAATGTTTTTATTTTAAAAACTTTTAATTTTAATGTTTAAAATAAATCATTTAAAATCATTAAATAAAAAACTTTAGAATATAATTTTAATGTTTTAAATCATTCATTTTAAAATTTTAATTTAAATATTTAAGTTTCATTTTGAATGTTTTTATTTCAAAGTGTATTGTAAATGTTTTAATTAAAATATTTAAAGTATATAATTTTAATGTTTTAAAACATTCATTTTAAAGTTTAATTAAAATATTTAAAGTTCATTTTGAATGTTTTTATTTCAAAGTGTATTGTAAATGTTTTAATTAAAATATTTAAAGTACATTATTATAAAAAGTTTTGTGTTGGTTTTGCAGGTTTTCAATATAATGTAGAACGAAATGAACGAACAAAGGAGCAGAAAGCAAATAGAATGATATGGTTATAAAATCCATTTTAAATTGTAGAATGGAATGAACAAACATAATGTTAAATTATAAATAGGCCATTGGAAACCAAGAAAAAGGGTCGGACAAATTGGAAAGATAAGATCGGGAGAGAAGATATATTGGAGAATTGAAGAACAAATTTGTTGCATGGAAGGACGTCATCCATTGTTACAGAGTTAGGTTTTCAAAAGTCTAATGTTTTAATTGAAATATCAATCACATTTGACCTTATTGTTTTATTTAATAAAAATTGTAGTGATTTAATAAAATAATTTAATATGTCATTCATTTCATTACCCTAGAATATTACATCTATTTTAATATTGATAGTGTGAATGCAAATCATAATAGAGTAGGTTAAGATTTTCAAGAAATTCTTTTCTATAAATGCTTTTTTGAAAAAAATTATTTTAGTAATCTATCTGTTCTGCACATTTTATTTTTATTTTCCTAACGCTAATATTTTTTGTTTTATTTAATTTCATTTCACGTATAGATCAAAACCCTAATTTTTAATATAAAGTTTTCAATCTTATATTAGGGTAAATGTTATTTCATTTATCAAACTCTTGGTATTTCATATTTTAAAATCAACATTAAAGTTTAATTAATTAAATGGAAAAATCAAAACCCTAAGTTCATGCAAATTTTCAATTTGATATTAGGGTAAATGTTATTTTATTTATTAAACTCTCGTATTTCGTATTCTAAAATCAACATTAGAGATATGCTTGTTGTGGTGTAGTGGTAAATGCCCTAGGTGTTGGTAGATGCCGGCCCAGGTTTCATTCCCCTTGTCTCCATCCTACAGATATATGGTATAGTTAGGAATGTCTTATGTACTGGTAGAGGCCGACAAGACTGCATTCCTCCTATGCCCAACCTGTTGAAAGTGGCACTTCGAAAGGGGTGTTTTCCACTATAAATTATTTTTAACCCAGGTGTTGTAGGTGATTTGGAGAGGAGAGGGCAATCTTCCAAGGGAGGTCCCAAGTTCGAATCTCCACCCTACCAAAAAGCTGAATTCGGTACCCAAAATCCAATTGATAATGTTGGTGCGGGCAGGGCTAGGTGAGACCCCCGGGTGACTTTGACGGTGTATAACCCCCTTTTCATGGTCTCTTAGACCAAGGCGTCCCTACAAAGGTTTTTCACTTTAAAAAAAATCAACATTAGAGTTTAATTAATTAAATGGAAAAATCAAAACCCTAAGTTCATGCAAAGTTTCAATTTGATATTAGGGTAAATATTATTTCACTTATTAAACTCTTGGAATTTCATATTCTAAAATAAACATTAGAGTTTAATTAATTAAAATTTTCAAATAATTATAAATTTCCAACATTAATTATTTGAATAATTTAATTTAAATAATTTTCCTAAGGTTTAATTCAAATATTGGTATTTCATAAAGTTTATTGGCAATATTTGATTTTTAATCTTACATGTGGGGAATTAATTTCATGAACAATCAATAGCCTAACGCAATAAAATATTACCAAATAGGCCTTGCAAATCACTAAGGTATTCTAAGCACTTATTTTGATGCATTTTCATGACATATAAACACATTAAGTGAAAGGAACCTTGGAGAAATTTATATTTGCAAGAGAGGGTTTTCTAACAAAAATCCTAACTATGTGTGATTTCGCAACTGGGTGAAATTATACCTCAACCAGAAATATTGGATATTGAGAAGGACTAGAAAAAGTCCTATTGCAGATTTCAGAAGCAACAGATTTTAGAGATCCAAAAAAAGAGATCTCATTGCAAAAATTCCATAGTTGAAGATTGAAGAGATCAAGGGAAGGTCTCATTGAAGTTTTGAGAATACTAGAGAAGTTGTAGAAATTAGAGACCCAAGAGAAGAGGTCTCAAGGAAGGATTAAAAGGAGAAAGGAGGATAAGCCTACGAAAGTTTCATTATAGATTTCAAAGAAGGCCATTGGAGGAGTTTTCAAGAGAACTCATTGGAGAAGATAGATAGCAAGGAGAGTTCCTAATAGAATAGAATTTAGGACAATTATCGCCATTAGACAACAAGCCCAAGAGGAGAAGTATTTGATAAAGGGTTTGCCAAATTTTGGAGGAGAATAGTGAAGACCTCAAGACATTTAAATTCTTGAGAAGAAGACCAATAAATAGGCCAATATTGAAGCCAAAATTTGACAAGGAGGTTGAAGGAGAAAGGAGTTAGAAGAAATCACCAAAAATTTGAGATATTTGAAGATTACCATTGAAGGCTTGAAGGCTATTTCAGAGAAAGGAGATTGCTAGTTTTACAATAGAAAGTTGAAGGTTTCTAGAAGGAGAGTTTCAGCTACAATTTGGAGGAGTTTCCTACCAAATTTGAAGTTCAAGGATAGCATTTCGGAGGAGAAATTGACTGCATTACAATCTTAAAATGATATATTTGAGGACAGAAAAAGGTAATAATTAGGCCGCATTAATAGCTACTAATTTATAGAGTTCAATGGAACATCCTAAAGGATATTTAAAGCCACCAAACTACATTTTCGAGAAGCAAGTTAGAGGAGTTTTAAAGCTGTAAATTGGTGAGTTAAAAAGGTTATTTTGGAAAGCAAATAAAGAGCTATGATTTCATCTAATACAGGGTAGCAATTAGGTGATCCAAATCATCAAGAAATACATCATCTACGAAGGTTAAAAAGGTAAGAAAATTTGGTGCAAAAGGTTCATTATTTGAACACTTATATTAAGTTCATTATTAAGTTTCATTAAGCACCACATTAGAGTTTAAATTTGCAAGGAGAATATTTCATATTTAAGTCTTCAAGGAAGTGCAGAAGATAGTTTCTACAAGGGTTAAAACCCGCACATAAGAAAGAGGAGTTAGATATATTTTGAAAGAAATAAAAATATCAACATCATACCTTCTATTGAAAGTGAATAAGATATTATTCTAAAGTGAATATTGAATAGACTTTAGTGCTTAATACAAATTATCTTCAAGAGTTATTGAAGTGCATTAAGTATTTAGCAAAGGAAGAATGATTAGTGCACAAGCAATATTGAGTTGGAGTGTCAAATGACAGCATTAAGCACAGGTGAATAGCAAAAAATATTGGTGAAGAGAAGCCACCAAAAATGAGCATTATAACCACCAAGGAATAGGGAAGAATCCATCATATCAAGTCAAGAAATAAAGCTACATAAAGAGATATAGAGTCTCAAAATTCAAGGTGCAACTAAAGTAATCTATATTAGTTTTTTTCTGATTTATTTCAGGTTTTAATAAGCATCATATTGGTGTTCTAAAAAGCTCAAATGGAGGCAAATTGTGAGTGTATTAAGACACCAACGTACGATAATAATACAATCAATAAGCAGTAGTCTTTATCAAGGTTAAAGCAAAAGATACAATGCTAAGGAGATAGAGTCATCTAAAGGGCTCAATACCATCTCTTTAGGGTGTCAAAAAACACAATATTTCGTACCATAGTCCCATGAATATAGCACCATAGTAAAAACATCTATCATAGAAAAAGGAACCTGCAACAAGAAGAAGACTAAGTAAGGCAACTCAACATCAATAGCAAGGATAGCGTAAAGCAATGATAATGCAAGTTGCATAAAATATTACAAGTGGAAAAGATAAGGTGTAAAGGAGGATACCATTAAATTTTACCCAAGCGGATGTGGAAAGGAGCTTGGACGGATGACCACCATGAAGAAAGTATTGAAATGCCACCGAAAGAACTACCTTTATTGGAGAGGAGCCACCTTGGTTGGAAGAGGATCCACCAGATGTTGAATCTCAATAAATCACATTGTAAAAGAATCAAAATAGCTTGCAAAGGATTTGGAAATACATTAATATTATAAGGATGCTGAAGCGGTTGGTTGCATGCAAAATAAATGGCCTCCACTTGCCATATCAACAAAAGAAATCTTGTGCCACTTGGCATAAAGGAAGTAAAGCATCTATGTATTCTTCATTAACCTAATGCTTGCACAAAGGAACCAAAAAGTGCCTAGGTTGAAGTAATATTCCATTCAAGTCAAAGAGTGCCCAGGTAGAAGTAACGCTCCAGTCAAGCCAAAGAGCACCCAGGTAGACGAAATGATCCAGTCAAGCCAAAGATCTCCCGGGTTGGAGTAACGCTCCTCATTAATCATCATTTCAATGCTCAAATATTATTACCAGGCCTGCACCACATAAATTAATGCCTCTAAAATATACTAAACTCCCTACTCCACCTAACAAGAAGGCATATGTTCTAAGACAACATAAGTACCACTTGGCATACATTTCAAATGAATACAAGAGGTATTAATAGCCCCGCACAAGAAGAGCATGCATATCTAGCATACACAAAGGTCAAAGTGCATTGAAGAGAGTAAAATACCATCATAATAGAATGCCATTCAACTTAGAGCATTGAATGCTCACTGTCATGCTATGAAGACAAAATAAATATAGTGCTCCAAAGCTTGGAAAGTGAATACAAGATTAAAGCCAATTAGCATGCAACATTAGAAAGGTATATTTACATTGATTTTAATATTTGCTTTAATTAAAGTGAAAAAGGTGATATAAAGTGCATTATATCTAAGTTTAAGCTTATATTGCATTGGAGAAATTACAACCTTAGTGAATTAGAAAGCAAATCAAAACAAGAAGTCTATATCCTTAATTGACATTTCAAAAGTGCATTAGTTGAAATATAAATATCATAATATTTACAAATAATTAAAATAGAATATATAAGGTTTTTTACCTTGGAAAAATTAAAGCATTATTCTTTTGCAAATATTATTATTTTCTAAATTTCTAAATTAGGGATATATAAGGAGTACTACATCAAACTTTAGATCATTAGAATTTAGAAAACTAAACCATTGAGAAGTAAAGGATAAAGGAAGCAAATTCATTAATTGCTTAGAAGTTGGAATTTATTATTCATACTTGTCTCTCATACAAACTAAAGGGACAAAAGGAATCCAACTATAGAGTCTTGAAAAATAGAGAACTTCATTAAATTTAAAAGTGCATATATCAATAGGGATAAATAAGGTGAAAAAATAGTTGATAATTATATTACCATTATCTTCAAAATATTAGAGATTCAACTCAAAAAGAAATATAATAGATTCTAAGCACTTCATAAATATCATAGCATACTTTGAACACTTGGGAGATATAAGGGATTCCACAAAACCTAAGATTCGATAAGGTTTTATCAAACTTGATCACATACTCTAAACTAGGGAGTCATAAGATAGACTACTTCAAAAGTTCTATCAAAAGTATTCTCAAAATACTAAATATCTAAAAGAATTCTATTGATTAATCATATACTACAAGATTTGAAGAATTAAAAGTTAGAATTTGGTCATATACTCAAATTCAACTTAGAATTCAGATAGGGAGATACAAGGTCTACAAGTGACAATAGTCTATTAAAACTAAGGAGAAATAAATATGTCTACTATAAATAATACAGTGAATAATGATATGGACAACACCATCAGAAAGGAAAAGACAAGTGTTATAAAAATTGGAATCAAGAAGTTACTTATAAAATCTAAAGGAAATTTAGACCTTACTTCAAAACTGATTCATAGTGAAGCTTTAAAAGAAAACTTTGAAACTCTGGAATATTATCTACATGCTACAATCATTGAAGCAATTGATAATGAAATGAATGATATTCAAATTCCTTTAGACATTGGTAGCATATTATATATGGCATTACTTATATTCAAATGTTACAAAGATGAGAACGTAGAACAAAAAGGATTGATTGAATCACTTAAAGAGAAAACAACAATAGATGAATCCTTCTTAGAGAAGATATTTTAATCCTCATGCAGTATTTATACTTCAAGTTATACTAACTCAAGATCTTATCATGATGTCTTAAGTGATTGTTCAGAAGCCTCTATACTAAAGAAGAATAGTGATAAGAAGGAGAAAGGCAAAGAGAAAATACTTTTGCAAGAATCAGTTGATAATGCGACCACTCATGAAGGCATAAAAATGGACTCCAAAGACAAGGATAAAGAAGAAGAAAATGAACCAAATCAAGGAGGTATACAGTGTAAAGTAATAAAAGACTATACAAAGAACATGACCAAGCCAAAATAATATTTGATAGATGAAGACCATATTTAAGACTAATCTTCAATACCCAAATAATGTAATATAGGGGAATGTTAGAGTATATTATATTATTTTGTACACGTTAATGTACTACCTTGGGTGTAAAATTAGAGTAGGAGTTTACCTTAGAGTAAGGTTTGAGTAGTTACTTCATGCAATGTAATAAATGCACAAGTGTTAGAATGTGCAATGATGTAAATGTGCATGTAGTCCACATGTACATGAGTCATAGGTAGATGAAAGTCCAAGGGACTTATCTCCCTATATATATACCTTTGAGAGAGAGTGAGAGTGGACATAAGATACAATAGTGACTAGTAGTTAGAGTGAGTATAATGTAGTTATTTCATGTATGTATGGAGTGTTCATATCCTCCATTATATTACATTGTACTATTTTCATGAGCTTTCATTAATGGCATATTTCTGAGTTATTGTATAATATTAACTTATCAGTTTCCTGCATATTATAGTGTCATTATCATATAGTTATAATTCCTTTCTCATTTTACATATTGTGGTTGCATTTCCTTTAATATATATCATAAAAAGCTAACATTTTTGATAGATTCAATTTTACTGGGATCAACCTTAACTCCCTCTTGTGAAACAATATGCCCCTAAAAATTCGACCTACTGCATGCTAAAGGAACAATTAGATCATTTGAAAAATAATTTATGGTCCCACATTAATTGTAAATTTTGATCCAGATGTTGTAAGTGCTCATCCCAAGTGTGACTGTAGATGAGAATATCATAAAAATGAGCAAAAGACATTATTCATGAAGCTCTAAAATTTTTATGGTGCCTTAGGCAAAATGGCATAACCAAAAATTCATAATGGCCCTCATGAATTTAGAATATTATTTTAGGAATTTCTTCCTCCTTAAGCCTTATCTTATGATAACCAGAGTAAAGATCCAACTTGGAGAAAAAATTTGTGACATGTAACTCATCCAATAATTCATCGATCATAAGAATAGGAAATTTTTCCTTAATGGTGAGCTTATTGAGCTCACAAAATTCTATACATAGCCTCCATGAGCTATATTTCTTTCTAAATAGTAGTATTGGTGAGGAATGAGGACTATTACCAGGTCGAATTACCCCTATTTTCAGTAACTCTTGAACCAACTTCTCAATTTTTTACTTTAGTGCATAGGGGTATCTATAGGGTATGATGTTAGAAGATAAATCTAACTGGTACCAAATATATTTTTTGATCATGGAAATGACATGGAGGTGATCATGTCATTTCCACAAAAACTACATTATATTTAGTCAAAATGAGTTGTAAATTCCCTTTGGATTCATTTGTGGTTGAATTGCAAAAAATTGGGCTACTACTCCATGTGAGGATTTTTTAATAATTTCTCCCTTTAGCTTACACTAATAACCTATGAGTGTATGACCTCTCATTCTAAGAGAATTGCATCCATATTTGGTAAATTTCTAGACCATTGTTCCTAAAGTATGGAGCCAATTTGCCCCTAGCACAACATCACATCCTCCAAGTGGAAGAGAAAACAAATCAGTTTTGAGTTCATAGTCCCCTATATTCAACTTAAAATTTTCTTATTTACCCTTATAATATAATGTTCCTCCTTTTTCCACCATGTCTTCAAAGGAGTTGCAAGCACGTATGTAATAAGTCACTTTATTAGCTACTCAAGGATCAATGAAATTATGTGTACTATCTAAATCAATAAGAATTATAATATTTACCCTTTGAATAGTCCTACTACCTTCATAGTCTAAGGGGACAAGATTCCTACAAGTTCATGGATGGAAATATTTAGTTGTGGTTCTTCCTATGCTTGACCCTCAATCCTAAGGCTCTTCGTCCTATGGTTCTACTTATTTTTTAGGTATTGCATTCACTATGTAGTCACCCACATCCAACAAAATTATTTTTTGTTGTACATATTTATGCCCTGATGAATATTTCTCATCACAGTTATAACATAAGTCTTGTACTCTATGGGCATTCATTTCCTCCCTAGTCAATCGCTTAATTGGTGGAGATTTATTGTTAGTATTCGATGTGAACTTAGATGGAAATGTAGGTTTAGCTTGTATAAATTTAGATGACCACCTTTGGAAAAAATCTCTCTACTAGTCTAGCCAATCCTATGGCTTGCATCACAAACTATTGTTTGAACATTTTTACTTGTCTTGATATCATCTTTCAACCCACTCATAAAACAACCCTAAAAAAATCCTTCATATAAACCCTTTGTCCTATAAGATAATTTCTCAAACTGATACTAATACTCTTGAATAGTAGAGGTCTATTGCAATTTTTTTAGGCTCCTATAAATTCCTCATACTCACTAGGGCCAAAATGAGTGAGTAATTGGGACTCAAAATCTTCCTAACAAAAGGTCATGAGTCATGTTTTATACCCACTAATACCATTGTAGGGCCCCAAATTCAAAGTTAAAGGATGCCATGACAACCCATAAATATTGGGGGACATTGTGAAGTTTGAAGAATTGTTCTGTCCAACACAATCAACCATTAGGGTCCTTTTCATTAAACTTGGGGAAATGTAATTTGGGTATTTTAAATAGGGTATTAGTGTCAAAAAGAGCAATATGGGTTTCTTTGTATCTATTTCTTGAAATATCACTAGGCCCTTTAGTGTTAATCTATTGGTATAATTCTAGGGCTTCCTTTTAATGCTCATCAACCTCAAGGAATTTTTCCTCAATCCCTATTTTAACTTTAATCTAGTTAGATTTCAAGATCTGTATGCGATCTTTCATATGCTTAACTTCTTTTCCAATATGTGTCATTTGGCTCTATAAGTTACTAAGTTATTGATTTATTTGTTCCATCTCCCTTAGTGATCCTCTAGTCCCTCTAGCCATCTACTTTTGATTTGGACCACTCAAACTAACTTGCTAAAAATACAAGTGTTGTATTAGGGGTTACTATTTCTAGTAATGGTCCAAAAAAAGTGTTTGGGTGTTGTAAATCAAAACGATTAGTTTAAGAAGATGAACACAATGGACTATGTATCAAACTTATAGTTTGTTTTAGTCAAGTGTTTATTTTCTCGTAAAACTTTTCTTCACCTTCTAGTCCACAATAACTATCATATCAATTACTAATCATTTTGTTACCCCCAACTCTCTTGTTAAATTTTGTCATTGACACTACCTAGTATGATACTACTACCAATAATTATCTTGACTCTATTTTGACTATTATTGATAATTGCTTGTCTAACTATTTTTTTTTTCATCAATAAATACCCTAACAATTATCTTATCTGACTCTATTCTCAATTATTACTAGCTCTAATAGTTTCTTCTTCAACCAAGAATCTGTATAGTATGGTCAAATTCATGATAGATGTAGTCTCTACAGTATGCCCAAATTTGTGGTTAGGGTTTTGGAAATGTAACATATAATCGTAATAGGGTAACACTAGGCCAAGGTGTTCCATTTTCCATAGCCCTAAATTATACCACAATAATAAATGATAATGTTCAAACCAATATTTCAAGCCACTACTCAAGGAGGGTTCCACACATACCCTTGAGTGCACTACCTACCTTTAGGATAGTATAGGAGGATAATCTTCTCGAGTGTTATGATTAGTGCACTATGGATAGATACATAGTATAACTAAAGGTTTCTCCTAATCATAAGGGGTCTCTTGATGTACCCAAAAATACGTGGGAGCTAAAGTCCATACACGAGTGTTATATGAGGCTTGGGTATTGGATTCTTATCACCCTTCACTTCACTTTATGTTTTATATGTTAGAGTATATTACATTATTGGTACATATTTGTAAATATTTTATTAGAATTGTGTCCTATATTAGAGTGTGAGTAAATATTATGTAATGCAATAATGTGTAGGAAATGCACAAGTTTCATGTAAATGAGTGTGCAAGTGTTATGTGTGTAAATGTGCACAAGTGTCTTATATGTAAGTGTACACATGTACTCTTAGATTAGGATGTGTTAGGTGAAGAGTCATGTCCAAGTGTGCATACAAGATAGAGTCGTGTATGCAAGTGTTAAGTAGAGAAGCCAAGAGTCATGAGACTTGGTATAAGGAAAATGAAGAGTCAAGTAACCAAAGAGTCATCCTACAAAGGCTATATATTACTCTATAGTGGGAATAGCCTACATTACTTATAGAGTCTACATCCTCTAGATAGTGTACATCACCTACATTGCCTATAGAGTCTACATTGTCTACATAGTGAGTATAGAAAGCATTATCATTGTCTAAGATTTTTATAATACATTTGTAAAAGAAATATGAGTAATAAAGACTGCATAGATTTGAGCAACTAATATTGTAAGTTGTGCTACATGCTTTGTATATGTATGATTCAAGATATTTACATTCATATTGTTGCTTATTAATAAATGTTAGTTGATATTTATTAGCATTTATTCACATATTAGTTGGCTCATATTATCCCATTTACATTATTATTTTTATCTTATTGTATTGCAACTATCATATATTTGATCCTGTGATAATTATATTATGATATTTACATTAATATTAAGGCTTCAAAATCCACCATTATGGGCAATCTAGCTTAGCCAATAATGATAGCTCCTTTGTGATATTTTAAAACCCCCAACACAAGGTTTCTTGAAGAACACAAGCTTATACTGAGAGGGGGGGTGAACAGTATAAGACCAACTTTCACTTTTCTTTCCCAAACAATATTATCCAATATTATCAATGGCAATATCAATAGTAGTAATCAAAGCAATGCACAAATCATCACACACAATAGAGACACCAATTTAACGTGGTTCACCCAATGTGGGCTACTCCACGGAGAAAATATTTCTACTAAAATTTTCTCAACAAATCTCTTGGGAATCAATTCCCTATTACAATGTTTATGGACCTCTGTCCAAAGGAGACACCAATCCCCTATACTCTGATTTGTGGATCTCTCTCCACAGGAGAACTCTTTCCCCTTTTCTTTGGTTCGTGGAACTTGATCCAGGAGACCTCTATCTCCTCAACTGGTTCATGGATCTCTCTCCACAGAAGAACTCTATCTTCCCAGCTGGTTCATGGATCACACTCCACAGGAGAACTCTTTTCCCTCTACTCTAGTTCATGGAACTCTATCCATAGGAGAACTCTTTCTCCTTGCTCTGGTTCGATGATCTTCTAGAAGACTTCTACCCCCACTACTTTGGCTTGTGGATCTCTCTCCATAAAATACCTTTATCTTCACTACCCTAGCTAATGGATCTCTATCCACTAGATACTATTATCCTCTACTCTATCACCTCCAAAGCTTACTCTCAGCTCTATCTCAAGTCTACACCAAACTCTATCCCAAGTCTAGTACAAATATGCTCTATCTCTACTCACAAATCTACACATACTACTCTCAAATCTGTCCTCAAGCCTTAACACAAAGCTTGATCAAATCACCAATCAAATCTACTTAGATCTACCCCAAGACTTAACACAAAGCTTGAAAAAATCAATCAATCAACTTTACTTAGATCTACCCCAAGCCTTAACACAAAGCTTGAACAAATCAATCAATCAACTCTGCTTAGATCTACCCCAAGCCTTAACACAAAGCTTGAACAAATCAATCAATCAAATCTTCTTAGATCTACCCCAAGCCTTAACACAAAGCTTGAACAAATCAATCCTACTCTCAAGTCTTCACAAAGACTTGCTCAAATCTACCTTCAAGTCCTCTCAAGAACTTGCTCAATCTGCTCTCAAGTCTTCACCAAGACTTGCTCAAATCTACCTTCAAGTCCTCTCAAGAACTTGCTCAATATACTCTCAAGTCTTCACCAAGACTTGCTCAAATCTACCTTCAAGTCCTCTCAAGAACTTGCTCAATCTTCTCTCAAGTCTTCACAAAGACTTGCTCAAATATTCTCTAGCATATGCTCAAACTTGCTCTAACACATGCTCAAAATAACTCATAAAATATGCTCAATCAATCTCAAATCTTCCTCACAATGCTATCAAATGCTTTGTCTAATCTTCAAAGTAATTCCTTTAACTTGAAGTAGTTTAGACATATTCTATTCAAAATTCATTTAACCTCTGGAACATATAGAGAATGATGTACTCTATCAAAAACTCAATATGTTCTACTCAATCATTAAGTCTGTCACTTTCACAAATCTGATTTCTAATGTTTGCACATTCACTTTCAATATCACTCAAAACCAATGCTCAAGAATTTCACTCAATCATTCAACCAATGAAACACAACTTGCTCACAAACCCTAAACAAGTGTTTTCATACTTCTTCAAACAATGAGCACAATGTGGGTGTCAAACCCTAACTCAAATAATTCTCAATATCTATCTCAAATGTTCTCTAAACATTCAACCATGAAGCATATAGAACTCACTCAAATATTTCCAACAATGCTTATCAAACAATCCTTTTCACTCCACCTTATGTTTCACAACATTCAATCAAACACTTCAAACAAAGGATGATGTGCCCATACCTTTTTGCTTTGATGGAGATATATCTTCAAAACCTGTCTTATAACTAACCACCTTTCTATGTGCCACTTTTCAAGGTTAGTTATCAAAATGCTTTCTCAATGAACTCTCTTCTCAAAAGATATTTTATCATACAGAATAATGAAATATCAAATCACTTTTACACCTTATTTCTCCTAACTTTGCAAACCCAATTCCATCAACAAAGTTGACCAATTACATAAGCAAAATAAATCACATACACCTTATATCTCCTAACTTTGTATTAATGCATTTCCAAAATAAAATCTCCACTTTTAATTTTTGTCTTAATGCATTAACAAAGCAATCAACCTTAATTTCTAACTAAAAAATAAATCACCTTATACCTCCTTTTAATGCAAAAATAAAATTATTTTAAACCACCTTATAACTCCCTAGCACATACCTTAGCCACCATAGAACCTTAGGGCAAAATTAATTTTTAACCAAAAATTAATCTCCTTGCCCCTATTGCCTACCACCTACCACCAGGATTCGAACCCGTGATGCCTGCTAGCCCTGCACCTTAGCCTTGGCAAGGCTACCATGTGGGCTAGCCAAGCCACATGGTTATAAAGTACATGATCTCCCTCTTAACATCTACCATCGACGATAAAATAAAAACCACGCATTGCTTCCAAAAACCTTCCTCCACGTGAATCGAACGTAGGACCTTTCCCTTACCATGCACTATGCAAGCTCTACTTTCCAGCTTGGCTACCATGGTGGATGAGTGGGGACTCTTCCCCTCTTCCCTTTGACCACCGACTTCCACATGCAAAGCACCATGTGCTTGTCTTCTCCCTTCTACGTCGCATGAGCTATTCGATTATTCGGAGGCTCTTCGAATTTCAACACAAAACTTAGGCTAAACTTTAGCCTTATATATATATATATATATATATTCCCCTCCTTTATTTTAGATGTCAGCCCTCTTTTTGTAATTCAAATTTTGGTATTTTGAATTATTATATTTAATTATAATAATTTAAATCCTAAAGGATTTAAATATTATAATTTAAATATTTAAAACATTTTGGGATTTTTCTTTTTAGGGATAACCTTGCCATCATTTATGAATATTTTAACCTTTGCCAAATTACCACCAAGGTAATTTATTGCCACCATTAATAAATATTTTAACCTTCACCAAGGTAATTTATAAATCCTTTTTCAAATATTATGGAGAGGTATTCCTTTCTTCTTGTTGCCTTATACCTCATGTGCCATCAAGAGAAATATTCTCACAAATATTTCCATCAATTTAGGACCTCTAACCTCTTAACATTAATCAACCTTTTTGACATTAATTCCATAAAATTGGGACATCAAACCTCTTGACATCAATGACAACAAAACATGCTCAAATTTCCAACAATCTCCCCCTTTGTCATTGATGGCAACCCTTTTTTCTTTAAGCATTCCTTTTACCTTTTTCCAATTTTGCTCCCCCTAAGAAACTGCTCCCCTGATTGAATGCTCTCCCCCTAACTCAAATCTCTCCCCCTTTGACATCAATGGCAAAGGGACTCCTTTGGGGCTAAATATAAGACTCTTAGCTTAGCCCCCTCCCCACCTCCTCTCCTTGAGGTGATTAATTTTGGGGTGGGAGTAAAATTACTCCCAGCATACAATGCTCTTTTCCTTTGTCAACCTTCTTTCTCAACATACCCTTTTGATCCCTTTGAGTATCCTTGTTCTTGCTTGTCTCTAGAAGCTCTGGAAACTCTATTCTACACCACTTGGCCTTATGCCCAACATTATTGCACTTATAACACTTAATTTTGTGGTTCCTTGAAGGTGCAAGTGTCTTGAAGTTCCTCCTGGTGAAGCCATACCTATTTCTATCATGAACCCTACAATGAATTGCTTTATGACCAAATCGATTACAAGAGTAGCAATACCCTTGAAAGAAATGTCCATATTTGAAGTTCCTCTTAGTAATACCATACTCCTTTCCATGAGTCCTGCAATGCATAGCCTTGTGACCAAACCTATTACATGAGAAACAATGTCCTTTGAAGAAATCTTTCCTTGGACCCATTGGTCTCTTAGTCCTTTCTTCCCTATGATGTTCCATGTTCCTTGTTTGTGCATTGTTTCCTTTCTTGGTGAAACTTATATTCACATAAGTCTCACTTTCTCCTTCACTCTCTTCTTCTGAAGCTTCTTCCTCTTTAGATCTTGAGCTTGACCTTCTTCTTGTTTCTCTTGTCTTTCTTCAAAACCAAGTCATATTTTGTTAGATGAAGGTCTTTGTGCATTGATAATCTTATCCATAATCTTTGAACTTTTCCAAAACCTGTGTAGCTTGTCCTTAGACTCTTCCATTTCCTTCCTTAGAGAAACTACCTCTTGTTCTAATCTCTCACATTCTAAGACTTTTGCTTCTAAATTTTATTTAAATCTCCTTGTCTTAGCTATTGAGTTTGTCAGATCTTGTATAAGCTTTCCTTTCTCTTCATCACATTCTTGAAATTGAGCCTTGAATCTTGAATTCTGCTTTCTGACCTTTTTCAATTCTTTTAGAGCAGAAATAAGTTCAGCTTCTAAATCTACTACTCCTTCCTCTTCATTTTTTGATTCTTTCTCTACTTCTTTGTCTTCAAGAGCATCTTCATACTTTTCAGATTTATCTTCACTAGGAACACTTCCTTCTTCCTCTATTGCCAAGAAGAGAATTTCTTCTTCTTCACTATCTGAGGATCTTTCATCACTATCACTTGAAACCTTGCATGTCTTGTCCGCATAAAAACTCTTCTTATGCCTCTGAAAAACTTATTTTCATGCTTATTTTGTCCATACCTATTTTTCTTTTCATACCTAGATTTTCTTGCTTCCTTTCTCTTATGATCTTGTTTCTCTTCACTACTACTACTTCCAAATTCTGGATAGTTAGATGCATAGTGACCATATTTACCACAATTGAAACACTTAACTATTTTTGTACCTTTGTGCTTTCTTGAGTCCTTCTTGTTCCTTCTACCATAGTTTACTTCTTCATCACTAGATGACTCATCACTTGAATCTGGCTTCTTATATTTTGTCTTATTTGCTACTTTGAAGGCTACCTCTTTCTTGGGAATAGGATCCTTTACTATTCTCATCTCATAAGTTGTGAGAGTTCCATGTAACTCATCCATAGTCAAAGTTTCAATATCTCTTATTTCTTCTATGGCTGAAACCTTTCCATTATACCTCATAGGGAGTGACCTTAAAACCTTTTGAGCAACATTGGATTCTTCTATTTTAAAACCAAGTCCTCGCATGGTGTTAACAACCTCATCCACATGAAGTAAGTATGCAACAATGTCTTCCTCTTATTTCATCTTCAAGTCTTCAAATGTCTTTTTGTGATTTTGCAATTTTACCATTTTGACCTTTTTGTCTCCCTCATATGTTTGCTTCAGTTTATCCTAAATTTCCTTTGTTGATTCATAATGCATAACTTTTACAAACTCTACTTCATGTAAACCACTTAATATTGCATTCATAGCCTTGGCATCATTCACATATAAGAGCTTACCATCTTTATCTATGGGAGGAGTAGTTGTAGGTGTGAACCCATCCTCAACTACTTGCCATGTCTCATATCCTTGTGCCATCAAGTAAGTCTTCATTCTTATGCTCCAGAAAGTATAATTGTTCCCATCGAACAATGGTGCCTTATTTGCTGAAGATCCACTCTGAGATGCCATATGTGTTCCTGTATACTTTTCCTTCAAGCTGTTAAACTCTTCTGAAGGAACCCGCTCTGATACCAATTGAAGAACACAAGCTTATACTGAGAGGAGGGTGAACAGTATAAGATCAACTTTCACTTTTCTTTCCCAAACAATATTATCCAATATTATCAATGGCAATATCAATAGTAGTAATCAAAGCAATGCACAAATCATCACACACAATAGAGACACCAATTTAACATGGTTCACCCAATGTGGGCTACTCCATGGAGAAAATATTTCTACTAAAATTTTCTCAACAAATCTCTTGGGAATCAATTCCCTATTACAATGTTTATGGACCTCTATCCAAAGGAGACACCAATCCCCTATACTCTGATTTGTGGATCTCTCTCCATAGGAGAACTCTTTCCCCTTTTCTCTAGTTCGTGGAACTTGATCCAGGAGACCTCTATCTCCTCAACTAGTTCGTGGATCTCTCTCCATAGAAGAACTCTATCTTCCCAACTGGTTCATGGATCACACTCCATAGGAGAACTCTTTCCCCTCTACTCTAGTTCATGGAACTCTATCCATAGGAGAACTCTTTCTCCTTGCTCTAGTTTGATGATCTTCTAGAAGACTTATACCCCCACTACTCTAGCTTGTGGATCTCTCTCCATAGAAGACCTCTATCTTCACTACCCTAGCTAATGGATCTCTATCCACTAGAGACTACTATCCTCTACTCTATCACCTCCAAATCTTACTCTCAACTCTATCTCAAGTCTGCACCAAACTCTATCCCAAGTCTAGTACAAATTATGCTCTATCTCTACTCACAAATTTGTACTAACTTCTATCTCAAATATATCCTCAAGCCTTAACACAAAGCTTGATCAAATCACCAATCAACTCTACTTAGATCTACCCCAAGCCTTAACACAAATCTTGAACAAATCAATCAATCAACTCTACTTAGATCTACCCCAAGCCTTAACACAAAGCTTGAACAAATCAAATCAATCAAATCTACTTAGATCTCCCAAGCCTTAACACAAAGCTTGAACAAATCAATCAATCTATCCCAAGCCTTAACACAAAGCTTGAACAAATCAATCTTTTCTCAAGTCTTCACAAGACTTGCTCAAATATACCTTCAAGTCCTCTCAAGAACTTGCTCAATCTGCTCTCAAGTCTTCACCAAGACTTGCTCAAATCTACCTTCAAGTCCTCTCAAGAACTTGCTCAATCTGCTCTCAAGTCTTCACCAAGACTTGCTCAAATATACCTTCAAGTCCTCTCAAGAACTTGCTCAATATACTCTCAAGTCTTCACAAAGACTTGCTCAAATATACTCTAGCATATGCTCAAACCTGCTCTAACACATGCTCAAAATAACTCACAAAATATGCTCAATCAATCTCAAATCTTCCTCACAATGCTATCAAATGCTTTGTCTAATCTTCAAAGTAATTCCTTTAACTTGAAGTAGTTTAGACATATTCTATTCAGAATTCGTTTAACCTCTGGAACATATAGAGAATGATGTACTCTATCAAAAACTCAATATGTTCTACTCAATCATTAAGTCTGTCACTTTCACAAATCTGATTTCTAATGTTTGCACATTCACTTTCAATATCACTCAAAACCAATGCTCAAGAATTTCACTCAATCATTCAACCAATGAAACACAACTTGCTCACAAACCCTAAACAAGTGTTTTCATACTTCTTCAAACAATGAGCACAATGTGGGTGTCAAACCCTAACTCAAATAATTCTCAATATCTATCTCAAATGTTCTCTAAACATTCAACAATGAAGCATATAGAACTCACTCAAATATTTCCAACAATGCTTATCAAACAATCCTTTTCACTCCACCTTATATTTCACAATATTCAATCCAACAAACACTTCAAACAAAGGATGATGTGCCCATACCTTTTTGCTTTGATGGAGATATGTCTTCAAAACCTATCTTATAACTAACCACCTTTCTATGTGCCACTTTTCAAGGTTAGTTATCAAAATGCTTTCTCAATGAACTCTCTTCTCAAAAGATATTTTATCATACAGAATAATGAAATATCAAATCACTTTTACACCTTATTTCTCCTAACTTTGCAAACCCAATTCCATCAACAAAGTTGACCAATTACATAAGAAAAATAAATCACATACACCTTATATCTCCTAACTTTGTATTAATGCATTTCCAAAATAAAATCTCCACTTTTAATTTTTGTCTTAATGCATTAACAAAGCAATCAACCTTAATTTCTAACTCAAAAAGAAATCACCTTATACCTCATTTTAATGCAAAAATAAAATTATTTTAAACCACCTTATAACTCCCTAGCACATACCTTAGCCACCATAGAACCTTAGGGCAAAATTAATTTTTAACCAAAAATTAATCCCCTTGTTGCCTGTCATCGGGATTCGAACCCGTGGTGCTTGCTGGCCTCATGCCTTAGCCTTGGTAAGGCTACCACATGGGCTAGCCAAGCCACATGGTTATAAAGTACATGATCTCCCTCTTAACATCTACCATCGATGATAAAATGAAACATACGCTACTTCCAAAAACCTTCCTCCACGTGAATCGAACATAGGACCTTTCCCTTGCCACGCATTATGCAAGCTCCACTTGCCAGCTTGGCTACCATGATGGATGAGTGGGGACTCTTCCCCTCTTCCCTTTGACCACTGACTTCCATGCGTAAAGCACCACGTTCTTGTCTTCTCCCTTCTGCATCGCACGAGCTATTCGATTATTCGGAGGCTCTTCGAATTTCAACACACACAACTTAGGCTAAACTTTAGCCTTATATATATATTCCCCTCCTTTATTTTAGACGTCGGCCCTCTTTTTGTAATTCAAATTTTGGTATTTCGAATTATTATAATTAATTATAATAATTTAAATCCTAAAGGATTTAAATATTATAATTTAAATATTTAAAACCTTTTGGGATTTTTCTTTTTAGGGATAACCTTGCCATCATTTATGAATATTTTAACCTTTGCCAAATTACCACCAAGGTAATTTATTGCCACCATTAATAAATATTTTAACCTTCACCAAGGTAATTTATAAATCCTTTTTCAAATATTATGGAGAGGTATTCCTTTCTTCTTGTTGCCTTATACCTCATGTGCCATCAAGAGAAATATTCTCACAAATATTTCCATCAATTTAGGACCTCTAACCTCTTAACATTAATCAACCTTTTTGACATTAATTCCATAAAATTGGGACATCAAACCTCTTGACATCAATGACAACAAAACATGCTCAAATTTCCAACATTTCTAACCTATTAAACTAAAATAAATAAAAAATTAATGGCTCGAATTTTTTCTTTATAGGAAAATAAACAGGAAAATAAAAACAAAGAAAAATCATATCTAACAAGTCAAAATGGCAAGACATGAATTATTTGCATTGCAGAAGGCCACAACCCTGGAAAGCATTTAATACAACTTGTTATGAACCTTACAATAAAATAAAATCACTTTCACACAATATTACAATAATAATAGAAAATGAGCTTGAAATTAGCAATACTATAAGATGAAATAGAAATACAATAAATTTTATTGCAGAAAGTAAGAACACATTACAAATTTGTAGGCCTCTTCAAGGGTGCAACCTCCTTAGAAGTAAAGCTTCCATACAAAAAAATATAATATGCCTTCATCTATACCCCTTTTCTTTTTCAAAGACTCTTTATAACCCTAACTATAATGCTCAAGGGTTGACTTCACATGCAAGTGGCCACCCAAGCTAGAATATTCTACCAAAAAAGTAGATACCTTCTTTATAGTAGTTACATTAAATGGCTCAACTTGTCTATGTGTCTCAAATGCCATATACACATTACAAAACATTATATAATATCATTAATATTGGGTCCCCATTTTAGGAAGGGTTAATTGCATAGTAAGTAGGATTGGTCATATGATATGATGCTTGAAGTTGATCTTTCTAAATATGAATCTAAAATTTTGGTACTAATGTGACATTTGATGCTTGTCACATAGTTATTTATACTTATAACTAGTTTATTAAAGGATACCATGGATTTAGCATTGGATATATTAAATACCCTCAACAAATTTACTTACTTTTTAAAGTGTGTTTTAGTCATAAGAGGTTTCCCCTATCACGAATAAGTAGAAACCAAGGTTGATTGGCCTTGTTGGTAGCAAATGCAAGATACGCCTAAAATGTATTATGGTCTACAGAGTTTGCAAAGAACCTTGTTGTAGCTATGTTGAATGTAAAGTAGCTTATCATACCATGTTATTGGATATTTGGTATTCTACATCCTATGAATATGCACAATCATATGGTTCACCACCTCCATATCTCTATCAGTGTGAGGATAAAAGGAAGTTGAATGTGTAAGCTTGGAATGCATCTTGGATTAAAGACTATATTAAAAAATGATATGGAAACTAGTACTTATGTTAGAATCAATATTTTATAAAAATTTAAACTAAAATCAAACATACTTAAAGAAGAGTTTCTAGTCTTTCCTTGAGATATTGTTTTGACATAGTACTATTATATCATTTTTGGATATACATAATCATTACTAAGATAGCTTATTAAAATTCATAATAGGAAATTAATTAACATTAATTTCTAAAAGGCTCTTTCGGTGTGAAAAGTAGAGTTTATTATTCCTACTTATTGGAAGGTCTGACAATTGCATAATTGGTACATTATTTGATATATGTATGGATGTCATTGTGAATATGAGGAAGTAGAAATGTTTTTGTAGAATGACTAAAGTCTTGGTGATGGAAAAATACCTTATTACTTAATTGTATTGTGTTTCATAATTTTTCTAATGTTCCTTGTGAGAATGCAAATATATCCGAAGATAATATGTCCCAACATTGATCTATGTATGAAAGTTTTCCTTCCCAAGATGTAATCCTTTAATTAGCAACATGCTTGAACAATGGCATAAAGTTATTTGCAATATGTAGGATAGCCCTATATTACATAATCAAAGGTGTCATTATGATAATTAATTAGGTTCACATGCTAATAAATGGTGGAATTGAGTACATACTTTGAGGTATTAGTCCCTAACTAGAAGGTTATTACAAGTTTGACAATATAAGAAGAGTTGAGCAAAGCTAGTACTTCACTTCCTTGAACACTCTATTTTATGTTTATATATGATTTCATGTTACTTTAGAACCTCTAATGGTCACATTATGCAAAGCCTAAGTAATGGTGGAGAATGACAAAATATACCAATAATAGCACTTGACAAGGACCAAGAAGTTATGGAACTCCATTAGTATATTAAAAAAGTCATTCTTAGATGACTTGGATCTTCTCTAGACCAACATGACCTCCATAGTAATAGATAATGAAACCCAAAATATATAAAGATATATTTGGAAAATATGAACACTATTTTAGGTTTACACTAAGCTTATGGTTGCATAACATACTTAGAACTTAGTTTGTAAGCTTTCATTGCCCTTACCATATTCTATTTAACATAAAATATAATATATATAGTAATATATAGTAATACTACACGAAGCTTATGGTTGCATAACATACTTAGAACTTAGTTTGTAAGCTTTAATTGCCCTTACCATATTCTATTTAACATAAAATATATATATATATATATATATATATATATATATATATATATATATATTACTACAATCAACATAAACATTGTTAGTGTTTTTATGAGGCTAAAGCACATGACCAATTATTTGAATATACATTATTTGTATTTGAAGGTTGCATTCAATCAATTGGTATTTGATGATAACATATTTGTAGTGATATTGGTGAATTTTTTAGCACCCTTGAGTTTATTGAGAAGGTTTTCAATCCATGAAATATGATAATGATTCTTTTTTGTGGTATTATTTAGTGCTTTACTCTCGATGCAGAGTCATCATGGGTTTTTGTTATTACATGTTGACATAATTGTTTTCAATAAAATAAAGCACTAGATCAAATGTAACAATTTTTTATTAGCATATGGATTTTGCATGATGGTGTAACATTGGAAAATTATTAAGAGGGATTCTTAAAATTATGTCATTATAATTGACAATTTTGAGTGGAACCTTTGAAGGTAATATAAAAACATACTTGTATGTTGAGACCAGTTGGTCTATTTGACGCTATTGTCCTTGTTGGGTGCCTACAACAAATTGGTAGTGGAAATAAAATTTATTATAGATTAAACTATAAACTTTCTTGTTTCATTGATAAAATTTCAATGTTATTTGATGTTAATTATAGATTAAACTATAAAATTTTTTGTTTCATTTGTTGAGCAAGGTGCAGTAACAGTATTGTCATTGTTGTCAACACAGAAAGTTAGATCAGTTGATGCAGTGAACACAGTCATGATGCAGTGAACAGGAAGTTCAGAAGCTGTTCAAAATATGCAACAGTATTGGCATTGTTGTTAACACAGTCAGATAGATCATTTGATACAATGGACAGGAAGGTCAGATGCTCAGAAGTTATTCAGATGCAGTGGACAGGAAATTTAGAAGCAATTCAAAGTATGTACAGTGTTTTTCCAAGAAGATTGAAGTGATCCCCATGCAAAATTTCACAAAAAAAGACAAGGAAAGTGTCGCGATATCGCGACATATTCAGAAAACAAGAAAACTGTCATGATTTTGCAACATATTGGAGGAGAGAGAAAGTGCAAAGAAAAATATCATGATTTCGCGACATACTGGAGGAGAGAGAAACAGTAGAGAAAACTGTCACGATTTCGTGACATGTTCGAAGCAGAGGCGCAAGTAGGGAAAACTATCACGATTTTGCGACATGTTGGCAGAAAAAAAGGCAAGTGGAAAAACTATCGCAATTTTGCAACATGTTGGAAGAAAAAGAGAAAGCAGGAAGAAGTGTCATGATTTCGCGACAAGTTTGAAGAAAGAGAGTAAGTTGGAAAAGTGTCGCGATTTTGCGACATGTCGCATTTTCGCGACTTGAAGAGAGCAGGAAGGCAGAGAAGGAAAAGTGTCACGATTTCGCGACATATTGCAAGGAAGGTTGTACGGACAAAAAAGTGTCACGATTTCATGACATGTTGCAGGAGAGAGAGTCCGAAAGAAAAAGTGTCATGATTTCGTGACATAATGCAGAAGAGAGAGTCCGTAGTGTGAACTGTCGTGATTTCGTGACAAGTTCGAAGAGAGAGAAAGTAACATGAAAAGTGTCACGATTTCGCGACATGCTACAGAGTTCTAAGTGAGAACTATCACGATTTCACGACATGCTGCAGAACTCAAAATGAGAACTGTCGTGATTTTGCGACATGCTACAGATGAAATTGTTCCAAGTAAGAATTGTCGCGATTTCGTGACATGCAGCAAAGGAAAGGTTTCAAAGTGAGAACTGTCGCGATTTCATGACATGCTGCAGACGAAAGTGTTCGAAATAAGAAATGTCATGATTTCACGATAGGTTGTGGAGAAAGCGTACGGATGCAGAAAGTGTCACGATTTTGCGATAGGCAAAAAGAAAGCAGACGAAAGCAAAAGTGTCATGATTTCATGATAGAAACAGAAAGCAGGTCTTCAACAGGAGAAGTGTCATGATTTCACGATAAAATCTAAGATGTGAAGTTCGGACGCAGAAGTGTCGCAATTTCGTGACAGAAGTGAAGACAAAGTCTGCAGAGGCAAAAGTGTCACGATTTCATGACAAAAGCATAAATGAAGTCTCTGAAGGATGAAGTGTCACGATTTCATGACAGAAGCAAAACGAAAGAGCATGGAAGTAGAAGCGTCGCGATTTCGCAACAAATTCAAGGAGGAAGAGCTCAAAGGCGAAAGCATCGTGATTTCGTGACATGTTCCGTTTTTGCAGGCCAAAGACAGAAATAGCATAAGGCAACGAAAGAGTCATGATTTCACGACATGTTCCATTTTTACAGACCAAAGACAGAGAAGGATCAAGGCAGTGAAAGTGTCACGATTTTGTAACATGTTTCATTTTCTTGGGCAAGAGACAGTGAAGAGGTCAAGCTAGCAAATGTGTCACGATTTCGTGACATGTTAGGTTTTTGTTGGGGCTTATGGAGAAGAGTGTACAAAAGAGAAAGATGTTGCAATTTCGTGACATGTTCTATTTTCGTTGGTTGAAGCCAAGAAGAGAAGAGAGAAGGCAAAAGTGTCACGATTTCATGACATGTTCTATTTTTGCAGGTGCAAGCCAAGAAAAGGACAAGAAGGCAAAAAGTGTCACAATATCGTGACACTAAAGGACAAGAAGGCAGAAAGTGTCACGATATCGTGACATGTTGTGTTTTCATGGCAACAGCAAAAGAAGAGTTACAGAGGCAGTTGAAGCCGACAAAGACCGATGTTTGTCGACGAAGATTAGGTTTTGTAGCTGACCAAGTTTAGGGTTTGCATTTGCATAATCAACCAACTACAATTAGGGTTTTCATCTTGAAATCTCTATTATATAAGGAGGGTTGTTTGGAGCTTTAAGGAATCGAACTGAGTGAGTATTGAAGAATGCGAGATGCAGTCGTAAGAGCGCAGATAAGCGCAGAAGTGACAAGATGATGTTGAAGTGCACAGAGTGAGCGAAGAGTCATGGAAAATTGTTTTAAGTGCTACTATGATTGCACAGAGAGTGCAGAGGTTGAAGTTTGACCAAGTGCAGTTGTGTGAGCATAGAGAAAGCAGAGTATGCAAAAAGTGCAAATGGCAAAGTCGATCGCTAAGTTTAGCTGTAGCAGTGCAGCAGATTGTGCAAAGTAATTACATAGAGATAGCAGAGTGCACAGAGAGCACAAATGTGAAGTAGACCAGTCAGGGTCTTGCAAAAAATGAAGGTATCTTACAAACAAACTCATAGATTCAATTTGAAGTCCAAGTTGGTGCTTGGCATAAGGGGTTGGTGTTCCTTCCAGTTGGTGCTGGCAAATCAGGGGTTGGTGCTCCTTCTAGTAGGTGCTGGTAAATCATGGGTTGGTGCTCCTTTCTTTTTATGCAGATAAATAAGGGGTTGTTGCTCCTTCCAGTGGGTGCTGGTAAATGATTGTAAAGTTGGTGCTTTGTAAGAGGCTGGATTTGGATGGTAGTCCAAGCAGTCATTCTTTTTGAGGAGTAGCCATATTGGTGAACCTCGTTAAAATCCTGTGTTGTGTGATGCTCTCTTGTTATGCTTGTTGTTTTTGGTTTTAAGTTTTCATTATTCAGCATTAAGTATTGTAGATTTAAAGTTTTTAAATACTACACTGATTCACCCCCCCTCTCAGTGCCATACTAAGTACAACAATTGGTATCAGAGCCAAGTTCCTAGTTTAGGCTTAATCAGTCAGGGTTGATCTTGGATTAGTACACAAATGGCAAAGAAAGGCAAAAGTGGAACCATGAGACACAAGAAGAAAAGATCACACAGGGTCATAAAAGAAAATAAAGATGAATTTAATGTTGCTGTAGATTCAAGAGATGAATCAAACAATGGAGAAAATGCCAAAATACAACTCGGTCATGATGCAGGATCACAAGGTACAGAATGTTTTTTTTGTGATGAACGTCAGTACCATGGGTTTAGTAGCAGTGAAGATGAAGATGATCCATTCAAAATTGGTAAAGAAACAGATTCAGAACAGGAATGTGATGAAGGAGAAAGTGATGCAAAAGCAAATTGGGAACATAAACTAATTTTAGCTTTGGGTAAAAAGCTTGAGGATGCAGAAGATATAATCACCAGTTTGAAAGTACAGATAGAAGAATACAAGAAAATCTCTAAATATCTCAAAATACAATTAACCAGGAAAATAGAGTATTACAGTAAGCTAGAAAAAGAAATCGGCGGTTTAAGAATGCAGATAGAGGAAATGAGTAATAAAGTCGATATATGCAGCAAACATGAAGAGGAATCCAAAAAAGTTTTTAGCAATCTGAAGCTACAAATAGAAGAATCCAAAAGGATTGAAGAAACTCTCAGGTCTCAGATCAATGAGAAAGAGACTATTTACTGCAAATAAGAAGAGATTGTTTCATTGAAGAAACTTCCAGAAGAGGCCAATACAAATCTCAAATTTGAGAAGAGCACAGAATTGCTAGATACAATGATTGAAGAACACAAGCTTATACTGAGAGGGGGGTGAATAGTATAAGACCGCTTTTTACTTTTTCCTTTATACTTCAAAACAGTAAAGCAATATACCCAAAGCAATATCAAAGCAATGCACAAAACCATCCACAAAGTGACACAACAATTTATGTCCACAAAACTTTTCTCTAAAAGTTATCTCAAATTTATTTGGGAAACCTTCCCAATTACAATGTTTATGAGCCTCGACTCAAAGGAGAAACCTTCCCCCAATCTGAATTTATGAGCCTCTGCTCAAAGGAGATACTTTCCCCTACCTCTGCTCTGGCTGGTGATCCTCTAGAAGACCTCTGCCTCCGCTGCCCTTAGCAAATGGAACTCTATCCACAGAAGACACCTGTCTTCCTTGCTCTGGCTGGAGACCTCTGTCCTCAACTCTATCACCTCAAAGCTGGTCCTCGAATTTACACTAAACATAGTCCTTCGATTTAGCACAAATGTCCTCGTCCTCTATCTTTGATCAGCACCAAACACAGTCCTTCGGTCTTGGCACAAATCTGTCCTCAGGTTCTTCTCATAGAACCAATGCACCTCTATCCTTAAGTTCTCTGATAGAACTATCAACCTCAGCTTCACAAGTCCTCTGCTAAGACTTGTCCAAATCTGCTCACAAGTCCCCACAGGAACCTGTCCAAAACCTGCTCACAAGTCCTCAATGGAACCTATCCAAAACCTGCTCACAAGTCCCCAATGGAACCTGTCCAAAACCTGCTCACAAGTTTATCAAGAACACTTTCTTGGCATGAACCCACAAAGAGAATGGTTAGAGACCCAATGTGATTCATCCACCTCATAGAAGCATAAAGAGAATTGTTAGACACTCAATATGATTCATCAACCTCATAGAAGCATAAAGAGAATTGTTAGAGACTCAATATGTTCTATACTTAACTCCCAATCTCAATCTCAAAAGAATAAGATAGATGTAGTATTCTTTTCTCAAGAACATGAAATACAACCCAACAATTGCCAACCATGCAATATCTCATATAACAATGATACTCATGTTCTTTCCAACAACCAATATATTTTCTCAACCAATTAGGGCTTCAACAACAATGCTTAAAGACAAGATTTAACCAACATCATTCAACTCAACATTAACCTTGAATCATTCAACCAATCATCACAAGAAAAGGAAACAAGTAGAAATCCTTTTCCCTCCAAAGATATTTGAACAAAACAGCCACCAACACAATATCACCAAATGCATAGAATAACTTGTTCAAATCAACTCAATGGAGTAAGCCCAATATCATGTATCAAGTAAAGCATTAACTTGATCAACACAACCACTATGGAAGCACTCATCCATCAATATCAAAATAGCCAACTAAGGGTTTCACCAACTCAAAGCAAGTAGCAAGACTCACAATCATAAACCCTAGTGCACAATGCTTCCACTACCTCAAACCAAAATTATGCATTCACCAAAACTCTCATCAATGATAACAATGCATAAGTAGTCTTCAACAAACCAAAAACTAGGACTTACACTCAACCAAAGGAAACCTTGTTGAAAACCTTTTCACTCCAATCTTATTTCAAGAATAACATACACCAATCATACTCATAACAAGAATGTGCCCATACCTTATTGAAGTGAAGGAACCCCTTTGGAAATCTGCCACCATCACAACTTTCTTTTGCCAATCTTCACAAGGGTTATTAGATTACAAAATAATCAACATTATTCCACCTTTCAATAATCATCACCAAACCCTTTAATTGCACAACTCCCTTTATCTCTCCTAAAACCACTTGTACCATAAAATAAAATAAATCATAACATTGCATAACCTTATAACTCCCAAAACCACTTATACTATAAAATAAAATAAATCACAACAATGCATAACCTTATAACTCTTTCTTCCTTTTCTAAAAATTAATTTTTCATACTTCTATAACAAAACAAATACCTTACACCCTTATCACTCCAAACCTTAACTCTTTTTCTAAATACTCAAAAAGAAAGATCCCAAACAATTTAATATTACAACAATATATATATATATATATATATATATATATATATATATAAAAAATATATATATATATATATATATATATATATATTTTTTTTTTTTTTTTTTTTACCTCCAATATCTAACTTCCCTTCTTTATATTACAGCCAAAAACCCTTATAACTCGTAGGCTTACCTAACAACGCGTATTACTTCCCATCCTTCCATAATCATCCAAAATAGAATAAAATTTAAGAATAATTTAAAGCACACCTTAGCCACAATTTGCGCGTGCTTCTTACGCAAATTGAACTAGAGTCCTCCGCACCCATGTAAGACAAAAATGGCGCACTTCAACTTTTGTCTTTCGTTGCCCTTGGAATGCGCATGAATTCTTCTTCCTTTTTATTCACGTGCTTGGGTGGATGCGAAAATATTGTCTCATTTTTTTATTATCCCTTGCCTTATTTTATATGCACTATGATGCAATGATTAACACGTCGGCACTTTTAATTAATTTTAAAATATTAATTTAAATTTTAATTAAATAAAATTTAAACTAAATATTTAAAATTAAATATCTTCATCACCGGGGCACCTTTTTCAACGAAACGAAGAGCCAACTTGGGTTTTAAGAAAAACCCATTTCAAATCTGTTGTCCATGGTTTTAAATAAAACCTTTTATTTTGACTACCTTGGTTTTCACAAAAACCCTTCCGCTTCTTGACATCAATGACAACATCAACACTTGAGCAAAGGCAATGTACCCAATGTACCCAAAATTGCCAACAATGATAAGCCAACAGAGAAGCTCCACGGATAAGCATGGTCTTGGATATGAAGCTGAACAACCTTCATTTTCCAACTCAGCAGAGAAGAAGAAGTTCACTGCTAAAGAATCAAAACAAGAAAAGTTTGAAGCTGAATCTTCAAAAGAAAGGAAATATCAAAGGAGATCTACAGCAAAGCACCCACAACAAAAGAGGTTCTATCACTCTCACTCTATTCATACTAATATTTTTAATGGCTATTGTTTCAGATGCAACCAGTATGGTCACAATGCAACTTACTGTGGATTGAATAATAAATCAAAGAGTTATGCTGGTAGAAATACTTCTACGTATCTGAGTGAACACTATGTACAGTGTTTTCAATACAATGGTCATGGGAACATAGCAAGGTTTTGTCCAAGTACGTTTGTTTCTATTCTAAGGCAAAACAACAGATTTCATCAGACGCAAAGAATGCAATATAGACAGGGAATAAATCATGTGCATAAAAGAAAGGAAAATAATCATTCATCATGGATGCACAAGAGACAACCATACAAGAGAAATGTTCGAGTTCACAAAAAGGTGCAAGACAGGGATACAGTTGAAAAATCCAAGCCCGAGGTCAAGAAAGTCTGGAGAAAGAAAGAAGAGAGGAAATCGTGTCTCCTTGAACTGAAGGAGACTGCTCCTCTACTGCACTAAGCAACTCCAGGTAACACATCCTCAGGGGGAGCAATCTAAAAAAGGTTTTATTTTATTACTCCTATATGTTTGTTGGGTTAACCTGAGGATGAAAGGCAAGCAGTAAGAGGGAGTTGCACTAGAGTTGTCTATAGTTGTCGAAGTGTGTTCTCAGTTCATGCAGTTGTTTGTGGAAGTGCCATGAAGGGTGGTGATTAATTTGAAAGTTCTCATCACTGGTAGTATTGCTATTTGTCATTGTTGTACCATTTGATCATTGATTCATGTTTAGCTCATCAAGATAAGCAACTTTGCTTTATGAATCATACCTATCCGAGGTCCAGAAGTATGAGTTTGAGTAAGGTGTACTATAGTTGGCAGTGAAGTGGTTAACAAAATATTGTTTTCTGATTCGAACAGTTGATAGTAAGGTGTGACCCGTGGTGACTACAGAAAACATAGACCAAGCTAAAAATGTAAAAAGGGGATTTGGTTGATGGGAAGCTTGAAGAAGAGGTCTATATTGAGCAGCCGGATGGTTCCCAGCTTTGTGATAATCCCCACTTGGTCGGTAAGTTGAAGATATATGGCTTGAAATAGACACCCGAGCATAGTATGCATGGTAGCACGATTTTTGGCTAATCCCAAGGAGACTCATGTGACAGGAGTAAATAGGATTGATTGTGGTTTCTTTTTCGATGGTAATTGGTTTAATGCTTCAAGGTTTTCTGTTTGAGAGTTGTTATTAAACTTCATTTTATAAGCATTGTTGTTGAAGCCATTAGTTGTATGAAAAAATTGAGTGAGGGTTTGATAAGAACATGAGTATCATTGTTATGTGAAGAATATTTTGTAAGCATTGTTGTTGAAGCCCATTGGTTGTGCAAAAAAACTTGAACTTAAGTTAAAAAAAAAAAAATTAGTTGGTTGATACATGCTTCGACTGGGGTTTGTGAAAAAGAGTTGTTCATTGAGGTGATTGGTTGAGTATAGTTGTTTGAGCCTAGTCAAGTGATCGGATGCATGTAGTTGTTCAAGTTCCATAGAATAAACTTTCCTTGATTTGAGTTGAGATTGAGATTTGAGAATAGAAGATATTAAGTCTCTAACAATTCTCTTTATGCTTCTATTAAGTGGATTTGGTTTAAGACTGTCATTCATTGTTGAGTTCATTATGAGTACTACTTGAGCATGATTGATTGAGCCTTTGAAGAAGGCATTTGGGAATTATTTGAGGACAATGTTGGGACATTTTTGAGGACAATGCTGAGACAGATTGCTAGAGAAGTTTTGGACAAGTTTTTAGAGAGCTTGGTAAAGCAGATTTAGACAAGTTCTATGTGAGCTTGTTAAGTAGGTTTTGTGTGAGCCTATTGAGTAGGTTCTTAGTGAGCCTATTGACTGAGCATTGGAGGTGACAGAGTACAGAGTACAGAGTTTCAATGGATAGAAAAACTGGCATCCAACACAACTGAAGATAGATCTGAGTGAGGATTCTTCAAGTGAAGAAGAGGTCCACCAGTCAGTGCAACAGAGAGACAAAGTCTTCTATAATATTACAAGGGTACTATGGAGTATGGGTTATGGTATCCTAAAGATGCAGATTGGGCAGGATGTGTAGATGACAGGAAGTTTACCAGTGGAGGTGCATTTTATCTTGAAGGCAGATTGGTCGAGTGGTTAAATTTCCCAAGAATTGGCTAGCCATAGGGATCACATTTTCAGGGGGAGCATTTAATATTTTTATCTTCTTGCTCATGATCATGATTTTTGCTAAGTGTAAACAATTTTGCTTGAAAATTTTGTGCATGGACTCAGGGGGAGTCTACAGTAGCCCTTTGGTATTATTATCAAAGGGGGAGAAGAGTTACAGGTAATTGCATGTGTGTTGACAACAATTCCAAAGGGGGATATTGTTGAGCAAGGTGCAGTAACAGTATTGTCATTGTTGTCAACACAGACAATTAGATCAGTTGATGCAGTGAACACAGTCATGATGCAATGAACAGGAAGTTCAGAAGCTAGTCAGTTGATGCAGTGAACAGGAAGTTCAGAAGCTGTTTAGAATATGCAACAGTATTGGCATTATTGTCAACACAGTCAGATAGATCAGTTGATACAATGGACAGGAAGTTCAGATGCTCAAAAGTTATTCAGATGCAGTGGATAGGAAATTCAAAAGCAATTCAAAGTATGTACAGTGTTTTTCCAAGAAGATTGAAGTGATCCCCATGCAAAATTTCACAAAAAAAGACAAGTAAGGAAAGTGTCGCGATATCGCGACATATTTAGAAAACAGGAAAACTGTCACGATTTCACGACATATTGGAGGAGAGAGAAAGTGCAAAGAAAAATGTCACAATTTCACGACATACTGGAGGAGAGAGAAATAGCAGAGAAAACTATCACGATTTCGTGACATGTTTGAAGAAGAGGCGCAAGCAGGGAAAACTGTCACGATTTCGCGACATGTTGGCAGAAAAAAAGGCAAGTGGAAAAATTGTCGTGATTTCGTGACATTTTGGAAGAAAAAGAGAAATCAGGAAGATTTCGTAACAAATTCGAAGAAAGAGAGTAAGTTGGAAAAGTGTCACGATTTCGCGACATGTCGCATTTTCACGACTTGAAGAGAGCAGGAAGGCAGAGAAGGAAAAGTGTCACGATTTCGTGACATATTGCAAGGAAGGTTGTACGGATGAAAAAGTTTCACGATTTCATGACATGTTGCAGGAGAGAGAGTCCAAAAGAAAAAGTGTCACGATTTCATGACATAATGCAGAAGAGAGAGTTCGTAGTGTGAACTGTCACGATTTCATGACAAGTTCGAAGAGAGAGAAAGTAACACGAAAAGTGTCGCAATTTCGTGACATGCTGCAGAGTTCAAAGTGAGAAATATCATGATTTCATGACATGCTATAGAACTTGAAATGAGAACTGTCGTGATTTCATGACATGCTACAGATGAAATTATTCCAAGTAAGAACTGTCACGATTTTGTGACATGCAACAAAGGAAAGGTTTCAAAATGAGAACTATCATGATTTTGTGACATTCTGCAAACGAAAGTGTTCAAAATAAGAAATGTCACAATTTCACGATAGGTTGTGGAGAAAGTGTACGGATGCAGAAAGTGTCACGATTTTGTGACAGGCAGAAAAGAAAGTAGATGGAAGCAAAAGTGTCACGATTTCACGACAGAAATAGAAAGCAGGTCTTCAACAGGAGAAGTGTCATGATTTCACGAAAAAAGCTAAGATGTGAAGTTCGAAAGCAGAAGTGTCATGATTTCACAACAGAAGTGAAGATGAAGTCTACAGAGGAAAAAGTGTCACGATTTCATGACAAAAGCAAAAAGGAAGTCTCTGAAGGATGAAGTGTCACGATTTCATGACAGAAGCAAAACAAAAGAGCATGGAAGCAGAAGCATCTCGATTTCATGACAAATTCAAGGAGGAAGAGCTCAAATGCAAAAGCGTCGTGATTTCGCAACATGTTTCATTTTCGCGGGCCAAAGATAGAAAAAGCACAAGGCAGCAAAAGAGTCACGATTTCGTGACATGTTCCATTTTTGCAGACCAAATATAGAGAAGGCTCAAGGCAGCGAAAGTGTCGTGATTTCGTGACATGTTCCATTTTCGTGGGCAAGAGATAGAGAAGAGGTCAAGCTAGCGAATGTGTCGTGATTTCGTGACATGTCAGGTTTTCGTTGGGGCTTGCGGAGAAGAGTGTACGAAAGAGAAAGATGTCACGATTTCGTGACATGTTCTGTTTTTGCTGGTTGAAACCAAGAAGAGTAGCGAGAAGGCAAAAGTGTCACGATTTCGTGACATGTTCTATTTTCGCAGGTGCAAGCCGAGAAAATGACAAGAAGGCGAAAAGTGTCGTGATATCACGACATGTTGTGTTTTCGCGGCAACAACAAAAGAAGAGTTACAAAGGCAGTTGAATCCGACGAAGACCGACGTTTGTCGATGAAGATTAGGTTTTACAACTGACCAAGTTTAGGGTTTGTATTTGCATAATCAACCGACTACAATTAGGGTTTTCATCTTGAAATCTCTATTATATGAGGAGGGTTTTTTGGAGCTTTAAGGAATCGAACTGAGTGAGTATCGAAGAATGTGATATGTAGCCATAAGAGCGCAGATAAGCACAGAAGCGACGAGATGATGTCGAAGTGCATAGAGTGAGCAAAGAGTCATGGAAAATTATTCTAAGTGCTACTATGATTACGTAGAGAGTGCAGAGGTTGAAGTTTGACCAAGTGTGGCTGTGTGTGCGTAGAGAAAGTAGAGTATGCAGAAAGCACAAAGGGCAAAGTCGATCACTAAGTTTTGTTGTAGCAGTGCAGCAGATTGTATGAAGTAATTACGCAGAGAGAGCAGAGTACATAGAGAGCACAAAGTTGAAGTAGACCAGTTAGGGTCTTGCAAAAAATGAAGGTATCTTACAAACAAACTCATAGATTCAATTTGAAGTCTAAGTTGGCGCTTGGCATAAGGGGTTGGTGTTCCTTCCAGTTGGTGCTGGCAAATCAGGGGTTGGTGCTCCTTCTAGTAGGTGTTGGTAAATCAGGGGTTGGTGCTCCTTTCTGTTGATGCAGATAAATAAGGGGTTGTTGCTCCTTCCAGTGGGTGTTGGTAAATGATTGTAAAGTTGGTGCTTTGCAAGAGGCTGGATTTGGATGGTAGTCCAAGCAGCTGTTCTTTTTGAGGAGTAGCCATATTGGTGAACCTCGTTAAAATCTTGTGTTGTGTGATGCTCTCTTGTTATGCTTGTTGTTTCTGGTTTTAAGTTTTCATTATTCAGCATTAAGTATTGCAGATTTAAGTTTTTGAAATGCTACACTGATTCACCCCCCCTCTCAGTGCCATACTAAGTACAACATCATTGATAAAATTTAAATGTTATTTGATGCTAATCAAGGAGACTTCAATGGTGTGTAATTCCACCTCCTAAATCATATAACATTTGTTGTTCAGTGTGATGATTATGCTTTAATATATAGACTTGTAGACTCCATGGCATTCCCAAATGTAGGTTTTCCTAAGAATGACATCAGTCATGTTGAGTTAACAAGGTCATTGAGCACCTCATCCTTCAAAGGTTGATATAAAAGGAGAAGTAATATGATATTATGATATAAATAACTTTTTCTTGATAAATTCATTCCATATAATATAGTTGAAAATGTGTTATTTTAGCTAGATTTATTCTTTTGAAATATAAAAATTAGGTTCTTCCACCATTATCCATGATGAAATAGAAAGACTCTCCTCAAACTCATGTTTTGTATTGGAAAATAAACTTTTTCATTTGTGAGGTCAAGCATTTATGTTGTTGTAATAATGACATAAGGATCTACACCAAAACATTTCTTCACTTTATCCCATGTTATGGAGGAACATGATTGTGTACTCAAAGAATACAAGTGTTTGTATTTAAACCAAGAATGAATAATAATCATGGTGTTCATCCTAGTTGTCGAATCAAATTTTATGGTAAGTACACAACTAACCAGATTTTCAATTTTTAACTATATTCTCATAGCTATCCCTTACTCTATAATTTTAAATCATACTTAAGACCATTATTATCCTTTTTGGGTTGTGAATTTTATTTAAATTCTGGTCTCCGTTGTTCATGAACTTTACCTCAATATTCATCACATATCAACATGCTTTTCCCAATGTGTTAACTTTGAGGAGAACCATTTCTATTGATATGAATGTGTGCATATTTCCATGGTACTGAAGTATCTTGTATAGTTTTACAAATAACTTATGGAAGGATTTGTGTATTCTTTGAAAAATTGATGTCTTCCTTATAGTTGTTTCCATTTCAAATGTTATTCATCATAGTTACCTACCAAGTAGTATTCATATTTGGTGGTACTAATAAATTATGCCCATATAATCTCATTGTTGAGTATGTTTACATCAATGTTATCATTTCTATTTTGAGCAACATATGCTTTCAACACTGTGAATAGGTATAGTATCTCTTATTAGAAAAAAGGTTTCCTCCTTGTTGAAATCATTTCACTTTAGAAGTACTATGGCAATTGATCTAACCAACTCTCTAATGGTATTAGTATATATATTACTTTGAAAATAAGAATGTCAAAGGTTACCTAAACCTTAAAGCATGTAGAGATTTTGAGAGTCCTTTATATTGGATGAATTTTTTGAGATGTAACATGGATCCATTCATTAGAGAACCTATGTAAACTAGTAAAATATTTTCATTATTTGTTTGGCCAATGCTTAATCTAGAGTTACCTCAAATGATATTTTATCTCAAAGTCACTTTTCATCTAGGTCACATGTTATGGCAAGGAAGTTACATATATAGGTCACCTAGTATGAGGTTGCTCTCTTGATATACTAGACTAATATAGGCTTTCAGACAACAAACTCCTACATAGATAACAATCATCTAAATTTATTTAGATGATACTTTAAATAGAAGAACAAGAATAGAGAGATATATTGTAGAAAATAATATACATTAATGATAAAATATTATACAATGATCTTCATGAAGATATGTCCAAGTATTCTTTGTTGGAGAGATATGCTTGATGTTATCATCTAAATATGCATCTCTATTGGCTAGTTGTTATTAAGAAACATGTATAGAAATTATATATGAATAAGAGGTTTGAAAATATGCTAAAAGATGAAGGACTTCATATTCATCTTCTAGCATAAGAAGAAACACACCAATTACAAAATTATCAACAATTCATGCTTTGGGTGACATATATGGTTGCACCATGTCCTTTTAGTACGTAGGGGTTGGCATCAGCCTTGGTTTCATATACTCAAGTTTTAGAAGAAATTGTGCTACATTGAAAATGTTTATGACAAGTCTAATAGTTGGATAAGGCTCTAGAAATTAGTATCGGGTGATTCCAAGATCATATTCAAACATTATTTAGATAATTTCTTACTATTTTGAATGTCCTCGAAGATCCATTTTATGTTTGTATAAGAATCACTACTATTATCAATGTTTCTATGACATATATTTTCATCAATTTTAAATTACAAAACTTAAAGACACCATTAATTCCCACAAATGTGTTAGACATTTATTGCTTGAAGTAAACACACAAGAAAATGTGATCTTTGATTATTAATTTGGATTGTAGATCAAAATTTAAAGTTTTTATTGTCCATCAAATACCTTTAAACATGTCATATAAGGTACAAAGTAAAAGTAGCCTATGAAAGTACTCGTCTAACTAGAAAGAACTATTAGATTGTTATTTTATACTCAAAGGATGGATGGTGAAATATTTATCAATATTATACAGTAAAGGGACCTATATTTGAATCTGTGACCACTAATTATGATAGGAGGTATATATTAAACCCTACTTAAACATTTTTTAGTGTTTCTTTGAACAAAAATATTAACAAGTTAAACAAATAGATACACTACTTGTACATGTTAATTTATGTTATAAGAATAAAAATAATTATTACTCATGTTATATATTTAAAAAAATTGATAAGGGTAGTGATGATTTTTCAAATCGTGAAAAACAAAATTGCAAAGTGCGAAGGATTAGGGTTTTTTTCCTGAAAAAACATCTCATCTTTTAGGAGCCATATCTTCACAAAGAGTTATCTGATTCAACTGATTCTTGGACCAACTTGTGCATAATTTGAATAGTTTTAAAATGAGTGGTCATATGCAAAACTTCGAGAAATATTGAGGGAGATACGACCCTATGAAGTCAACCATTCGGAACAAGGGTAGTGATGATTTTTCAAATTATGAAAAACAAAATTGCAAAGTGCAAAGGATTAGGGTTTTTCTTGAAAAATGTCTCATATTTTAGGAGCCATATCTTCGTGAAGAGTTATCCGATTCAACTGATTCTTGGACCAATTTGTGCAGAATTTGAAAATATTTAAAGTGAGTGGTCATATACAAAAATGTGATCAATATTGAGGGAGATACAACCCTGTGAAGTTAACCATTTGAAACAAGGATAGTGACAATTTTTCAAGTCGTGAAAAACAAAATTGCAACTATTTGCCAACTAGGGTTTGAATGACGGGAAGAGCAATGAAGGGCTAGAACTTTAGCAAGCCAATACATTCTATCTAGAAAAATAATTTTTCAACTAAGTTATTTTTTCCTTTTCTTTATCTTAGAAATTGTGCATGAACATTTTATAAAGTTTTTATCAAATATTATATTTGTTATAGAACTTTTAGATAAATTTTCTTAGATTTTGAGTTTTAATTTCCTTTCCATGGATTTATTTATAGTTAAATCCTTATAATCATCCCTAGTGGTAGAGGTTAGTGAGCGCACATCAAAGAGATCCTCATTGCTCCAAGATAGGGTAGTTTTTGGTAATTTGAATGGGTATTGTCCAAGGGCTTCAGCCTTGAGAAAATGGATTGATAAGAGTTGGAAGTCTCCAGGAGTGATTCTATTATTTATTTCCAAAGGTTTCTTCCTAGCCATTTTTTTTCTAGGGAATAAAGAGAAAGAATCCTTAAAGGGGTTCCTTATTTTATGGTAAGAGCAGGGCTCTTCCTTACCTCTTGGTATGAAGGCTTTTCACCTAAAAATATAAATATATCCCTAGTACGAGTATGTATTAGGATGTTTGGATTACCCATTGAATTTTGGGAAATAGATGCCTTCAAGGCAATAGACAACACTAGGATAATTCCTTGAGATTTCAGATACAACAAAAGATGGATTTTTGGCTATTTATGCTCAAATATTGGTCATAATTTATATAAGTAAAGCTTTAATAGAATCAATCATTCTTAAGTATGGGGATAAGATGTGGATCCAAACTATAGATTATGAAAATATATCTTTTATATGTATAATATGTCATGAGGTGGGGCATATTGAGAGATCATGCCCTAAGAAGAGCCTAGTAGAATCATTTGTAGAAAATCATAAGATAAATTTACAAATGGTTATGGATAAATATGGTTTTCAACTTCCAAAAAATAGATCTAGAAAAATAAAATAAATTGAACAATGGAAATCAATAAGAAATGATACTGGAAGAAATTCCAATTCTTTTGAGGCTTTAGCCTATAAAGAAAAATTACATCAAAACTTAGAGGACACAGGCTAACAATTTCAACATATTAGCAAGGAACCGTCTATTCAATATGATCCTAATTTAAGGAAGAATATTCTTGATGAACCCAAGAAATATGTTTCATTATATTTTGAAGAATCTCTTTAAGTACCATGCACCATTCAAGAGGAAATAGTTGGTAAATAAAATGTAATTTTAGAAGGTAATACCTCTACCATTAATAAGGAAATACTAGAAAATGAGCAGGATAAGTCAAAATATTCTAAAATAGAGCCAAGAGAGAATAAATATGTTGAAAAACAAAATGGTGAAAGGATATTGAGGAATAGAATAATAATACTTACTCTTGATATAGGTAAGGCAAAAAGAGGAAAACCCTCAAATTATCAAGCAAGATCCAAGGAAGCAAGAGATAAAATAGAGAAAGGAACACAAACTATGTTCGTTGAACTTCTCTTTACTAAACAACAAAATAATATTGGTAATACACAAGAGGGGCCAAAAGTCCCTAATGAGACATGATTATCATCTCATGGAATATAAGGGGTGCTAATTCCCCCTCAAAGCATAGGTGTATTAGGGATCTATGTTTAAGTAATAAACTTGATATTATTTGTATCCAAGAAACTAAAAATGATAAAAAAATAAGTTTCAAAAACTATGAAAGTATTTTGGGTAATATGTGAATGGGATGCTATGGATTGAAAAACACAAGCTTATACTGAGAGGGGGGGTGAACAGTAGAAGACCACTTTTTACTTTTTTTTCCCAAACAATATTATTCAAAATAATCAATGGCAATATCAATAGCAATAACAAAATTAATGCACAAATCATCACACACAATAGAGACACAAATTTAACATGGTTAACCCAATGTGGGCTACTCCACGAAGAAAATATTTTAGTAAAATTTTTTGAATCAATCTCTTGGGAATCCTTTCCCTATTACAATGTGTATGTACCTCTATCCAAAGGAGACACCAATCCCATAATCAAGTTTGTGGATATCTATCCATAGGAGAACTTCTTTCTCCTTAGCTCTGATTGGTGATCTTCTAGAAGAACTGTTGCCCCCATTGCTTTGGCTAATGGATCTCTATCCACTGAAGACTCCTATCCTCACTGCCCTGGCTAATGGATCTCTAACCACTGGAGACTATCAACCTCTATACTCAATTACCTTCAAAGCTCTATCTCAAATATGTACTAAACACAATCCTTCGATTTAGCATAAATTTGCTCAATCTCTGTCTCTGATTTGGCATAAACCTATCCTCAAATATGCACCAAACTTTGTCCTCTAATTTGCACTAAACACAATACTTTGGTCTAGTACAAATCTGTCCTCAATCTCTATTCTCTAATTTGCACTAAACACAGTCCTTCGGTCTAGCACAAATTTATCTTCAACCTCTATCCTTAAGCCTTAACACAAATCTTAACTTAATCTCAAATCAACTCTACTAGATATGCCCTAAATATTAACCTAAGGTTTGAACAAATAAATCAATCAACTCTACTCATAAGTCTACTCAAAGACTTATCTCAAATATGCCTTGTAAGCTTCCACAAAATCTCACACTAATCTATCCACAAGTCCTATCTAGAACTTTTCTAGTCTGCTCTCAAGTCTTCACTAAGACTTACCTCAAATTTGCTCAAGTACTCAATAAAACTTGTCTCAATATGCTCAATAAGTCCTCACTAGAACTTATCCAATATCTACTCTCAATCTATATTGTAAGCTTCCACAAAATCTCACATAAATCTATCCACAAGTCTTCTCAAATACTTGCCTCAAATCTGCTCAACAAATCCACACTAGAACTTGTCCAATCTCATAGAAACATAAAGAGAATTGTTAGAGACTCAATATGCTTCTCACTTATCACAATGCTCAATTATTTTTAATCACTCTTTCAAAAACATACAAAGAATTGTTAGAGACTCAATATGCTTCACATTCACCTCAATACTCAATTACTTTCAATCACTCTTTTATCACAAAAACATATAGATAATTGTTAGAGACTCAATATGTTTCACACTCATCAACACTCAACCTATTTCTCAAATCAATTCAGAATATAGAAAAATGTGTTTCATAGAACTTGAATTATCACCTTACACATTCACTTGACTAGGCACAACCAACTCTACTCAACCAAACACTCAATGAAATAATCCTTACTCAAAAACCCTAGTTCAAGCATATGAACACTCAAATATTTCCAATAGTGCTTATCAACCAATCCCACATAACAATGATACTCATGATATTTGCAAACCCTAGTTCAAGTTCTTCACTCAATTACTCACTTCAACAACAATGCTTATAAAAAAATCTTCACATAACAATGATACTCATGTTCTTTGCAAACCCTAGTTCAAGTTATTCACTCAATTACTCACTTCAACAACAATGCTTATAAAACAAGGTGCATAGCATTCACTTCTCAATTGCTCAACAACTCAATAAGGAAACCTAATCAAGTCCTTTTCACTCCAAAGATGTTTTCCAGAAAACTAACCAATCAACTCAACCAAGGAAGAATGTACCCATACCTTTTATTTGATGTAGAAGTAGACCACACAAATCTACCACAATCATAAACACTTCTTTGCCAAGTACAAAGAGTTAGATGACAAGAATTATCACTCTAACACTTTTCACAATTTACCTTAATCACAAATATAAATTAAATCTCAAATACACCTTATTTCTCCATCTCAATAATAACATTCAACATCATAAATTTCATCAAAATCCCCTATAAAAATATAACTCAACTTCTACTTATAACTCCCTACTCAATATTTCATTTAATTTAAATAACTCTCTTTATAACTTAATGCAATAGATCAATTTCCATTTTCCTAAGGTAAAAACAATAATGACCCTAGCCAAAATAACCTTTCACCACTTAGGTGAAAATCAGAAATTACTTACACCTTATACCTCCAACAACCTTAGAATGTGCAATAATAAAAATCAAAATAAAACCTTTATTACCCTCTCCAAAATCGGTGGGATTCGAACTTGCACCAAATGCTTCAGCAACACCTTGGCCACGGCTTCCACACCGTGTGATTCATGCGCTCACCTTACTACTCTAAAGCACAATGTGCGCTTTATCCTCTTCACTCTCCCCTAGAGCCTTTGGCTCTTCTTCCAACACGGTGCCTGCTCCACACGCACTTCGAAGGTGCCTTTCATTCGATTTCGCATGAGCTCTTTCTCATCGAATATCGCAAATATTTTTTGAATGCCAAACATAAGGTTTGGCTTAAGGTATAAATACCTTTGCCCTTGATTTCATGCATGTCGACGGAGATGAATTCATTGGAGGTCGATGCTAATTTTGTGGCTTCAAATATTTAATTTATAATTTATTTAAATTCATTAGAATTTAAATATTATAAATTAATATTTAAATCTTTTGGTTTTATTAAGGATTAAAGCCTCCTTAGGTTTTAATAAAAACCTTTTACTTTGCCCATTATGGTTTTTAATAAAACCTTTTATTTTTCCCACTATGGTTTTTAATAAAAACCTTTTATTTTGTCCAACCATGGTTTTAATAAAAACCTTTTATTTTGTCTAACCATGGTTTTAATAAAAACCTTTTATTTATGCTTTACATAATATTAAAAATAAATATTATGAAGCTATTTTTCCATCAACCTTTTGCATTGCTCCTTTTAACCTTTTGACATCAACGGTAGCTCATTCCTTGACATCAATGACAACTTCATTCCTTGATATCAATGACAACTTCATGGACTCAAAATATCCAACATGTATTCTAAAGGAGTAGCAGGGGAATTCTAACTTGTTGGAATCCTTATAGAATATCTTGTGTAACTATTGGTCATGAATCTGCCTAAGTATAAAATATATGTGCGCCCTAGACCCGACCAACATTGAAAAGTTGAAGGAAAGAGATGTCCTTCAGACCAATCTCCAGAGAGGGCTGATTCTCGTACTAATATAACAATTGGTGTAAATATTAGGGTAATAGAAAGAGATGGAAAATGATATAAAGGAATGGGAAATATGGCTATGAGCCAAAAACGTAAGGTGGAGATAAACTAGCAGCTAAAATACAAATCAAGTTTTAATTAGCATGTAACAAAAAGAAAAGCATAGGAACCATTCACATCTTGCAGAGATAACTTCCAATAAACATTTTAGCATTCAGTTCTTTATCAAAAATTAAATTCAAAATGCATAATTTAAACTTATCTAACAAAGATCATGAACATAACAAAAATGATAGGCAAAAAGTAATTGCATACACCACTGATCCAGGAACCAAAGCCAAATATCTTTCAATTGATGTAGAGAACTCAAAGTGTTTTTTGGCAGAGTGTCTATCCTCCTTTTTTTACATCAAAATGCTTCATATTTATAGAGGGTTGCACCTCTGTAATTAAATGCATATTAAAACAAAATTTCAGCTATTCAAATATCAAACAGTAGCAATTCCTCCTTGGCAATCGTAACGAACCAATTAGAAAATGCATTAGGAAATATCTAGTGATTTCATCACATGGCATATCAAAATTTTGGCAGAGATCATCGGTCTGATTTCAATATTCATGATGGTACTTTAAAAATGAACATTATTGCACCAGAATCAAGGGCACAATACTTAAACTTAGAAATTTTTCAGTAGTGATCCCGGACATATCAATTGTGTTGCCATAGAAATTAAATTCACCAGCTTTGATCCTTTCCCAAAGAAGATATCCACTTAAAATATTGGGGCAATGGCATTTTCCTCCAAAATGAACTTTCACTCAAAGTTATGCCCGAAATGGGACTTTATCATGATTTCACCCAAGTTGTGCTTGAAATGGGCTTTCACCTGGACTTGCACTTGCAATGTGTTGTTGGCAATGTTCACCCAGGATGCGCTTATAAATGGAGTTTCGCTTAAAACTGGGGTGAAAAGAGAGTTTCATCCCAAACTAGGGTGAAAATGGAGTTTCACTCCAAATCTGGGCGAAAATAGAGTTTTGCTCCAAATCTGGGCGAAAATAGAGTTTCGCTCCAAATCTGGGCGAAAATAGAGTTTCACTCCAAATCTGGGCAAAATGGGATTTTCGCTCCACACTTGCCTCTGTGCTACGACATCGCCTGGGAGGAGCTTGCGCTACAAAAAGTGGAGCCTGTCTTGGAAACTAGATTTCGCTGAGAAATAAAGCGAAAAGTAATTTCGCTAAAAATGGGAGCGAAACTGCCAGTAAAGTGATTTCACCAATGAAATGGCCAGGAAGTGTTTTCTCGAGTGAAATGCCCGAGAAGTGTTTTTGCCAACGAAATACCTAGGAAGTATTTTTGCCAACAAATGCCTAGGAAAGGATTTTTGCTACACCTGGGGGGGAAAAGGCATTTCACTGTGCATGGGATTGAAAAGGCATTTCTCTCGGATTGTTCCCAAAATTGCACCCATCAAACACTTAGAAAAAATTCAACAAACAATAATTTCAACAAAAATTTTAATGGGGCGAAAACACTCAAAATAAATTTCACTGCAAAATTGTTTACATGTGGGCAAAATTTTACAAAATTTTAATGTGGCAAAAATACCAACATTTTTGGCAGCTTGTGGGGTATTCATCTCACCTGAATGCAATCTATCCTAGACCTTCATTCTTTGGGTTTAAAGTCTCCACCACCAACTGCATCTGATTACCTACTTGTTGCTTGCACTAGATTCTTCTTGCTTTCTAAGATGCAAAATTGTAGCTCTATACACCGTAACTACTTCGGCCTAGGCATCCATATTAATCACCTCATGAGAATTGAGTGTATCCACAATATACCAAAAGGTCTCAACCTGCTCTAATTCGATATAGTTGGCCCTTTGGTTGAGCTCCAGTAATATAAACTCGATGCGAATTAATTTCCTCATTAATGGTAGCACGTGTTCTTCAGTGATGGGCTCCTCCAAGTCATCAATCTCTGAAGCATCATCTACAAAAATAGCCTAGACCACATCCAACTCTTTCTTTGTCATAATATTTCTTTGATCATCAATGAAACTAGGGAAACCATTATATGCTATCAAATCAAAGTAAACCAATGAAATACACCTCTCATGCTCAAATGTCTCTAGCAGCTTGCGAGCTTTTTTAACCAATTCCAACTTGGAGAAATAACTGCATAGTGTGATTTTGGCACTTGTCCAAGCATGGGCTATTTTTCTTAGTGGATAGAATTGGATATCCATTTGAGCCATTGCCTCAATCTTCATTGTCATTTCCAATTTTGACTCTAGGTTTTCCTCTGTATACTCCACTACATGTCTATCATACAAAACGACCATTTGTACTTCCTAAAGGAACATGAGAACTAATGTTGCCTTCGTTGCCATCATTTTACAGTTGATCAGTAGCTGACTGTGAGCCTCCTTAGTTATTTTCTTTGTAAGGGTTGTTGATTGTTTCACCTTTGTTACCAACTAATTCTGTAGATTTTGGAGTTGGTCCTGCAAGGCCTAGATCTACTATTGCACTTCCTAATACGTTGTTTGTTGCTATGTGGTTTCTTGTTTATATTCCTCAATTTTGCCCTCCAATATCTTCACTCTCTACTGCCACTACTAAGATTCAGACTGTGCAGCATCCAGTTGGGATTTATGTGCTACCAAAGCCTCTAACTCCTCTATCTTTACCTTAGCCTAGAATAAGTGGTCCTTGTAATGCTTACCATGCAGGTAGATCGAACTCATATCCACCTGTATATTACCCATTTTCTTAGCTGCATCTATCTTTGTGAGGTCCTCGATGAAGACTTGGTACAAATAATCACTGGGCACCATCTCTCCTTGAGGTTTTTGGACCTGAGGAACCATCTTCACAGTGTGCACCTCCATAACCTCTGGGTCAAAAGTCACTTTCTTCATTGGTTTCGCCAGGGCTTGTGCATCCTTTCACTTGTGATTCTTCACCCACCATGATGAACTTTATCGTGCTATATTGATATTTTCTTCTATGAGGCACTCTGACAACAACTCCATCTCGAAAGCCAGTGGCTCCTACACTGTAAACATTGGGGAAAATAGAAAAGGGTTTGCTGAGGGTTTGACACAATAGCAAAGGTAGATGTGGAAGGTGCTATAGTTATTCTTACTCTGAGAGGGGCTTGTGTACTTACAATGATAATAGGATTGGAAGGGATGGAAGGGAAAATGGGTTTAGGGTGTATGTGAATGAACTGAAAGATAGAGAAATGGGGGGAATGGATGAAACTGGGGAAGTGCTGGTGACTTGCGACTATGATGTAGAAAGGGGAACTAAAGATATGGGTACAACAACTAGAGGTGAAGTGGATATGGGGACTGTGAACAGGAAGACAATGGTCACCAAGTATTGGGTAAAATATTGGTTAGCTTTTCTATGGTTCAATTAATTACCTCCATTTAATTGTCAACCCGGGGTAGCTCGTAGTCTTGTGAGAAACCATGCAAAATATATGCTTGTAATTTCTCCTTCGGATATGAGTCCCTTGGATTATGGTTTGGGGGTATTTGGTATTCGTTGAATTTTATATTTAAACCAATAATATCATGCTAAGTCTAAGAAAACAAGACTGAAAAATATTTAAAATCTAAATGACTACCTTGTTGGAAATCATAGAAAACTGGGAAATAACAAGTAAACAAATTAATCTATTAACATAAATGCATAAAATAGGGGAAATAGAGAAAAAATCTATTGTAAATAGGCCCACGCTTCTAGCAGGTTCTTCCCATGGTAAAATGATCATCGGACGCTTTTAGAAGATGTTTTACAAAAAATATGCAAATATTTTTTAAATAGTTGCATCAAAATAAAATTAAAAAAAAGTCCAGGGGGGCTTCTTTAGGGGTGGCCTGCATATTTATAAGGTATGCAGCCAGCCCTGTTACAATTTTCAAGACAAATCATAAAATTATTTGCTATTACAATTATTTGCTCGATTAGAGGAATTGGAAAAAAAATCGTGATATTTCAGCATATTCTGTTGTCAAAATACGCTGATATTTTATTTTCCTGACTTACATAAATGATTTACATATTGAAAGCATGAGATTTCAAAAAATAAAGAAAACAGTGTTCAGATGTAATAAAGATAAAACCAGATTTATACGTGAAATGACATGGATACAATCAAATTAAAATAACAGGAGCACAGCCCCTTTTATTAATAAGATTCTAGCCCGGTTACAATAAATCTCTTTAATGCAATATTCTCAGTTACACCGGATAAACGGTGATCTCTTTCCGCATGCCCACATGTAAAATAGACGGGCTGTAGTGTTGCCGCCGCTTGATGTTTGATTATGGTGAGTTCCTGCTTGCTGCTGTTCTTGCTGTAAAAGAAACAGTAAACGGTTAATAGCACGTGCGGTAAGAAGTCGGAACGCTTGACTTTGTGAAACAATGAATTATGTATGCAAACATTTGATTAAATGCATATTAAATAACTCTACGTAACCTGCCACTTTTATAAAGAACAGAGCACATGTATTCGCCAATATAAGACGTAAACTGTTATTTAACGAATTCGAAGATGGCATACATTATAAAAACATGAACTGTTGCTTTAATACGTTTGAAAACAGCATATACAAAACATAAATGGCTTTAATCCATTCGAAACAGCATAAATTGAATTAGTACTACGAACATAAGTGGGATGCCCAAGCGGGCCGCCCTGTAAAAATCCGACTTCGACGCCAATCCACTAGGAATTGACTCAAAGTCCCGGATAACGTGTTGTCGTCAAATTGATGGATTATTGTAATCCACTGCCAGAATTGCAAGATTCAAATGACTATGTTTAGTTTAACAGCACTTCGTTCTTTTTCCATAAAATGCTTCCCTCCCTTTACGTATCGATCCGGTTCTATTTATAGAAGGTTCGGCCTCTGAAAACATTAATGTTCGAAACCCTAAATCCGTAAGGCCGCTCAGATTTGATCCTTATCGGGTCATTACTAAGCATGGCTCGCACTGACATTGGAAGTTATGAGGCATGGCCTCGGATCGAATATTTATTAAAACCGCTCGTCTAATTAATACTCGCCATTGAATCCGTCGTTCTACAGACCCGCGGGGTTTTTTTCAAAAAGGGACACGTAGAGGGTGCCACGTGGCGGTCGTTCCCTAGGTAGTTGACTGCATGCCTTTGACTGATGACGTGTCAGCTCGGGGCCCAAAGTGTCGCGATATCGCGATGCTTTGGGCCCGCTTAGGTTTATGACAAAAGGCTTGGCGCGGAAGGCTTTGAAGAAGGCTAAGAAGTTTGCTAAAGGCTCTAGAACGACCGACTTTTCTCTGCTCATTTTCCGATCTTTCGAACTGCTGTGCGAGTGGTTAAGACCACTATTTGACCTCTAAGGGCTGCCCTAAAAGCTATGATATCAATGTGATCAATGTTTGTAATCACTTAATCGAAATGGTGTTGTTTTGGTGTCTACAGATGCCCCTTTTTGGGAAGCGCTGCGGGTGACGCAGTGCTGAGCAAAAATATACGACCAAAGCACTAATGATTAGGGTTTCTTGGTAACCTAACCAACTTTTAATGCCCCAAGTATGGAAAGGGCATGCATTCTTGAATCCTTGCTTCTGACGAGCTAAGGAATTTGATTTCAAGTGTTAACCTATTTTGGTGAGGTGTGATTTGAGCTTGGACATTGATCAGTCATGATTAGGCAAAGGGCGCAACCTTTTATCCACAAGGGAACCTTGTGCTCATGCTTCGGGAATTCCAAGTATTTGATCAATTTAATGATTGCTTTTTTACTACCCCAAGTAGGAGCGTGATTTTCTTTGTCAATGATTCTTTGAATGCATGTCATTGCCTTGATTGGGTGTGTGCTTGTTGATTGGTGACTAAGTGTGACTACCCCCTCAAGCGACGAATCGATGAGGGAATGACCTTCGTGAGAAAAGCGACGAGTCGCTTGACCCAAGATGACTTAGGTTAGGGTGGCTTTAGATGTTTTTCCATTTGAGCACGTGCAATCTCCCGACATTTGGACCTGTTTTTTGGTGGGTGTTAACCCTTTTGGTGATGCCATAATGGGGTGAAATCATCAAAAACCCGTCTTCCCGTGGAGCGGTCCAGCTATGATAGCCTTCTTAAGGAAGTAGGAGAATGAGAATTTGGGCCCCGACATCGATTTTCTATGCCAAGAAGTTGAGTGCAAGAGCACTCGTGTCCGGCAATGCTTATTGCTTCTTTTTGTGTTGCATTTTTGTGATGTTTTTGTTGTTTTGATTTTCTTTCTTTACGTATAGGTCATGATTTTATGCACAATGGTTGATGTTGATGGGTGCATGCTACTTGATATGGATGGATGCATATGGTATGATAATTACCAATGTTGTATGTGGATTTAGTTTGATGGATGCATGATGAATGTAAATCCATGTGATATGCAAAAATGTAATGGATGTATGGACTTGGTGAGAGTTGGTTATGGCACCATAGACTATTTAGAACTCCATTATTTGGCTATGTACAAATGTGGTGTTTCTTCTTTTGGTATTTTCTGATGGTATTGCAAGGATGAAAAGCAGTGCAATTGGTTTAGCAATGTAGCAAAGGTTTTCTGAGACTTAGACAGCTTTGAGATTACTAGCCATGATTGTACTTTATCTTACAAGACTTTTGAACAAGGTATGAATCGGACTTGTTTTTAACCAAGTTATTTCACATCCCTGTGTGTGCAATTGAGTTCATTTATGTGGTATTTTTCATGATACCGCCAGTGCCAGATGGGCTTTCAACCGAACCTGTACTGAGGATCACCTAATTAGCTCCACTAATAGCAAGTAGAAAATTAAAAGTTTACGATTAAAGCAAGAAAATTTTAAAAAAAATCCTCTACCCTTCTTTAAATAAAGCAAAATTTTTTTTTTTTTTTTTAAATTCCTCTTATCTGTCTTTAAATAAAGCAAGAAAAATTAAAATCCTTCTACCATTATTTAAATAAAGCAAGAAAAATTAAAATTCTTCTTATCTTTATTTAAATAAAGTATAAAACAAATTTTAAGCCGCCCAAACTATAAAAAAAAAAAAAAAAAACAAAACAGAAGACCGAAAAACAGAAATTTTGACAGGAGCTATAAAAACCCCTACCTCTTTTCTGCCTAACTGGATGTCTCTGATTTTCTCTGAAAAATGCGCAGATTCGTAATCGTCCCTGGGTGAGACGAATAGCGTACCTGTAAAAAGCAATTTTTAGATCAGTAACTTAATCCAAAAATAAAACTGTGGACCTGGGTCCCACCGTGATCGCCACTGAAAGCATGAGATTTCGGAAAATAAAGAAAACAGTGTTCAGATGTAATAAAGATAAAACCAGATTTATACGTGAAATGACATGGATACAATCAAATTAAAATAACAGGAGGACAACCCCTTTTATTAATAAGATTCTAGCCCGGTTACAATAAATCTCTTTAGTGCAATATTCTCAGTTACACCGGATAAACGGTGATCTCTTTCCGCATGCCCACATGTAAAATAGACGGGCTGTAGTGTTGCCGCCGCTTGATGTTTGATTATGGTGAGTTCCTGCTTGCTGCTGTTCTTGCTGTAAAAGAAACAGTAAACGGTTAATAGCACGTGCGGTAAGAAGTCGGAACGCTTGACTTTGTGAAACAATGAATTATGTATGCAAACATTTGATTAAATGCATACGTTAAATAACTCTACGTAACCTGCCACTTTTATAAAGAACAGAGCACGACAGACATTCGAAACAACATGTATTCGCCAATATAAGACGTAAACTGTTATTTAACGAATTCGAAGACGGCATACATTATAAAAACATGAACTGTTGCTTTAATACGTTTGAAAACAGCATATACGAAACATAAACGGCTTTAATCCATTCGAAACAGCATAAATTGAATTAGTACTACGAACATAAGTGGGATGCCCAAGCGGGCCGCCCTGTAAAATCCGACTTCGACGCCAATCCACTAGGAATTGACTCAAAGTCCCGGATAACGTGTTGTCGTCGAATTGATGGATTATTGTAATCCACTGCCGGAATTGCAAGATTCAAATGACTGTGTTTAGTTTAACAGCACTTCGTTCCTTTTCCAGAAAATGCTTCCTCCTCTTTACGTATCGAGCCGGTTCTATTTATAGAGGGTTCGGCCTCTGAAAACATTAATGTTCGAAACCCTAAATCCGTAAGGCCGCTCAGATTTGATCCTTATCGGGTCATTACTAAGCATGGCTCGCACTGACATTGGAAGTTATGAGGCATGGCCTCGGATCGGATATTTATTAAAACCGCTCGTCTAATTAATACTCGCCATTGAATCCGTCGTTCTACAGACCCGCGGGGTTTTTTTCGAAAAGGGACACGTAGAGGGTGCCACGTGGCGGTCGTTCCCTAGGTAGTTGACTGCATGCCTTTGACTGATGACGTGTCGACTGGGGCCCAAAGTGTCGCGATATCGCGACGCTTTGGGCCGGCTTGTCGGGCCCAAAGTGTCGCGATATCGCGACACCTTGGGCCGGTTTTGGGTCGGGGCCCAAAGTGTCGCGATATCGCGACACCTTTGGGCCGTTTGTCGGGCCCAAAGTGTCGCGATATCGCGACACTTTGGGCCGTGGGCCCAAAGTGTCGCGATATCGCGACACTTCGGGCCCGCTTTGGGTGGGGGGCCCAAAGTGTCGAGATATCGCGACACTTTGGGGCCCGCTTTGGGCCCAAAGTGTCGCGATATCGCGACACTTGGGCCCGCTTGGGCCCAAAGTGTCGCGATATCGCGACACTTTGGGCCCAGCTTGGGCCCAAAGTGTCGCGATATCGCGACACTTTCGGGCCCGCATGTCGGGGCCCAAAGTGTCGCGATATCGCGACACTTTGGGCCCGCTTAGTCGGGGCCCAAAGTGTCGCGATATCGCGACACTTTGGGCCCGCTTGGTTTTTGACAAAAGGCTTGGCGCGGAAGGCTTTGAAGAAGGCTAAGAAGTTTGCTAAAGGCTCTAGAACGACCGACTTTGCTCGCTCATTTTTCGATCTTCCGAACTGTTGTGCGAGTGGTTAAGACCACTATTTGACCTCTAAGGGCTGCCCTAAAAGCTGTGATATCAATGTGATCAATGTTTGTAATCACTTAATCGAAATGGTGCTGTTTTGGTGTCTACAGATGCCCCTTTTTGGGAAGCGCTGCGGGTGACGCAGTGCTGAGCAAAAATATACGACCAAAGCACTAATGATTAGGGTTTCTTGGTAACCTAACCAACTTTTAATGCCCCAAGTATGGAAAGGGCATGCATTCTTGAATCCTTGCTTCTGACGAGCTAAGGAATTTGATTTCAAGTGTTAACCTATTTTGGTGAGGTGTGACTTGAGCTTGGACATTGATCGACCATGATTAGGCAAAGGGCGCAACCTTTTATCCACAAGGGAACCTTGTGCTCATGCTTCGGGAATGCCAAGTATTTGATCAATTTAATGATTGCTTGTTTATTGCCCCAAGCAGGAGCGTGATTGTCTTTGTCAATGATTCTTTGAATGCATGTCATTGCCTTGATTGGGTGTGTGCTTGTTGATTGGTGACTAAGTGTGACTACCCCCTCAAGCGACGAATCGATGAGGGAATGACCTTCGTGAGAAAAGCGACGAGTCGCTTGACCCAAGATGACTTAGGTTAGGGTGGCTTTAGATGTTTTTCCATTTGAGCACGTGCAATCTCCCGACATTTGGACCTATTTTTTGGTGGGTGTTAACCCTTTTGGTGATGCCATAATGGGGTGAAATCATCAAAAACCCGTCTTCCCGTGGAGCGGTCCAGCTATGATAGCCTTCTTAAGGAAGTAGGAGAATGAGAATTTGGGCCCCGACATCGATTTTCTATGCCAAGAGGTTGAGTGCAAGAGCACTCGTGTCCGGCAATGCTTATTGCTTCTTTTTGTGTTGCATTTTTGTGATGTTTTTGTTGTTTTGATTTTCTTTCTTTACGTATATGTCATGATTTTATGCACAATGGTTGATGTTGATGGGTGCATGCTACTTGATATGGATGGATGCATATGGTATGATAATTACCAATGTTGTATGTGGATTTAGTTTGATGGATGCATGATGAATGTAAATGCATGTGATATGCAGAAATGTAATGGATGTATGGACTTGGTGAGAGTTGGTTATGGCACCATAGACTGTTTAGAACTCCATTATTTGGCTATGTACAAATGTGGTGTTTCTTCTTTTGGTATTTTCTGATGGTATTGCAAGGATGAAAAGCAGTGCAATTGGTTTAGCAATGTAGCAAAGGTTTTCTGAGACTTAGACAGCTTTGAGCTTACTAGCCATGATTGTACTTTATCTTACAAGACTTTTGAACAAGGTATGAATCGGACTTGTTTTTAACCAAGTTATTTCACATCCCTGTGTGTGCAATTGAGTTCATTTATGTGGTATTTGTCAGGATACCGCCAGTGCCAGATGGGCTTTCAACCGAACTCGTACTGAGGATCACCTAATTAGCTCCACTAACTCCTTTGGTGTATGTAGTTAGATTAATCTGCGGTGTTCTCCAGGATACCATAAGCTAGCTCATCCACATGCAAATATTGATCTGTACACAAGTTAATGTGACAGATATATCGTCATGCGAGAAGTTTACCGCCAGAGACCGATAGGCTATCAACCAAACCGGTACTGAGGCTTGCCTCATGACCTGTCAGAATGCTGAGAGTTCCAGGGATTCAAGGTCAACTCCCTTCTTTTTTTTTTTTTCAATTGTACTGGGATACTTGCTCGTTATAGTGATAAGAATCACTGTTTATTTTGATTTGTTTTTCTTTTCTCTTGAGCAAGGGATATGGAGTGACGATAATCACTATTCTTTGTGCTTTTTGAGATGTGCACTGTGGGGTGTCAAATTTTGAAGTTTTGACATTTTGCAAATTTTTGACGTTTTGCAACTTTGGGATTCTTAGGGAATTGGGTAGGGAGGACGCTTGTCCTTTTGCCAACTCTCAGCATTCTTGGGGTCATTCGCACAGGGGGATGAGCAAGATAACCGTTTCGCTTATGGTAACCTCGGATTACTGTGCAGGTTTCATCCTTCGTTCACACAACTCGGGAATTTTTATGTGTTTTAATTTGTGTTGGGATGTTACGTAACAAGGTGTATTGCAAGTGCAACTCTACCTTCGTAAAATCTGTTTGACTTGATACATTTCAGTGCTAAAGAGCAAAATGATGACTGAATCACGAAAAACTCTTGATACATTAAGAGACCACTGACTCTGGTGTGGTAAAGTGCATGATGTTTTGCTGTTTTTGTAAAATGGAACAGTGTGGAACAAGATGGACTAGTAGAACCATGACAGCCTATGGTGCCTTTGACCTATACGACCATGAATATACAATGTATGGATGCAATGCTTGGATGCAGCTATGTATTTTTGTATTTTTGATGGATTGATTGTGGTGAATATGAAGATGAATTGCGAGAAGAACTGTCTATTTGATGAATTTGAATATGCCTAGAAGTAAGATGCAAATTTTTGTTGTTTTTGGTGATTTTTGTTGTTTTTGAATTTTCATGATTTGTGACCAAGTGATTGTGGAAATCCTTGGAGCGTTTTGAGATTGACCAAGCGATTGTGATAATCCTTGGGGCTTTTGGGGTGACCAAGCGATTGCGATAATCCTTGGAGCATTTTGGGGGATTGACCAAGCGATTGTGATAATCCTTGGAGCCTTTTGGTTTGACCAAGCGATTTTAAGAATCCTTGGAGCCTTTTGGTTTGACCAAGTGATTTTAAGAATCCTTGGAGCCTTTTGGGATATGGCTTTCTTTAGATATGAAATGGTCGTAAATGACTGATATTCAAGGGTTCTGTTTCCTTGATACCATCAAGAGAAGCTAACCAGTATGTCCCGGGTCCGATTTTGCTATCAATGACATATGGACCTAACCAATTTGCCGCAAACTTGTCCCTTAGGTGGGATGGCAAACTGGAATTTTGTTGATTTTCCTTCAAAACCAAATCACCAACGCGAAAGTCCCGAAGGTGAACTTTCATGTTGTAAGCTTTCTTAAGTCGTTCTTGATAAATGCGTAAATGCTCGAGAGCATTAACGCGTCGTTCGTCAAGCAACGTAAGCTGGTCTAACCGGGCTTGCCATGCAGAATCATCATCTATGAACTCATGCATTGATATGCGCAGGGAAGGAATCTCCAACTCTAGAGGCATGACTGCCTCGGAGCCATACACGAGCGAAACTGGAGTGGCCCCAGTGGGCGTCCGAATGCTAGTGCGATAGGCCCATAGGGCAAGTGGTATTTGAATGTGCCAATCCTTATGACTGTCTGCGACGGTCTTTTTAAGGATGGCAACTAGCGTTTTGTTTGACGCCTCTGCTTGTCCATTTGCCTGCGGATAATAAGGTGTTGAAAAGCTGTGCTGAATCTTGTACTTTGTGGTCAAAGCACGCACGTCTTTATTCTTGAAAGGTGTCCCATTATCCGAGACTATTTTGGATGGAATACCAAAACGACATATGATGTTATGCAAAATGAACTCCACAATGCGGGGTCCTATCGTAGAGGTAAGCGGAATTGCTTCCACCCACTTGGTGAAGTACTTTGTGGCCGTTATGATAAACGTGTGACGGCCTAATGACGTAGGGGAGATCTTTCCAATGAGATCAAAGCCCCATTGCAGAAACGGCCAAGCAGACCGGACTGTCTGCAAGGCCTGAGAAGGTACGTGCATTAGATTGGCATGATGTTGACACTTCACGCACTTCTTGACATAGGTGCAACAATCTCGCTCTAAAGATGGCCAATAATAGCCCATGCGAAGAATGCGCTTTGCGATGGCCATTCCACCGAAGTGGCCACCACATGTACCATCGTGCGCTTGGGCGATCGCCCAAGTGGACTCTTGTCGGTCCAAGCAACGAAGGAGGATTCCTTCATAGCTCGCGACGATACAAGATGTCTCCTATCAAGACATACTTAGCCGCTTTCGCTTGAGTGCTCGTTTTGCGGCATGAGTCAAATCAAGTGGGAGACTACCTAACTTGAGGTAGTCTCGAATGGGTAAATACCGACTCCGTTGATCGAAACCTCGATAGTATGAACAGCCAATCCCTCCCGAAGTTCATCCCTAGCAAATGCTGAATGGGATAGAACCTGCAAGAATAGTATTGTGTTGCTATTAATGGGAGTAGGGGAGAACAAGGACCCCAGTTGGCATGTTTCAGACGATCTCGGATTCGAGAGAACCTATCCGAGGATGGTTCAATTTGTATCATGTGGATTCCTGGCGTCGAGTCTAAACTTGCACGCTCCATCGCGGATTGCGATAAGGTTTTGACTTGAATGGTTGTCATATCACCAGAAAGGTCCTACGGAATTAACGACCCCAAGGAGGCCATTGTATCCGCAAAACGGTTTGATGATCGAGGGAGTGCCTCGATGTCATACCACTCAAGTTTTACCAGGAATTTGTCCACAAGGGCTTTATAAGCCTTCAGAACTGGGCATTTGCATTGATATACCCCTTTGACTTGATTGACTATTAACAACGAATCACCGAAGATGTTCAGTCTTTTGATGTTCATGGCGATTGTTGTCTGAAGACCTAGGAGCAAGGCTTCATACTCTGCGTTGTTGTTGGTGCACGGGAAGTTTAATTTAAATGACAGGGGCATTGGAGCACCCTGCGGTGTGAAGAATACAATTCCCGCACCACCACCTTGCTCACACTTAGAACCATCGAAGAATAGGGTTATGTCGGCTCGTGACTCAGGCTCATCGGAATCTGGCGATTCTGAGACATGAAAGACCCCATCATCGGGTAGGTCTATGACCAGAGGCTGATTGTCTTCAAGAGGAGCCTCTCGCTAGTTGATCGGCTATGACTTGTCCTTTGATAGATTTTTGTCCAATAAATTCTATGTCAAATTCCGTCAACAACATGATCCATTTCGCCGTGCGACTACTATGATAAGTACGACTCATCATGTATCGCAATGGATTCTCCTTAGACACAACATACGTAGTGTTGCTCAAGCATGTAGTGGCGTAGCTTTTTGGTAGCAAACACCACCGCCGTGCAAAGTTTCTCAACGTATGCATAGTTAAGTTCGTAATCGACCGCAGTGCGGCTAAGATAGTATGTAGCCTGTTCCTTGTGAAGTTCATTCTTCTGGGCTAGCATTGCGCCCAATGCCACCTCAGTAGCCGAGATGTATAAGTAGAACGGCACTCCTGGCCTAGGTGGTGCCAATACTGGCGGCGAAGCCAAGTATTGTTTGATCTCGTCAAAGGCTGACTGGCACTCGTCATCCCAATGAAATGTAACCCCCTTGTGCAATAATTTGTTCATGGGTCGGCACTTGTCAGATAATTGCGCTATGAAGCGTTTAATCGACGCGACCTTCCCCTGCAGACTCTTGAGCTGCTTGATTGTGGTTGGGGGAACCATTTCAAGGATTGCCTTGACTTTCTTTGGGTCCACCTCGATTCCTCGTTTTGAGACTATGAAACCCAAGAGTTTTCCGGATGTGACGCCAAAGACGCACTTCTTGGGGTTTAGTCTGACTTTATGCTCCATGAGGCGATCGAGGATCTTGCTTAAGTCAGCGATATGATTTGAGCGCAAGAGAGACTTGGCTAATAAATCATCCATGTAATCTTCCAAAGTTTTGTGCATGTAATCGTGGAAGATATACGTCATGGCACGTTGGTAGGTGGCACCAAGCATTTTTAAGGCCAAAAGGCATGACCTTATAACAAAATGTTCCCCAAGGCGTTGTGAATGCCGTTTTGAGTTGATCCTCAGGATTGATACGAATTTGATTGTATCCTGAGAAACCATCCATTAGGGAGAGCATTTCGTGACCTGTTGTAGCGTCTACTAACGCATCGATGCTCGGCAAGGGGAAATCATCCTTAGGACTCGCTTTGTTTAAGTCTCGAAAATCGGTGCATATGCGAATCCTCCCGTCGGGCTTCTTGACGGGAACCATGTTGGACAACCATGGCGGATAATCCACGCAGATGACAAATTGTGCGTCCAACAGCTTTTGTAATTCATCTTTGACCATCAAGGCCACTGTTGGGTGCATCTTACGTAGTTTTTGCTTTACAGGCTTGATTGTCGGATCAAGCGTTAAATTATGCGTGACTAGCTGCGGGTCTAGTCCTGGCATATCCTTGTACGACCATGCAAAAACCTCCTTCTTCTCTTTGAGAAGGGCAATGTATTCGGCTTGCTCTTCGGGGGAAAGACTTACCCCCAGCTTGAGAATCCGTGGATTCATTGGATCTCGTGCCGATGTCTACGTCAGTCGTCTCCTCGACTGACATGTGGGATCCGTCCTCCAACTGATGTGGAGTCGGGATCAAATGGATATCGTTAGCTGAATTTAGATCTATGTTTGGAACCTCAGGTTCCTCTTCAGCTTGAAAAATATCCTGAGTTGTCCTTGGGGTAAAATGAGGCATTTCACCGAAAGGCCAGTACTCTGTTGGTGATAGGGGTGAATTGACGCGATCCCAGTCGATGGCATCTATGTCGAGATGCAATGACCGTGCTGGATCGGCCGGATTGCGGATGGGTGCGGTCAAATCAATGGAGATCATGTGGATGGAATGAATTTGGTCTCCATTACCGCGGGTATGATAACTTGATTTTTCTAGATATTCCCTATACTCTGGATCTGGTTCTATGGGAACGGGCACGAACGGATCGGCCCTATGTGCCAAATGGAGGACAGGGTCTTCCCTCGGCACTGTTGTTATGATAGGGTCTCGAGGTGGACGGTGCTCATTGTGAATGTGGAGCCATAGATCCAAGATCAGGTCCCACCCTGCTGGGTCGACCCACCATTCATGCCCTAATCGTATGCCCATCTGTCCCATTAGATCTTCATGAGTTAAAGCATGATAATGTCGTCGCGCATGTCTGAGATAGTCCATCTCAGTCTCATCTTCTGAGTCACTTTCGAAGATTCAAAAATGTTCATTCTCTTCAGCGACTATTGCTGGCGATGTTGAGGACTCTCCTTGCTCCAATAAGTTAATCTGGTCCCATCGCGGTTGTTCCACTGTTGGTGGAGGGACCTGACTCTCTTGACATCGTGCTAACTCAACTGGAATCTCTAAGGGGAACAGCTTTGAAAAGATGTCCGGACACCATTGATATTCTTTTTGGGGATGGGTATCCGAACTTTCGCCTCTCTCTGGCAAAGGAGAGGGATTACTGCTGTTACCAAGGGTGTTGGGTGACCATGGGAGGTAATCTCCCAATGTAAATTCTATTTTTGGGTTGGCATAGAGATCTAGTGCCAATCCCCCCTTGTTGCCTATTTCTAGGTCTTGCATATTTTCAACCAAGATGTCCAAGGGCAGGGGGTGGTTGAACCCTACTCCTGACTTGTCATATGGCATCTGATATCTTGGTTGGCAAGGGAGACGCATCCCTTGCTCATATCTCGCCTAGCTCCGTATCCATGCCAATGGCATTGGCCGAGATATTTGAGGGCAAATTGTGGGTTTGACATATAATTGATGTTTTCAACAAAAGGTTCTTCGTCTCGCTTCCTTTTGCCGACATGGTTCAAGACCATGATCAAGGCCCCCATACACAAAATTTGTCCGGTTGGGTGGGTGACCTAGGGGAACAATCTGTTCCTATGGGAAGGCGAGGTCTTCCCATATCCCGGACCGACTCTAATGCGGGCGTTGCCACAACATTCTGCACTATGTACTCCCCAGTGCCTGTACTAGCCATTTTAACAGTGATTGTTGATGCTTCGGAGGGAGGGAACGGGAGCCCTTCCTGAGTCCATTCCATGTTTGGTAGGTTTGGGGTCTCAGCTTCCGTTGTGCTGGATATTTCCTCTGTTGATATCGTTGATATTATGGGCAACCCCTCTTCTAAGGGCTGAGCCTCTTCCATGATTTGTTTTCCCTTGTCCTTCTGTGTAGCCATGATGGGTGGCGTTGATGATGAAGGAGCAGATGATGAAGTCTCACCTGGCTGGGGTTTTGGTGATTCGGTCATCAGTGGTGCTTGCGGTATTGGACCCTGTTTAGATGGATTTAATTGGAAATCCAAATGCGTTGAAGGGAGGGTCGACTGAGGCATTAGTTGTACCGCATTGCAATACTTGAAGGGTTCCAAGTCCATTGGGACTACGTGTATTTCACCTTCAAAAGCATACTTTAAGCACTGGTGAGCGATGGAAGGGACACACTTCATGTCCCGAATCCAAGGCCGCCCTAGAAGTATATTGTAGGCCATCTCGCCTTCCAACACATGGCACAATGTTGGTGTTGTCTTTTGTCCTACCTGGACAGGTAGAACAACCGTGCCGACTGTCGAGCATATTGCATCATTGAAGGCTCGTAGTGTGTACGTGGAGGCCGTGATATGAGAGGTCGGCAGCCTTCAAATGTTTCAGGGCTGCAGTGGTAATAATATTATTGGACGAGCCAGTATCTACCAACACTCTCTTATACGGGATCCCGTTGATCCGCGCAACAACATGTAGGGGTGGATCAGCCGCGTCATTCGATATTGCTTTGACTTCATCCTCTCTGAAGGTGATGACCGGCTCAGTACATCGTTTTACATGTCCCACGAAGTTGTTGAAAGAATTTGCTTCTTGGGGCGGTAATTCGATGGTTTTTAAAATGTCCATAAGAGCTTCTCTATGAGGTGTTGATTGTTGAATAAGCTCGTAAATGGACAGCCTAGCCGATGTGGTCCGCAAACTCTGCGTGAGTTTGGACCGTATCGTGATTTCTGGTCTAGGCGGAGGTGACTGTATAGGGTGTTGTTGAGGCTGTGACGTTGTCGGAACTTCCTTTGTGGCTGCCGCAGGGGCAACTGCTGAGTATTTTTTATTCCGCGTCACTATGCTAATCATTCCCACAAATCCTTGCATGGGAAGATTCTGGCGTACTTCATTAACTTGGAGAGGTTTTGCCTGTGTCTCGTGAGCAGGCAAGGGGTCTTTGAATACCCCCATTTGTTGGTTGTTTGGCGCTATGGGGTTGTCCACGGCCAACGTTTTATTTTCGATTAAATCTTGGATTAGACCTTTGAACTTCCAACATCCATTCAAATCGTGTCCCCTTCGCCTATGAAATCGACAGTATAGTTCCTCTCTATATCCCTTAGGTTTAGGAGCGTTAGGGTCTATAGTCGGGATCTCTGGAAGGGTTACTAAATTTGCCGCTGACAAGCGGTCAAATAAGGAGTCCCTAGACTCCGTGTAGGGGGTGAATTGTCGCTTAGGGCGACGCTGCTGATTCTGCTCCCGTTTCTTGTTATCTTTCTCATAACTAGGATGCACTGCCTGGTAATTGGCCTTTTGAGGCTGCGTGTCTTGCACTGGCTTGGGAACATTGATTGCAACTTGATTAACCGCTGCGGGTTGTGATTGCGTATTCCCAGTCTTAGTGGTTTTATTCCACTCTTTCTTCTTAGGCTTGGCAATTGCGCCTTCGCCTATTTTAATCTCTTCTATGACTCTGGCTTGCGCCAAGGCTTCTTCTAAGTCGTCGTATTGCTGTAGCAGCAATAGCCCAGAGATTGATTTTAAGCAACTCCGTGCGAACATCTGAGTGAGATCAGACATAGGGGGACGGTACGGTAGCCTGGAAAGCAAAGCCCTCCATCGGTTCCCGTATGCTGCTATTGTTTCCTCCTCATACTGCCTGAGGCTGGCCAAATCACTTAGTGATGCCTTCTTCCTTGTGTTGAAAGCAAAGCGTTCAAGAAATGCATCCACTAGTTGATCTAAGTTGTTGATACTGTGTTTGGGCAATTGTGTAAACCAATCCGAGGCAGGGCCCGCGAATGTGGTTATGAAAGTTCTAAGCAATAATGCATCATTGTCTTGGATACCGAAGCATTGACTCAGGAACCTCGTGACATGTTCTTGTGCGTCCTCCTCCCCTTTAAAGACTGCCAATTGTGGCAACTTGAAATGTTCAGGGTAAAGAGGTATGGGTACTGAGGGATGCACCGGATGACTGCGGAGTTGACGTAGTGTGGGCTTTTGATGCCCAGAAGCTTTTATCTCTACAGACTCCAAACGCTCTAATAGCGCTTTGTATGCATCCGAAGATTTTATTTCTTCTTCTTTGGTTTGCTCCCGTTGTGGGTCAAGGGAGACTGGAGGCCTATGGGGAGGTGGCCGATTGGCAGCCCTCCCGCCTTGATGGGGCGTGTCGACCCATTCTATTTCTGGTTCATACTCCTCATAAAACTCTTGAGGAGTCTCTGGGCGAGCCCTATAACCTTGATTGAGTCCCCGCTGAGGGTACCCATCATTATTCCGGGGAGTGGCCTCCCTTTCGGGTCTATAAGGTCTCAGAGGCAAAGCTTGACGAGGTCGCGGAGACCTGTTCTGCCCCAACAGGTTGTGCCTCTCATACTGTTGTGCTCTTTGGATGCGAGGGGTTGGCCCCCTCTCAGGTATTTCATAGCGTAACTCATCCGCTTCGCGTTGCATGCGCTCTCTATCCAAGCGGTATCGATATTCTATTTCCTGATGACTTTGTTTAAGCTGCATGATCTGGGCTTGACGAGCGGCATGTCTGGCGACTACCGGGTCAACTGGGTCTGCCCTCTTTTGTTGAGGAGGCTTGAATGTTTTGCCCATGTGTTTGCCTCGATCTTGATGGTCGAGAGTTTCAATGGGTTGCTTCCCTTTGTCGGGGTAAGCGACATTTGTTTGAGGTTCTGGCCTCGATGTGTGATTATGATATCTGGCAGGTGCAGAAACACAAGGTTCCCGCGCTGTTTGTTGTTCTCGAGGAATGTGATGGTCTTCCTCGTACTCCATTTTATAGGCATGAGAGAGGCGGGCGGAGTTAGCTAGCCCTGTGTAAAGAGCCCTGCGCTCTGGATGTTGTTTTTCTGTTCTGATGGGAGGTAAATAAGGGATGCCATATCCACGTTGCCCCTCCAAATGGACAGTATGCCTCTCTAGCGCTTCATCGCGCCGTGGCAATTCGGACCTAGCCTCAAGAGGCGGTTGTCTACTTATATTGAGATCTGCATGTGAACCATCTTCCCGAAAGGGGGTGCGTTGAACGGGTGTATTCCAATGAGGAGGTTCCCAATAGTTCCTTCTTGAAGTGGCCTGATGTGGACTTTGTTGTAGGCCAGACTGCCAAGATGGTTTAGCTAGGTCCTCAGGGCTAAAGCGAAGGCGACTAGCGCCCTCTCTTTGTGTACCTTCCATAGCGTCTGCCCTTGATTGGGCTTGGCTACGAGTGTACACCATTGTGATGTGTCGCTACTATCTAAGCAGATTTTATCTCGTTTATGATGATTTGTCTTTTTGTGCACACCAAGCAGAAATGAACACACACATACGCAAAACCGTGATTATCTCTTTTAAGGATTGATAGTGTGTCCTAAACTGGTCTATTGCATTTTGATGTTTTGTTTTGTTTTTGCAATTTTGGAAGAACGTTTAAATGCATAATGTTGGCTCATATGACTCCCATAAATGGTCGCCCCTTCAATATACCATTGCCGGACCGATATACCAACCTCTCTATATACCCGCCCTTACGTGAGGGAGACTATAGGTACGTGAGAGCAGATGGTACGTGGAACATAGGCGGTACGAAAGGGGAATCGCTCTGTTTATGACACCTACCATAGAAAACTTATCCTCGCGTGCATGGGAATCACCCCAGCAACACTCGGTCAGCTTTCGTCAGGATTTACGTCTAGCAACAGTCGCGATCGAGGTAATGGATGCAATATCTCAAGCCAAAGTGATAATGGAATCCACCTTTGGTCTTGCTCAAGGGTTGGGGTTTTAAGACCAACGCCTTGGTTTAAAGTACCACGTGGTGTGTGGGATTCATTTTACTTTGCAAATTTGAAACAGGCAACTGAAAAAGAAATCTTTCCCTATGCCAGACAGATAATACTACAAACTGGAAAACAGCAAGTAGAAAATTAAAAGTTTACGATTAAAGCAAGAAAATTTTAAAAAAATCCTCTACCCTTCTTTAAATAAAGCAAATTTTTTTTTTTTTTTATTTTTTTAAATAAAGCAAGAAAAATTAAAATCCTTCTACCATTATTTAAATAAAGCAAGAAAAATTAAAATTCTTCTTATCTTTATTTAAATAAAGTATAAAACAAATTTTAAGCCGCCCAAACTAAAAAAAAAAAAAAAAAAAAAAAGACCGAAAAACAAAAATTTTGACAGGAGCTATAAAAACCCCTACCTCTTTTCTGCCTAACTGGATGTCTCTGATTTTCTCTGAAAAATGGCGAGATTCGTAATCGTCCCTGGGTGAGACGAATAGCGCGTACTGTAAAAAGCAATTTTTAGATCGGTAACTTAATCCAAAAATAAACTGTGGACCTGGGTCCCACCGTGATCGCCACTGAAAGCATGAGATTTCGGAAAATAAAGAAAACAGTGTTCGGATGTAATAAAGATAAAACCAGATTTATACGTGAAATGACATGGATACAATCAAATTAAAATAACAGGAGGACAACCCCTTTTATTAATAAGATTCTAGCCCGGTTACAATAAATCTCTTTAGTGCAATATTCTCAGTTACACCGGATAAACGGTGATCTCTTTCCGCATGCCCACATGTAAAATAGACGGGCTGTAGTGTTGCCGCCGCTTGATGTTTGATTATGGTGAGTTCCTGCTTGCTGCTGTTCTTGCTGTAAAAGAAACAGTAACGGTTAATAGCACGTGCGGTAAGAAGTCGGAACGCTTGACTTTGTGAAACAATGAATAATGTATGCAAACATTTGATTAAATGCATATTAAATAACTCTACGTAACCTGCCACTTTTATAAAGAACAGAGCACGACAGACATTCGAAACAACATGTATTCGCCAATATAAGACGTAAACTGTTATTTAACGAATTCGAAGACGGCATACATTATAAAAACATGAACTGTTGCTTTAATACGTTTGAAAACAGCATATACGAAACATAAACGGCTTTAATCCATTCGAAACAGCATAAATTGAATTAGTACTACGAACATAAGTGGGATGCCCAAGCGGGCCGCCCTGTAAAAATCCGACTTCGACGCCAATCCACTAGGAATTGACTCAAAGTCCCGGATAACGTGTTGTCGTCGAATTGATGGATTATTGTAATCCACTGCCGGAATTGCAAGATTCAAATGACTGTGTTTAGTTTAACAGCACTTCGTTCTTTTTCCAGAAAATGCTTCCCTCCCTTTACGTATCGAGCCGGTTCTATTTATAGAGGGTTCGGCCTCTGAAAACATTAATGTTCGAAACCCTAAATCCGTAAGGCCGCTCAGATTTGATCCTTATCGGGTCATTACTAAGCATGGCTCGCACTGACATTGGAAGTTATGAGGCATGGCCTCGGATCGGATATTTATTAAAACCGCTCGTCTAATTAATACTCGCCATTGAATCCGTCGTTCTACAGACCCGCGGGGTTTTTTTCGAAAAGGGACACGTAGAGGGTGCCACGTGGCGGTCGTTCCCTAGGTAGTTGACTGCATGCCTTTGACTGATGACGTGTCAGCTCGGGGCCCAAAGTGTCGCGATATCGCGACGCTTTGGGCCGGCTTTGGCTCGGGGCCCAAAGTGTCGCGATATCGCGACACCTTGGGCCGTTTTTGGGTCGGGCCCAAAGTGTCGCGATATCGCGACACCTTGGGCCGGCTTAGTCGGGCCCAAAGTGTCGCGATATCGCGACACTTTGGGCCCGCTTGGTCGGGCCCAAAGTGTCGCGATATCGCGACACTTTGGGCCCGCTTGGGCCCAAAGTGTCGCGATATCGCGACACTTTGGGCCCGCATGGGGCCCAAAGTGTCGCGATATCGCGACACTTTGGGCCCGCATTGGGTCGGGGCCCAAAGTGTCGCGATATCGCGACACTTGGGCCCGCTGTGGGGCCCAAAGTGTCGCGATATCGCGACACTTGGGCCCGCGTGGCCCAAAGTGTCGCGATATCGCGACACTTTGGGCCCGCTGGGGCCCAAAGTGTCGCGATATCGCGACACTTTGGGCCCGCTTAGGTTTTTGACAAAAGGCTTGGCGCGGAAGGCTTTGAAGAAGGCTAAGAAGTTTGCTAAAGGCTCTAGAACGACCGACTTTGCTCTGCTCATTTTCCGATCTTCCGAACTGTTGTGCGAGTGGTTAAGACCACTATTTGACCTCTAAGGGCTGCCCTAAAAGCTGTGATATCAATGTGATCAATGTTTGTAATCACTTAATCGAAATGGTGCTGTTTTGGTGTCTACACATATCAACTAAAAAATGGGTGATGAGTCACCTTTGACATTGTCCCATGTCCAAATTCATTGCTAGAAATTCCTTCACACTCGTCAATATTTCACTCTATTTTATCGACCACAGAGTCATGCTGAAGTTTGGCGTTTAATGAAAATCAGGCACCACGGTTGAAGAAGTTGGGAAGCAGGTGCCTTGTATGTAGAAGTCGGGAAGCAGGCACCTTCCATCATATAATGGAAAGTAGGCACCTTCTATCGTACAATGGAAGCAGGTGCCTTCTATCGTACAACGAGAAGTAGGTGCCTTCTTTTGTACAATGGGAAGCAGGCACCTAACGGAAAGTAGGTGCCTAACGGGAAGCAGACACCTAACAGTTAAGTGTTAAATAGAAGTTAGGCGCTTCAAATGAATCTGGGTGTTTGACTTTGTACCTCTTTATTGATATTCCATAGATGTTTTCTTTCATTAAATTTCAAGTTCCAGGTTCGAGTGGGACCTCAACAAAATCATGCCAAAATGCAATAATTTCCATTAAATCTACACAAATTACACTTAAAGACAAATATTAGAAAACATGCAAAATAAACTATTAATTATATATAATTTCCATAAAACATTTATATCTACAAGAATATATGTTGCACATTATGGGGAAAAGAGTACAAAAAATGAGCAATTATGTGGCTCATCATCCCCCCATGCTTAAGGGGTGGTACGTCCTTGTGTCACTTTTAACTGATAATTACCAATTTTGTTCACTTCATCCCAGTAAGCCCTATTGGTTTGTGTCCTCTTCTTCTTAGTAGCCTTGGCTTTCTCTTTATCCTGGGGCTTTCACCCCTTTTATGCCTTGGGAGTGGCTATCTCCTAAGACTACTGCTTCTAGTGTTTGCTACACTGAAGTGGTTCACTTGGCCCTACTCTCTTCTTGGGTGGTTCTCTAGTCCATGCCACCTTGCCCTTATCAACATTTAGGTAACAATCATAGAAACTGGTGGCATCCTTCTAGAATGCAGGCTCAGCCATTTTCTAGTACTCATGGTGAGGTGGTAAATTTTCACCCATAGGCACTGATTCTTTATCACCAAATGGGATGCTTGATTCCTTAGCAACCTTGGATGTGGGAAAATCTGCCCCTGTTGGTTCAAGCTCAGGTTCAGCTTGGACCTCTTTATTTACCACTAGGGGAGTTCTGCTACTTGATGCCAAATATTCCTGCTATATAGGGCCTAGAAATACCATCCTTTTAAAATATACCTACATCCTTGAAGGCTTTCCATCCTCTGACCCATACAAATACTAGAACTACTCATGTTGAGAAACTAGAATTTTCCTATGAGACCTGCCAGCTTGCTTTATGGCCTCCTTTTCTTATTCCTTGACGGCTTTCTTAGAGGCCTTCTTCCAGTTCTTCTTGTCTACCTTAATTACCTCCTTAATCTCCTCAAATTTTTATTTTTGGGTAGTAAACAAACTCTTTGCTACCTCCCATTCTTCATCAAAATCTAGCTTTGATTCCTTATCAAATTCAATACCCAGTGCCTTCAACTCGACAACTCTCACTCTGGTTTTTGATCATCGTTGAGATGGCCTTATGGATTTTTGTTTTGATCTCAACTTGATATGTTGTACCCTAGAGTGTGTTGGTGCAACTCTATTTCTTGGGGCATAGGGGATTCAGGCTTTTGAGCCTCCTGTGGTATAGGGGATTCAGGATACTGAGCCTCTTTTTCCTCTATAGCAACTTGCTGCACAATGGGGACTAATTCTTCCTCTTGAGGTTTTTCGACCCTTGCATCAATTGGAGAGTGCTCTACCTCTTCATTTTTACCTAAAATTTGAGGCTCGTTGACCTCCATATCCTTTTCCCCCTCATCTCCCTCCTTTGCAGGTTGTTCTATATTTTGAGGTTCCTCAACTTCAACCTCATCCTCCTGAATTACCTGTTCTATAGAGGGGGTTTATAACATGGCTACTCTACTTCCATTGTAGTAACATCTCCCTATTTTGTTTTTATATCAGCAGGAGGTACCTCTGTTGCCCCATCGGTCTGCACTACTACATAAACTATGGTCAGTTTCTTGGCTCCTCTTGATCCACCCTACAACTACAATTGTCTCTACAGTTGTCAATTTGTTAGATATAATTCATGCATTTTAATGTAGTCTCCTTTTGATACTCCTCGAATAGGTCTTGTTCTTCTTTAAATTTAGCTTCCCAAGTGGAAGACTGCTCTCTTAAGACCTACAACTATTACTGCAAATCCTTCACCTGGCCTTGTGATGGTACATCTTCCATGGGCACCTCCTACTGAGGAGTTGGCTCACTAGAAATGTCTTATAAAATGTGGGTCATGTACTCCTCCTTGTTGAGCCCATCGATTGGTATCTCCTCATAGGATGACCTCGAAACCACCCTCGATGCCTTCATTCTTCTTCTTTGCATTCTAGTGGAGATAGGCATAAAATACTACTCTACCTCATCTTTGAATTGAGGTACAGAAGGAGACAGAGCCTTCCCTGCTTCCTCCCCAAATTGAGAAAAATCAGGGGATGAGGCTTGTCTTGATTCCTCTATAGTTCCTGTAGGCTGGGATGCAGGTACCATTTTTGCATGTTCTGTCACTCCTTGGGCTGACTATTCATTTTGAATTGGCACTTCCTCCTCTACTTGTGCCCCTGTCATTGCACTAGTGCCCACAAATTCCTCAATTGTCACATTTCTATGTGACTCTACATATTGCACCAAGGCCAAAATTAGGCCATGGTGAGCTAGGGTAGAGGTGGTACCCGCTTGGTATCGCCTGACCTCATCATTCAAGGCGCATGCAAGGTAGTGAGGAATAATGATTTTATCCCCATGTAGGATGTGATTGAGGAAATAAAAGTGTTTGGCATTTAGATAAGAGTATCTACTAGAGCATGTAAAGAAATGGGTGATCTGCTCAAAAACCACCCTCCAAAACTTGAGAATGTGTCATTTCAGCAAGCCAACATGCGTTAGGTACTCGTTTGGTGCTCCAAAAAATCTTTACGCAAAAAATGTAAGGTTATCCTCCTTGTACATGTGCTCCCCTATAATAGGGAGGCTTGTAACGCTGGCAATGTAGTCCTCAATGATTGGTATCTCCATCCCTTGCATGCGCATGACCCCATCTCTCATCGATGTCACAAATTCATTTGCCACTACCGTATCCTAACCCTGAATGACCAGTTGACAGTAGTCCATCCATTCTACAATGTCCAAGTGTGTTTGAATGTCTACAGAAATACCCGAGCAATATATCGGCTCACTCTTCTTAAGGTCGTGATTCTTCGAATTTCCCCCCATTCTTTGCCTTTAGTTCAAAATTCACTCAGGGATGTTACTGCTTCCCCTTCGAATTACTATTGTGCCTCACTGCTCTATTTTGTTTTTGCTGAAGTTGGTTGCACAATAGCTAGTAAATAACTTTTTAAAACAACTACGTTCATGCATGCAAGCAGTTAATTACCATAATCAACAGTGATTATGGTTATTTGTAGTAAATTTCCTTCGAGCATGTGCCCAATTGTGCGGATATGATAACCATAAATTGTCGACCAATCAAAGGTGTGCCATGCAGCACCATGCCAAGTGGATTTGTTTAAGTGGTTAAGGTAATAATTGGGGGTTGTACCGAAACATTTCCATAAACACACATGTTCATGAAAACAATATAGACAAGAAACAAAAAATTTAAACATGCACCAAACACTGTTCCTTGGGTGGATATGTGTAGATGTTCGTGGTGCATCGCTATTGGCTGGTGTTTGATGATTGGGTAAATTATAATGAACAATGGTGGTCATGGTTCCCATGCAATGAATTTTCTTCAATGTGATTGGTTCTTGGTAGCTACAAGGTGGCTTATTTAAGAAATCCTGCAAAATTCAAAATAAAAGTTAGAAAAACATATCTCCTTGGGACGACAAATGTCCCCTCCTTGAAAGTTGATTATTGTCAAATTTTAATTTTAACCACTAGTAGATTTGACTTTGCACGTGCATGGGGTGCTGAAGTGGCTCGGGCCACATCCCAAGGCTGACGTGTTATTTTGTCAAGGCAGAAAATGGCCGCAATAAACAAAAATCAGGCACCTTTTTCTCCTAAAAAATTGGAAGTCAAGCATTGATCTGCCAAGAAATTGAATGCAGGCACCATCTTCGTAACATACTGGGATTCAGGTGTCATAAAGCATATAACGGGAAGTAGGTACCTTCTACCGTACAATAGGAAGTAGGTACCTTCTTCCATACAACGAGAAGTAGGCACCTTCCTTCGTACAATCGAAAGCAGGAACCTTTCGCCATACAATGGGAAGCAGGCACCTTCTCTAATAAAGAAAAGCAAGCACATTCCCATCAAATACAAAAATGGCTCTTTTATTTTATTCAATGGGTGTTGAATTGTCCTTGTATATGCACTATTAGGTTGATCAGGCCCTTTAGTGCTTCTGATTGAAAAACAAGAACAATTTTAGCATATGCCCCTGAATCAGCAGTTGAGTGTTTTATTGTCCAAAGAGACCAATCCAAATACTCTTGTGCAGGTTTAGGTTTAGTATTCCCCTTCTGAGGGATGAGCTACTCCTATTACTAAAAAGTTGGAAATGTGTAGGTTCATGGATCATGTGCCAATTAGGCCTAGGTTTCCCAAGATGCCTAAGGATTGCACAAAGGGCATTGTTCTTGCAAAACAAAAACACAACTAAAAAAAATAAAAAAATTGAAAGAATAATTGTATTTGGTACTATGTGGAATAGGTCCACATCTTACTGAATTAAGATAAAATCATAATCAACTAGGGTTTCCCCCATGCCTAAACTAGACTCAATCATATATGCCTCAGACACATGGTATGGATGCATGCGGTGGCCATTTACTGTTAAGGTAATGTTGTTGTCATCTATTGGTTTGATCCTTACAACCCCATTATTGATGACTTTAGTCACTTCATATGGCCCCATCCAACACTGCATGATCTTGTCCTTCCTTTCTTGGAACTAGGAATCATAGAGTAATGCCCATTCTCCCACTTTGAGCTACTTTGGCCTGGTCTGGCGGTCAACCACTTGGCCCTTTGTTTCTAAATGATCTCAGGTTTCTACAGAGCCTCAAGGTGATATTCATCCAGCTGATTAAGCTGCTAAATTTTATTTTTTTATGCATCATCCAGGTTGATATTCAATTCTAAATCAATCTTAAGTTTTTCGACTTCAAACTCTATAGGCATCATGGTAGTTTTCCCATAGACTAACTGAAATGGTGTGAAACCAGTAGTAGTCTTCCAGGTGGTCATGTAGGCCCACACTACTTGTGGTAATCTAGTAGCCCTATCCTTCCTATGTTATTGTACTATCTTTGTTAGGATATTCTCCAACTCTCTATTGGTTACCTCAACTTGCATGTTCACCTATGGATGGTAGGGAGTGATTTTGTTATACCTGATTTTGTATTATTACATGAGTTCTTGGATCATCCTTGAATTAAACCGAGGTCCTTGATTTGTTGTGATCTCCCTTGGGATCCCAAATCTTATAAAAATTGATGAATACAATAAATCTGCTATAGTTTTCTCCTTTGAATCATGCAAAGCCTGTACTTCAACCCACTTTGTCACATAGTCAATACAAACTAGGATATACCTCTTACCTCCTAACTACGGATTAATAGGTCCTATGAGTGGTATCTCATATCTGAGAGTAGGTCTGACCATCCTCTGACATTGATAACAATGGCTCACATGCTTGGTTGCATATTTGAAAAGTGAAGGCCAGTAATAACCATCCTGTAACACTTTATATGCAGCCCTTCTTCCTTAAAAATGGCCACCATAAGGTTCATCATGGTAAGCCTTCAGTATTTCAATTATTTCATTTCCAAAAACACATCTTCTCATGATTTGATCAGGTCGTATTTTAAACAGGTACCCATCAATCCATGAAAAATCTACACTTTTCTCAATTAAAGTCTATTTTTCCCAAGGTAAAAGTGTAGGGGATACTTTACCAGTGGCTAAATAATTAGCCATATATGCGTACCAAGGTATCTGATCATTTAGAGAAAATAAATGCTCATCTAGAAATTGGTCTTTCGTAGCTGCATAGTCTGGAGGTGTCAATATGAAAAGGAAATCAGCTACCACATTTTCCTTTCCTAGCTTTTCCACTATTGTCACATAAAATTCCTGCAAGAGCAACAACCATATGATAATTATGCCACTAATCCTAAGTTTTTTTGTCAAGTATCTAATCGCTAAGTGGTCAATGTGTACAAATATATGGTAACCTGTAATATAATGATAAAATTTGTTAAGAACATGTATTACTACAAGAAACTCTTTCTCTATGATAGTATAATTTAGTTCAACACCTATGAGATTTTTACTAACATAATAGATGGCATAAAAATCATCACCATATTTATGTTCCAGTACTGAGCCTATTGCATTTTTAGATGCATTAGCATATATGTGAAAAGGTATGGTCCAATTTGGACCTCTCAGTACTGGAGCAGTAATTAGTTTTTCCTTTAAAGTGTTGAATGCTTGTTCATATTCTTTAGTCCAGACAAACTCTGCATCTCTAGTTAACAATGTGGTAAGAGGTTTAGCAGTTTTGCTAAATTTTGATATAAACCTCCTATAATAACCGGTTGATCCTAGGAAACTGTAGATATATTTCTATGTTTTGAGAGTAGGCAAGGTTTGGATGACTTCAATTTTTTTTTGTCTACTTTGATCCCTTCTACGGAAAGGTGATGTCCTAAAACTATCCCTTCCTACATCAGCATATAGCATTTCTCATTTCTTAAGGACAGGTTAGTTTCCTCACAATACTTAAGTATATTTTCCAGATTTTATGTGGCAATTTCAAAAGTTTCACCATATACAGTGAAATAATCCATGTATACCTCCACAGTCTCTCCAATCATATCTGAAAAATGCTAAGAATTGCCCTCTAAAAGGTGGTAGGTGCATTGCATAGGCTAAATGGTAAAACTCAATAAGAAAATGTCCCCCATGGACAAATGAAGGTGGTTTTATCTTGATCTTCCTCCCCTATTTGGATCTTATTGTATCCACTGAACCTGTCCAAGAAATAAAAGTACTTATTGCCTACCAAGGTGTCAAGGACTTGATCTATAAAGGGTAAAGGGATGTGGTCCTTCTTGGTTACTTTATTTAGCAACATGTAATCAACACAAATTCTCCACTTTCCATTCTTCTTGGGCACAACTACCAATGGTGATACTCACTCACTATCTAAAATGGGGTAGATGAATCCAACTATGAGAAGTTTTTATAATTCTGCTTTAACAATTTCTTTCATGATTGGGTTCATTCTCCTCTGTGGTTGTCTTACTAGTCTAACCTGGTCTTCCAGATATATCCTATGTGTACAGGTCTTAGGAGTTATTCCTCTCATGTCATAATACTCCCAAGAAAAGGCATATTGATGTTTTTCCAATGTTTGTTTTAGTTTGGTCTGTAGTTCAGTTGTCAACTAGTTATCTATGTTTAGCATTCTAGTAGGTGCAACTTCTATTTACTGAATATGGTGGTCTTTCACTAATGGTAACTCAAGAGGAGGATAGGAGGGTTCTCCTTGAAAAAAGTGAGATATCACCTTATCCTCATCACTTTCATATTCTAACTCCTCAAGTGTCATCACAGGTTGGATTATTGATAGACCACCAATATTTTGATTCTCATCCTCAGGTTCTCCCAAAAAATCTGAATACTGTGCAGGTGTATGTATGATTATTTTCTTTATATTTTGACCATATTAAATGGTCATTTTCCCATCTCTACAACTTATGTAAGAATTAGTTGTTGCCAGCGAAGGCCTACCTAATATTAATGGGTATCCACCTAGTCCAGATTTAGATTGTAGCACTAAGAAATTTGTTGGATACTCTCATGCATCTACTACAATAGTAATATCTTCCAGTATTTCTTCAAGGAGTACTGTAGACCTATCTGCCAACTACAGCATAATTTTAGTAGGCTTCAGATTAGTCAATTTCAATTTTTTCATGATTTTCTAGGGCATGACATTGATGGTAGTACCTAAATCTACCAATGTGTTGGGTAAAACATAGCCTTCTATTTTTATAGTTAGCACAAGGCTTCCTAGATCTATGTATTTTTGGCTGTAGGTATTCCCTAACATAAGATCAGCTAACTGACCTACCAAACTGATTGTTTTAGCTGGTTTCCTCCCTAGTTTCTTGAGGCACAACTCTCTTATGGCATTTCCATAAATAGGTATATCTCTAATGGCCTAGAAGAGAGGTATTGTGATTGTTAAGTTTTTTAAACTAGAGAGGATATCAAACTTTGTTTATATTGATTTCTTGGGTTCCTACAACCTTTGTGGAAAATGTGGAATATCTTCTTTGTTATGTACAAGTATTGATTCTTCTTCTACCTCTTCTATAAGGGGTGATTTCCTTTTTTCTATTTCTAATGGTTCCTCTTCTTTCAAGAGGAGTGACTTCTACTGCTACTTGGTTTCTTGACCTTAACTAGATAGGATCGCAATCTACCTTAATATTATACATAGGGTACATCTCATTTTCCATCTGATAGGTTTTTTGTTGCTTGTTGTTTGGGTTTGTTGTTGGATGTGCTGGTAACTGAGGATTCCTTGGAGCAGGAAGAGTAGGTAGTCTTGGCTATGATGGATCTGGAGTAGTATGTTGTGGATATTGATTCCAAGAATTCTAATTTCTCCACTACTACCTAGGCTACTGGTATTGGTTCCAAGGGTAAGGTTTGTAAGGATTAGCTTCTTGGGGAAATGGATTCCAAGGTTGTTGACCATACCAACCCATGTTGGGTGGCTGGGCTTGACCTTGTTTTTGGTAATTTCTACCCCAATAGGATGATATTCCTGATTGCATATTGTTATCCATAGGATATTGTTGTCAGTTCCTCCTATTACCTGTGAAGTATGCCTCTGCTACTTCAATTCCTATTTATATTTCATTAATTGTGGACACAGCTTTGTTTTATGATCCTTCTTACAAACAGTACATACACAAACTTTGTTTTATGGGCACTCATTTCTAGGGTGTTTGCCTTTGCATTTAGGATAGAAGTAGGCCAATGCTACCTCATTCTCCTGCTTCTTTCTCTGAAGTAGAAGGGCATCCATTTGAAGAGCTAGAGATAATAACATCTCACTCTTAAGGTCCTCTAGCATGTTTCCTATTCCTGTTTTAGTGACAATGGTTGACTGCTTCACATTTTTAGGGGTTAACTTACCCTTTCTTCTTAAAAAATTTTGATACAATTGCCAAATTTCATCCATTTGGTGTTGGTAAATATCCCCCCCAGAGATCATGTTTAAAGCTTCCAAAGATTCATTTGTCAGTCCTTTCATAAAAATACTTCTTAGGGATCTATCTCCTAGTTTTGAATGGGGTGATCTTTGCAAATTGAAGCTAAACCTATCCCAGTATTCTTCCACAGATTCCCCTTCATTTTGGGTCATGTCTAGGACTTCCTCTTGCATCTCTTGCTCTACTAAAATCTTGATACTGATCCAAGAAAAGTTTCCTCAAGTGTTCCCAAGTAGTTATTCGTTTATCCTCCAATTTGATGAACCAACACAAAGCTTAATCATAAAGGGTGGAAGAGAATAATTTTAGTTTTTGAGAATCTATGGTGTAATCCACAGATATACATAAAACATCAAATTTAAATAGGAACAGGTTTGGATCTTCTATTGGTAGTCCTCTAAAGGTTGGAAGGTGGGCAGGAGAGATGTGTTTCATCTTGTGATCTCTCCCTACCTCTCCTATTGGAAAACTAAAACTAGTGGATGTTTCCTCTGGATTTTCTACCATTTTTCCTACTACTGGTGTTTTTACCCCTACTTCATTCAAAGCAACTATCAATGCTTCTATTTCATTTATTTTATCCTTTAGAAGGATGGATAAGTCAGCTTTTGAGATAGTTCCATATAATACTGCTTTCCAAAATTCAACATTTAGTAGATCTTCCTCAAATTAAAATCTACTTATCTTTGATCCTGCTCTAAGATTCTGTTGGATCATTTCAAAAGGATCTTGTGTAAATAATGGGTGTTTTTACCAATGCATAGGTGGAGATTGTAATGGTGATAGTTCAACCTCAGGTTCAAGTTCTATTGAAGCAGAAGGATTCTGATAAACAACTTTTTTTTTTTTGACAAAACAATCGTTTGGTCCCCTATTCTTAGATGGAATCATACAAAATTTCAGATGAAGGTTTCTAAATAAAACACTCTAAACTACTGTAATTATGCTTCCTTTAGAACAAGAAATTACAATGGCTACTCCCCAACAATGGCACCAAAATGTTGGGCAAAACATTGGTTAGTTTTTCTATGGTTCAATTAATTGCCTCCATTTAATTGTCAACTCGAGGTAGCTCGTAGTCTTGTGAGAAGCCATGCAAAATCTATGCTTGTAATTTATCATTCAGAGAAGAGTCCCTTGGATTATGGTTTGGGGGGTATTTGGTATTTTTTGAATTTTATATTTAAACTAATAATCTCATGCTAAGTCTAAGAAAATAGGACTGAAAAATATTTAAAATCTAAATGACTACCTTGCTAGAAATCACAGAAAATAGGGAAATAAGAAGTAACAAATTAATCTATTAACATAAATGCAAAAAATAGGGGAAATAGGGAAGAACTTTGTTATAAGTGGGCCCATGCTTCCAGCAGGTTCTACCCGTGGTAAAATGATCATCGGATGCTTTTAGAAGATGTTTTACAGGAAAATATACAAAGATTTTATTAACAGTTGTAGCAGAAGAAAATTACAATAATTTTTGGGGGCCTTGTTTAGGGGTGGCCTGCATATTTATAAGGTATCATCCAGCCCTGTTACAATTTTCAAGATAAATCAGAAAATAATTTGTTGTTACAACTATTTTCTTGATTAGAGGAATCGGGCAAAATATCATGATATTTTAGCGTATTCTATTTCCAGAATACATTGATATTTTATTTTCCTGAATTACAAAAATGATTACATATTAACTAAAAAATGGGTGATGAGTCACCTTTGACATTGTCCCATGTCCAGTTTCAATGCTGGAAATCCCTGTTGGCAATTTTAGTTGTTTTATGTTGTCATTGATGTCACATTAATGTCACAAGGTAACATTGAGTTTTGATGACCAAAGCATTCATATTTTGGAGAGCATGGATATATACAGGGTTTTTGTGAAAACCAAGGTAGGTAAAATAAAAGGTTTTATTTAAAACCATGGATGGCATATTTGAAATGGGTTTTTCTTAAAACCCAGGTTGGCCTTTCGTTTCATCGAAAAAGGTGCCCCGGAGATGGAGATATTCAATTTTGAATATTTGGTTTAAATTTTAATATTTAAAATTTAATTTTAAATTTTAAAATTAAAATTACCTCAACGCCGACGTCATCATCAAAAAGAAATTAATTTAAAAGCATCATCGACATTTGCAAAATTAAAGGGAAGTTGCATATAAATGCAAAGGCTTTTATTTCAAAAGCCTTGGAATCGAATGCAGAGGAGATAAGACGAAAAGTGCCGAAATCTTCGTGTGGCAGCGTGGTCCAACGGTGAGCGAGGGGAGTGCAAAGGTTTTTGCTTGTGAAAGAGATGAGGTTCGATTCCCATGGGTTAGAGTTTCGAGCAAGAGAATTGGCCCACATTTTTTTTTGACGTGAGCAAGGGGAGAAGGACAAAAGCGCATTCTGCGCTCTTCGTCCTATGCGAGCGCGTAGCTCGCGTGGTCTTTGGCGCCGTGGTTGAGGATTGTTTGGGCAGAGACGAGGGTTCGATTCCCTCTAAGAGGCAAGTAACATTTTTATTAATAATTTTTTTATTATTGCCTAATGTTGGAGGAATAAGGTGATGAGGGTTGATTTGATTTTTTATTGGAAGGCAAGTTTAAAAGCACTTTTAGAAAAGAAGATATTTCTGGTATTTTCCTTTTATAAAAGTATATCATATTATATATCGTTGGAAAGCTTATTTCGAGGGCTATTTGACTAACTCATTTAGAAGGAGAAATAAGGTGTATGTAGAGAGATATTTCTATTTTTGTAAAGGGTTTCAAAGTGAAGATTGTTTTGCTCTTTTTCAAAGTGTGTTGAGTGTGGCAGATTTCCAAAGGGGTTTCTTCACTTCATAAAAGGTATGGGCACATTCTCCTATTGATTGTTTATGGTGGTTGATTTCTAAAATATCATTGGAGGGAAAAGGATTGTTTGTGGTTTCCTTTTTGAAAGTGGTTGGTTGAATGCATCAAGGTTTTCTGAATTGAGAGTTGTGTTTAAAACCTTGTGTTATAAGCATAGTGGTTGAAGCCCATTGGTTGTGAAAGAACTTGAGTTAGAAAAGAACATGAGTATCATTGTTATGTGAGATTTGTGGTTGAGCATTGTTGGAAACATTTGAGTTGGTTGATACATACTTGGACTAGGGTTGTGTGAGAGAGAGTTGTCCCTTGTGATGATTGGTTGAGTTGAGTTGATTGAGCCTAGTCAAGTGATGTGTGAAGTGATTGTTCAAGTTCTATGAAACAAACTATTCCATCATTCTATGTTGAGTTGAGATTGAGGTTAGAACATATTGAGTCTCTAACAATTCTCTTTATGGTTCTATAAGACTTGAGTTGAGTTGAGGTTGACTTGAATTGAGTTGAGGTTGATTTGAGTTGAGAGTGAGTTTAGAACATATTGAGTCTCTAACAATTCTCTTTATGCTTCTATGAGTTGAGTTGAGATTGATTTGGGTTGAGAGTGAGATTAGAACATATTGAGTCTCTAACAATTCTCTTTATGCTTCTATGAAGTGGATTTGAGTTGAGATTGCCATTCATTGTTGAGTTCATTTTGAGTACTACTTGAGCATGATTGATTGAGCCTTTGAGAAGGCCTTTGGGATAGATTTGAGGATAATTTTGGGACAAATTTGAGGATAGTTTTGGGACAGATTTGTGGATATTTTGGGCAAGTTCTTGGTGAGCTTGCTAGAGCATATTTGGGCAAGTTCTTGGTGAGCTTGCTAGAGCATATTTGGACAAGTTCTTAGTGAGCTTGTTGGAGCAAATTAAAAAATTGAAGTTCTATGTGAGCTTGTTATTCAACATTGGACAGGTTCTATGTGAGCTTGTTATTCAACATTGGACAGGTTCTATGTGAGCTTGTTATTCAACATTGGACAAGTTCTATGTGAGCTTGTTAAGCAGGTTCTGTGTGAGCCTATTGAGCAGGTTCTTAGTGAGCCTATTGATAGAGCTTTGGAGGTGACAGAGTACAGAGGATAGAGTCTCAATGGATAGAGATCCAACAGCCAACATAGTTGAAGATAGATCTGAGTGAGGAGTCTTCAAGTGGAGAGAGGTCCACCAATCAAGTGCAACAGAGAGACAGAGTCTTCTAGAAGATCACATAGCTAGAGCAGAAGGGGAAAGAGTTCTCCTTTGGACAGAGATCCATAAACATTGTAATTGGGAGTGATTCCCAAAGAGATTGATTGAGAAAGTTTTAGTAAAATATTTTCTCCGTGGAGTAGCCCACATTGGGTGAACCACATAAATTATTGTGTCTCAATTGTGTGGTGACTTGTGCTCTTGCTTACTATTGCTATCTGAGTTATTAATGCACACTGCTATATTTGGTTATTGCAATTAAGGACATTAATTGATATTGGTTTGGAAAGAAAGTAAAAAGTGGTCTTATACTGTTCACCCCCCTCTCAGTATAAGCTTGTGTTCTTCAATTGGTATCAGAGTGGGTTCCTTCGAAAAGGCTAACAACTTGAGGGCAGATTCTACAAGAACACAAATGGCTTCACATAATGGATTATCTTCAAATAAGGCTCCATTATTTGATGGTAACAATTATGCTTTCTAGAGCATGAGAATGAAGAACTACTTGATATCACAAGGATATGAGGTATGGCAGATGGTTGAAAAAGAGTATAGGGTTGAAGGTGATCCCGAGGAAGATAAGACTACCAAGAAATTGGTTGAGATAAATGCAAGAGCAATGAATTGTATTTTGAGTGGGCTACATGAGATAGATTTTGCAAAGGTCATGGTATGTACTTCAGCTAATGAGATGTGGACCAAGTTGTGGAATACTTATGAAGGAGATTCCAAGGTAAAGTTGGCAAAACTACAAACTCATAGAAAAATATTTGAGGAATTGAAAATGGAAGATTCTGAAGATATTGCAAAGTTTTTACTTCGAGTTGATGAGATTACTAACACCATGAGAGGCCTAGGTTTTGAGATGAAAGAATCAGAAGTTACTCAAAAGGTTTTGAGATCACTTCCCATGAAATATGATTCTAAGGTTTCAACAATAGAAGAGACAATGGATATCAACAAGCTAACAATGGAAGAATTGCAAGGTACTCTCACAGCTTATGAGATGAGGGTAAGTAAGCATCAAGCTCCAATAAAAGAGATTGCATTCAAGGCTTCAGAGAAAGAGAAAGGGAAAGTTTCAGAAATAGATAGAGTTTTAGAAAATGATGAGGAAGCTAACTTCATCAAAAGGAATAAGGACTCAAGGAATTTCAGAGATATAAGGAAAGTTAGATGCTACAAGTGTGGTGATCTTGGTCACTATGCATACAAGTGTCCACATGAAGAAAATAGTGATGATGAAAAATAGGGTCAAAGAAGAAAAGAAGATGGAAAGCATAAGCATGACAAAGATGACAGATTCAAGCAAAACAGGTATGAGAAGAAGAAAATTTTTTGTAAGGCAAAGAAATCTTACTACATTGTAGAAGCAAGTGATAGCTCAGATCATAGTGATAGAGACAAATCAGATGATGAAAAGGAAGAACATCTATTCCTAGGAATAGAAGGTGAAAGAGAACAATGTTTTGTGTGTGGTCAAAGAGATCACGAGATCAGGATATTGCAATGGTTTCAGTGATAGTGAAGATGAGATGACACATCAAGGAAACAGGCATGGTCAAAGAAATCTTGAGAGTTTGTTTGCTATAGAAGATTATAATGATCTTAGTGATAGTGAAGATGAAGAAGGGTTTTTCTATGGAATAAGAGAAGTAGAAGAAGAACATTCACTCCAAACAGAAGAAGTTAAACAAGAGGATAATGTCTCAATTGATCTAAAGGAAGACTTCAATGTTATCCATGAGCAACTACAAGAGGTTAAGGAGAATCTAAAAGAATTGAGATGTTCCCTACATGAGAAGTTTGATCCATCACATGACTCAAAAGGTCAAGATATTTGTACTAAGAAGGAAACATGTATTTCAGAGGCTATAGAGATGGATGCCAAGTTGCTACTTGACACAAATGAAGAGAAAGAAGAGGAAGATTCCAAAGCACCAAAGGTCCCATATTTCAGGTTTGGGGAATCACACTCAAAAGGAAAGGAAGTTCTAAAATATGAAAGCAAGGAAGCACCTAAGATTTGTGAGGAAAGTTCCAAAGTTCCTATGGCTCCAAATATTCAGTTTGGTTCTTGTTTTGAGATAGGTGAATCAAGTTCAAAAGGAAAATAAATTCTTGAAGAGAAAAGCAAGGAAGAAATTAAGGAAGAAGATTTAGATGCTACAAAGAAGGTTCAAGGATGCAATGAACAAGTTGAAGATGATCATAGGGATAATGGTCAAGAAAGGTATGAGGAACCAAGGCATGAACAAAGGGATTTTCAAGGACATTGTTTTTCTTGTAATGGATTTGGACACAGGGCTATACATTGCAAGGTCTATGGATCAAAGAAGTTTGATTTTGCTAGAAGAAACTTCAAAGGAAGAAGGTATGATTTTTAGGGACATTGCTTCTCATGTAACAGGATTGGTCATAAAGCTTTTCAGTGCAAAGGAAATGAGCAATATGGTTTTGGTTTTAGAGCTACACAATTCAGAAGTCATGGTCATAATGGTCATGAAAACAGAGCTTCACAATACAGGGTTCAAGAAAGGAATGGATATGGAAATTACTTCAAGAAAGAATTCAGGATATGGGCACCATCCAAAGGCTACAATATCAAGTGTTTTAATTGCAATAACTTTGGGCATATTGCAAAATGGTGTAGGACTCAATTCCAAATAGGTTCAAGGCAAGGAAGTCAAACAGGTTCAAAGCAAGAAGGTCAAACAGGTTCTAGACAAGAAGATCAAGTAATTCATCAAGAGAAGGATATCAGAAAAACATGGAAGGAAATTGATAGAGGAAAGAATCAAAGTAATATGGGAGTAAAGGTACTCCCACCCCAAAATTAATCACCTCAAGAGAGAATGTGGTGAGGGGGCTATGCTTAAGAGTCATATATTTTAGCCCCATAGGTGTCCCTTTTGCCATTGATGTCAAAGGGGGAGAGGATTGAGTTAGGGGGAGCAGCCTCCAAAGAGATTATTGAGTCAGGGGAGCAACTTTGATTCTCAGAGATGGTTTTTGGAGTGATTGTGGTTTTTGCTTTAGAGGTGTTGCCATCAATGACAAAGGGGGAGATTGTTGGCAATTTGAGTTGTTTTATGTTGTCATTGATGTCACATTAATGTCACAAGGTAACATTGAGTTTTGATGACCAAAGCATTCATATTTCGGAGAGCATGGATATATACAGGGTTTTTGTGAAAACCAAGGTAGGTAAAATAAAAGGTTTTATTTAAAACCATGGATGGCAGATTTGAAATGGGTTTTTCTTAAAACCTAGGTTGGCTTTTCGTTTCATCAAAAAAGGTGCCCCGAAGATGGAGATATTCAATTTTGAATATTTGGTTTAAATTTTAATATTTAAAATTTAATTTTAAATTTTAAAATTAAAATTACCTCGACGTCATCATCAAAAAGAAATTAATTTAAAAGTGTCATCGACATTTGCAAAATTAAAGGGAAGTTGCATATAAATGCAAAGGCTTTTATTTCAAAAGCCTTGGAATCGAATGCAGAGGAGATAAGACGAAAAGCGCCGAAATATTCATGTGGTAGCATGGTCCAACGATGAGCGAGGGGAGTGCAAAGGTTTTTGCTTGTGAAAGAGATGAGGTTCGATTCCCATGGGTTAGAGTTTCGAGCAAGAGAATTGGCCCACATTTTTTTTTGATGTGAGCAAGGGGAGAAGGACAAAAGCGCATTCTACGCTCTTCATCCTATGCGAGCGCGTAGCTCGCATGGTCTTTGGCACCACGGTTGAGGATTGTTTGGGCAGAGACGAGGGTTCGATTCCCTCTAAGAGGCAAGTAACATTTTTATTAATAAATTTTTTATTATTGCCTAATGTTGGAGGAATAAGGTGATGAGGGTTGATTTGATTTTTTTATTGGAAGGCAAGTTTAAAAGCACTTTTAGAAAAGAAGATATTTATGGTATTTTCCTTTTATAAAAGTATATCATATTATATATCGTTGGAAAGCTTATTTCGAGGGCTATTTGACTAACTCATTTAGAAGGAGAAATAAGGTGTATGTAGAGAGATATTTCTATTTTTGTAAAGGGTTTCAAAGTGAAGATTGTTTTGCTCTTTTTCAAAGTGTGTTGAGTGTGGCAGATTTCCAAAGGGGTTTCTTCACTTCATAAAAGGTATGGGCACATTCTCCTATTGATTGTTTATGGTGGTTGATTTCTGAAATATCATTGGAGGGAAAAGGATTGTTTGTGGTTTCCTTTTTGAAAGTGGTTGGTTGAATGCATCAAGGTTTTCTGAATTGAGAGTTGTGTTTAAACCTTGTGTTATAAGCATAGTGGTTGAAGCCCATTGGTTGTGAAAGAACTTGAGTTAGAAAAGAACATGAGTATCATTGTTATGTGAGATTTGTGGTTGAGCATTGTTGGAAACATTTGAGTTGGTTGATACATACTTGGACTAGGGTTGTGTGAGAGAGAGTTGTCCCTTGTGATGATTGGTTGAGTTGAGTTGATTGAGCCTAGTCAAGTGATGTGTGAAGTGATTGTTCAAGTTCTATGAAACAAACTATTCCATCATTCTATGTTGAGTTGAGATTGAGGTTAGAACATATTGAGTCTCTAACAATTCTCTTTATGGTTCTATAAGACTTGAGTTGAGTTGAGGTTGACTTGAATTGAGTTGAGGTTGATTTGAGTTGAGAGTGAGTTTAGAACATATTGAGTCTCTAACAATTCTCTTTATGCTTCTATGAGTTGAGTTGAGATTGATTTGGGTTGAGAGTGAGATTAGAACATATTGAGTCTCTAAAAATTCTCTTTATGCTTCTATGAAGTGGATTTGAGTTGAGATTGCCATTCATTGTTGAGTTCATTTTGAGTACTACTTGAGCATGATTGATTGAGCCTTTGAGAAGGCCTTTGGGACAGATTTGTGGACAAATTTGGGCAAGTTCTTGGTGAGCTTGCTAGAGCATATTTGGGCAAGTTCTTGGTGAGCTTGCTAGAGCAGATTTGGACAAGTTCTTAGTGAGCTTGTTGGAGCAGAATTGGACAAGTTATATGTGAGCTTGTTATTCAGCATTGGACAGGTTCTATGTGAGCTTGTTATTCAGCATTGGACAGGTTCTGTGTGAGCTTGTTATTCAGCATTGGACAGGTTCTGTGTGAGCTTGTTATTTAGCATTGGACAAGTTCTGTGTGAGCTTGTTAAGCAGGTTCTGTGTGAGCCTATTGAGCAGGTTCTTAGTGAGCCTATTGATAGAGCTTTGGAGGTGATAGAGTATAGAGGATAGAGTCTCAGTGGATAGAGATCCAACAGCCAACATAGTTGAAGACAGATCTGAGTGAGGAGTCTTCAAGTGGAGAGAGGTCCACCAGTAAGTGCAACAGAGAGACAGAGTCTTCTAGAAGATCACATAGCCAGAGCAGAAGGGGAAAGAGTTCTCCTTTGGATAGAGATCCATAAACATTGTAATTGGGAGTGATTCCCAAAGAGATTGATTGAGAAAGTTTTAGTAAAATATTTTCTCCGTGGAGTAGCCCACATTGGGTGAACCACGTAAATTGTTGTGTCTCAATTGTGTGGTGACTTGTGCTCTTGCTTACTACTGCTATCTGAGTTATTAATGCACACTGCTATATTTGGTTATTGCAATTAAGGACATTAATTGATATTGGTTTGGAAAGAAAGTAAAAAGTGGTCTTATACTGTTCACCCCCCCTCTCAGTATAAGCTTGTGTTCTTCAATACCTTTACGTTGGTTGTCGAAGTTTCACTATGTTCTACCGACCATAGAGTCATGCTAAAGTTTGGCGTTTCATGGAAATCATACATCATGATTGAAGAATTCAGGAAGTAGGCACCTTGTATGCAGAACTCAGGAAGTAGGCACCTTTCGTCGTATAACGACAGCGTTATGCATAGTGGCTATTTTTTGCAAAATTGGCTAAAATTAGGATTTTTAAAATTTGGAATTAGCTAATATTTGGGACCCTTGACCAAGGTCCATTAGCCAAACATTTCTAGGTGCAAATTTTTTTTGGGATCGATTCACCCCAATTTTATAATTATTTGACCATTTCAAGTTTAAATTTTCAATATTGGCCCTAATAATAGTGAACCTTCTACATGTGTTTTGACACTATTCACATGGATTTTGAAACTGATTCACCATTTTTTTATAAATACATTTTGGGGCCGATCCCTTATGCATAACCCTGTATAACGAGATGTAGGTACCTTGTGTCATACAATGGTAAGCAGGCGCCTTCTACCATACAATGGGAAGCAGGCGCCTAACGAAAAGTAGGCACCTAACAGTTAAGTGTCGAATAGAAGTCAGGCACTTCAAAGGAATTTGGGTGCCTGACTTCATACCTCTTTGTCAATATTTCGTAGATGTTTTTCCTTCATTAAATTGCAAGTGCCAGGTCCGAGTGGGACCTCAACGAAATCATACTAAAATGCAACAATTTCCATTAAATCTACACAAATTACACTTAAAGACAAATATTAGAAAACATACAAAATAAATTGTTAATTATATATATAATTTTCATAAAAAATTTATATCTACAAGAATATATGTCACACATTATGGGGAAAAGAGTACAAAAAATGAGCAATTATGTGGCTCATCACCAAGTGCTTGTTAGAGAGAAGAGGAAAGAAAATACGTACCTGTGAGCTTTAACAGCATTTGAGCTGACGGTGAAGGCTACTACACTGTAGACTCTTTCTCTTCCTCTACTTTTTCCTCCTCTACTTCAAGATCTACTATTTTCACCATTGGACTTGATTGTTCCTGTTGAGCCGAAGGGGGTATCTCCATAAAAATAGTTGGCTCAACCATCTACGAAGGAGGTGGCTTTGTGCTAAGCGTAGAAACTACCCCACTTTTGGGCTTCTTCACCATATTAGGGAATGGTACCCTTATACCTACACTTTTCTTTCTAAGTAAAATTTATTCCTTAAGTGGGGGTTTCTCCTCTTCTTCTTATTTGATAACTGCCCTCTCTTCAACCAATGTCTCCTTTTCTCTCACCATGTCTACTTCTTTGTCAGGGCTATGGATACTTTGAGGTACCAAGTCAAAAAAATATAGGAACTGGTACTTTTCACAATGATCATCATAAATCAAGGAAAATACCTCGTTCATGACCAAAATATAACTTGACCCGGACTTACTTTGATGGATCCTCATGATCCACAAGTTAGTAATATTTTCATCGAACCAATCAAACAATTTTGCTTTCATTTGATTGAACAGACTAGGAGGAGGAACTTGCTCTTGATGATTCGTGGAATCATACTCGACCTCCATCTCATAAAAATCATGCCAAGGAGGGAGTGACATCATATTATCAACATGCCATTCAAGGTCGTGTCCCTTAGGATTATTCCTATACTGCAAGATGTCTTCTCGAGGGTAGTAATGAAAATTCTTGGCTTTGATGAAATTCACAAAAACACCTAAAATATCATACCACCATCATTGGGGAAGCTCAATCAACCCATGGTCGTACAACATCTCTATAATTTATCCATTTTGGCCATACTGAGTCACTCTTATATCACCGAACTAGAAGGGCATAGCGCATGTAGCTCTCTTTCCCCTACCTGTCCCATAGGTATCATTTGTGAAATCACTTTGTTGAGCTACCTCCAAGGTGAAAATATGTTCGATGGTGAAATACGATAACAAAAAGGATTTCCTAGTGAAATTGAAAAGTCTGACCACCACTCCTTATATCAACAGAAAGACATCACATTTTTTCTTTTCAACCACCTTTGATTTCATTGCTCAAGGCACTCTATTGCATACTTCATAAATCAACTCAAGGGTGATCCCCAAAAACATTTTGTTAAAATTACAATAGAACTTTTCTAGATAAACTCTAAGTCCATGAATACATCGACAATGTTCTCCCTATTTCATCTATCTTCCTTACTGCTATAAAAGTGAAATGAGAATGCATGTGATAGAAAAAGTACCATATTATAAGGGAGCAATACCTAAAAGTAATGTCTTCCCTACTTTGCACCTTCTGCAACTGCGAGTGCATTCTTTGTGCTAAGAAATACATCCAATCAAATAAAATCATATTCGTGGCCACTTTCATGGTAGTTGGGGTGTAAAAATCCACCTGTGAGATGCACTACACTAGCGATGCTTACCACTTATGCAATGTGGAATCTGAAGACAATCCCACCAACCACGCTAGCATTGAGTATAAATATGGGCTCTTGAAATCCCTTAGTGATACCGACAATTCTGGAAACTCCCTAAAATGTGGTGTCTTTAGCAATTGGTTCTCCATAAACTACCGCATATGAACAGTGGACTGATACCTTTCCTCTTGCTTCATAAGGTTGAGCTTTTTAAACATGATGTCAGATGAAGGTCTTGCACCACAAACAAATGTATCTCTGATAGAGCTAGCTGAAATACTGAACATCTTATATCCTTGAGTATTTTGAACAGTTTTCTAAGTAGGGTTATAGCATTGTGCAATCATCCAAACCAGCTCAGGACATGTGTGCACAGGCATACACAGGTACCAAAAGAGATGAGAATAGAATTTCGTAGTGTGGGAACTCTTAGCAGACACTTTTTGCAAAGCAAACTCAATATCCTAGTGTAATTTCTCCACACCCTTGTTTGTGATTACAGTCATTGATTTGTGCCAAGCGGTCATAGTAAGATGCCAATTCGATTTCTTCCTCTTCTTCCCTCATCTTTCAACACCTTTTTTCTAGGTCAGCCTCCTTCTAGGATTTTTCCTTCTTTGCATCTGAGATTTTCTTCCCCATATTCAACTTCCTTCAAGCAGATAGAAAATCACTTCAAACTCTGCAGTAACCCACAATTCACAGTAATTCCACAACTAGGTGCTTTGCAAATTTTGAATTCTTGAACTAAAATATTCGTCCTTTTATAACTTTCGAACCACACCTACCAAAATAAATACCTACGATGAGCCAACTAATTTTGGGGATACGCCATGCTTTCCAATGATTTATTAGTTTCAACCACCTCTTCCCCAAGCACTTTGATTGGTTGCAGTATTTTTTAATAGCTTTTTCCTTATTTGGGGGTGCAACTTGTCGTTAACAATTATTTTTGGAAAGTGTGCCTTGCTACCTTTTTGCCTTGAAAAGTGTGATGAGCACCTTGTTTTGTTGATTTGGGGAACCGAAAAGAACTTTTTCTAATTTTACAGGCGAAACGTCATGCATGTTGGGGATTCACTGGAAAATTAGGGTAAAAAGACATTTTTCTTCCTTTTGCTCCAAAAATTAACCTTCGCAATGATTTTTTCTCAAAAAAAATAGGTAATTGGGGGTTTATGGCTGCCAACTTGAGTTTCGCCCTGAAAATCCAGGATATGCATGAGCAAAAAGGGGTAAAAATGAATTTTGCCCCGAAAATCGAGGCATGGGCAAAATTATTTTCTTGGGCGAAATCACCTTCTTTCTCTTTTTTAATTTTTTTATTTTCTTCATTTATTTTTCTTTTTCCTTTTTTTGCTTTTCTTCCTTTTTCTTATCAAGTGCTTTTCCTAACTTGGACACCCAGCTTTTAAAATTGGTATGATTTTACTTTCCTTCACCTGAAAAACAAAAAATTAAAAGCATGGATGCTTTTGACGTCTTTGGTGCCGAAAAAGCACTTTCGGGTGAAATGCCCAAAAATAAAGTAAAGAAAAGGACTTTCGCTAGTGAAATGACTTGTGCCAGCGAAAATACCTTTTGCTCCAGCAAAAATTTATTTCGCTCTTTGATTATATTATTTATTATTTTTTTTTGAGGAGTGAAGAAGGTTTTTCACTAGAAAAAATGAATTTCACCAATGAAAACACCCCTTCATAGAAAAAAGGGATTTTTCTCATCCTTAACCATTTTTTGAATAAAAATAAACGTTAAAGAAAAATATGTACATATTTACATTCGTAATATCGATTTTTCATTGGTATTAGGCCTTCAAATGAATACCATTGACAAGAATTGGCAGTGCATGTCCATCCATATCCTACAAATAACATGAGTTAACTTGATTCACACCCAAAATCTAGAAAGGGCCCTCCAAAATTACCTCAAACTTATGATGCTTGCCCAACTTTGCCTTGTTCTCATTCCATTTTTACACTAGATTGCTTACTGTGAAAGCCTTCTCATAAATCTTCTTACCGAACCACTTCTTCGTCATCTAGGTATGTTCCATGAAGGTATTGTATGCTTTCTCCATATCTTCCTCCAATTTTAAAATTTGAGCCAACCTTGTGCTCATGGGGTCGAATTCATCATCTTCACCATCAAGTAAGTGCAAGGTTTAAAGGGTCGGCAATTCAATGTGAATGGGCAAGACTACCTCTTTGTCGTACACCAAGAAATAATGAGAGGTCTTGATATATTTTCACTGATATGCGATCAGCCCATAAGGATTGGTTTAAGAGCAAGTGCCAACTTTACTTGTTATCACCAAGATTCCTTTTCAAAATCCTGAGTAGATTCTTGTTCGTGGATTCGGCCAGACCATTTCCCTACGGATAATAATTTTATGAGGTTTTTAAATAAATACCATACTTACCCGTGAACTCATTGATTTTTATACCAATGAATGGGGTTCCATTTTCTATTATAATTGTATTTAGGACACCGAAGCGCATGATCAATCCTTCAAGAAATGTGGTGACCACCTCCTAGTTTACCTTCTTGGTCAGGATTGCTTCAGCCCAATGGATGAAATAGTTAGTTGCAGTCAAAATGTATTTATGCCCAATATATGAATTAGGATCAATGACCCCAATAAAATCTAAGACCCATTGCTAAAATGGTGCTTCTACTTGAATTGAATGAAGGGGTAATGATGCATTCCTACTTATACCGATATATCTTTGGCACTTTTCACAACTTTGATTGACTTTGAAAGTATTTGCAAAGAGAGTGATCTAGAAATAACCTTCTTTGATGATCTTCAACGCCATGGGTCTCCCTGAATAGTGGTCGTCTAGCAATCTAGAATGGAATTCTTCTAGTATTTTTTGCTTCTCTGATTCTCTAACACACCTAAGAAGTACTCCATAAATATTTTTGTGAAACAATACATTTGGCAACATCACATACCTGAGGGCCTGTAGTCTGAATCTCCTTCTTTATGAAGCATTGATATGTGAAGGACACCTTCCCGAATTAAAGTATTCGACAAGGTCCTCCATCCAATCATGGTAATTTGGGGAATGATTATCAATATTATACTCGCTTACTAACTCTTCATGATGGAAAATCATGGATTTAGATGCAGCACTCTTTGTAAGCTCCTGAAATAGTGCTCGATCTTAAACCAACTTTGTTGGTCATATTTCGATATCATATTCCTGAATTTTGGAAACCCAACCAGCTATCTTATCTCCAAGCTCTCCCTGGATGATAAAACTTTAGACATCTAGATGAACAACATAAACTATTGTTTTACTCTGTGAAACAAAATACCGAAACTTCTTGAGGGACTTCATTACCGCATAAACTTGCTTCTCAATGAAATTGTACTTTTCTTTGTGCGATTGGATGACTTGGCTTAAGAAATCAATTGGTTGCTCATCTCCATCGTCTCCCTTATGTGTAAGCACCATTACATAACTCTCTTGTTCACCAACGGCATACAAGATAAAATCCTTTGAATAATCAGGGTTTACCATAATTAGGGCTTGGGCAATTCTTTATTTAATTTCTATGAATGTTCGCTTCCTCTGCTTAGTCCATATGAACTTAGTATCTTTATTTAAAAGCATAGTAATTGGTTTTACCACCTGGGAAAAATCTACAAAAACTTTTGAACAAAGTTAATTTGGCCAAATAATGACTACAAATCCTTCTTGTTGGCTAGCAATGGAAGCTTCAAAAGAGCCTCAGCTCTAGCTGTATCAACAGCTAAACCTTTTTTCTAAAATCACATGTCCCAAGAGCTTTCCTTATTTCACCATGAATATGGACTACTTAGGGTTGATGGATATTCCTAACTCTCAGAATTTCTCAAACACTTGCCTTAAATGTAAACTATGCTCCTCCCTGTTGTGAGAGAAGATAGTCATATCATCCAAATAAATTACAATGACGTGATTTAACAACTCACCAAAAGCTACGTCCATAGCTCTTTGAAAATTTGCTCCAATGGTAGAGATACCAATTGATATTCGTTAATAAGCAAGCGTTCCCCATTTCATGGTGAACGTCGTTTTATGTTGGTATTTATCCTTAACCCAAATCTTATTATAGCCAGCGAATCCATCCAACAGATAAAATCTCTGAGCTCTTGCAACTATGTGAAGAATTTTATCAATTTACGACAAAGGATAATTATCCTTTAGAGATACCTGATTCAAATTTTGGAAGTCAAAACACAAGCGAATATCTTCGTTCTTCTTCCACACAGGGACAAAATTCACTACCTAGGTAGAATGCTTGATCGGGTAAATTATTTTGGCTTCCAACATCTTCAATAGTTTAGCTTTTATCAAGGCTTCAATCTTGGGATTGATTGGCCTCTATTTCTTCCTGAAGGGTTTCACTCCTTCCTATAGCTCAATGGTATGTTGGATCACATCCTTGTTGTAGCCTTTTAAATCCTGGTAGATCCAAGTGACAATATCTGGGAACTCATGGCATAGCTCTTTGATCTACTTTAGTTCTTATGGAGTGCAATCAGTACCAACTTTAATTGACTTCTCAGGCCCCAAATGTATTTCAGTGTACTCCTTCTCATCCACTTTGATCTTATGTTTCTTTGCTATGTCATTATAATCAAAGAGACTCTTAAGCATAATAAATCCCTCAGGTTCCTCTTCATCAAGTGTTCTTACTTCTATCGTACTAGCCTCTCTTATCAGGAAGTTCATGATCTGCTTATCACTTTCGAACACATGCTAGTAGATAGTCTTATTGGGAACTGAATGCCTATAAACCAACCTTACGGTGTTTGGTTTCTTCACCACATGCTCAATTGGAGAAAAGTTGGTTCCAAGGAATACCAAAAGATCTACGTGTTTATTCTGCTCCCATGAGATCACTTGGATGTTCAATGTTGTGTAAGCTTCAAACATATCCCAAAATTTTTTGAGGTATGCCTTTAAGTAGTGCTGCTTGGAGATACACTTGTTTGTTACTTGATTCACAATCAACTCAAAATATTTGAAAATTTGCAGTTGTTTAATCCCAAGCATTTTTGCTTTCCTCAAACCTAGGCATAGTGCTTCATACTCAACAACATTATTTGTACAACTCTAGGTCAACCGATATGAATAAGTCTTCTGTATACCATAAGGAAAAATGAGAATGATTTCATCTCTTGTGTCATTCTTGCATCTTGCACCATCGAAGTAGAGCTTTCATAATTGATCTGGAATAGGATCTTGATCATCAGACACCCTCACTTCAGCTTTTTCAAGCTTGGTAATGGTGTAATAGCCAATTTTAGTCTCCATCATGGCATTAAAATCAAGTATTGAAAACACATCTTTCGTTTGAAGCTCATCCAAAGCCTCTTCCATTAAATCCAATTCTTCTAGGTCTTCAATCATCATGTTGATAGAATTCATGGACTTTTCTTCTTCCTCGATCTTATCTATATTAAAAGTAGAAGGCTTCTCATTATATATTTGAACACTTTTCCCTTTGAAAGGAATCTCTATATGGGAGTAGTCCAGAGAAAGATAGCCTCCCAACTTGGAAGTGAACTCTCTTGAGAGGTACATACTGAAATACAGCTTCATATCAACCACAACTACCTCTTGGATCATAGTGATCTGAGGAATTTTATGTAATACAATGGGGATATCTTTGATAACACCCACTTTTCTCACATGGGTTCCATCTAACTGCAAAATTCTAGGGCTACTTCTTATATATTCCATACCCATAACATCACAAACTGCCTTTGGCATGATAGTTGTTGTAGTGCTAGAGTCAATCATACAATTGTGTACAATCCAACCCTCCATCCTAAGAGACAAGTAGAAAAGAGGTGGCCTATTTTTTAGTAGCTAAAATGGTTAACATTTGAGAAAAAATAGTCTGAGTAGGATTCTTTCCCTTATCTTTAACAAACTTCAGTGATTCTTGCAACAAGTCAACTTGTCCAGGCAATTGCAATGCATCATAGAGACTAACCTTGGTAGGAATATTCTTTAGCTCTTCAACAATGTTGTACGTAGATGCGTTGGACTCCCTTCCTTCATTGGCATCCTCATACTTGCTCCAATACTACTGTGCGTAGCCTCTACCCTCTAACACTTGGTCAAGGATGGGTATTTGAGCTTTTCTCTAGCATGTTCCTCCATGTTAGCTTTTGCTTGCGAGGTTGAAGCCTTTTATTGCAATATTATTTTTGCTCATATAGGCAAGAGATATTTTAATAGGATAAGTGCATCTGGATTGGGCACTGGAATAGACGCTTTCGCTTGTGCTTGTTTTTTCTTATTCTACTTTTTTGGATCAGTAGGTACCTTCAATGGCTCCATTTTAGTTGGATCCACTATAACTGAATTTATTCTAGCTCTCATGAGAACTGAAACTTGTTCTTCTAAAGTGACCATGAAATTATGATCGAAATTTGTAATCATGTTGATCTGACCACCGGGAGAACTTTCTGCCAATGCCTACACATAGTTCAAATGAACCATGCAATTTTCTTCGTCATTTGGATCATTGTAGGTAGAGCACCAATATGCTTTATCTTATTGTCCAGCTTCTTCATTTGTCAATACGGTCATATTTCTCTCAGGAACCTTTTTGGTTGAATTTGCTTGATCTCTAATAATTGGCAGAGGTTAAAATCTCCCAGGTTGGAAATCTCTCTCAGCTTACTTCTTCTTAATAACCATGATCTCATTGCTCATCGTTCTTATGGTTGAGTTCATTATCTACATCTCTTTTAGCAACTTCTCTTGGGGATCAATATTAGAGGGTGTTGGAGGAGATGTTAATGCAAGAGGTACAGAAAAATATGGTAGAGCTAGGAATGGAACCGAAGTGAGTAGTTGTGGAATGGATGGAGCAGGAAATTATGGGATAGAAATTGTTGTCGCAGTTTGAGATGAAATTGGATTCCATGAAGGAACCGGATACATGGGGGACATTGACAAGGACTGAGAAGATGTTTTGGAATATAAATACTATGGGAGATCGAGAAAGATAGGCATCGTCATCTTTGGTGGAATATTACCAATAGCAATCAGATCAGCATTAGCCTTTTGCACGATAGAGTACAAGGCCAAAAATGTATCAAAGTTGGACTAACATATGGCCATGCTAATGTTGGAATTTAAGGCTTAAAGGTAATAGAATGCGGCTTGTTCAGGAGTTGATCGAAGACTATCGAGGACTCTCTACCAAGTTTAGGTGAACCTAAAATTGAAGTTAAGAAATTTCCTCCTGTGGATGCCTCTGAATGGTAGTAAATTGATGTAACAAAGAGAAAGGATCCACTTGTTTATTGAAACCTTTTATCAATAATTCATCCAATTGATCCCAGGTGGTAATAGTGGTAGGTTGTAAAGACCGGTACTAGTAAATCAGCTTCTCTCTGAGAGAGAGAGCACGAGAAATCTTACCATGACATATTCATTTGTGATGATATGAATGGTCACTAGAAAATCAAAGTCTTGGATATGCTCATAAGCTGTTTTGCATGTACCATCGTAAGTAGGCAAAGCCTTCAATGTTGCTTGCAGAATCAGTTCTGAGCTTGTAGATTCAAGTCTCTAGAGTAGTTTCAGGTTGGAAAATATCTTGGTGGTGGTCACAAATTTTAGACCATTTGGATTGGAGTGTTGTCTTGGGGAGGAACTCTAGTAGTAGTGCTAGCAAGACTTGAAGGTATGGAAAACACACCAGCTATCTGTGAATACATTTCAATCGATGGAACAGTCAGAGTGGCTAACCTAGGATGCTCTCCTAAAATTTGGGTGTCAAGCTCAAATAACTCAACAAGATTTTCAAAAATTTTGGCCTTCAATCTTGTGATCATGAAGTAAAGCTTTCACCAACTTCACGTTCGGAGGCTTCTAGGTAAAACTGAGTCACCAGATGTTCTAGTAAAACAGTAAAAAGATGAACATCAAACCTTAATACTGCTCAAAGTGGAACTTTTAATGTCCCACCGGGCGTGCCAAAAAATGTTGGTCATAAATCTGCCTAAGTACAAAATATATGTGTGCCCTAGACTCGGCCAACATTGAAAGGTCAAAGAAAAGAGATGTCCTTCGAACCAATCTCCAGAGAGGGTTGGTTCCCGTACTAATCTAACAATCGGTGTGAAGCTTAGGGTAACAAAAATATATTGGAAATGACATAAATAAATGGGAAATATGGCTATGAGCTAGAAACATAAGGTGGCAATAAACTAGCAGCTAAAATCCAAATCAAGTTTTAATTAGCATGTACCAAAAAGAAAAGCATAGGAACCATTCACAACTTGTAGAGATAACTTCCAATAAACATTTAAGCATTTAGTTCTTTATCAGGAATTAAATTCAAAATGCAAAATTTAAACTTATCTAACAAAGATCATGAACATAACAGAAATGATAGGCATAAAGTAATTGCATACACCACTGATCTAGGAACTAGAGCCAAATATCTTTCAATTGATGTAGAGAACTCAAAGTATTTTTTGGTAGAGTGTCTATCCTCTTTTTTTACATCAAAATGCTTAGTATTTATAGAGGGTTGCACCTCTGTAATTAAATGCACATTAAAACAAAATGTCAACTAGTCAAAGATCAAACAACAACAATTCCTCCTTGGTAATAGCAACAAACCAATTAGCAAATGCATTGGGAAATATCTAGCAATTTCGTCACATGGTGTATCAAGGCTTTGGCGGAGATCATCGGTTTGATTTCAATATTCATGATGATGCCTTGGAAATGAACATGATTGCACCGACATCAAGGGTGAAATACTTAAACTAAGTAGTTTTTCAGTAGTGATCTAGAACATATCAATTGCGTCACCACATAAATTAAATTCACCAGCTTTGATCCTTTTCCAAAGAAGATCTCCACTAAAAATATTGGGGCGATCATGTTTTCCTCCAAAATGAGATTTTGCTCCAGTTGCACCTAAAATGATCCTTTATCATGATTTCACCCAAGTCATGCTCGAAATGGGCTTTCGTCTAGACTTGTGTTTGCAATGTGCTCTTGGCAACGTTTTCACCCAAGACGTGATCAAAAATGGAGTTTCACTTAAAACTGGGGCGAAAAAGGAGTTTCGCTTCAAATCTGAACAAAAATGAGTTTCACTCCAAATCTGGGCAAAAAGGGAGTTTCGCTCCAAATCTAGGCAAAATAGGATTTTCACTCCATACTTGCCTATGTGCTACAACTTTTCCTAGGAGGAGCTTGTGCTGCCAAAAGTGGGACCTATATAGGAAACTAGATTTCATTGAGAAATAAAGTGAAAAGGAATTTCGCTAAAAATGGGAGCGAAACTATTGGTAAAGTAATTTTGTCAGCGAAATGGCCAGGAAGTTTTTTTGCTAGCAAAATACTCAGGAAGTGTTTTCACTAATGAAATTCTCGGGAAGTGTTTTCGCCAGCGAAATGCTTGAGAAAGGATTTTCGTTGTGCCTAGGGGTGAAAATGTATTTCGTTGTGCATGGGAGCAAAAAGGCATTTTTCTTGGATTATTCCCGAAATTGCACCCATTAAACACTTAGAAAAATTTCAACAAACTTTCTAATGGGACGAAAACTCTCAAAATGAATTTTGCTGCAAAATTATTTACATATATGGGTAAAATTTTACAAAATTTTAATGTGGAAAAATACCAATAGTAACCATTCATAAAACTAGGCATTGGATAGCCTCTTTAGTCGGTTGCTACTTTGTTGATATTCACTTCATCCTTATCAATGTGTATTGTCCTACAACTCAATCAGGTATATTAGAATCTTGGAGTGGGATTGAGACCTTTATGAGAAGTAAATACCAAGAAACTTGTTTCATGATCATTGGAGATTTTAATGCCATTACCAAGATAAATGAAAAATTTGGGGTAATTAGGAAATTGACCCAAAGTATGAAAGATTTATCAGCTTTTATTCAAAACAACAATCTATGGGAAGTTGATTTTGAAGAAAACAACTATACTTGGACCAACAACAGGAGAAGCCAGAACCTAATAGCAAAAAAAATAGATAGATGCATTCTTTGATATCATTGGCTAGATGAAAGAACTTGTGCTAAAATTAATACCTTAATAAGGATTGGTTCAGATCACTAGCCAATAAGAGTTAAAATGGTGGTTAGTGAATTCAAAAAAATATCATATTTTAAATATGAGCAGATATGGGAAGACCATCCTCAATTTGTTGATATGATAGCTCAAACATGGAATTCTTTAGGTAATGGTGGGTTGTATGCTCTTCCAAACCAAATTAAATCTATGACATCTAGATTAAAAGAATGGAACAAGAACACCTTTGGAAACATTTTTTAGAAGAAAGAACTAAAAGATAAACTTTCAAAATTTCAAAAAGGTGATGAAAATAATACAAGCTCAGAGGAAAGGGAGTTGCTTAATGAATATCATAATATTTTGAGTAAGAGAAATTATGGATATTAAAATCAACACAGACTTGGTTAAAATAAGGAGATAAAAATACAAAGTTTTTCATAGGATGGCTATAGTACATAGATCTTCTTCTATAATTGTTAAAATTAAATCAATAGAAGGGGTTTGTATTGAAGATTAGAGTGAATTTAGAAAAGAGGCTAAGTTGTTTTATCAGAATATTCTAGGTTCAGAGGAGACCGAAGTTCTTAATGATAAACTTCTTCAAGATGTTCCTTCAGTTCTAACAAATGAAGACATAGGAACTTATGGAGTCTATTACTCTAGAAGAAGTTCATTTAGTTCTTTTATATTTTAATAAGGATAAATCCCCTGGTCTAGATGGGCTCTCTGTAGCTTTTTACCAATATAATTGGGATATAGTGAAGGATTCTTTATTGGTGGTAGTGGAATAGTCTAGGGTAAAAGAATTCATTCCTTATAAAATAAATGCAACTTATATTACCCTAATTCCAAAAAAGAAGGATGTTGATTTGTTTGATTCTTTTAGATCCATAAGCCTATGTAATATGGCTTATAATATTATTTCCAAATTGATGGCGAATAGATTAAGACCAATGTTAGACAAAATAATTTCAAAAGAGAAAGGAGGTTTTGTGAAAGGGAGACAAATTTTGGATGGGATCATAGTAGCTCATGAAGTTATACATTCAGCAGCTTCAAGAAAAGAGAAAGTTATGATCTTAAAACTTTATATTAGTAAAGCCTATGATAGGGTTAAATGGAATTTTCTTTTTGTAGTTTTAGATAAGATTGGTTTTGGGAAGAAATGGTTTAGATGGATTAAAGCTTGTGTCTCTACACAGAATCCTCTAAATCTAAGAGAGGTCTTAGACAAGGAGATCCTCTATCTCCTTATTTGTTCATTACTATGGCAAAAGTTTTGAGTAGGAACTTAAAGAAGGCTTACAATGATAGGTTTATAAGTGGACTTAAGGTTAGTAATAACATCGATAACATCACCCATAAACACTTTGTAGATGATACATCCCTTTTTGGAAGGGCAAGGATAAATGAGGCCACAAATTTGAATAACTTTTTAAAAGAGTATGAAAGAGCTTCAGGGCAAAAAATTAATAGGACTAAATTCAAAATTTACTTTCTTAACACTCCTGCTAATATCAAAGAAAGAATTTATAGGTTGCTTCAAATGGAGGAGGTAAATTTATCAACAACTTATCTAGGGATGCATTCATTTAAGGGAAGAATGAGGATAGATTTATGGAATCCAATTTTTAGTAAAGTTCAAAATAAACTTCCAAATTGGAAAGGTATATGGCTATCATTAGAAGGAAGAGTGCAGTTAATTAAGTCAGTCTTACAAGCCATCCAACATATTATATGTCTTTGTATTCTATGCCAAAATCATTTGAAAAAAGTTTAATCTTTATTATGTGATCCTTTTATTGTTAGGATCATATCCTAACACCATTTTGTAATTCTCATTTACGTATGTAATGACCCACTCCCAATGTGGGGGATCCTATTATAATATTATTTTGTAATACTTTGTAATGTATGTGGCAAGTATGGTGCTTAACTAAGTGGCGCTATCTCATGTAACCGTTTTTATTAAGATTGTAACCGATGGTAGGTAGGAGATTCTAGCTCGAGTGGCATTTTGCATGTAAGCCAACTCCTAAGCCTTTAGGTAGGGTTGCATGAATTTTTTCTTTAAAAGATATAAAGTCATGTATGAATTCATATTTTTGCAAGCTAATGAAATATTGAAGGAGGTTGTCCCCTCGAAGAGGCCTGCAATTTTGTGTTATTGTGAGATTGTTCCATTTTTGCATTTAATTTTTGCATAGTGTTATTGAGTTATTTGATATATTTGAGTTATTTTTCAGTATTTTTTTTTAGTGTGCTTATTTTTAATATTGAGATCCTAATAAGTGGTATCAAAGTGCTTTCTAGGGCCAAGTTCTGCTGCAACTGAGATGATTTTTTCCATCCATTTCGCCTGTTAGGTATAATTTTCCGTGTATTTTTCATTTTTGTATTTTTCTTTATTAAAAAATCCAAAAACAATAGTCTTTTTTTTGGCCAAAAAACCAGAAAACACAAAAAAACTAGTCTTTTTTTCAGTAGTTGTGTATGTTAGAAACCATGTGTTGAGGGTTTTAAAATATCACGAAGGAGCTATCATTATTGGCTAATCTAGATAGCCCATAAAGCATCTAGTGAAGTGAGGGGCGATCAAGCTCCAATACCCAAGCCTTAGACAACACTCACGCATGGACTTGAGATCCCACGCATCTTCGGTTGTATCGAGAGACAATCTAGGTTTAAACAAAATTTTATCTGTTAGGAAGCTTTTCGACCTTGTATTATCCATAGTCCATGGGATACAACATCCCGGATGATCACCCTCTTGTATTGTCAGAGAGGTAGATAGTGTGCTCAAGGGTATGTGTGGAATCCTCCTTGGGTAGTGGCTTGAAATATTGGTCTGAGCACTATTTTTTGTCACTATGGTATAACAGATGGCCTATGGGTATTACATACTCCCTTACATAGCATACCTTGGTTCTATAAAACATAACTTCCACCTGTAAATCAACACCACCTTTGTTCTATTATCCTGCATTCACAACCCCAAAAGTGAGCATACGAAGAAGGTATTCCTTATCATAGAAAATAAACTTGCATGCACCAACAGTTAGAATAGATTTTACAAGTGTCTGCAATAACCCGTGGTTAGAGACAGAATAGTCAGGACAGTGACCGAAACAATCTGGTCAGTAACAGTGATAGTCAGGTCAATAGTAACAACCCTCTGTAATAGTCTAGAATTACAGACCTCCAGTTTCAAAAATAGTACTATCAGTGTCAAATAATCCCCAAGGTTAGTAATAGAAATCGTGTCAGTAACCGCAGTACAAGTGACAAAGGAAGGGACATGATAGTGACAGGATGGTAAGGGGGCAAACTACAGGTTAGAAACAGTTGATCTCAGACCCCAACTTTTGAATTGTAACTCCAAATCAAAAACCGACAACACTAGTAAACTCATCAAAAAAACAATAAAAAAAATAGTTTAGGATGCCCAAAATCAGTGTTGTGGGGTATAGCTCATTGTGCCTATTTTTTTTATTTGATTCTTTTGATATACCACACCCAAGCACTTTTTTGGATGCCTTACTAAAAATAGTAACTCCTAAAACCCCACATCTATTTTTAGTAACTTAGTAAAAGAGGGCCCATAATGGTGGGGGGCACTCATGGAAAACACAAGGAGTTAGAACTTACCATAATATTGGCCAACATGAAAAAATCCCTTGAGTACTTGACCACTACAAACCTCACCATAAGAAAAGAGATTCAAGATCTTCGAATGGATCATGATGCCACTAGAATCTGCTTGGTAGAATAACTTACAGAGGTGGAAACCAAATTGCAAGGTACTCTCACATCTAAACACTAAGTTGAAAACTCTAAATGAGGTCGTCAAAGGGAAACAGAATACTGAAGAAGGGAAACAGAAACCACTCACTATGATCATGATCCGACCTTCAAAATGTCTAAATTAGACTTCCCTAAGTTCAGTGGCAAGGATTTCGATTGGTGGTTATATCAGGTTGATCAATTCTTTAGACTCCGCAATGTCCTTATATATCATCAAGTTCAGATGGATTCCTTCAACTTAGAATTTGATGCCTTACACTAGTTCTAATGGCTATGAGCCACTACCCCTAATCTATCTTAGGAGGACTTTGAGTCTAAATTACTCACCCGATTTGGCCCTAGTGACTATGAAGACTTTACAGGAGTATTGACAAAGTTGAAACAAATAGCCACAGTTCACAAATACTAGACACAATTTGAGAAGTTGGCAAATAAAACCAAGGGCTTGAATGAGGGATTTTTTATGAGTTGTTTCGTGAGTGGGTTGAAATATGATCTCCAGGCTAAATTCAAGATGCTTAAACCACAAACCGTGATGGAGGCTATAATTTTAGCCCGATTGGTCGAATCTAAACTCTCAGATCAATGGTGGACACCACGATTTTCTCAAGCTCGACCTCCCTTTCCTCCTTGATTCCAAAATAATACTGATAATAAACCTCCTACTCCTAAGCGACTGACTACAGATGAAATGGATGTGAATCGCGTCCAAGGGCTATGTTATAATTGTGATGAAAAATTTGTGAAGGGGCATAGATGTGCAAATAATATATTGTTCTTAATCGACATAGAGGAACCTGATAGCAGTGACCATAGTGATGAGGAGAGTGACACAACTCAAGCACCAACTCAACAGGAAGAGGAAACCCAAGAACCTCAAGCAAAAATTTCTTTCTATGCTCTTATAAGGATTACCACTCCACAAACCATGAAAGTTGTGGGTTTTTTCAAAGGCCAACGCCTTACTATTCTTATTGATTCAGGTAGTACACATAAATTTATTAACCCTCAAGTTGCTAAGTAGGCCAATTTCTATATACACACATGTAATTCATTTAAAGTCATGGTGGCAAATGGAGACACTTTACCTTGTAAAGGTAAATGTCATAATGTTAAAATAAATATGGGAGATTATGAACTTGTTGGTCCAGCTTTCATACACACCCCGCGAAAGGATGGACAGGAAGCTCCGAAGACACCCACGGGACGAATCCCACTCACTTTAGGATCTAGCTGGTTATCCAAGGTGCGAGTTACAAAGTTGGGTCGAATGGCTATTCACTCTTTTTCGCTTCTGGAATAGATTTCAATATGGACTGTTATGTTACCTTACAGGGGGTTCTTGAACTTGTTCAGTAGTTGTCACTTGTTTATCAGATTTAACTTGAATTCTTGATCTAGCTCTCATGGGTCAGCAGATTCAAATAAAATACAAATAAAGAAAGTAAAAATGGATCATTTCATCGAAAACAAAGAGAGGGTAGGGTAGGGCAGAAAGAGAAGTTCATCAGACTTTAAACTGTAAAACTTAAAACTACCAATCTTATCTATGCTATCAGCTTCACAATAGAACAAATCAAAGAAGAAAGTGTTCAGTCAGTCTAAGATCACTTTCAACTAAGAGCACAAGGCAGAGTGAAACAGATCTAGCAGAAAATTATAAATTGAAGGGAAGTCAGGTTAAAATTGGTATTTTTCACCGGCATCCTAGCTCACACAGTGAAGACAGAGCAATTAGAACAAACTTAACCTCAAATCTGTAATTTCCCCTAGCAGACAAGAGAACAACTAAAGCCTAACAACATATTTAAACTTGATAGTGGCAAATTTATAGCATATATCTAACAAACTTTAATGGAACAGATAACAGAAGAAGATACACTTATCACAGATCTGTAAAATATTAGGCTCCTGGCCATGCTACCACAGAAAACAAGCAAAAGCACATCAACTCCCAGTCCATAAAACAAAGGATTTCACAAAATTTGCAAGAAATTGTTTATAAGCCTTTTATTTCTGAGTCTCCGCCTCCCGCAATTACATTGAGAAGAAGTATTTATAGATTTAGGACAGACCCTGATCTTTTCATAAATATCTTCTTTCCCAAACTGCAAACCTTATCTTTCTAAACCCTAGGACCCAAGTTTTACAATAAAAATCCATTTAAAATCAAAGTCCAGATAGAACTTAACCCTTCGACAAATCAGTGCAGTTAGCTACCATAAATGGAGAAGATGAAATTTGAATGCCACTTGCATTTACCCGCAACTGCAAATAAATGCTTTCATTAATTCCTGTGGGTGAGCCGGATGAGTCATCACTTCTTCGCTATTCCATCTCTGCATATCCATCCTTGAGTTGAAATGATCTTCAAGCTATTAAGTCTGTAATAAATCTCCATTGAATGCTTTTACCGGCCTCCTCTCCTCTAGAATGGCGGTCCTTGATTAAATCTGCACTTTAACTTTGTCTTTACGGTCTTTTTCAGTTGTCCCGCAGGTGACAGGTGGAATCCTGTATGAAAGAGAAAAGATGCATTAGTACCTTAATAAAATTATCAAATCCAAGCTTAAAACATTAAAATCAGACTAAAAACCACAAAATAAGCTTGCATGTCGGCCTTGCTCTGTCTGATTCGCGCTTTGACACGCGTCGCTATCCCAGGAAGCCTTCTGTTTACAGTTGGAATGCACTTCTGGCCCTTTGGGCAACTTTCTCTCTCCTATCGCGATTCTGAGACATGTCGCGATTTCGTGACATGTCGCGAAATTGTGACGTCCCCAGCGCCATGCAACTTCTTCCCCGGTCGGTCGCGAAAATGCGACATGTCACGATTTCATGACATGTCACGAAATCGTGCCTCCTGCCAGCTGTCGCACAACCTTTTCAAGCATGTTGCGATTTTGAGACATGTTAGCGACGCGCTGCACCTTTTGTACTTAAGCGTTTTTCCATCAACAACTCACGAAAATAGAACACGTCGCGATATCGCGACAGTTCCCGTAGCTGCATGCGTTGACCGCGTTGACCGTGATTTTGCGACACATTTGCGACTTAGCCGATTTTCATTCTATAGCCCACTTTCTCTCTCCTACCGCAATCGCAAAATCACGCCCTTCCGTACAACTTTCTTCTCTCTCCTCCGGCCGGTAGCGATTTTGCGACGGTTTCCAAAAATGGAAACGTCGCGATTTCGCTACACTTTTTCGACTTAGCTGCTTTTGCCAAAATTCGTCGCGATATCGCGACATTTTCGAAAATGGAAGTGTCGCGATATCGCGACACTTCCAAAAATGGAAAGTTTTGGTTTTCAATGAATTTATGCAACTATTTTCTGGATTTTTCTCGGTACCGGTGCAAGATTTTCTTTGTGCATGAATGATTCTAGCATGTAGAAAGTTAAGCTTGGAATAACAATGCTAGAATGACTTGAAAAAAGGCACAACTTAACAAGGAGGCAAGCAAAATCTGGGATTAACACTGGAAATGACCAAGAGGGTCCCTGCTGCAAAAAGAAATTTTAAAGATTTCAAGAGGATTAGAATGCATTTTTCAGTGGGGGTGTGTTGCTTCTCAACAAATGGCGATATCTACGGGTAAAATAGTAGCACTATTTTAGAACCCAAGACTCTGGTTTCAAAACAAAAAGACCATGCATCATGCCTTGCCACGGACATTCTTCACAATAAATTGACTGCCAACTGCTAGCTATTAAAATTTTCCAAGGACATACTAGGCTGGATTACTTCAAGGAAGATTTCTGATGTGCAATTACAAAGGGTATAAAACTTTCTTCAAGGATGACTGGATTGAATGATGAACTTTGGACTGATCAGCTTTTCTAGATTGTAAAAGGGGAAACCGAGTAGAGCTTTGTTTACTAGTTTAGCCTTTTACAGCCTAGACAGAGTTACCCTTTAGATTTACACGACCCAAATTTACAACTGTAAGGAAGGATCTTCAACTTGGTAAAAGAAAAATAGCTTTGGAATCTGGCTGCCTCTCTCTCATATAACTCTTTTTCTTTTCTTCTTTCCATCTCTTTTTTTTTTTTTTTTTTATCTCTCTTCTTTTGAAATATATCAATATCTAGGAGGCCTTAAAGGAATCACAATTTGTTTTTATCATTTGATCAATCTGGATCTGCTTCAGTCTAGGCAATGATAACCTCTGTGGATACCCAAATAATTGCATGAATCATAGTCCCCTCTTATAACCAACTTTTCTTGGATTCCCCGGGAGTTCCTCCAACTAAACAGCATAGCAGTTTCTCTATAATTAAAACAACTGTGGCAAGCAAAACACAAGATCCAATCATCCCTCTACCTTCATCCTGAATAGCAAAATAGTTCTACAGTTCAGTGTAAGCAGACTATCTCAAATTGAATAATGAACAGAAAGGGGTACTGGTTTGTGGATTTATCAGCTCAGAATAAAACAATCTTCAGCAGGCTGACTTTTCATTAATGTTCAGACAAAGGCAAAGAACAGAAACCTTTAGAAGCTAAAGGACTTTGCATAGACTTTCAAGGACAGACAGGCCTTAAAGCAAAACAAAATAAACTGAACAGACAGCAAAGAAAAGAACTGAAACAAAAGACTGTACAGACTTAAAAAGCAAGCTAAAACAAAAGACACAACAACTAAAAACTGCACAGGCAACTAAGAAGAAACATAAAACTAAAAAACTATTGGAGCAACTGCACAAGAAAACTAGAACTATACTAAAGCAAAACAAACCTGCAGAGCTATTTACACCATGTACACATGTTACAACTTCTTTATAGCTCACTCAAATGATACATTGGATGGAACAGCGAAAAAATAATGTTTCAAGTATTGACCATTAACAAGGAGGTCCAAAAAATTACCATCCAGGTCTTGCAAGCGCAAAGCATTGTTACCCAATATTTTAGCAATTTGGTAGGGGCCTATCCATAGTGGCTGCAACTTTGTGTGCTTACCCTTCTTCTCATGGGCCTTGTCCCACATAAGCACTAAGTCTGCCAGCCTGAAAGCCTTCACCTTGGCTCTCTTGTCAAACCACCGCTTGACAGTTTCTTGGTGCCTATTGAAGTGCTCCAGGGCTTGGAGTCTTTCATCCTGCAAGTTAGTCAAATCTAAAACTCGGGCTTCTGCATCATCATGATCTTCAAAATAATCTAAGGCAAATTGGTAGGTGGGCAACTTCAAGGAGATGGGAACAATTGGTTGGGTACCATACAGAAAAACAAAGGGAGATGTCTTAAGAGCGACTTTGTGTGTTATCCGGTCAGCCCACAGTGCATATTTCAAAAATGTATGACACTGCCTGGGTTTATCTGCTACAAACTTCTTGATGGCATTCATTAAATTCTTGTTTGTTGACTCAGCCAGTCCATTGCCTTGGGGGTAGTAGTTGGATGAGAATCTGATAACTATCCCCATCTGGTATGCCCAATCTGCAAACTCCAATGATTGGAAGGCTGGCCCATTATCACAGACCAAATTCAGGGGAACCCCAAATCTAGTTATGACATTTGATTCAAGAAAATCAATCACTTCCTGGGCTGTACTTCTTGTGGTGGCTATTGCTTCAACCCACCTTGTGCAATAGTCAGTAGCTGTCAGCACATATTTATGTCCTATTGAGGAATTTGGATTGATTACCCCCACAAAATCAAGTCCCCACTGCATGAAAGGTTTGTTTATCACAACTGGTTGCAATGGCAGAGCTCGGTTTGCCTCTTTGGCTGCAAATGTCTGGCACTGATGGCAGGTTCTGACATGTTGATGTGCATCCTTAAAAATTGTAGGCCAGTAATAACCTGCTCTCAGTATCTTATGTGCAGTGGCAGATCCTGATGAATGTCCTGCCCCTAGTTTTTCATGAAAACTAGCCATGACTTCACTGACTTCACTGGGAGAAATGCACCTTAGAAAGATGCCAGCATAATTCTCCCTGTACAGAGTACCTGCCTTGAGGAGATAGTGAGAAGCTTTTAACTTTAATGCTCTCCTTTGAGTTCTGTTCAAATGGGATGGGCAAACTCCAAACTGTAGAAGATGAATGATATCCCCATACCAATCATCAGATTCAGAGTTTAATTGATTAACTACCTGCTATAGAGGTATTTCAGCAATGTTCCTGGACAAGCCAAGTCCTCTGATCAGTTTAGCAGGCCTAATCTCCAAGTCATATTCTTGCAGCTCGGTGACCCAATTGCCTCTCAGTTCGCCCAACTCATTTTGACTTAGAAGGTACTTCACAGCTGGGTCTGGCACTATGTCATGAGTTTTGCTTCTGAGTATATAATGTCTGAACTGTTTCATTGCTCTTACTAAAGCATAAGCTTGTTTGTCTAATCTGGAATATTTCAGTTTATCTCCCTTCAAATTAGTGCTCTTAAAAGCAATTGGATGTTCTTCAGCACTGCAGCAAGTGTATGTTCAGAAGAGAAAGTGTACAGATAGAAATCTGCACTGAAATCTGGGCTTACTAAGACTGGTGCTTGTTTAATGGCTGCCTTGATTTCTTGAAAAGCAGTCTTAGCTTCAGTGGTCCAGGCAATCTGGGCAGTTTGCTTTAACATATCATTCATTGGTTTAACTATCTCTCGCAAAGCCTGAGATAAACTTTCTGACAAAGTTAATCTTTCCAAAGAATGATCTCAACTCTTTCTTGGAGTTGGGAAATGGTATGCCAGATATGGCCTCAACTCTGCCTGGATCCATAGAAATGCCATCCTTTGTGACCAAGTGCCCCAGGGTCTTACCTTCTGTTACACCAAAAATGCATTTCTTTGGATTCAAAGAGATGCCAAACTCTCTGCACTTGTTAAACACAGACTCTAAATGCTTTACATGGTCAAACTTAGATTTGGAAAATACTGTTAGATCATCCATGTAAACTACAATACATTTGCCCATAAGCCCCTTGAAGGCATGGTCCATTGCCCTCTGAAATGTTGCTCCTGCATTTATCAACAAAAATGGCATCCTTTTGTAAGAAAAAGTCCCCCACTTGGTTGTAAAAGCAGTCTTCATTCTGTCTTCTTTCTCCACCAATATCTGGTTATAGCCTGAGAAGCCATCCAAGAAAGACATCATCTTTGAGCCATTAACAATTTGCAGTACTTCATCCATAAAAGGCAGGGGGTAATTGTCCTTTTCAGATGCTTTGTTCAGATTTCTAAAATCCACACAAAGGCGGATCTCTCCATTCTTCTTCCTAACTGGCACCAGATTGGCCACCCAGGTTGAATGCCTGATAGGAAAAATAATTGTTGCACTCAAGAGCTTCTCCACTTCTTTCTGAATAAGGGGTTCTAATAGAGCATTAACATGCCTCTATTTTTGTCTGAAAGTCTTGTAAGATTCTTTCAAAGGTATGATGTAAGTGTAAACTTTTGGATCAAATACCTTTAAATCTTTGTATGACCAGGCCATTACATCCTTGGATTTGTGCAGGAAATCAATCATATTTCTCTTTATCTCTAGATCACAGTCCTTTGCCAACTTGATGTTCTTTGGATCCTCTTCAGTGCCTACATTCAAATTTTCAGTCTCGTTGTCTGTGGTGCCCACATAATCTTTAGAATTCACCCTCTACCTGATCTTGTCAACATCAAATAACCTCTCCAGCTCTACCATTCCCTTTGGGATTCTGTTGTCCTTCAATCTCATGATTCCCCTGTCATCATCCAACTGTTCTAGCAGGGTATCCCTTTGGCCCTCATCAATTATAGCATTCTCAAAGGTATTGGTACTCTGTAAGAAGTGCACAATCTGCTGATCATCTGAGAAAACTTGAAAGCTATCTATATTGTTTGGAACTGAAGGACAAGGGACTAACTCAATTGAAAACTTATCCCACTTAAAATCTTACAATGGCTTTAAACTTGTAGCTGAAGATGCCAAGACATCTGCATGTGAATTTTGTTCCCTAGGTATATGTGTTAAGTTAAATGCATCAAAGCCTTCCACAAGATCCCAAGCTCTGTGCTTGTATCCTTTCAGATAAGAAGCTTTACATTGAAACTTACCCTTGACTTGACTTGCCACTAATTCTGAATCAGTGAAAACTTGAATGTTCTTCACACTTTTATCTAATGCAAACTTTAAACCTAAAATCAGAGCTTCATACTCTGCTAAATTATTAGTACATGGGAACTGCAGGCGGTAAGACATAAAAAATGTCTGACTTTGAGGTCCTTTGAGGACTGCCCCTGTTCCATAACCCTGCTTACATCTGGCTCCATCCACATGAAGTGTCCAAACTTCATTAGTATGTACAAGATGAGTTTTATTAAACTTGTTACTCTGCCCAGTTGTTAAATTGTAGACACCAATATCTACCTCTGCAATATTGACAGTTTCATTTGCTGCATTGTACTCGTAATGGTGTGCTTGTACTGGGTTCTCTCGTCAACCTCGCAACCGATTTTCCACACCCTTCCATGGAAACCACATGTGTGAAAAGTCTCGTTGCCGGATATCCATTTAGAGACTTAGACCAATCCCTACTCAACAAGGATCCCATATCCCACCGGGATATCCACAACTTGGATTTCGATCTTATGTTGAGCCCTTGGCTCGGAGGCTAATTGAATGTGAATGTTTTGCAGCTCTCCCACAACCTTAACTTCTGACTTGTCCAATTGGACAACTCTCCTCTCGGACTTCATTGGGGTCAGCCCCAACTGGCCGACAAATTGCCAGTGGCATGACATTAGCAGATGCACCCGAATCTACCAAACAATTATGTAAATTCTTCCCAAAAATTTTGACAGTCAGTAAAAATGGGGGAACTTCAGTCTTTTCTTTGTATATGGCCAGATTGGCATTTGCTATTTTCTTTCCTTTGTCCACAGGTTTAGCAGCAGGGCCAGAGTATGTCTTTATCAGATTGTCTCTCTGCTCTGAAATCTGTGCCAACTCATGCAAAGTAATGTTAGCCTTAATCTTTTTCATATCCTCCACTATGTTATATCCTTTGTTAAGTGGAGGAATAGCAACATCTGGTACTCTTTGAGCTCCTCCCTTTGGTGGAGGTGGATTATTGCTTGGAGAAGGGTCAGGAGGAATATTATGAGAGTTGTCAGGAGGAGTTGATGTAGTATTAGGCTCAGGATTCCTATTTCTTAGGTTGTAATTATCTCTTATGTACTGTTGGAAAGCCTGTACCTCATCCATGGGCATTTCAACTACATTCTTAGATTCATCCGGGAAAGAGAAAGAATCCAGGACCATAGCTGCACTGTGGCCAGATGAACTTGGGCCATCAGTAGTTCTTTGATTTTCCTGAGAGGTGAAATCTGCAGACAAGGCCTCAAATGCATTGCAAAATTCCAGACAGTCTAACTCTCCATGCCGAGAAGTGGCATGAATTCTACACCAGTTGGGTAGGGCCAAATCACAAATGTTCACATCATGAGCTTTACCCTTGTAATCTTTATTAGGTTCATATGGGGGCCTATTAAATCTGTTTGGTTGATATGAATATCTGTTGGGATTGTCTCCAGTAGAAGTTTGTCTTTTAAAACTCAAAAAATCATTGGCCAGCTTTTGAACAATCTTTGAGACTTCTTCAATCCTTGCATTGTCAGCCTCTTTTACCGGGTTCTGTACATTCTCAACGAGTGCAGCAGCCCACCGGTGTCGTCGATGGTAAAGTCTGACAGACTGGTAACATCATCTGATGTGGGATAGGATTGAATATAAGAGCAGGCTGTGTGATCAAAGGAGTTTGCTAAAGATTTAGAGGCTGGGGTCCCAACTGTCTTTCCAAGATTAAAGCTTCTTTATAAGCTTCTGTTAGGTTGGTAACAGTGGCATCCCTCTTCAAGAAGACAGAGGTCATTGGGTCTAGAGAGTTCCTAAAAATCTCTAATGCCAGGTCAGCATTCGGTACATAATAGCCAGTGAGTCTACCATAAGCTTTCTGGAATATGACATTATAGGATCTAATAGACTCGTTCAGTTCTCTTTTGATGCCAAAAAACTGCTGATATAAAATGCTAGGATCTATCACTTCACCGAACTGTGACACAAAGACTTTTTCTAAGTCATTCCAACTAGTGATGGAATCATTGGTAAGATTTAGAAACCAATCATAGGCTCCTTCCTAGAGAGTGAACGGGAAGAGTCTGCAGGCAACATCCTCATGTTGTACATTTAATAACTTCAGTGCATTCTTGAATGCAACTAAGTGTTCCTCTGCAGTTCTTGTCCCATCATGTTTGTACCTGGGGAGATATCTTTTTGGATTTCTGGGCAAGTCATGGGCTATACCCGAATGTTCAAAGCTGTGGAGCCCAACCAATTTGCCATAGCTAATGGATTGACAGGAATATTCTGAGCTCCGGTTGGAGTGACTATCAATGGTGATAAAACTGTCTGTGATAGAGATGTGGCCCTTCTATGGCTACTTCTTCTCGGAGTTTCTAATTCAGGAACAAGGAGCTCTCCAGCTCTGGGGTGGGACCTTGTTACCTTGTATGTAGAATCCAGTTTTCACAAGCACTTATAACTTTGCAGTTCTCAATAGTTCTATATTTGGCAAGTTAAAATACTATACTGACAACTGTACCGATAACACTACACTGAAGTTCAGTGTGGGTCCTTACAAATGTTGTTGTTATGCCCTTACAATACTTGAACTGAGTTCAATAGCCCTCCTTCTAGCGCCAATTAGGTGTTGGTGTTAAGTCCCGCTGTTCAGGCAAAAACTCTAACAACAAAATTTAAAAGAGCTGAGGAGGAGGGAAAAGGATTCAAAAGATAAAATACCAGACTCAGCACATACAACTTTACAGTTCTTAACAGACTACTGAACTTGAACTGAGTTCAACAGGCCCTCCTTCTAGCGCCAATTAGGTGTTGGTCCGACTTTCATACACACCCCGCGAAAGGATGGGCAAGAAGCTCTGGAGACACCCACGGGACGAATCCCACTCACTTTAGGATCTAGCTGGTTATCCAAGGTGCAAGTTACAGAGTTGGGTCGAATGGCTATTCACTCTTTTTCACTTTTGGAATAGATTTCAATATGGACTGCTCTGTTACCTTACAGGGGGTTCTTGAACTTGTTCAGTAGTTGTCACTTGTTTATCAGATTTAACTTGAATTCTTGATCTAGCTCTCATTGGTCAGCAGATTCAAATAAAATACAAATAAAGAAAGTAAAAATGGATCATTTCACCGAAAACAAAGAGAGGGTAGGGTAGGGCAGAAAGAGAAGTTCATCAGAATTCAAACTGTAAAACTTAAAACTACCAATCTTATCTATGTTATCAGCTTCACAACAGAACAAATCAAAGAAGAAAGTGTTCAGTCAGTCTAAGATCACTTTCAACTAAGATCACAAGGCAGAGTGAAACAGATCTAGCAAAAAATTATAAACTGAAGGGAAGTCAGGTTAAAACTGGTATCTTTCACCGGCAGCCTAGCTCACACAGTGAAGACAGAGCAATTAGAACAAACTTAACCTCAAATCTGTAATTTCCCCTAGCGGACAAGAGAACAACCGAAGCCTAACAAGATATTTAAACTTGATAGTGGCAGATTTACAGCATATATCTAACAAACTTTAATGGAATGGATAACAGAAGAAGATACACTTATCACAGATCTGTAAAAGATTAGGCTCCTGGCCATGCTACCACAGAAAACAACAAAAGCACATCAACTCCTAGTCTAGAAAATAAAGGATTTCACAAAATTTGTAAGAAATTGTTTATAAGCCTTTTATTTCTAAGTCTTCGCCTCCCGCAATTACATTGAGAAGAAGTATTTATAGATTCAGGACAGACCCTGATCTTTTCAGAAATATCTTCTTCCCCAAACTGCAAACCTTATCTTTCTAAACCCTAGGACCCGGGTTTTACAATAAAAATCCATTTAAAATCAAAGTCCAGATAGAACTTAACCCTTCGACAAATCAGTGCAGTTAGCCATAAATGGAGAAGATGAAATTTGAATGCCACTTGCATTCACCCGCAACTGCAAATAAATGCTTTCATTAATTCCTCGCGGTGAGCTGGATGAGTCATCACTTCTTCGCTATTCCATCTCTGCATATCCATCCTTGAGTTGAAATGATCTTCAAGCTATTAAGTCTGCAATAAATCTCCATTGAATTTTTTTACCGGCCTCCTCTCCTCTAGCATGGCGGTCCTTGATTAAATCTGCACTTTAACTTTGTCTTTACGGTCTTTTTCAGTTGTCCCGTAGGTGACAGGTGGAATCCTGTATGAAAGAGAAAAGATGCATTAGTACCTTAATAAAATTATCAAACCCAAGCTTAAAACATTAAAATTAGACTAAAAACTGTAAAATAAGCTTGCTTGTCGGCCTTGCTCTGTCTGATTCGCGCTTTGACACGCGTCGCTATCCCAGGAAGCCTTCTATTTACAGTTGGAATGCACTTCTGGCCCTTTGGGCAACTTTCTCTCTCCTATCACGATTCTGAGACATGTTGCGATTTCGCAACATGTCGCGAAATCGCGACGTCCCCAGCGCCATGCAACTTCTTCCCCGATCGGCCGCGAAGACGCGACATGTCGCGATTTCATGACATGTCGCGAAATCGCGCCTCCTGCCAGCTGTCGCACAACCTTTTCAAGCATGTTACGATTTTGAGACATGTTAGCGACGCGCTGCACCTTTTGTACTTAAGCATTTTTCCATCAACAACTCACAAAAATAGAACACGTCGCGATATCGCGATAGTTCCCGTAGCTGCATGCGTTGACCGCGTTGACCGCGATTTTGCGACACATTTGCGACTTAGCCGATTTTCATTCTGCAGCCCACTTTCTCTCTCCTATCGCGAAAATGCGACATGTTGCGATTTCGCGACATGTCACAAAATCGCGCCCTTCCGTACAACTTTCTTCTCTCTCCTCTGGGCCGTAGCGATTTTGCGACGGTTTCCAAAAATGGAAACGTCGCGATATCGCAACACTTCCAAAAATGGAAAGTGTCACGATTTCGCTACACTTTTTCGACTTAGCTGCTTTTGCCAAACTTCGTCGCGATATCGCGACATTTTCGAAAATGGAAGTGTCGCAATATCGCGACACTACCAAAAATGGAAAGTTTTGGTTTTCAGTGAATTTATGCAACTGTTTTCTGGATTTTTCTCGGTACCGGTGCAAGATTTTCTTTGTGCATGAATGATTCTAGCATGTAGAAAGTTAAGCTTGGAATAACAATGCTAGAATGACTTGAAAAAAGGCACAACTTAACAAGGAGGCAAGCAAAATCTGGGATTAACACTGGAAATGACCAAGAGGGTCCCTGCTGCAAAAAGAAATTTTAAAGCTTTCAAGAGGATTAGAATGCATTTTTCAGTGGGGGTGTGTTGCTTCTCAACAGAACTCAGGCAAGACATGTTTGCCCTCCAATTGAGAGGATGTGACATTATGTTGGGATCCCAATGGTTGAGCACCTTGGGCACTATCTCCTAGAACTTTGCAAAACTATGGATGCAGTTTTCACAACATGGACAAACACACATCCTCCATGGTGCCAAAACAGGCCCTTCCCAAATTATTTGTTCCAATCGTATGGAGAAATTATTGAAAAATTCATCCCATGGGGTCATTGCACAAATATTTTCAATTCAACCAATCAGTTCCACAATGGATCAAATTCTATTATATTTGCAACTTGTTTTGACCAAGTACGATGGCATTTTTTCAAAACCAACTACCCTACCGCCTCATTGCTCACATGACCATGATATTCCACTACTACCAAGTAATGCACCATCCAAAATCAGACCGTATCGGTATCCTCATGCTCTCAAGTTTGAAAGCAAGAATATGGTACAAGAATTTCTCAAAGTTGGTGTTATTCAACCCAGTATCAGCCCTTACTATTCTCCAGTTTTACTAGTTTGCAAGAAATATGGCTCGTGGCAATTGTGTATAGACTACCGTGAGCTCAAAAAAATCACCATCAAGGATAAATTCCCCATTTTGATAATGGATGAATTACATGGAGCTATGTACTTCTCCAAGTTAGACCTTTGTTCTAGCTACCATCAAATCAGGCTCAAGGATGAGGATATTTCCAAAATTTCATTTCGTACTCATGAAGGTCACTATGAGTTCTTCGTAATGCCATTTGGTCTGACAAATGCTCCTTCCATATTTTAGAGCCTGATGAACAACATCTTTCACCCTCTCCTACGAAATTTCATCCTAGTTTTCTTTGATGATATCTTGATTTATAGTCGCTCATGGGAAGAACACCTTATCCATGTGGATTAGACATTACAATTGTTGGCACAACATCAACTTTTTGTTAAGCGGTCCAAATGTTCCTTTGGTCTGACTAAAGTGGAGTATCTATGACACATTATCTCCAAAGATGGCATCAAGGTCGACCCCAAGAAGATTCAGGTATTTTAGGACTGGCCAAAACCTCACACTCTCAAGGGTTATTATCATAAATTTATTCATAATTATGGTAAAATAGTAGCCCCCCTCACATCCATGTTGAAGAAGGACTCTTTTACTTGAACAGGGTCTGCTAACCAAGCCTTCCTCAAATTGAAGCATGCTATGACCACAACACCAGTTTTAGCCATGCCAGATTTTTCCAAACATTTCATCATTGAAATTGATGCTTCCAATCGTGGCATCGGGGCAATATTGATGTTGGAAGAGATACCCTTGGATTTCACTAGTAAGGCACTCTCTGATCGTGACTTGGAAAAATCTACATATGCCAAGGATATGTTGGCAATCTTACATGCCGTAACCCATTGGTTATCATACCTCATTGGGTGTCATTTCTCCATTAAAATAGACCATCAGAGTCTCAAATACTTCTTGGAACAACGGGTTGCTACCCTATAACAACAAAAATGGGTTTCTAATTTCATGGGATATGATTAGGATATCACCTATAAGAAGGGCAAAGAGAATCTTGTGGTTGATGCTCTCTCACTAATTTGAGGCCCTTAGTAATGTATGTGTCATTTCCCCACTTGTTCCTCAATGGATAGATTTCTTACGACATGAGGTACTTTGGGATGCAGACTTGCAAGCTTTGGTGGCCTCGCTCCGTGATGATCCTATTCATTCCCAGGCTACAATTGGGATGGCAATGACCTGCGTTATCGCCAACACCTTGTTCTTCCTCGCACTTCCCCACTCCATGATATTTTTATGAAGGAACTACATACTGCTCCCTCTACAGGCCATTCAGGATTTATTAAAACATATGAACACCTCAAGCACACATTCTTCTGGAAAGGTATGAAATAGGACATCCATGATTTTGTAGCAGCTTGTGATACCTATCAATGGATGAAAGGTGAAATGGTACGTTCTTCGGGTAATCTTCAACCCTTGCTCATTCCATATTAGGTTTGGACTAATATTTCCATGGATTTTATAAAAGGGTTACCTAAATCTAGCGATAATTTTTTTATTCTCATGGTAGTGGATCACCTTTCAATGTATGCTCATTTATGTTCCCTTGGCCATCCTTACATAGCCTGAAGGTGGAGATTTCTTGCCTTTTTGTGGTATCTACTGCTGCACCTGCTGAGAACTTGTATCATGTGACTCAACATCACTGTATATTTGGGGCTTACCCCACTCTCCCCCTTCATCAAAAATCACATCCCTTGAAACCACTATCTTTCGAGTCGTAGGATTGTAGAGTCTATAACCCTTTGTGTTTTCATAGCATCCTACAAAAATTCATGCCTGACTCTTTGGATCCAACTTCTTTCTCAGCTCATCAGGAATGTGAGCATATGCCAATGAACCAAATACTTTGAAATACTTCACATTTGGTTTCTTACCATACCAGGCTTGGTAAGGTGTCTTCCCTTTCAAACTTGAGGTAGGACTTTTGTTCAAGATGTGAACACTAGTCCTTGTTGCATCTCCCCGATATGAATTACTCAAATGCTTTGTCTGAAGCATTGATCTTGCCATCTCCACAATGGTGCGATTTTTCCTTTCTGCTACACCATTTTGTTGTGGAGTGTAGGCGACTGTGAACCGCCTCTTGATGCCATGATGTTTACAAAAATTCAAAAACCGATTAGAGGAGTATTCTCCTCCTCTATCTGATCTAAGACATTTTATAGAATATCCACTCTCACTTTCAACTTTTGCTTTAAAATCAACAAAGCATGCAAATGCTTCATCCTTATGCTTCAAAAAATATATCCAACACATTCTTGTGCAATCATCAATGAAAAGTAGAAAGTAAGAGTGATTACCTAGACTCTTGGTCTGCATCGGACCACAGATGTCTGAATGTACAAGCTGGAGTGGATAGCTGGCCCGCCATGCTTGCCCATGAGGAAATTTTGATCTGGCATGCTTGTCCAAGGCACACCCTTCACAGACTTCCTTACTATCTTGAATTTTGGGAAGCCCAGTTACCATTGCTTGTGAAGTTAGCATTTTCAAACTTGCTGAATTCAAATGACCATATCTCAAGTGCCATAGGACACTTGGATTGGTAATTGCAACATTTGCTAACTTATTTCCTCCTGGCTGGCCAAACTTCAAAGGGAATAATCTATTTTTCGACATTGGCACTTGTGTAATCATTCTATTACTATTGTTCTTGTCAAAAATGGTACATTTACCCTCATCAAAAATCAACTTATAATTTTTTTCAAGCATTTGACCAACACTTAAAAGATTGTGTTGAAGATGGGGTGTGTAATAGATATCACTTACTTGCTTGATGCCTTCTTTCGTTGGAACCTCCATGGCTCCAATGCCTCAACTGCCAATGACTTGTCATCTCCCAACCGGATGCTGGATTTGTATGAGGAGTCTAACTTAGCAAAGAGTTCTTCTTTGCCACTCATGTGATTTGAACACCCTGTGTCCAAAATCCATGTATCATTCATATTTTGCTTCGTCTGGCCATAAGAAAGAAAGAGATTTGAGGACTCTTCCTCTTCTCCAAAATTCCCAAACCGACTGCTCTGGTTGTTGCTGCTTCCTTGCGAAGTCTTTGACCAACAATCTCGAGCATAATGACCAGGTTTGCCACAATTGTAGCAAACTTGTTTTGATTTGTCTCTTCCTTTTCCTTTGCCAGATTGTTTCCCTTTATAGTGCTATTGTCCTCCTCTATTCTGATTTCCACCTCTATTGGATGATCCTCCTCTGTTAGGAGTTCCCCCTCTTTGATTATTCTTGCCTCTACCTCTTTGTTGTCCTCTGCCACGACCTCTACCTCTTCCTTCATGTGTGGCAAAAGCTTTGTCATCTCCTCCATAACTGGTGGTAGGAGTTTCATGTAGCCTCTCTTCATGTGAGAGAAGTGAACCAGTTAATGCATCAAAAGACAATGTGGTTAAGTCTTTGGATTCTTCAATAATTATTGCAATAGAATTTCATTTAGGAAGAAGTGTTCTCAACACTTTCTTCACCATCATCTCTGGCTTAATATCCTCCCCTAGTGTGACCATCTTGTCGACTACGGCTTTCACTCTCACGCAGTAATCTTCGACTCTTTCATTCTCTTGCATCTTGAGATTCTCAAAATCTCGTTTCAAAGTTTGCGCTTTACCCGCTTCACTTGGTCACTACCTCTATAGCTTTCTTTTAGGGCATTCTAGGCATCTTGTGCAATTACATAAGATGCAACCCTAGGGAAGATACTTTTATCTAAGGCAGCATGAATGTGATAAAGGGCGAAAGCATTGTTCTTTTGTGCTTCTTTTCTAGCCTTTTTATCAGCATTAGAGAAAGTTGCCCATTCAGCAGCAGTTGGTTCAGTATAGCCCTCTTCGACTACATCCCAAAGACCTTTTCCTATCAAAAGGGTTTTCATTTTAATAGACCAATATTCATAGTCTCCTCCATTGAACTCAGGGATCGAAAGGCTAGTATTGGATGCCATTGCAGAATAAAAAACAAACTTTATTCGAAGCAAACAAAGTACTTTAAAGCAGTACAAAGAGATTAATTATTCAAATCAAATCTTGCCTTTTTAGTACATTCAAGTTTTGCTTCAGAACTACTATTGATGATGATGATCTCAGGTTCCACTTCCTCTGGATCTTCTTCTTCTTCTTCCTCGCTTCTTCTTCTTCTTCTTCTTCTTCCTCTTCTTCTTCTTCTGCTTCCGCTTCTTCTTCTTCTGGTTCAGGTTCAGGTTCAGGAGAGCGTGGAGTATAGCTCTCACTCGATTCAGCTACCGGTACACCTGGTGTGTAACTGGCACTTGATCGTACATCCGAAACAAATTGCTCAGTCTCGGACTCTTCAATTCTCTTTTCGAAGATATTGTCTTCAGAACCTCCCTCGTACCCTGAATCTGGCTTTCTCAGGTGAGCAATCACCTGATTCTCCAGCTGACAAAACACTGTACGGAGACTTGTTCGTCAAACCCTTTCATCAAAGGATTCCGGTGTCTCTCGTCTCAAAATCGAGAGAAGTGCATTATAACACCCCTCAGACCGGAACATCTAACATTTCACGGGCACATTATTTCTCTTTTTCACAAAAAACTCTTCCAACAAGTTTTTTAAAAATTTTATAAAGTTTTTAAAAAAAAAAAATTAATAAATTTTTATATTTTTTAAATTACCTTTTAAATGAATTATTAAAAAGATAAAATTAAAAAATATAATTTAAACTTATTAAATAAATTTAAAAAACTTTAAATAAAAACTTTAAAACCTTTAATATTTTTTTAAAACAAAATGTTTTACCTTTTTGTCATGCGGGTGATTCGACCCCATGACCTCCTCACGAGCAGCGGGCGCTCTTTGCCGCTACACCAAGCGGCTCCGCTTGAAACCTAAGCGGACTGCCGCTTTAATAAATCTCCCCCGCGGCCTCAGTTTAAAAAAAATAAAAAACAAATTTTTTTTTTACCTTCTCGGTGGGGATGGAACTCGGGACCTCTCCCCTCTCACGGATCGCCCAAACCAACTGTGCTAGGCGGGCAGACGAAATTAAAAGGGACCGCGGGTATACATAAATTCACGCGGCAGGTTTTTTTTTTTTTTAAATGAGCATTCTTTTATCCCACATGCAGTGGGAAACTGCCGCAGGAGGGTTTTTAACCCCAAAAGCACGTAATGAATATCGATTGCCTTCGGGCAGTCACTCTCGCACTTTTGCCGCACTCGCAGCCAATCACGAACCACCACGTCTGCACACGTTGACCAATGCAAATCTGCCACTTGTCGCCACGTGGCAAATTTTTTGACCAATCGAACGTCGCCATGTCACCTTGTCTCGAACCGCGTGCCATTAACTACCTCGATCCACGTGCCTCTGTTGCCACCTCAGCGTCGCCACATCAGCCACCTTGATCCATGTGTCGCCCAGTCAGCACCTCGCTAGCCGCCACGTGTCACCTCGAGATTCGTGTCGATCCTGTGCACGATTCGCCTCAAGATTCATGCCCGAACTATCTCGAGATCCGTGCCCGAGCCTACTCGTGATCTACCTCGGGATTTGAGCCCTGCTGGTGACCTGCTTCGGGATGCGTGCCCGCCTCGAGAACCGTGCCTGCTCTGACCTCGCCTCGCCTCGAGAATCGTGCCCGCTCTGATACCAGTGAAAACCCGAGAGCAGGTAAATTACAGACAAATGCAGCGAAAAAATTAAATATTAAAATAATCAAACTTTATTAAATCTTCTCCAACCTCAATACATTGTAAATTATGGGAAATATATAATGTAGGATATGGGGAGAAAGTCGGCGAGGGGAAGTTGGAGGGATAAGGGGAAAGGGAGTTGGAGGGATAAGGGAGAAGAAGGAATAACGGAGGGATAAGGAGGAATTGGAGGAGGGAATATAGGAGAGGAGTTAGGGAAACTTGCCAACGAAAATTGTCGACAAAAAATTGCCGACAGACTTAGGGAGTTTTCACACTTAGGCTTAGAAAAGAGATTTTTCTAAGCCACTTATGGAGAATCCCTGTTCACACTTGCAACATAGCCTCCATCATTGCCCAAATATTTCTTAATTCTATTTTTTTCCTTCATGGTATACCCACCTCCATTGTGTCCGATCGAGACCCAACCTTCACTAGTAATTTTAGGCAAGAATCGTTTAAGTTGCAGGGAACTCATCTCAAAAAGAGTTTAGCCTATCCGTAAATGGATGGTCAAACCGAGATTATCAACAAATATTTGGAGACCTATCTTTGTTGCTTTGCATCAGATCATCCTACTCAATGGGTAAAGTGGATTCCTTTTGTCGAATGGTGGTATAACACTTCCTATCATATAGCAACCAAACTCACCCCTTTTGAGGTTGTTTATGGGCGCCCTCCACTCACGCCCTCTTCATGCATCCCAGGTAGCTCCAAGGTCCAGGCAGTCAACACTACTCTTAGTCAACATACCAATGTTATTCGCTAGTTGAAGCAAAATTTGGACATGGCCCAGAATTGGATGTGACACAATCTGACCAACATCGTTCTAAGTGTAGCTTTGATGTGGGTGATATGGTCTTCCTTCGCTTGCAATCGTACAAACAATCATCTCTACAACTTTGTCGATGCTAGAAACTTGCTATAAAATACTATGGACCCTACCAAGTTCTTTAACGGATTGGTTCCACTGCTTACAAATTGGCTCTTCTACCCACCTCCAAGCTCCATCTTGTTTTCCATGTTTCCTCTCTCAAAAAAGTTGTGGGCACACAGGTACAGGTTCAATCAGCATTACTAGAATTGGATGAGGAAGGGTCCATATTACTTGAACCTAAACAATTTTTGGATCGTCGAACCCGCACTCTCTACAACCGTACCATCACAAAAGTTCTTGTTCAATGACACGAGATCCAGCCAAAATATGCTACATGGGAGTCTCTCCATCAACTCCAACACCAGTTCCCTCATTTTCAGCTTTGAGGACAAAACTTTTCGAATGGGAAGGACATGTTAGGATCATATCCTAACGCCATTTTGTAATTCTCATTTACTTATGTAATGACCCACTCCCAATGTGGGGGATACAATTATAATATTATTTTGTAATACTTTGTAATGTATGTGGCAAGTATGGTGCTTAGCCAAGTGGCACCATCTCATGTAACCATTTTTATCAAGATTGTAACCGATGGTAGGTAGGATATTCTAGCTCGAGTGGCATTTTGCATGTAAGCCAACTCTTGAGCCTTTAGATAGGGTTGCATGAAGTTTTTTTTTTAAGATATGAAGCCATGTACGAATTCATATTTTTGCAAGCTAATGAAATATTGAAGGAGGTTGCCCCCTCGAAGAGGCCTGCGATTTCGTGTTATTGTGAGATTGTTCCATTTCTGCATTTAATTTTTGCATAGTGTTATTGAGTTATTTGATGTATTTGAGTTATTTTTCAGTATTTTGTGTGGGTGTGCTTATTTTTAATAGTGAGATCCTAACATTTATGGTCAAGTTTACATGATAAAAGAAAATTTTCTTTGGTGAAATGAAGTAAGTTGTGTGATGACAAAACTAGGGGAGGTCTTGGTTTAAGAGCTCTTACAGATGCAAACTTAGCTCTTAAGGAAAAATTTATCTGAAGATTGTACAAAGAGAGTCAAAGACAATGGGCAATAATTCTTCTAAGTAAGTATGTTGATCCCAATGACCCAAGTTTAATATTTACTACATTCTCTCTTCCAAATAGTTTTGCTCTTTGGAATGGTTTAAAAAAATCTATTGATCTTATGATTAAAGGTTTAAGATGGGTGGTGGGAACTGGAGAAAAATTTTCTATTTGGATGGATACTTTGTGTGATAAAATACCACTCAATTTAGATCCAATTTTGAAATCTTGGATGAGATTACTTCAATACAAATACGGTGATAGGGTTTCAAACATTTTGTATGAGGATCGAGAAGGAAGATACAAATGGAAAGAATAATTTTTTACAAGTATACAAGACATTGATGCTAGTAGGCAATTGAGTAGAAAGATAACAACTGTAATTATTCCAAAGGGTGCCAAGGATAAATTTATTTGGGATTTGAATAGTGAATACACAACAAGAAGTGGATATAATGTTCAAAACCAACATAATAATAATTTCACTATAATTTGGAGAGATATTTGGGATAGCCCAAGCATTCCTAAAGTCAAAATGTTTGTTTGGCTAGTAGGTCATAGAAGAATTTTATCCTAGGATAACCTTATGAAAAGGGGTTTTCATGGCCCCTCTAAATGTGTTTTATGTAATAAGGAGGAGAGTATTGACCATATCTTGGGACATTGCTCAATTGTCTGGAATCTATGGTAATGGATTCTTAATATGTTTGGTAAATGCACGGTGATGAATAGCTGAAATGAAGATCGGTTAGAGCAATGATAGAGCACTTATAAAAGTGAGGCTTTGTAGACAAAATGGGATATGTTAAAAGATACAATACTTTGGACTATATGGCTAGAAATGGATAGAAGAATATTTAAAGGAAAGGAAAGCAGTTTAGAGGTAATGAAAAAGAAGATATGTTTAGCCATAGAGGAGTCTAAACCAACCCTATCAACTCACCCAATCCCTAATTTGGAAGAAGAGTTTCTTGATAGATGGAGTCAAGTCTTTAAATGGAATTATGATGTTGGGTACAAAAGAAGCAAAAATAAGGTAAAGAATATAAAGTGGAAACCACCAGATGTGGAGTGGGTTAAGTTGAATTTTATGGAGAATCTAAAGGAAACCCAAGACCAGGAGGAGGAATAATTAGAAATAATAGAGGAGAGATTTTGTCTCATTATGCTTTAAATTATGGATTTAAGACAAATAATGAAGCTAAAGCTTGGGCAACTTTAGAAGGGTTAAAAATATGTAAACAAATGAAATGGAATAGAGTTTGTATGGAAGGTGATTCTCTCATAGTAATAAATGCAATTTTGAGGAAAGCAAAGGCTCCATGGAACATACAAGAGATAATTGTGGAAATTCAAGATCTTGCTAAAGAGTTTGAAGAAATTAGGTTTACACATATATTAAAGGAAGGAAATAAATGTGCAAATAAGCTAGCCAATAGAGGGGTTTTGGTTGAGGATCGTGAAGTTAACATCTCCTTTCCATGGTTAGAGGAAGTAGAAAGTTTAGTTGAAGCTGAAAAAATTGTTGATTACCTAAATCAATTAATGATTAAGATTTAATTTAATATTTTCCATTCGTAATATCTATTTTATTTTGTAACAATAATGTGTGTTCATTTAGACTATTTATTATAATTTTGTGGTTGCACTTGTGTTTCAAGAAGGAAACTAGCAATCCATATTTGGTAAAGCAGACTATATTAGTGCAATATTTTGGAAACATTACTCTACTAAGATACAAGGCATAGATAGTAGAGGTGAAGTTTTGGCACTATGAAGGCTACTATAGGAAAATGTCAAGAAAGATGCTAAATTCTGGAGTAATTGTATTCATACAGAGATTTGAAAAGATCCAGAAAATGAAAATCAAGAATTCAAACATTTTATGTAAAATGATGTAAGTTTCTAACTATAGCATCTCAATTGAGATGAGAAGTGTATCTATTTGTAAACTCTCAAGCTCTAAATAAGAGAGATGTAATTTGTTAAGGGTGGGAGACCCGAGTACAACCCCTTTTTATCAAGCAAAAAAAAAATTATTTCCAACTAGTAATAGTGGTCAGTCAATATGTTCAATGACAAACTTTCTTAAAGGCTACCCAAGTTTGAACCCCATTGACTTAGTCTTTACCTAGTGAGCTAGGGTTTATAGACGTTCCCTGTACAAATGTCAATTTATGTTATTGCAAAAAAAGAATTATTATTATTATTATTTATATAAATATATATATATATATATATATATATAATTTTATTTTCAATTAGTAATAATGGTCAGTCAATATGTTCAATGACAAACTTTCTTAAATATTACTCTACTAAGATGCAATGCATAGATAGAAGAGGTGAAGTTTTGATATTTTGAAGGCTGCTATAAAAAAATGTCAAGAAGGATGTTGAATTATAGAATATTTGTATTCACACAAAAAAAAATTGAAAAAAATCCAAAATTCAAACATTTTATGTAAAATAATGTAGGTTCCTAATTATAGCATCTCAATTACAATGAGAAGTGAATTTATCTAAACTCTCAAGCTCTAAAAAAAAGAGTAGTGATTTGTCAAGAGTGGAGATCCCATAACCCCTTATTCTAAAAAAAATACAAACTTTCTTAAAGAAAGTTCTAACTCCATTGACTTAGTCTTTAGCTACTAAAGTAAAGTTTGTAAAAGTTGTTAAAAAAGTAAAAGTTTATAAGAAAAATTTATACTACATCAACAAAAACATTATTATTATGACTTGACCACGCCTCCTTTCAGGACTCCCCATCTCCGAGATATAATTGTAACGCATATTTTTACCGACTTTGCAAGTACAACTCTATAAAAACACAATACAACTACAATCATGGCAACCACTAGCATTTATTGTGGAGGTGCATGGTTGAAATTTCGATGTAAAAGGAATATAAAGGTTGTGTGGTAAATTTTGTATTGATAAGCATAGTTCTAAGTTTTACGAGGGATCATGGTTTGGAGGAGACTCCTCATGGTTTGGAGGAGACTCCTCAGCCCTATGTTTGCGTTGCTCATAGGGGTTTATACTAACGTAAAATTTAGTATCCAAGGGTTAGGTGGATTGGTAAGTGTGGCCACGCACTTACTAAGAAGACACCTAGGTTCAAACCTCGGGGGCAGTCTATTTGCAAAGGTAGTTAGTCTGATCTGAATTCTTTGAGTGCGTGTCAGACCAACGATGATGGTACGAATCCTAAGCAATCAATGGTCCCCTCCATGCATAAGTGCGTGTCTAACCGTAACGATATGAATTTCGAGCAACCGGTGGTCCCCTCCACGCCTCATCAACAATAATGTACCGGAATAGGTTTGGTCAAAGCAGCCCTTATGGTTTAAACCTCCACTTATCAAATACTAAAAAATAGTGTGGTTGTGACCAACTCTCCTCTATAAACCCGAAAAGAAAAAAAAAAACTAACAACTATTGCACTATTTGATCATTTTTTATTAGTTTCATGTACACAATTAATTGGTATTTAAAATTTTTATTATTATTTCAAATCTTTGTTATATTTTTTTCAATTTTTTAATTTTTATATATGATTAGGAGGAAACTGCTCAACTCTATTAATCATAAAAGATTTTTCATAATAACTAAATAAAAAAATTGATTTATTTTAATTTTAATTAATTATTAGATATAAATTTTATTTTCAAAATATAAATTTAAAAAAATAATAAAAAATAACGAAAATTAAATGTTTTAACTCGTAAAAATTTGCTATAAATCTCAATATTAAGTGATCATAAAATATTGAATACAAACCCATAAAGGCCTTTTAGTTTTGGGTGATATTTCGTTCTAGGGAAAAAAATGAAACCATTCAAGGTATTGGTTTTTTTAGGGGTTAACCTTAATCTTTTCGAGGTTAATGGATTTAGAAATAGAATTTAGGTAGTTTATTAACCGGTTTATTTCTTTCGTATAATGGTGTTGATAGTTTTAATTAATATTATTTTAAAAATATTATTTTTGGTATTGTTGATGATATCGATTTGATAGTATGAAGTTAACAAAACCTTATAGACAGCTCACCTGCAATTGATTTGATAGTGTTATTGAGATTTTGTTATTTTTATGATTGGTAATTGAAAAAAGTCCAATACCTACATTTTGCTATTATGATGTACTTTCGAAATATTGACTCGAAAATTTTTAATATTAAATTTTATTATGTTTAAGTTGGTCTAAGCAAAATAGAAATGTTTGTGAAGACTTCGGAGGAGGCTCCTTTCACCTAGGCTTGCCCTAGTTTTGTGGGCACTACATTTCTCCATGAAGGTTTGACATAGACATAGATTACGTTTATACTTCTAATTGAAATTTGAGGATGTTTTTCTTGATTGTATTGGTAGTGGATAAAGACAAAGAGGTCATATCCGATTATACATACTAATTATCCAAAGTTTGTTTTTATCTGTTATGTCAAACGAATTTATTACAACTAAAATAATGGTTGGAGATAATCTTATGTTTTACATTTAAAACCATGACTATGCTGGTCATATTATAGAAGACCAATATCATAAGATTTTTTTATTATATTAGAGAAATTTGTAATTTGTTATAATTTTTTATTTTTTTAGGTGGATTGAATTTTCTCTTTGTTATTATTATAACTTTTAATTGTGTCCATAAATTTTTAACATAATCTAACTTTTTTTTATGTAAAAAGCATTATATTAAAGAATTAACAAAATACATTTTTACAAACAAAAAAAGAGGTGGATAAACATGCCACGTGGCTAACGCCATCAGCCAAAAAAAATCATCCCTATCAAAATAGAGTGGGAATCCAAGAGAACAATCTACAGTTTACAGAACTGATGGACAACAGAATAAACTGATAAGTTTCAGCCACCCCTGATTCCCACCTAGAGAATTTGAAAACGAGTCCCTCCCCTGTCTAGAAGTGCTAGGAACATAAACCCAACCATAAACTCTTAAGTTGCCCCAGGCATCAAGTCGAGGAGTTGGGGGAGAGAGGAACAATCACATAGCCACGACCATCTCTGTAAGCACCTTGAACTGGGATAGGAGTGCAGTTTGAGAGCGAGCGACACTGTTGTGTGGACCTGGATCTGCTACGAGGAGTATCCTGAATTACTGAGCACGGTGCGTTCCCCCACTATTTAATAAGCTCTTGAAGATGAGTGAGCTCCATGGCCACCTTATTGGCCTGAACTGTAATCTGAAAATACATAGAAGAAATAATATTAGACTTCTCAAAAGTAGAGATGTGCAAAGAGGAAGTACACTTACCAAAGATACAATCATTTCTAGCTCTCCATAAACTGAACATGGTCGCCATACGAAACAAGTGCCACACTTCAAAAAAAATAGTCGGTAATGGTGGGGGATCTCCCAAAATGATATGCTTCCACTCAAACATGGCAAAGGAATAGGGTCTAAAAAAGAAAAAAGCCACTCCCAAAGGGAATGAGCATGAGCACAAACCCAAAAAATATGGACAAAGTCTTCATATTGAAGACAGAAAGGGCAAGAAGGGTTGGGGATGCCTAAATGTTGTAGACGCTCCCCAATAGGAAGCCCTTGGTGCAAAAGACTCCAAGCAAAACAAGAAATTTTGGGCTCCAAGAAAGGAGCCCAAGCGGTCTGGAACCTGCGCAACCAAACAGGTCGAGGGGAGGAGACCTTCCATCATTGATTGAGCTTCTCAATCATGGGGAGGCAAGGAGAGAGCCATCCATACCCCAATCGGGCCTTATAATTCCGTAATGGAGTGTCTGGATACCACTTCCAGTCCTTCCACCAAGGTCGCTGAGAAAGCACAAAAATCTTGTGTAACATGGAGTCAGGGAGAGCAACCTTGATAGCCTCAAAGGTATCCTTGTCAGAGTGATTAAGCCCAAATTTAGCTCTAAAATCATCCCAAGGGAGCCAATCCCTGGTAGGACGAGAAAAGAAATTAGTGATGCATCGCACACCTTTGCGAAAGAATCTCAGTGCATGAACCCAGGGAACCTGCGCAAGCGGGGAACCCTGGTAGGTGATAACAGGTGACCACCAAATATTCATTTGGTTGATGGAGAGGCCATGCCAAAAGCTCTGTCCATTCCATCTAAGCCAAGGTTTAACACTCTCCCAAGCTTTCCAAATGCTCCTAATGACGAAGGATCCTGACACTTTGATAGACACAGGGGCAACAAGGAGGGAAGGGAACCCCATGCCCTTCCAACTCTTACGCCCAAAAGGGGAACCTTCACTAATACAATGTCGGATGAGAATCTTCCAGGCCTCATTACCTATGAGGGCTCTGATGACCCACTTAACACAAAGGGCCCAACCTTGATGTTGGGTATTAATAATGCCAAGTCCACCATGGCTTCTAGGAAGACAACAATACTCCCAAGCAACACGATGGAATCCTGAAGCATTATTGGAGGAGGACCATAAGAAGTCTCACAGAAGCTTATCAAGCTTCTTATAACAATTTTTGGATGGGACCCAATAGGAAGAATAATAAACATGGGTGGCCACAAGGACTTTAGTGCAAATTTAAAATTTACCAGCAAGGGAGAGTTTCTTTGTGGACCAGTAGGTAAGTTTCTATTCCACCCTATTAACAACATACTTCCATAACTCTAGCAACGACCCATTAAAGGCAAAAGGAATACCTAAAAAAAAAAAAATTCCCCTCTTGGATGATCTTCCATTGATATTGATTAAGCCAGTGGGGCATTGGGTCGAGAGACTGCCTATAACATTGGGTCTTTCTCCATTGAATGGAGGATCCAAAAGCCAGAAAAAAAGTATCCAAGAAAGCAAGCGCTTGTTGAATGACACCTTCTTCCTCAATAAGAGTGAGGAAAGAGTCATCAACAAAATGACCATTGATCAATTGAGTCTCACCTCCGGGGAGAGAAATTCCTCGAATAGAACCCTGAGCAACGTGATGAGCTAGTAAATAGCCAAACCCTTCAACAACAAGGACATAAAGGGAAGGAGCTAAAGGGTAACCTTGTCTAATGGATCGAAAGAGACCAATGGCTGAGGACTTGTGTCTGTTAATGGATAAAATAGTCGAAGCCTCAACAAACAATATTTCCATAGAACTAATGAAGTAGGGCCCAAAACCAAGAGCTTTAAGCATGGCTAGAATGAAGGACCAATCAATCCTATCATATGCTTTCTCAAAGTCGATTTTTATGAACACAGATTGTTGGTTAGAATTGCGAGCCCACTCCATACCTTCCTAGACAACAATAATATTGTCAAGGATGTATCTGCCCTGAATGAAGCCAGTTTGCTCTAGGCGCACGATAATAGGAAGGAGATGGCGGATGCGTAAAGCTAGGGCTTTGGCAATGATCTTATAAGAGACATTAAGGAGAGTAATAGGTCTCCAATTGGTGATGATTTTAGGATCACCAGCCTTGGGGATAAATTTAATAATCCCTTGATTAATATTAGGGCCCAACGAACCCTTAGAGAAGGCCTCCTGATAGACTTTGAGAAGATCAGGCCCTACAGTGTCCCAAAGGGATTTGTAGAATTCACAAGGGAAGCCATCGAGACTAGGGGATTTATCATTGGCCATATGAGAAAGAGCTTCCTCCAAATCCTTCAAAGATAGGGCCTTATCACAGGCAACTCTTTGAGACTCAGAAAGTCATTCTAGAACCACAAAAAGGTAGGATTTAAGGGCCTCATCATGCTGCGGGGAGCGGGCTTGAGCCGCAAATACGGACTGGTAATGCTCTTCAAAAGTAGAGAGAATACTAGGAAGATTAGAAACATGCTCTCCATTAATGTTAAGGGCTTTAATACCCAAAAATTGATTACGAGGATGCAAGCACTGAAAGAACTCCTTGGTAACCCTATCTCCAAATTTGAGCCAGTGCAACCTCACCTTGATTTGAGCTCCTTTGGCATCATAGTGCTCTGCCAGAAGAAGTTGGTGTTTAACCATAGCGAGGTGTCTCTGAAGCTCCTCATTGAAAGGATTGGACTGAAGTTGAGAAGAGGTCACTTCCAACTCTCGCTTAAGAGCAGCATTGGAGCGACGATGAAACTTAGCAATCTTACGCCCAAGCGAGCGTAGAAAGTGGGTAGTGCATTGGATAGCAACATTCCACCAATCAATCCATCTTGAGGCCCCTTTCGATCTAGGGATAAGATTCCAAATTCTGATAACATAGGCCCTCAACATGGGGTGGTGCAAAATGGAGGTATTAAGGTAAAATTGTGAATGAGAAAGAGGAGGGGGAGTAGAAGAAACCAAGATGGAAAAGGAAATGGGGGAATGGTCAGACAAGCAGAGCTCAAGATGGATAGAGATAAAGGGAGAAGAAGATGAGGGCCACTCGAAGGAGAAAATATCAAAATCTGAGAGCATGGCTCTATCCAATATTTTCAAAACATGATTCTCACCTTGTTGATTGTTAGACCATGTGAACCAAGCACTAGTTGGGAATGAAGAGGGTAAAAAGTAGCTATTGGGATCAGAGAGCCCCAAATTTTCTTTCATGAAAAGCCATGCTTCTCTTTCCCTTGCGGCCCACCTCATGGGAAGAAGACCCACTTTATCATGTGGGAATTCGATCATATTGAAGTCCCCACAGAGCAACCAAACAATAGGGGGAAGAGAGAGTGTTGCCCACCACCACAACACACAATGATCATTGGCATCGTTAGGAGCATAGATGTTGAGCACACCAAGAAGATGGCCATCAATCTCCATCACAACCCAAACAACATGATTAGAAGGGTCACAACCCCAAGAGATCATTTTAGAATGATAAGATTCTGAAAGATAAATTATTGCCCCTCCTTTACCCATGTCATGCATAGTATGAAAGGTGTGGCCTCGAGGCTAGAGAAAGGAGCAAGTACTTGACAACATAAAATTAGTGACTTTGACTTCCTGAAGGCAAAGGATATCAATATTACCATTTTTTAACTTGAAGTCATCTAGACCCTGACGCACTATGTACTTGTGCACAAGATCTATCAAACCCCTGACATTCCAAGATAAGCACTTCATGAGACACGATCGAGGAGCATATTTCCTTCGAGGACCTCAGAGTCCTCAAAATTTGCTAAGGATTCAAAGGTATTTGTGAGAAACCTATTATGGTTTTCATGAAAAAAATATGTTTGTCATCGCTTCTCCAAAGGGATGCCTGAGGTATCCCTAACTGGACTACGAGAGTGACGAGGGTTTCATGAGGGAACTTCACTAGGTAGATTAGGTGGAGAAACCTGGCATTCACTTGAGGGAGCGGGCACTGGCATAGTTGATGGCTTAGCTGACTGGGAGGCTTGAATAATTGGGGAATTTTTTTTGTTATTACCAGAAGAGGTACCTATAGGAAGAGAAACAAAAGTTCCTTCTATAGAGGTTGCATGAGAAACCCTAGACTGAGAGCTCGGTTGAGACTCCTTTTTACCAGCTCCCACAGAAGTTTGTGGTCGATTTCCTTTGTTGTTCTTCCTGGTGACAGAAGTCCATTCCTCCCCTCCATTAGTGGGAGGGGCAGATTTATTTGTGTTTGAAGGTGTCTCTACTGAAGCCCGATTTTTGAATCGACCCTCCATAAGAGGGCAATATTTTATCTTGTGGGCAGCAGATTGACATCGATAACAGGTATTGGGGAGATTGATATAAACCACCCATTGTTGAAAATAGGTCTCCCCAACCTGAATATTAATAGAATCCTTAAGATCCTTTGATAGATCAATTTCAATGCAAATGCATTTGTATGGCCGCACAACATAGAATTTATGTGGCTCCATGCACACAAAATTGCCAATGGGTGTGACAAGTTGTGGCAAGAATGGCCAAAGGGGCAAAGGGAGACCTGGGAATTCCACCCAAACGGGGACACGCAAGGAAACATCAGTAGAAACTATAAAATTATGATGCCAGGGCTGAAGAATTAAAAGGGTATTTCTAATATACCAAGGCCCTTTGCTCATAACTGCAACGACATGCTGCGGATCAACAAACTAAAAATGAAAAAAACCTTTAGTAAGGTTTTGAATATGATCAACTTTTATGCCATATGGCTGCCAGACTTGCTGAATCCATTGTCGGATTAGCGAGTCACTAGGAATCCTCCCCAAAAAGTACCCTACCAGGGTGTGACTTTCAAGCCATTTGCAAGCATTATCAACATCCTGCATGGGTAGGGTTATGTCCAAGCACTGAGGAACTACCTTCAAGATAAACTTCCTGGGTCGTTTTACTAGTGCCATGGCTCTCAACAGCTACAACTTCACTAACCAATGAAATAGTGGCCTGAGAGGTAGCCATTGAAAGGGACGGAGCCCCCCACCCAAGGCAGAGTAGTAACTAAGAATGGCACAGTGTGTGCAGATCTCAGAAGGGCACAAACGGTATGGCGGCCGATGGAAGAACAAACAAGCAACAACAAAATCTCAGAAATACACAAACGATATAGCGGCCGATGAAAAACAAACAAGCAACAACAACATATGAGCAAAACCCTAGCAAAATCTCCACAAGAAAAAACTTTGAAATGAAAAATTTCGTTATTTTCTATTTACATAATCTAACTTTCCTATACTACAAATCGTGAAATATTAAAACTATAATATGCAAAAGAATTAAAACCCATATTTTTTAAATTGCTTTTGATATGTTCACTTTTATGTATTCTTTTTCATTTAATAAGAATAGTATTCCTTGGTGTATGCTTGTTACGACGGTTTTTTACATGTGTCATTTTGTTAAACTTTGGTTATATGGGGGGTTATTGTTTTGATGTACTTGAATTATAACTTTTTATAAGTTAGTGTGAAGACTTACGGAGGTTCAGGGTTTTTTGAAACGAGGTGTGCTCAATCCCACCCAACCTTTTTTTGTATGAAAGAGATTTTAAGCTAATACAAGGTCTTTTTCATTCAAAAAAAATTATTGTTTTATTTTTTTAAATTACAAGGTCTTTTTCATTTTGTTAAACTTTGGTTATATGGGGAGTTATTGTTTTGATGTATTTGAATCATAACTTATCATAACTTTTTATAAGTTAGTGTGAAGACTTGCGGAGGTTCAAGGTTTTTTGAAACAAGGTGTGCTCAATCCCACCCAACCCTTTTTTGTATGAAAGAGATTTTAAGCTAATACAAGGTCTTTTTCATTCAAAAAAATTATTTGTTTTATTTTTTTAAATTACTTTTGAGATGTCGAGTTTTATGTTTTCATTTAATGCAAATAATATGCATGGTTCATGTCTTTCAAATTTTTGGAATTTAAAAAAAAAAATGAATTTTTAATATTTTATAATTATTTTTAAAATTTTGATAGATGATAGAAAAATAAAAATCTTTTAGATTTTGAAACTTAATGGGAGGTTCAAAGTGTGAATTTAATGGAATAATGTTATATATCATACTTCTATAACCAAATTTGGTTGGATAAACACATTGAATAAATAACATCTTTAAGTTCTCTCATATAACATGATCTTATGGATATTAAAAACTAGTTTATCTTTAAAGATTACATATTTAATATCACACATTTCAATAAATTTGATAAATTTTAATCAGTTGTTTTTTTTCAAAAATATATAAACGATCTACATAATATATATATTTTTTAAATATATAAATGATCTACACAATTCCTTGAATCTCATTAAATCTCATTAGATATATTTTATAAAAAAAAATACACTTGCAAACTTTAATTAAATAATATTAAAAGTAATTATGTAAAAATTTGTCAAAAGCCTCAAACTTTACTCTAAAGAAGAATATTTCTCCACACTTGTCACCTTAGACTTCATTCACATCTATTTGCAAAATTTATTACTTCACATAACAATCCCACACGAGCTAGTTATGTAAGAAAACATTATAATTTAATTTGATTAAAATATTTGTAATATTTTAAACGCATCATTCACCGTTCACCGTTAAAAAAATAAAGATGATGATAATAAAGATGAAAATATTATAATGCACTTTTAACATATCTAATAATACATATTTTTTATTTTTTAATATAAAGGAATTGTAACACCATTAGATGTTTTTAAGGTATTTTATGGAAACAGTTAATAGGACACATCATCCAATTTGTTTTGGTTTGGTGTAGATATACCATGCTTTAAACCTTAGACTTTCTTAAACAGAGGCTAAAGCCCTCTACTTCGTGTTATAGAAATAATTTGGGTTATAGAGGTAGCTTCGATAATTTAACATTATTAAAAGGCAAAACCGATTTTCAAGAAAATAAAAAGATGTTACTGAGATTATTAACAGTGTGTAATTATTTATTACACTATTTTCAAGGCTTTATTACACTATTTTCAAGGCATACGTCAAACACAATGTCTTCTTCAAACAAACAACCATTGCATGAGAAAAGAAAATACAAGGACAAGTTCTCTTCGTACAATTATTGCGTTTTTTAAAAATAAATTCTTGTTTAATGAAATAATTTGTTGAAGTTATAAATATATGGATGGGTAAAGCAAATTTTGTAAGGTTTTTATATTTGGAATATTAAGGTTTTTTTTATTTGGAATAAAATTTGTATAGATATGAGGCAGGGGTTATAGTGGTAGTTTTTTTTGGATTTGAATGGTGTTGGCATGTAGGAATAATATGACAGAGATAATATGATAAAGACTGTTGTTTATTCCCCTATCTTCTCAAAAATAAATAAATAAATATATCTGGATAGTCAAGAGACTGTTGCCTATTTCCCAATTAATTCTAATACTCATACTAATATTAATATTAATATTAATATTAATATATATATATATATATATATATATATATATATATATATATATATATAGTTTGGGGAAAATGCAACTGGGATTGGTCCTCCAAGGTCCTCTAACTTGGAGTAAAAATATTATAAAGGTGGCTAGTCTGAGGAAACTGAAGGTCCAAGGTTCAAACAATGGCGTATGTGTGGTTGTGTGTTAATCCCTATTGATAGCACTTCCGTTGGTGGTAAGGGTTTATCACATTAAAAATGATTATATGGGATTGAAATGAACCTCACCTTTATTGGATCATGACTAGTGATAATATAATTTACCAAAAATTCATGTGTTTGACAAGACTCAAATTTAATTTTTCTTTAATTTTAAAAATTAAAAAATATAATCAATTAAACTAATATCATTTAATTATAAAAAATCATTAAAAAAATCAAAATTTTACATTTATTCATTAAATTATATATTTAATATGTATCTTTATTGAAATATTATTTTTCTTTTGTCAAAATATCATACCTATCTAAAAGATTATATTTAGCTTAGGTAGTTGATTATATTACTTTCTAATTGGTTCAAGATAGTGCTCCTCTTCTATTTAAAAGACTATAACTAGCTTAGGTAGTTGATTATATTACTTTTTAATTGGTTCAAGATAGTGCTCCTCTTCTATAAGCTATTGTTTTTTTCTATTTATTTTATTATAAGTTATTGTTTTTTCATTTTATTATTTATTTTTTTATTAATTTAATATTTGTGGAATATGATAGTGGTTTGGGTTTTAAGTTGTCTTGGAGAAATTATGTTCAAACCACAACGGAGTGTATGTGTAACTATTTGCATGTATTATTAATTTTATATTAATAATTAGAACGTATGTTTAGAATTATAGGATAATTTTTCTTCTTGCATTTTTCTATATCCATGTTCAAACCACAGCTTAGTGTATGTGTAAATATTTACATGTATTATTAATTTTATATTAATAATTATAATGTATGTTTGGAATTATAGGATAATTTTTCTTTTATTTGTTTTTATGTTATTGAACCTTTATAAATCTGAACTTATTAGATAAAGATAAAATCAATGAGACCCTGACCAAAAAATTAGCTTGTTGGTTAAAGATCACTTTAATGGGATCCCAAATCCCAACCAGAAAAGATTAAGGTAAAACACGGGTTCCTAACCAGAAAAGTTTAGGGTAAAACATGGGTTTTTGAAAGTTCTAAGTCCTTTGTGTGGTTTTTTTTTTATATATATTTTTTTGGTAAGAACCTCAATAAACCTTCGAGAAAGGGTCTCAATCCCTTGTTTTAAAAAAAAAAAACCTTTATAAACCTTAGCTTGCTTGTCAAAGACAATTTTTTTAATAGTGAATCTCTATAAACCTTTCCTTGCTAGGTAAGAAATTGACTTGGACCAGAAAATTTTAAAATAACATAAATTTCTTTAAGAAAACTTAAAACCTTAATTTATACTTCAAGTCTTTATAATTAAAAACCCAAAATCATACACAGGCAAGTGTGAGAGATGATGGGTGTGTGGTGGCTTTGTGTTAAATTCCCTGTCTATAAGTATAACTTTCCTCTATAAGAAAAATTGTAAAAGGGGTGATAGTTAAAAAAAAAAACTGCTCAACCATAAAGTTTTCACAATAACTAAATAAAAAAAAATCAAAAAACATACTAAACTGTGTACAACCAACTATTTGATTTATTGTGATAGTGATGCTCTTATTTAGATTTTTATTAGTCAATCCATCCCAATCCCCAAGGGGAGTCTACTCACGTCTTGACAGTCGTTCCTCCCGTTTTCGAGAAAATCACCCTTTCCGGGCGGTTTTATTTCCACGATCGATTTCGTTTCCCTATAATCTATGGTTCTCCTTATGTTACACGTACATCTCGATTCCTGCAATTGGCGCGTGTTGGGAAGGTTTAGGCGAACAGGCCACACGTGGAAATATATTTGGCGAATCCGTCTGTGTAAACGAGGACAAAAACAGGATGTACGAAATAGACAGAGCCTGTGCTTCAGATTTTGAGAATCTGTTGGCCACTCCACTTCTCTTGATTGGACATTTGACAGAAAGAGCTGTTTCTGGTCTTCTTCCATCGAATATAACGCACCGTCACACCGTCCTATGCAGTCGCCTTCACCGCTACGCGACGTTACCGCTTACGAGTACGACGCCGTGGAGGTCCAATCGAATCCAACCTCACGGGATTAAATGTCAAACCGTCTACATCAGTTGTTCCAATTGACGCTGAGCGCATCTCTTCCCTCTTGATATCATTTAATTTTATATATTTTAATTAAAAGTTAAACCTCTCGACCAATTTACCTGTGGGAGGTAGACTCCCCAAACAATTCCAGGCCATGTCGTTACCATGGTTTAAAGTTCAAAAATGTTACCTTCACAAAGGGGCATTTAATCAGCATTCAAGTGCATGAAAAATCAATATGAGTTTTGACGAAAGGAAGTAATAATAAGCATTTTGACTTGTTTCAAGGATTGTCTTGTCTAGTGGTTAGAAGAGTTTTGGTCGTATAGCCTTTTTGTTTTTTTTACCGGTTGATGATGCAAGTCTAATGGCATATTCCATGATTGGAATTTTGTTCCACTTAATACTTGTCTGTCTTGGAGGTGGGGTCTCGTTTGCTTTAGCTTTACCCAGTGGGCTTAGGTTTGTAAAGGGAGTTAGAGGGTCGACGTCCTGTTGCCTTTGCTTTATCCAACAGGCTTAAGGTGTTTATAGAGACGTCATCCAATGCTTTACCCAACAGGCTTAAGGTGTTTATAGAGACGTCATCCAATGCTTTACCCAACAGGCTTAAGGTGTTTATAGAGACGTCATCCAATGGTGTTACCAATTTCCCTATGTATAAAAATAAATTTAAAAAATTAATTCAATTAATTAAAACAATACTGTTGACAACGGTCCCATTGCCTTTGCTTTACCCAATAAGCTTAAGGTGTTTATAGAAACATCATCCAATGGTGTTACCAATTTCTTCGTGTATAAAAATAAATTTAAAAAATTAATTCAATTAATCAAAACAATATTGTTGACAACGGTCCGTTGCCTTTGCTTTACCCAACAGGCTTAATTGGGCTTAAGGTGTTTATAGAGACATCATCTTGGTGTTACCAATTTCTTTATGTATAAAAATAAATTTAAAAAGCACCTTGGGTGCAACGCAACGAGGATTTTGGTTCTTTTTTGAGAGGTTTAAGGTTCAAACCGCGGCGTGGGGTGAGTGTGTGAGGGGGTGGGTGTGGTGGTTTTGTGTTAAATTCTCTATTGATAAGTATAGCTCTCGACTTTATGAGGGGTCATGGTTGGGAGGAGACTGCTCAGCCCTGTGCATCGGCCATAAAGGTTTCTCACAATAACCTAACAAAAAAAAAAAATTAAAAAATTAATTCAATTAATCAAAACAATATTGTTGACAACTTTTGTGTGTGAGCTCTTCTACTCCATGTATACTTTTTAAAACAAAAAAAACCTCAATTGAAAGTTGTATGGAGGGTAAATATGCATTAATTTATTGTAGAACATCGTCTTTGGGTTTTCATTTACAAGACCTAAGATTAAATCATACAAAAGATTGGAATCTTCTTAAAACTTGTGTTTAATTCTAAAATTTTACTCCAAAAGGGATAGGCCAATATAGGTTTTTTTTTCTCGAAAAATAGTTATAAATTTATATTAATCAAATATAAAATTATATTCTTCATATGTCTTTTTGGCATTTCTTCCAAGCTTCAATAATGATTTAAAAATCAGGTTGTTTATACATCACAATTAGTTGTTTTTGTGAGACTAAGTTTTACCCTTAAATATTTTTTTAATTTGTGAAACAATTTTCTTTAAATCATTATTTTTGTGTTTTTTTGAAAAATTTGCTTTCATTGTGCTTGCTTTAACTAGACTGAATTAATCCTCCTATATAGAGATATGGACCAACTGCAAGTGCATTGCTCTCACTGAATTCTTGTACTAAGCATGTACTTAGTTCAATTTAAAACGTCTCCTTTGATAGTTCATCTGCTTCCCTATTCAGTTCTCTATAAACATGCCAAATAGTAAAAGCCTCACTTTGATCCACAACTTATTTAATTTTTATTGGAACCAACAATTATATTCAATAAAAATAAGAGAGGTTACATTAAAAAGGAAGCCACTCTTGGAGGAGACCAGGCCCTACTGTAGGCATTGACAGAACGATATGAGGTTGGATAATGTCACCCCCTCGACCTACTACGCCAAGGCCTCAAAGAAATAGAGGGACCTTGAGGTAGAAGAAGGGTAGGTGAAACCTTGCTAATAGTGCATGGAACCTTGTGCTAGTACTTGATAAGATTTATCAAATGCGCCAACTCATGGGTTGTAAAATCATGTTTTCCATCCTAAAAACACCAAGCATCCAATTTATTACTACTTGTGAGTCTGTAGATTTGGATTTTTTGTATTCCTTTCAATTTTGTCAACTGAACCAACAATTTGAGTATCATAATTTTATCATAAGTATTAGAACCTTCAATGAGAGTCATAAATATATAGTAATCCTCCTACTCCACAAACTCTTGGGACCCCTTGTTTAGCCCCATTGAAATAGCCCTAGGACCTTGATTTATCGATCTTTGGAGGGATGATTTGTCTGTTTACCTTTTGTTGTTAAAACCTTACAGTTATTGAAACTTTAATGATTTGGGAGGAAACCTGCCAAGTAGGCTTCTCTTGATCATGAAAATTTTCTACACTCCTAAATAACCATACTTCCCATGACACGAACAATGGGAGAGTTATAAAACCTTTGTATGATCTATTTTAAAACCAATATTTTAAGCACTCTCCTAAGGAATCTTCTTGACATCCTATAGGAAACTTTAATTGCGCTATAACCTCCCTCCAAACCTGTCTAGTAAAGGAGCAAGCTACCAATAATGATCAATTGTTTCATTGTCTAGACCATTCCAATTCTTATTTTGTAATACCTCCCATGTCAGAACCTTATTTTTCATGGCAAGCCATAGGAATAGTCTTGTCTTCAACAACGTCTTTTGCTTCCAAAGTGTCTTCCACCACCATATTGGATCATCATTGCTATCTTTAAACAAAGTTTTATACCCTAACTTTAGAGTGTACTCCCTTGTAGCTTCATTTTTTGTCTAGACCAATTGATCAATTTCCTCTCGCAACTTGATATATTCAACTTTAAGTCTTCCCACTGGTGTATCTCCTAGCCTTGAAACCCTAACACTGTTACTTCCTTCTATCCTTGACTCCACTTTGTAGAATATTCTAGGTCAGTTTCTTAGGCAAGAGTTCCAAACCCTTGAGCTCTTAGGGTCTGAAATACATTATTTGGTAGTCTATGCATATCACCACAACTAATCCAAGGTTCTAAGCCTAGTCTTTTCCTTTAACCATCCCCTATTTTTAGGTAAGTCAATCACCTACAACATAAAAGACCTAAATTATTGCCTTCCAACAAATTTAAACATTATGGGTTTGCTTCATTGGGGCTCTTATCCACTCCTCAATAGTGAGTGGCTCTAAATACTTTTCATGTATGATATTATTCCATACACCTTCCTTTTATATTATCTTCCAAACACACTTGGCTGCTAGAGCCTTGCTAAACATGAAAATGATCTTAATTCCATATACTCTATTTTCCTTGGGCTTGGCTAAGGATTGTCATTTAACCATGGGAATACCTTCCCTTTCCTTTTTTCCTGTCCATACAAACCTATAGCTTAACTATCTAATTTTGTTGAACATTCCTTTTGGTATATGAGCCTTCCTTTTGATATAGGATGTTGTTTATGGGGTGTCCCAATTCAATTCCTTGGATGGTCGAGGTCCCATTGAATTCATCTTTACCCAACCCAATAAGCTAGGGTTTATAGAGGTTTCCCTATAAAAATATATATGCAATGGTCAAGTGCTTGTCGATGGGTTGTCCTAGTTTGATTCCCTAGACGATTGGGATCCCATTGAATTTTTCTTTACTCAACCCAACGAACTAGGGTTTATAGAGATTTCCCTATATATACATATATACTAAAATCTTCAACGATGAAATTCTAGTATTATTTTGCAACTGATATTAAAATCTATTAGTGATGATGTCTTCTAATTGTGATGATGTGTTTTCAAAAAATAAAAATACGACCTTCTACATTCCACTAACACCATGGCTTCTAGGCTTCCATTGTCATTCTCAAGAGTTCAATTGTGAAATGTTCAGGTAATAAACGATAAAAAACATAATCTATTTATTCATGATGTACAATACCTTTATACAAAGAAATATAATTGTGTAATTTGGTCAACAGTAAATTAATTGATAGTTCAATAAACTAATCAAATAGTTTAATGATATATTATTTAACTGTTTGAGCTACCTAACAAATACTAACTTGAGTTTGATATTCATTATTCTAACACCCCCTTGAATATCAAACTCTTAACAAGGACATGAATACCAATAGCTAGACTAGGACAAACACAACAATCCACTCAACCACTTGATGAACTAAGACAAACTCAAAAGTTTACCAATAAATAATGTGGACAAGAAAATGTGTCATTTCATTAAAATTTATTGATGTTACAACACAAATTTTATAAGTGCCTCTTGGGATACACAATGATCTTTCAATGTGGAATCCCTTTGCAATACAATCTCTGACACTCATGATTTCCTTGACCACCTCAAGAGGGGTAGGATTATGTACCACCGTTGGATAATTGAAGTCTCCAAGCCTACAAAACCAAATAAATTGTTAGTAGTACTTGTTGGGTCCACCTAGGTTGGACCCAAACTTATCAAAAGGGGCAAACAATATAACTTAAATTATTGTAGTAAATAGAGCTCAAAATGAGCTAAAATCACAATATACCTTATTGCTCACCTTGATGACTGATCTATTGTGTTATATCTGACTGGAATTTAGCTCCAACAGGAACTATCCTTGTTGGGATGGTTTTGGTTGTAAATTGTCCCTATCTAGATAATTTCTATTGTGTCAACTTCGATGAAATTTCCTTCGATGGGGGTCTTTAGTATGTTATCAGGTAGCTATTCTTTGAATCTAGTAATTGATGGAGCCCAGACATATGTTCATAAAACAAAAAGCATACAATAAAAAGCACAATATGTTATCCATGGTGTTAGCACTCTAAGAAAAATGGCTTCTCACAATGCACACAAGTGGTGTTTGGAGCAATTTTGGCAGAGTCTTCTTAAGCACAATATCACTCATTAGAATGAAAGGAAATGAGGAGATATTTATAGATTTGTTTTCAAGAGTGAGGGATGGTGATGTGGAGTTGACATGGCATGCAACTGGGTTGAGTGAGGGAAGAGAAAAATCTAGGTTTTTCCCTTTGAATGGTCCAAGGAGCATGAGTGCAACATGCTTCATTGATGTATATGGATAGAGGAAGTCCTCACCCCACCCATATGCATTAAATGAGCATGGTTAAAGGGGCATGAGTGTTCCATGCCTCATTAATATATATGGGTGGAGAAAGTATTCACCTCACCCATATGCATTCAATGAGCATGGGGGTGTGGGTGCATGAGGATGTGAAGAGTAGGGTATAGGGTAGACTAGGATGATGCACATATAGGTTGGGTTAATGGGATAGTCACATGGTGATCATGGGCTATGTGTAGGATGGGGATTAATGGGGCAACGATGCTAAGGTGGGTAAATTATTGTTTTAAGGTAATAATACCAAATAATTGGATATTTGGAGCAATTTGCAAAACAATTAAATATTAACACTACACAAGGGATAATGTGATATTTTTAGGTGTCTATATTTACCCCTTTTTGTATTGCGCTATGTGTAGACATGATGCAATGCAAAAACACATGACACAAGATTGGTGGCTGACTATGACAAGAATGGATTGATAGTGGATGATACTGGTTGATCACGACTTTAAGTACACCGTAGTGACATAAGACATTTGAGGGAGGAGACATAAGGTTATCTCAAATCATGAACAATGTAAGATGCCCCAATTATGAAAGGGATGAATATCCTTGAATTTTACCTTTGATATATTTTTGAGCTCACTTGATTGAGCAAGCTGACCAACCATAGGTATGTAGCCTCATGTCACTTTGATCGATTAGATAAGTGGGCTTAAGTTGCCACCTCGATGAAGCGAGTGTATGAGTAACCATACAACATTGGCATGGAGCATACTAAATTTGGATTGGATTAGAGTTTGAGTTGAGAGAATAAGAGAAATTTTACCTTTGCCTTGGAAAAGGAGGCCTAGTGATAGTCTTAGTCAAAGTTCTTGCATAAACACAATTTCAGGAGTGAGTGTTGGCTATTGGATCTGTTCAATGCGACATTGATGGATAATAGCTTCCCCCTCAAGTGGTGAGTTGATGGGTGGGGAAATGTGACACAACAACGAAGCACTTGATTGAAGGTTGCTACATAACAATGGAGTGGAAAGGTTAGGAAAAACTAAAAAAAGAACCATATGACCAACTAGTGATCGTACGGATGGTGTTAGACCGTATAGCCGATCACCAACCATGGAAAAATAAAAGGGGTATGTGAGGGCTCATTTGTATCACACAATTTGGAAAAACAAAGAGTGAAAGTGACATGTGAGGCTGAGAATTTGACACAAAGTGTTTTCAAAACATACATGCGAAGGAATAAGATGGCTGACAATGGTGCAGGACCTAGCGATGGAGGAAGTGCAATGTAGGTTAGTTGATTTTGCTCTTGCTTATGTTTTTTAGGATAAAACAAACCCTAGGGGCTATTTTTAGTGAAAAGAAACCATAGAGACCAAGGCTAGGGTAGGAAGGAAAGTGTGATGTTGTGAGCATGTGCGATTTGGTTTTTGTTTGTTTTTTAGGATTTTGGGAGATTTTTGTAAAATCATGCAGACATGAACCATTCCTATCGAGATGATTTTTGTGTCCTTATATTGTATTATTATACAACTATACAAACAATTTTAGGAACTATATAATGGTCACATGATTTGTTTTGATAAGGTGAGCATGGGGGTTAGTATGATGATATATGGAATGGTGGGATGAGAAATGGATAGGAAAATTATTAGTTGAGTAGGAAAATGGTATTTGATGGGTGGTATGATGACAAGGAAAAATGGTACGGCTATAACATAGGTTTGAGCCACTCTTGGATAGGTTGAGGAGGGATTTGATCGAGGATGATTGGACATGGTTGGCAAGGATTAGGCTTTGGATAGTAGCTCAAATCGAGATGGTACACATCGATTGAGCATATATGTCGATATTAATTTAGTGCTAGGACATAGACATGGGTACCTTCCATTTCCCCATAGGTGAAATGATATTGACACTAGAGAACATGTTGAGGATATATCAATTATCAATGGAGGGAACCATAGTGATAGCAACAAATGTAGCGCAGTAGGGGATAGTGATGGGGTAAATTTTTAGAAATGATTGGGATCAAAATTCCATGAGAAGTGATGGTATATTGTATGATACCTTTTATTTGCTAAGGCAGACACTAGTGATGGTGTTGATATTGAGTGTTGTGCTTCCTGAATTCTCAGGTTCATTATTTTTGTGGAACCTGTTAGGGATAATTTTGGATTTAGTGGATGCATCAGTGGTGTATATGTGGGCATTGATCTTTGCTTGCATAGATATACAAAGAGTTGTATGTATTGAGTATGAGCGATTGTGGGGGGATAAGATAAAGTTTATTGGTGTAGTTGTGGGTGTGGGAGCATGTGGCAATCGAGAGGCCACAGGGATTACTGTATAATGCACATGGATTGATGGGGGAGGACTACCCATACACCTTGAGATGACAAACTGATATGGAACCATGCAAAGGAGGGCCCATAAGTGGTATTATGGATTTTATCATCAAATATGGGTGAGATTAAGGTCCCAAGATATTATTTGGTGACCATGGAAGGATGGCCCAGCATGAGAGGATGAGGTTGTGCAACTATGTCTAATGCAATAAGCGAGATGGTTGATTGGCTGTAAGGCCACTTAGGTGGAGTACTTCTAGTTTACCTGAGTGTTACAACAATTTGGGATTACATAGGGAGTACCCGACTCACCTATGATATATTGGAGGAGGAGAGATGAGGATAGGCCCACACCTTAGATAGTGCCTATGGAGGATGATATGGTACTAGTGCTAGATGCAGATAATGTTGGCATTATGGTAGAGTAAGATAGGTGGTGGACCACACAATAATGGCATGGACGAAGGATTGTGGAGGATATGAGATTAGATGGATGAGAGGATGATGATGGTAAGGTTGGTGGTGAGGGAGGAGAGGAGGAGGTGCTACTAAAATGATGAATACATTGACGGGTAGATGAGGGAGTGGGCCCATCAGGGGTAGCATGTGTGTTGATGCTAATATTAGATTTTAGGAGTGGAGGACACTTGGATTTGATGACATGATGGATCTGAGTGGGTTGGCCACAGTGTCTAAGGAGATAAATATATGTATGGAGTAGGCATAGTGGTTGGAGTTACAATTGGTATAGCAAGAGGAAACATGGGATCTAGAGAGGATAGGGTTGCAAAACTAGCTTGATGCGATGACTACAAAGTAAGACACAATTACTATGGAGAGGGATGCCTTGTAGAGGGAGAGATGCATGGTGATATTTGAGTGATATGCATTGTAATATCAGGTAGATAAGCTATAATAAGTGAGGGTACAACCACTAGCAGTAGAGAGCGAGGGAGACAAAGGTGATATGGTAGACTTGCAAGCTAAGATCATGAAGCTACAATAGGTTAGGGATGAATATAAGATTGGCTAGATGCACGAGAGAGACAAAGATCGACTATATGAGGACATGCTAACAAGAAGGGGTATGGTTGTTCCACCACTCATAGGTACCTAATCCTGATATATTTATAGGAGTGCACCATCAATGGCCCCTTAAATACCCTATTTTATGAATCTAGCAGCACCATAAGAAGAAGGACCATATCCATCTAGGAGATATCATGTTAGCATGGATGATAGGCAAGGAGGGAGAGGACAAAATGATAGAGACAATAGACAAGAGGGGAGTGAAGAGACTCTATGAGATCGATAGCAGTGATTTTATTTTAATGTGGAAGATTGGCCATGATTGTGTAGCATTTATGACAATGTGTTTATTATGGCATGTATATATGGATGTATGATGATGTAGCCTTGGGGGCAGTTTTGAGGTATCCCTATGGGCGTTGATGATGATGATGGATCACTAATTTTGTATTTGCATGTATTGATGATGGTTTGTATGTATACAAATATTTGATGGACTTCATGGACTATATTTATTCTTTTATGCTATATACACATGATGATGATTCGATGGTTGACATGGTATGATGTTATGGATGGATGATGTGATGCATATTTTTAGGGTTTGCTTTGATTTTTATGATGGATGCAAATATGTGATTAGCTAGATATAACATGTTAGATGATGGGATGCACTATGCTTATGTGATGTATGATTGATCCTATATTTATTTACATGGTTTAGACCCATATGTGTTTGTTTAATCACTTTCTGGATGTTTGTGTATGAGGTTCACAATCTAAAATGGCTTAATTAATCAATGCCAATTTAATAGTCATAATAAACACATTAACACAACACAAGAATACATAAGACAAGATAAGGAACACAATATTAATAATAACAATCAATAGACTTGTAGGGACAATGAATTAGACAATGAACATAAGGAACAAGGTGAATGAACATTGTAAAAATGATGTGAGGACATAGACATTAAGACAAAATATAATGGACAATTTGCTAACCAAACAAACAATGGACATTGACTAGTGATTAATGACATGAATCGTTACTTAGGACATATTCACATTGAATGGTGGTTAGGTTCACTCATATATCCTAGGGTTTTGGATGTTAGAAGAATCTTAGGATTGTCAAACGCCCTAGTTTCAACAATCAAACTCATCTAATAGTTAGTCAATATCCCATATAAATCTAGACCATCCCAAATAAGATCAAGCCTATATGGACTGAAGTGTGTGCAATGAAGTTCATTTTCCATATTGAATAAGGTTGGACTAACCAATCATGAAATCAAGCCAATATAAGCTAACCCATCCATGAGTTTTTGAGGTTTATATAAAATAAGCTAACTAACGTGACAAACATGTTGCCACTTGAAAGGTGTACTCCATTGTCAATCAAGCGTCTATAGCCTCGATGGAGGTTAGCCCCATAATCCTTTGACATAGCTCCACTATCATCCAGACATCTCTAGCCTAGATGGAGTCATAGGTAATGCCTGAGGGGAGCAAGGAGAAGTGTGTTTGGGTGCTATCCTTATTCTTTCATTTTTTTAAACTTGCAATTAGGATTATGTAGATGATAGGATGAGCGAGAAAAAAAATTGCTTTATGGAAAGACTACTCATGGCATCATCTTCTCTAAATTCAAGATTTAATTAAAGTGTGATATGTGATTGGTCCAAGAAAGAACTCAAGTCAGTTGGGGGAAGCCTAAAATATCCTTAGAATGTGACAACATTGGACAAAGGTTGATTGGAACAACTAGGAATGGTTGAATGACAAAAAATACTTCTATTTCCAAGTAACCTAAGAACATGATTGAACAAGACATCGTGACAATGGTGACAACTAATAGATGCTTACTAACAACTTGCAAAAGACAAATAATATTTGTATGCAACATGGTTGACAATAAAACATGACATAAGACAAAATGATACATTTAGACCAATGGCAATGAGATGTGAAATGGGTAAAAACACAACACATATAGATAGAAATAATATACACAACACATATATGTCATTGATTAAGTATACCAATATGATTGGGGAACACATATTTTCGCATCCAAAAGATGACCAAATTAGCATGTTATGAGTTTTAAGTTTATTTATGTAAATATTTGATTAGTCAAAAGAGCGAACATCGATAGTGAAAATTAAGCACGTGGAAGTTTAGATTTGCAAACAAAAAACAATACAATATTGTTCGCATTAAAGTATACATGTAAGTCAATTCTTTTGTGAGTGTGAGGTGATATGATCAGTTTTGAAAGCTGATTATGTTCACGATTTAGACAAGGTTTATTAAAAGGGTGAATTCACTAAAGGGATGCTCTATTTTTTGTTTCAAATAAAATGAATTAGGCATAAAAATGGAATATTTTGAGTGAACGAAAGAGTCCACACGATTACCTATATATCCAATATTGCTAGAAAAATGATAAATTGACATTTGGGAGTGATTTGAGAGTTTTTATGAATTTATTTCATTTAAAAAATTTTGAGGGTCAAATTTTTAGGGACACCCTTTATTTGACAATTTCAAAAATTTGGTTGCAAAAGGGGCCAATATTTGGATGAATGCAATGTGAAAAATGATGAGAGATGAGTCCAAATGATTGGTAGCATCAACATGAATAGATTAGAAGTGACATAATTTAATTCGAAGGCCCCAAAGCATTTTTGGTGAATTTATTTAGGTGGTTATTGGGTGGTATTAGGGTGGTATGTGATTGCCAAAATTTGGACAAGAAAATATGCCATTTCATTAAAATGTATTGATGTTACAACATATATTTTACAAGTGCCTCTTGGGCTACAAAATGATCTTCCAATGTGGAATCCCTTTGCAATACAATATATGACACTCCTAATTTCCTTTACCATCTCAAGAGGGATGGGATTACGTACAATTACTGGTTAAGTGGAGTATCCAAGCCTACAATTCCCAATTCAATTGTTAGTAGCACCTGTTGGGTCCACCTAAGTTGGACCCAAACTTCTCAAAAGGGGCAAACAAAATAACCTAAGCTAATGCAATAAATAAAATTAAAAAAGAGCTACAATCATAAAACACCTCATTGCTCATCTATGTGAATTATTTGTTGTGATGTACCTAACTGGAGTTTGGTTTCGACAGGATCATCTCTATCAGGATGGTTCTGGCTATAATCATCCTTGTTTGGATGAATTTTTTGTGTCAACTCTAGTGAAAATTCCATTTGATGGAAGCCTTGAGTATGTTGTCAGGTAGCTATTCTCTAGATCTGGTGACTATAGGAGTCTAGACCTATAACCTATTCACAAAATAAATATAAAATAAGAAGCACCTAATGCTATCCATGGTGTTGGCACTTTGAGCAAAATGACTTCTCATAAATACATACAAGTATATTATGGAGCAATTTTTATGGAGTTTTCCTAAGCATAATTTCACTCTCTCAAATGAAAGGAAATTGGGAGATTATTTATAGAATTTTTTCAAGAGTGAGGAGGTGATGATGTGGAGGTGACATGACAAGCAAGTGGGTTGAGTGAGGGGAGGGAAAAATCTGGCTTTTTCCCTTTGGATGGTCTAAGGGGCATGAGTGCACCATGCCTCATTAATTTATAAGGATGGAGGAATTCCTCACCCCATCCATATGCATTAAATGAGCATGGTCAAAGGGGCATGAGTGTACCATACCTCATTAATGTATATGGATGGAGAAAATATTCACCCCACCCATGTACATTTAATGAACATGGCGATGTGTGTGGGTGCATGGGGATGTACATTTAATGAACATGGGGTATGTGTGTGGGTCCATCAAATAAGCAAACAAGGACAAACACATCATCTCCAATATTTTATGACCAATGACCTACAACTAGTCACATATTCATTATGTGAATAGAGACACACTTGATATTCACATCCTCATGACTAGTGACATACAATTAGTCATAGGTACAACATACCTCTTGTGAATTTATACATACACAACTATTCACAAGAACATTTCTTGGATTTTATTTAGAAAATATATAAATCCTCCTCCCTTTCCTTGTGGGAAAGTTTTATAGCTGCAAAAAGCTTTTAGTTGTGAGCATCTAGGAAAATATGTCGAGCAACTAAAATGTAGCATAAAAATCCAACTATATAAAATACAATGACAATGGTCATGTTTTTCCAAATATCTAAGCTAAAATTGGAGGGCTTGAATGTAAGATTGTAGATCACCATGGGAAAAATAAAGTCTAAGGGCGTAATTCTAAACAAGCCAATCACTACATTGACATCTCTAAAAAATGGCAAATTGGTTGCTACCAATGTCATCGTTGCAACCCACATTGACCATAGAATCCAATCTTGGAACCAAAATCCATAAATAAAATATTCCTCTTTTTACATCCACAGATTTGCTACACTTGATATCTATAGAATAACAAAAATAGTGGCCACCAAGAGAAATCAGTTTGGAACTAATTTTGGCCTTTAGATAGGCACACAATTAGTGTAGACTATGTCAACAAACTTGTTGTTGAAGGCCTAGTAACCCAAGATTCCAGTGTATATCACACAAACAATGCTTTGAACATCTTTCCCATAATAGGAGGGGCTATTATGACCTAAATTTCTAGAACAATTTCATTACCATAGGTTGTTGTGATTATTGCAAATGAGTTGAAAGTTCCAAGTAGTTGGATTGCTTTAGTTCCTATTAATTTTTAGTCCTTTTTTGGTGCATCCCTAAAAAACCCAACATGGATTGAGCCTCCTACAACACAAATATTAAAGGAAAAATAGATAAGAAGTGATACCAAATTTATATATCTTAGTGAATGGAAAGAACATTTGAGGAAGGTTATTCCAAACATAACACTGATTGTGGCAGAGGGTGTGGAAGAACTGAAGTTCTCTTTCTAAGAGAGATCTAATTTTTTGATACAACCTAAAATCCATATCAAAATTAGATCTAAGAAGAAAATAAATAGACCCATGGCTCTAAGACCATGTTGGAAAAAAGTAAACGAATCTATCTTTTATTTATCATTTGCAACACATTTATACAAAGATATCCAATTACATGATTTCGTAAACAACAAACTAACTCACAATTAAATAAACTAATCAAATAACTAAACAACATGCTAACTATTTGAGCTACCTAACAAATACTAACTTGAGTCTGCTATTCATTATTCTAACAATAAATAACAAACTATGATGAGCGTAAAAGGAGCGATGAAGAAGGAATTTTTGAATTTGAGTGGTGGAGAAGCTGTAGAAGTGGGTCAGCAAGGTGGTGGAGCATGGGAGATCTTATGAAATGTGAATTCCATTCATATGTCTTTGATAGAAGTACCCTTGTTGAAATGTATGTCTAAAGTGGGAATATGAAAGATGCACACCAAGTTTTTGACATTGTGGTTGACCAAAATATATATTATTGATTAGAATGTTAACATTTATTTAAGTGAATTGTTGGTAGAATAGGTTCATTAACCTACTCAACTATCAACATTAAAGAAGATAAAATATAATCAAAAGATTATGCATGCTAAAAGAATGTAAATAAGGCATGAAGCTCTATTCATGAATTGATATAAGGAGATGAAATCCTTTATTGTAACTCAACAAGACACTTATCTAATATGTAGATCTAAATGTAGATTTGGATGCTTGAAATCCCTGAGGTCGTAAATAATCTTTGTTAATATATATTATGGTTCAATATGATGTATTTTGTTTACTATAAATACCATGTCTAAAATTTTAGCATGGTATCACGATTGACAATGCCATTAGAGGAAACATGGAAGTTGATTCTACAAAAGGTAGTTTTCCATGTCGTTTGAAATATATAAACTATTGAAAAATATGAGAATATAGATCTTGTAAAAATTTGGAGATATTATTTACTACACAAAGAAAAGGAAGAAGAAACATCTAAATATTTCTATAAAAGGCCTAAAAATGTAATGGCTTGTAGAAGGATAAAAAGAGAGCATATAATTGCTTGTTTTGTAGTTTCTATAAAGGGCTATATCTAACCTATAGTAAGTATGCCTTGTATAGCAAACAAAACAAAACAAGGCTATGAAAATTCCATGAACAAATATACAAAATATTTAAGAGGAAAAAGCAATACAAAATATCTTGATGGGGGAAGCTAATCTCATGCAAATATACAATATCGTAGTGGCTGAAAATAACAAAAAATAATAGTGTATAGAAAATCCTAATTTTCAAGTAAAATTTGCTAGTATTAGCTTGCAAAAATTGCATAGTAGGAATTATTTGGCTACAAAGTTTGAGAGGAAAGAGAAGAGCCAAACTTTGATTTTGACCCAATTTTTGGGGGGTGCTTGTGCATGAGGAAGTTGAAGCCAAAGGAAACATTAAAGTTTGATAAGTCTGGTTGAGAGGTCCACAAAAAGGATGATAAATGTATCATCACCAAAGTAAAAGGTTAAGTGAAATTGTTGTAGATTGTTAATAAGGATGTTGAGGAGCAAATGACAATTAAGGTTTCCATCAAGGATGATGACCCCCAGGGTAGAGACTCAAGGATGCTTTCCTTACCAAGAGGAAGTTTCTCATCTTGAAAAAATGAAGAAATGTGTAGAATAGATGAGTGCTAGTGGCCCCACTAAAAACCTATAGAAGACTAAATTAATGATATAGGACATCATAAAAATCAACTCAAGTATGTTATTCAAGTGGATTGAGAATCTCTAGAAATATGCAGATAATGATGGCATTTTTTAAAAGGTGGATATATGAAGAGATGTTGAAAATATTTCATTCTTCTAATATAGCATTACCAACAAAGTTCAAGTTTCATACATGGGTCTATCGACCAAACATCACCAACACTGAACATTTCTTATCAAATGGAGCAATAATTTTCTATATTAGTTCCATCCTTGGAAAGCATTCAAATGACATGCAAAATGTTCATTAAATGAATGTTGTGTGGAAAGAAATGTCAAATGTTTCTTTGTATCATGTAATATTATGGAGTTGGTTGTACGTGCATGCATCCAAACACACAAAAAGTAAAAATTAAAAAGTGGCATGTGTGAAGTCTTATCTCTCTAAGATTGGTTTGATCAAGTTTAGAATTTGGATTTTATACTACCTGTTAAATTGAAATTTAACTATGGTTAAAATTTTGAAGGGTTTGTGAGTTTTGGCGGAATACCTTTCAATTGAGGAAATTTTAAATGCATTCTCCTATTTCATTTTTTTATCAACTTTAAATTAATGCAAGCACATCTAACATGGGCATGCAACCTTAATATTGAAATTTTATTATGCATTCATTGATATATACAATTATTTCAAATGCACTATGCCTTATTGCTTGAGTAACTTGGTTTTAGCCATTGCAAACAACATCAATGTTACATATAAATTTTATAACTAAAACTTATACAAAATATTGTGTATATTTAAAAAAAACTTTATTCATAAACTAGTAGATCACTTCCTCCTATATTACCTATCAACCATTAGATGACACTTATTCCTTGTTGTGTTATTAATATTATCTCACATATTCACATACTTTTATAAAATGCTTATAAAAAAACAACAAAAATAATTAAGCCACAAAATTCCACATGCCTCGAATCTTTCTCAAAGACAATATTTAAATTTGTAGTGAAATTGCATTGGTTTTTTAAATTAGTTAAAGTCACTTATTTTTTTGTTTGTTATAAATAGGATGTTGAGATTCTTTAACACCATTTTTTGTTTTCTACTCTTGCCCAATAACATTGAAGAACTTAATACCATATGCCATTAAAATTGGATGTTGTCTGCTCTTTAACATCCAATTTTAATGGCATATACCATTTCCTTCTCCTTTTATACCTTTCATTTCTTTCCTCTCTTAATATAATAAAAAACCAACCTATACTATTACCAATATCTAATGGTACTAAAAATACAATTGAGAGAATTCAAACCACCATAAATAAGTCTTCCAAAAGTCTAAGATCATAAAAGAGCTTCTATGTGTACCATTAATATAGAGTGAAAACCTTGAAAGATGCCAATTAACAAACTTTGAATGTGACCATATTTAAAATCTGCACATGAAATGTCTACCAAAATGTCTATTCTAGCTCCAATGCCTCTATGTTTGAATACATACATGATAGAGACAAGTAAAACAAATCAAAAAAAGAAAGAAAGAAGGAATTTGAAAAAAAAAATTATATCTTGTTTTTTAAATCTCAAGTTGATGTCAATATTATAAAGATCTCAAGAATGGCATGCTTGAATCTAACCACTAATTTATGGTTGTATATCATTACATGTGGAGTGGATTTTCAACAATAAGAAAAAACAAATATTTAAATTAGATTTATATGTGGTGGATTTTTTAAATATGTAGTACAAAACTAAATTGTGAGAAATTTAATATTTAAAAACTTATAATATATCAATCAATTACCAAAAGAGTTTTCAACAAGCATGTTGTCTAGCTAGTCATACATACATCTTTTTCCATTTACAACATGTGCCTAGTTGTAATTAAATTTAATTTTGACTTGTAATTTACAATTTTAAATTTGAAATACAACCTACATACCATCAAACTTTAAGCTTGGATTTGAATCCATTATTTACAATGTTCACACTCAAGAAAATTATGCATCATGTCAAGTGTTACATGGTATGTTGATCCTTTCAATATTTTTCAAATATAGAATCCTAGACTATGCATGTTACATGGTATGACAAATATAGAATCCTAGACTATGCACACACTTTGTTTAGTGATAGGCTAAAAGAGACTTGCTATCAAGGATGATACTAAATAGATGACATGCTCAATAAGGTTAGGGTATGGCATTTGTAGGAATAAATATGGAGAAACAAACCTTTATTAGTGGTTTAAGTAAATTTTTCTATATAGGAGGCCTTAAGGCAAGATAATCGACTTCATGCACATATTACCAAATTTCAAATTTTGTTTGATGTGACTGTAAACGATTCCCTTGTCAACATGTATTCTTAATATGAAAAGTCAAAAGGTGCTTGTGAGTTGTTTAAAAAAATGCATAAACTAGATTATGGTCTAATGGAATGTAATGATTCTAGCCTATGTCCAAAATGGATGTAGTGAGCAAGTTTTTTGAATCTTGTTTTAAAAATGCAATCGGTTAGTTTGGTAACAAATGAATACAAAATTTTCACTTTGGTTAGTGTGTATGTGTTGGCTTAGCAACTTTGAAAGTTGGCAATGCAATCTATGCTTGCATTATAAAAACTACATGTGAGGTAAATGTTATTGTTGAGAATACACTTCTTGACATGTGTGCCAAATGTGGAAGCATAGAAGATGTGTATAGTGTGTTTTGTAAAATATTGGTTCAATATGCAATCTCATGGACCATGATGATTTTAGGATTTTTCTTAATATGGACAAGGTAAGGAGGCCCTCAAACTACTTGAGAAAATGAAGTTATCAACTGTGAATACAAATCATATTACCTTTGTTGGTGTTCTTATTGCCTGTAGCCATGTATGTTTAGTGAATGACGATCTTTACCACTTTAATTTCATGAGAAGAGACCACAATATTATACCACTATTAGACCATTAGACATGCATGGTTGATTTTTTGCCAATGCTTGTTACTTAGATAATTTCCTAGATATTGGTTATAATATGTTAGTGAAAACCTTACCATGCTGATCTTCTAATGCAACAAAAGGACACATCAACCTAGATAACATTGGTCAATAATATGAAATTATAGGTAAGAAAATATTTTATCTAAGCAAACAATTTGTAAAAGAAGCCAAAGTCTTAATTCTCTGCAGCTAAAGTACTTTTAGATACATGAAGCATTATTCTTGGGAAAGCTTATTAGAAACCCGATTTTTAACATATTATTTCCACCATATTGTCATTAATAGGAAAATCAACTTTGTTAATGATATTTTATGGTGTGCTTCTATAATAGAATGAAGCCCATGTTTCGTTGTAATATAAATCATATCTTAAGATGTAAACAAGATATATTAAATGGAATTTTGATAATAGGATTTGAAAACTTCAAGTCACTTAACTAGGCAAAAATAATAAACGTAAGATGTCACATAGTAGATGACTAATGCTAAAGATAAAATATGTAAGAAGATGACATTGCATTCAATTTTTGGATTATCTATTTAGGTGACAACAAACATCACTCTAAGGAGGATAGATCATCTATGCACTAGATCGATAGGTTGAGGGAAAGGTTATTTAATGAGTGGAGCAACTTTGACTATAAATAGTTAATGATTTTGCATGTGAGTTTTCTTGTCATAATTTATAAGTTTCCTTTCCAATAATTTTTTTTTGATTTAAATGATATCATAGTATTTTCTTTTCACCCCTTAGTGCTATCATTTATAAGGTAATTTAACAAATGTCTCCCAAGAAGGAATAAACATAAGTATGCAAGGCCTAATATGATGTAATGAAAATCCTTCTATTGGACAATATCCCCAATTTAAAAGTCATTATTTTTGTTTGTAAGGGACATGTAAATGTAAACTTGGTTATACTGACCATAGCCCATTGAAAGCATGTAAATGTAAACTTCGTTATTTTGATTTTGTACTTTGTTTTATAGTTTTTGAAAACACTAACCATTATATGATAATGCCTAGCCATAAGCCATATTTTTGAAAGAATGCTTGTTCCACAATTCATAAAAAACAAGTATTGTTTATTTCAATAGTGTTTTTTTTTTTAATTTATTACATGGTCATAATTCATTATATAGCATATTCGCACCATCGTGAGGGGAGAGATTTGAACGACCTCTTCAACTTGTGAAGAATTTTAATTACCCACTCTCCAACTCCTCTTTCATAGGTGTTTTAGGTTGATATAAATAAATAATACATGTGACAATTAATTGCATAACAAAAAAATTCACATAGTGTAATATACACTCACAAACCTTTTAGATTTGAGAATTTCTGGCTTCAGAAAGAAGAACTTCGGGAGAAAATTCCACAGTGGTGGGAAGAGGGCCGCCCAGCTTATGGGAGAGCTATGTTTAGAATCCACAAACAACTTCAATATGTCAAATCTCAGTTGAAGTATTGGAGGCGTTCTAATAAATCTGACTTCCAGACCCAAAGAGCTCCGTTGGTGGCCCGCTGGGATGAGGTCCAAAAACAGTTTAGAGAAGGAGTAATAACTGATCAACTCAAAGTTGAGGATGATGCCTTGCGTTCTGCGGTTGAGGACATTGACAACCAGGAGGAGATCTATTGGAAACAGAGAGCAAGAACTTCCTGGTTATTAGAAGGGGATAGAAATACAAAATTCTTTCATCGGACTGCTTGTGCTCGAAGACAGATGAATAATATGGAGGCCCTTCAATATGAGAACGGTCATTCCTTTGATACTCTTCCAGGTATTCATTCCCATGCTATGGATTATTTTTCAAAGCTTTTTAAGGAAAGTGTGGTTCAAGATGTAGAGGCCCAAAATGAAGTTATTTCTGTCATACTTGCTATTATTTCGGAGGATGAAAATCGAGGCCCTCCTCAAACCCATTGATAGGGATGAATTGAAAACCGTGGTCTTTGGAATGAGCACCGGTAAAACTCCTGGTCCGGATGGCTTCCCAATTGAGTTCTTTCAGGCTTTCTGGGACTGCTTAGAGGAAGATGTAAGGGTTGTTGTTGAAGGATCCAGAGAAAATAAGAGAATGCTTAAAGCTATAAACCACACGTTCATTACCTTGATTCCAAAAGGGGAGGAGGGGGTTCATATTTCAGATTATAGGCCTATTGCCTTATGTAATGTGGTGTACAAAATACTCACAAAGGTAATGGTTGAGCGCCTAAAACCTCTTCTTCACAACATTATCTCCTCTGAGCAAGGTGGCTTTGTTGAGGGACGACAGATTCCGGATGGGGTGGTTGTGGCCCAGGAAGCAATCCATTCAATGCACACTTCTGGTAATAAAGGGATGTTCATTAAATTGGATATGTCAAAGGCTTATGATAGGGTTGAATGGAGCCTCCTGGCTAAAATGATGGCAGCCTTCGGCTTCTCTCAAGGCTGGATTGAGTGGATCATGAGTTGTGTCTCTTCCCCGACTTACTCTGTGCTTATCAAGGGCCTTCCTTCGCAACCTTTTGGAGCTTCTCGGGGTCTGCGCCAGGGGGATCCTTGTTCCCCTTATCTTTTTCTCATTCTGGCTGAAGGTCTTGGCAGACTTTTCTCGAGGAGAAGACAACAAGGCAGATTATTGGGTATTAGGGTGGGGGATGAAGTTGTATCGCACCTGCAGTTTGTGGATGACACTGGTTTGATGGGAGTAGCCAACATCAGGGAAGCTAGAACGATTAGGGATACTCTTAATGTCTATCTCAGGGCTACTCAACAGGTCATTAATGACAAGAAATCCAAAGTGGTCTTTTTTAATCTGGAGCAAAGGCTTCAGAACAAAATTTTAGAAATCCTGGGATTCACTAGGACTTCTCTCCCTGTGGTTTACTTGGGTATCCCCTTGCACTTCAAGAGGCTGAAATTAGACACTTGGAGGAATATGTTGGAGTGTATCAAGGACAGAATTAATCACTGGTCTCACAAGTGGTTAAGTTATGGTGGCAGATTAACGTTCTTATAGTCTATCATTCAAGCCATGCCAATCTACAAATTTTCTATCCTGGCTGCCCCGCTTACAATATGGAAAGAGTTGGACAGGATGGCTAGGAAGTTTTTGTGGGAAGGAGCTAAAGGAAAAAGAAAGTGGGCCTTAGTGGGTTGGGATAAAGTCACCCAGCCCAAGGCAAAAGGTGGGCTGGGACTGAGAGGATCCAAGTTAAATAATCAAGCCTTGGCTGGAAAGTTGTACTGGAGGTGGATTTCCCAACCAACTTCCTTATTCAGTAGAATTCTAACGAGTAAATATTTGGGTCAAGTTAACCCCAATGAGGTGGGCCGTTTCCCTCTGGATGGTACTTGGATCCTTAGTGTGGCAGGCTCTCAAGCTAGGATCTCAGGTTATTAAAGATCAACTATTTTGGAAAGTGGGGAGAGGGGAGAAGGCCCGTTTTTGGACTGATTCTTGGGATCAGTACCCACCCATCATTGTTGAATTCCTCGAGTTACTTCCAATAAAATCTGCCATAGAAATCATGGGTTGGGTCCAAATTGAAAGTTATTTCAACACTTCTCATCTGGGGGAGTATAAGTTTAAGAAGTTTAAGAGGTTGGAGGAGTGGCCAATTCCAATCCCCCCAGAGTTGGCACCCATCTTAACCAAAATCTTGACAGAAAGGTTTCTCACTGGGAGAGACGAGGAGGATGAATTAGCTTGGGGCTATGGGAGCCTTGGTGTTTATACAGTGAAGGACGGATATGACAAGATCCTCCCAGACCCTCCCCCCCATTCTTTTTCGATTGAGGATTGGAGAAAGATTTGGCACTCTAAGGGTTGGCCGAAAGTAAACTTTTTTGCTTGGCAGTTTATGCACAATGGTATTCTCACTTTTGACAATCTCAGATGTAGAGGAATCATCGGCCCTTCTCAATGTGTTTTATGCCACAAGAACGAAGAAACAGCTGATCACCTGATGTTTGAGTGCCCTTTCACGCATTCGATTTGGAAGCGTTGGCTCTCTCATTATAAAATCCAGGTTAATGGTGACATGAATCGGACTAATATTTGGGAAAGATGGAAGCGGGGTAGATTTACATCCAAAGCTCTTCAAATTGGGTGGGAGCTTGGTTTATACTTCATTTGGTGGCAAGTGTGGTTGGAGAGAAACGCTAGAATTTTTAGAGAAACCTTTTCCTCGCTAGATGGAGTTTGGCAGGTCATCTGGAGCAAAGTCACGAAACTGTTGCCGTCTACGCTAAAGAGGAAACTTAGGTTGTTCCTGGGCCAATGGAAGAGGGAGTTGACCAGCGAGAGGGACAAAACAGAACCAGTTGGAAATCACCCCTAGAAGGCTGGATTAAAATCAATACTGATGGAGCTGCAAAGGGCAATCCGGGTAGCGCCGGTATTGGCGTGGTCTGTCGAAATCATGAGGGATCAGTGCTTTATTGGGAACTGTAGGGTTTGGGTAGAGCCACAAATAATGAAGCAGAAGCCATTGCTATCAAATCGCCTCTATTTGGGCGATTACTCGAGGTCACAGGAGGATAATTCTTGAATTTGATTCTCAAATTCTGGTTGGAGCTCTAGACTGCATGAGGAACTTTTCGTTGAACGCTTGGAGGTTGAGGATTTTGGTCTCTCAAATCAAGAAATTATGGAGGGAATTAGATGATGTGATTCCAGTATATGTGAGCAGAGATTTAAACAAAGCGGCCGATTTCCTGGCTAAGATGGGTGCTGCGAAAGAGGTAGGGGTGCAGCTGCACAGTGACATGCCTATTGAAGATGAGGTGATTAGGCAGGGCCTTGAAAGATCCTTGAGACAATGATCAATGAAAAAGCTAAGGGTGGTTTTTGTCATGATTTCGCGACCTGTTGCGCCATCGCGGCCATTGGCGGTAAGCTGTCGCGATATCGCGACATGTTGCGTCGTCGCGGCTGCTGGAGAAAAGTTGTCGCGATATCGCGACATGTTGCGCTGTCGCGACCGATGCGGGAAAGTTGTCGCGATATCGCGACATGTTGCGCCGTTGCGGCCGCCGAGGAAAAGTTGTCGCGATATCGCGACATGTTGCGCCGTCGCGGCCAAGGGAGGAAAGTTGTCGCGATATCGCGACATGTTGCACCGTCGCTGCCGTCGAGGGAAAGTTGTCGCGATATCGCGACATGTTGCGCTGTCGCGGCCGATGTGGGAAAGTTGTCGCGATATCGCGACATGTTGCGCCGTCGCGACCGCCGAGGAAAAGTTGTCACGATTTCGCGACATGTTGCTCCGTCGCGGCCAAGGGAGGAAAGTTGTCGCGATATCGCGACATGTTGTGCCGTCGCGGCCAAGGGAGGAAAGTTGTCGCGATATCGCGACATGTTGCGCCGTCGCTGCCGCCGAGGGAAAGTTGTCACGATTTCGCGACATGTTGCGCCGTCGCGGCCAAGGGAGGAAAGTTGTCGCGATTTCGCGACATGTTGCGCCGTCGTTGCCGTCGAGGGAAAGTTGTCGCGATATCGCGACATGTTGCGCCGACGCGGCCAAGGGAGGAAAATTGTCGCGATATCGCGACATGTTGCGCCGTCGCGGCCAAGGGAGGAAAGTTGTCGCGATATCGCGACATGTTACGCCGTCGCGGCCGTTGGAGGAAAGTTGTCGCGATTTCGCGACGTGTTGCGTCGTTGTGGCCGTTGGTGGATTTTTGTCGCGATATCGCGACATGTTGCTCCGTCGCGGCCAAGGATGGATTTTTGTCGCGATTTCGTGACATGTTGACTTTTTTGCGGTCAAAGGAGTCTTGTGTCGCGATTTCGTGACTTGTAGCTTTTTCGCGGACAGAGGTGAAGTTGGTGTTTGCTGCGTGTTTTCGCGATAAGTTGTTGTAACAGACCTATCAGCTCTCTCAGCTAGCTTGGTATTGGTTCAAGAGATTTGGATCCAGTGCAAATCTTCCTCTTCTCTTGTAATCATGTGCTTTCATTGTTTTCGGCTGGGATGTGTCTTATCCCAATTGTAACTGATCAATGTTTTAATACAAGTTTTTTTCAATTTTTTCAAAAAAAATATACACTCACACCTTGAAAAAATAATATAAGTTTTTATTTATTTATTTATTATTTTTTTGAGTTTACATGGTGATGGCTGCCACGAGTTCGATTTTTATGGCCATCATGGTATTATGTGATGTCCTTTTGTGAAGCATTCACGCAATCCACCCTTATAACCACTATACCACAATCACGCAATCCACCCACTATACCACAATCATTTTAAACCTTGTATGCTGCTGTTGTCCAGTTTTTATGGCCGTCATGGTATTTTTGTGTTGTCCTTTTGTGAAGTGTCACACAGATCTTCATGCAGTTCACCCTTATAACCACCATACCACAATCATTTTAAACCTTGTATGGTGCTTCGCGCAGTCCACCCTTATAACCACCATACCACAATCATTTAAAACCTTGTATGCTGCTGAAATCACCAGGAAAGAAATAAACATTCACTCCGGGCGAGGTCCGAAATTGCGAGGTCCGAAATTTGAACCTTGGACCTTCGTCTCTTTACAAAATTTGGTTGAACCAATTGATCTACACCTTTAACCTATAAATTTTTATTTTTAAATTTTCTATTTTCATACTATTTTACAATGAAACTTATTTTACTAAAATTAATGTGATCATCGAAAATAGTGCTTCCCTTCCCTTCTTAAGGTTGAACCTGCATCATTTAACAATGAATCCATGCAATCTAAATCTTTTACGCCTGATAAAAGTATTCACGTACAAATTCATGATTGTTAAAAGAAACTTACATTTATAGAAAAAATGATATCATTCTCAAAGCAAAACAATTGTAATTATATTTTTAATATTGTTATTGATTTTCAACAAACAACCATACTCTTTTTTAACATGAATGTTGTATGTTTTATAAATATAAATATAAAATTACTTTGTAATGATAATATATACAAATTTTTAAATACAAATATTTAATTTTATTTAATTTAAAAAAATTATAAAATTATTATTATTTTTAATTAATTATATAAATTTAAATTATTCCATAATAATTTGGTTTAAAACTTATTATTATACATATATTCACGAAAAGATTTAAAAGTAAATCTTCTTTTACAATCCAAAAATTTAATCAATTAAATACTTTTGATTAATTAATTTATAATATATTCATTCATAAAAATAAAATTAACTATAATTAATTTCAACATCTCTGAGACTTTAAATTTATTCGTATATATTTTTATAATAATCATATTGCAATTTTATATTGTATTTTCCTTAACCAAAACTTATGAATGTTGATGAGACGTAGCACATCTGTCCACATCTTCTAGCTGTGCTCCACTACTTTGATATCTTTTGATTAAAAGCTTACGTGAAATAATTACATTGCTTTTAGCTGGACTGCAACAGTTTGGTTTACTTTTCAAAAGAAAGGGAATTTGCTTTTTGCCGGGGATGACCCACAATGTTCTCTTTCAGTCTCTTCACTCTTTTTCAAATTTAGTTGTACACCATCATTAATTTCATTTTTTAATATATAATTTTTTGACACCTATTTAAATTAATGTTAAAATTATAAAATTTTAATTTTTTTTAATATATAAGATTTTAATATTTATAAATTAATATTAAAATTTTAAAACTTTAATAAAAATTATAATTAGTTGGTAGTTATAAAATGTTGGGATGGATTGTTCGATGCCTATCGCTGTAGAACCCAAGGTTTTAGAAATTTTTGCATATCAAGTTATACTTTATTTTGGAGGAAAGACTTTTCTACTGCAGCAGTAGAAAAAAGGTTTAGAAGTCCCCCACCGTTTCAAAGTTGCCATCTGATAGAGCCTTTTATTTAAAGGATGTGAGTGAACAACATAGAGAAGAATTCATTCATAGCAGGTTGCAAGGTAAAAAATTCTGTATAGTCTTTGATGATGTGTGGAGGGTAAATCATATGGAACTGGGTCGAATTTTTTAATTCAGCTTAGCATCCTATGCTTTGGCAAAGTCTGAGAATTTCCGGCTGGTTCAGTGCAAACACGTTACGAAATTCACCGTACTTCAGTTGGATGAATGTGAGTGTAGTGATTATCTAGCACTAGCGGCAATGTCCAATAATATAAAAGGACTTTTGAACTGGTGGTGGAATAAGAGTTGTAGAGAATTGCCAGACGCGTTTAGAAAGGAAGTTGCGTCCTTCAAATTTTGAAGTTCCATGTTATGGAGTTGCCAGAATTGAAAGATGGAGCGATGGGGAGGCTTGAGGAGTTGATATTAACGGGCTGTAAAAGATAGCTGTAGATTCTAAAAGGGATTTTAGCACTTTAAAAGCTTAAAGCATCTCTAGTGTTGGCGTTCGTGACTTGATCAGAGGGGTTAACAGACGAAAAAGAGGAGGCAAAAATAACAAATTGAAAGCTAATAATTCTCATGCGCTTGAAGTTTCTCGATCTGAGTGCTTCGCCAGGTAGACACAATCAAGAACAAGAACACACTGTTTTTTTTTTGAACTTTCAAATAATTAGGGTTTTGAACTTAGTTGACGTGAATCCAATGTAAAAACCCACGATTTTATATATAATATTTTTCTCTCATCTATAGTTTGTAGATAAGTGGCTTATCCCTTGGTGGACATTCTACCAATATTTCTTTACAATGGATTGTTTTTTTTTTGAAATGATAGTAGAAAATGATTATTATTTATTAATATATATTTTAATTGATTGAAATTAAAAAATTATATATTTTTAATTTGAAAGAAAGGAAAGTAATTTTTAATGTCTAAAAAATTATAGAGAATATAAGATAATAAAAGATGCTAGAACCTAAATTTTTAGGTTGAGTTTGGTTTAATTTTTTTTTGAATTTACTTTGGTTTAATTTATTTTTAATAATTATATAAAATTAAAATGATATGATAATTATTAGCAAAATTTAAACCTTAAGTCTTCTATTTTAAGCATTTAAATTCTTGTATTTGTCATGTTATTTATTTTTTAAAGATTTGATTAGTGTTATAAACTTCTACCACCAAGGTTAAGCAATCTCCTTTCAACCATGATCCTGCCGAGAGCTATGCTTATCAATAAGGAATTTAATACGCATCCACTACACCCACCCCTACACACTCGTACACCTACCCCACACACTCTCCCACGTTACAATTTAAAACTTGAATTTTATTTAAGTTTTTAACAAACTGAATTTATCATATTTAATTTAATTTATTTTTATATTTTTAAAAAGTAAATGTAATATTATTATTATTATTATTATTTTTTATAATTATTATTACAACTTTATGTATAAGCATAATGATAAAGATTTTGTACTCGATTTAAGTTTTTGGTTGAGGACCTATAGCCCAAAGTACAAGAATAAAGATCTAAGGTTTTCTCAAGAAAAAGATTTAAGATTTAAATATGAAGAGAGGTAGTAGATGGATAAAATAAGCCTCCTTCTAGAGTATGAGGTGGTCTCATATGATAGAACCTTTTTTATATATATTAATTTATGTATTTTAAAAGTTAATTATGTTACATTTTAAAAGATTAATTTATGTAGGATAAGTGTATTGGTAAAGGTTTTGGGTTTATATTCAAGTTTGAATTATGAAAGGGTAATTTTTGTTCTGCTCTAATTATATGTTTTTATTGTTAAAATATTTTTAATTATAAGATAAATTTAAACCTAAATATTTACTTTAAATATATTAATTTTTATTAATTATTTATATGAAATGAAAAAAATAAACCTCATGACCATGGTCTTTGAACCAGAAAGCCCAAATTTTTAAAATAAAAGTTGACAAAATTTAAACCATGGTCTTTGAAAGCTCAAATTTTTAACATAAAAGTTGACAAAATTTAAACCATGGTCTTTAAACCGAAAGCCCAAATTTTTAACATAAAAATTAACAAAATTTAAATTTAGTTCTCCTATTTCTAAATCTAGTTTTTAAAAAATCGAAACTTTTCATTATCCAATGCATGTTCAAATACGAAAAATTTTCATTATCTATTGCATGTTCCATAACCTTTAGGGCCTAACGTTTTACTATTACATTGGATTAAATATATAGATAATCATCTTTTGTTTTTTTGAAATGTACATATATATTCATTATATATTTTTTAAATGTAAAAATGTATTATATTATAAAATTAATAAAATATATTTTACAAAAAAAAGAGGTGGATAAATACGTCACGTGGCTAACACCATCAACCAAAAAACCATCCCCATTAAAATAGAGCGGGAACCCAAGCAAACAATTTACAACTAATCAATATTGCCTTACAGAACTAATGGACAATAGAACTAACTGATTACATAATGATGAGGCTCTATTATATGAGTTTAGCCACCCCTAGGACCAATTCCCACCCAACAGTAACATAAAGAGACTTTGGCATTGAGTCTCTTCCCTTTCCATAAGTGTTGGGAACATCCTCCTAACCATAAACAAATGGCTCTTGGTTGGAAACAATCATCGAAGCTCCTAAATTATCCCAAGCATCAAGTCAAGGAGTTGGGGGAGAGAGGAATAGTCAAGTAACCACGACCATCTCTGTAAGGACCTTGAGCTGGGATAGGAGTGCAGTTTGGGAGCGAGTGACACTACTGTCTAGACCTATATCGACTTCGAGGAGTATCCTGCTCAAGAGGAACCTGATTGACTATGCACAACGTGTTCCCCCATAGATCAATAAGCTCCTGAAGATGAGTGAGCTCCATGCGCACCTTATTGGACTAAACTATAATATGAAAATACATACATGAAATAATATTAGTCTTCTCGAAAGCAAAGATGTGCAAAGAGGAAGAACACATACCAAAGATACAATCATTTCTATCTCTCCATATGCTAAACATGGTCGCCATACAAAACAAGTGCTACACTTCAAAGAAAATAACCGACAAGGGTGGGGGTCTCCCAAAATGATATGCTTCCACTCAAACGTGGCAAAGGAATAGGGTCTAAAAAGGGAAAAATGCTACTCCAAAAGAGAATGGGCACGAGCACAAACCCAAAAAATATGGACAAAGTCTTTATATTGAAGACAAAAAGGGTAAGAAGGGTTAGGGATGCCTAAATGTTGGAGACGCTCCCCAATAGGAAGCCCTTGGTGCAAAATACTCTAGGAAAAATAGGAAAGTTTGGGCTCCAAGAAAGGAGCCCAAGTAGTTTAGAACCTGCACATCCAAATAGGTCGAGGAGAGGAGATCTTCCATCGTTGATTGAGCTTATCAATCATGGGAAGGTAAGGAGAGAGCCATTCATACCCCAATGGAGCCTTATAGTTTCGTAGCAGAGTGTCTAGATACCACTTCCAGTCCTTTCACCAAGGTCGTGAAATCACAAAAATATTCTGTAACATGGAGTTAGGGAGAGAAACCTTGACAACCTCAAAAGTATCCCTATCAGATTGACTAAGCCCAAATTTGGATCTGAAGTCATCCCAAGGAAGCCAATCCCTGGTAGGATGAGAAAAGAAATCAGTGGTGCATCGCACACCTTTGTGAAAGAATCTAAGTGCATGAACCCAGGGAACCTGCACAAGTGAGGAACCCTGGTAGGTGATAACAAGCGACCACCAAAAATTCATCTGGTTGATGGAGAGGCCATGCCAGAAGCTCTGGCCATTCCATCTAAGCTAAGGCTTAACACTCTCCTAAACTTTACAAATGCTCCTAATGAAGAAGAATCCTGACACTTTGATAGACATAAGGGCAACAAGGAGGGAAGGGAACCCCATGCCCCTCCAACTCTTATGACCAAAAGAGGAACCTTCACTGATATAGTGTCGAATGAGAATATTCCAAGCCTCATTACCTGTGAGGGCTTTGATGACCCACTTAACACAGAGGGCCCAACCTTGATGCTAGGTATTGTGAATTCCAATTCCACCATGGCTTTAGGGAAGACACCAATACTCCTAAGCAACACGGTGGAGTCCCAAACTATTATTGGAAGAGGACCATAAAGTCTCACAAAAGCTTATCAAGCTTCTTATAGCAATTTTTGGACGGGATTCAGTAGGAAGAATAATAAACATGGATGGCTACAAGGAATTTTGTACAAATTTGAAATTTTCTAGCAAGGGAGAGCTTATTGGTGGACTAGTAGGTAAGTTTATGTTCCACTCTATTAATAACATATTTCCACAACTCTAAAAACAAATTGTTAAAGGCAAAAGGAATACCTAAAAATTGAAATATTTCCTCCTCTTGGATGATCTTCCATTGATATTGACTAAGCTAGTGGGACATGAGGTCAAGAGACTGCCTATAACATTGAGTCTTTCTCCATTGAATGGAGGATCCAAAAGCTAGATAAAAAGTATCCAATAAGGCAAGCACTTGTTGAATGACACCTTCTTCCTCAATAAGAGTGAGGAAAGAGTCATTAGCAAAATGACCATTAATCAATTGAGTCTTACCTCCAGGGAGAAATTCCTCGAATAAACCCCTGAGCGACATGGTGAGCTAGTAAATAGTCAACCCCTTCAACAACAAGGACATAAAGGGATGACACCAATGGATAACCTTGTATAATGGATCGAAATATCCCAATGGCTGAGGACTTGTGTCTGTTTGGAAAAAACAACATAAGCCTCAAAAAATAATATTTCCACAAAACTAATGAAGTAGGGCCCAAAACTAAGATATTTAAGCATAGCTAGAATGAACAACCAATCGATCCTATCATAGGGTTTTTCAAAGCCAATTTTGATAAACAACGATCATTGGTTGGAATTGCGAGCCTAATATATGCCTTATTAGAGTGCAATAATATTTTTAAGGATGAACCTACCCCGAATGAAGCTAGTTTCCTCCAGGCGCACGATAATAGGAAGGAGATGGTAGATGTGTAAAGTTAGGGCTTTGGCAATGATCTTATAGGAAACATTAAGGAGAGTACTAGGTCTCCAATTGGTGATGATTTCAGGATCACCATCCTTGGGGATAAATTTAATAATCCCTTGATTAATACTAGGGTCCAAAGAACCCTTAGAGAAGACCTCTTGATAGACTTTGAGAAGATCAGACCCAACAGTGTCCCAAAGGGACTTATAGAATTCATAGGGGAAGCCATTAAGACCACGGGACTTATCATTAGACATCTAAGAAAGAGCTTCCTCTAGATCCTTCAAAGAGAGGACCTTTTTATAGGTAGCTCTTTGAGACTCAGAAATCCGCTTTGGGACAACGAAAAGACATGATTTAAGAGCTTGGTCACATTGCGAGGAGTGGGCTTAAGCCGTAAACATATTCTGGTAGTGCTCTTCAAAAGTAGAGAGAATACTAGGAATTTTAGAAACACACTCTCCATTAATGTTAAGGGATTTAATGCCTAAAAATTGATTGCAAGGATGAAAGCATTGAAAGAACTCCTTGGTCACCCTATATCCAAATTTGAGCTAGTGTAACCTCACCTTGATTTGCACCCCTTTGGTATCATAGTGCTCTACCATAAAAATTTGATGTTTAACAATATTGAGGTGCTTCTGAAGCTCCTTATTGAAAGGATTGGATTGAAGCTGAGTTGAGGCCACTTACAACTCCTGCTTAAGAGTGGTGTTGGAGCGATGATGAAGCTTAGCAATCTTATACCCAATTGAGTGTAGAAAGCTGGAAGTGCATTGGATAGCATCCAACAATCAATCTAGTCTGAGACCCCTTTCAGTCTAGGAAATAGGTTCAAAATTTTGATAACATAGACCCTCAATATGAGGTGGTGCAAAATAGAGGTATTAAGGTAAAATTACCATCGAGAAAGAGGAGTGGGGGTAGAAAAATTCATAATGGAAAAGGAAATGGGAGAATGGTCTAGAAAATCAAAGCTCGAGGTGTATAGAGACAAAAGGAGAAGAAGATAAGGGCTACTCAAAGGAGAAAGTATCAAAATATGAGAGCATGGCTCTATCCAATCTTTTTAGAACATGATTCTCACCCTGTTGATTGTTAGACCACATGAACCAAAAACTAGATGGGAACAAAGAGGGTAAAAAGAAAATATTGGGATTAGAGAGCCCCAAATTTTCTTTCATGAAAAGCATGAAAAACCATGCTTCTATTTCCCTTGCGACCCACATAATGGGAGGAAGACCCACCTTGTCATGTGGGAATTCGATCATATTGAAGTCTTCGTAGAGCAACTAGATAGTAGGGGGATGAGAGAGACGTAGACCGCCAAAGTGCACAATTGTCATTGGTATTGTTAGGCTCATATATTTTGAGCACACCAAGAAGATGGCCACAATCTCCATCACAACCCAGATGACATGATTAGAAGGGTCACAACCCCAAGAGATCGGTCTAGAATGATAAGGTTTTGAAAGGCATATGATTGTCCCTCTTTTACCTATGTCATGTATAGTATGAAAGGTGTGGCCTTGAGGCCAGATAAAGGAGCAAGTACTTGACAAAATAAAGTTAGTTACTTTGACTTCTTGAAGGCAAAGAATATCAATAATCCCAAATTTAGTCTTGAATTCATCCAAACCTTGATGCACTATGTACTCGCACAGAGGATCTATCAAACACCTGATATTCCAAGACATGCACTTCATGAGACATGATCAAGGAGCATATTTCCTTCAATGACCTCATAGTACTCAAAATATACCAAATATTCAAAGGTGTTTGTGAGAAACCTATTATGGTTTTCACAAAAAAATGTGTTAGTCGTCGCTTCTCCAAAGGCCTCCCTAACTAGACTGTGAGAGCGACAAGGGTTTCATGAGGGAACTTCACTAGGTATATTAGGTGGAGAGACAAGGCATTTGCTTGAGGGGATGAAATCTAGCATAGTTGATGGCTTAGATGACTAGGAGGCTTGAAGAGTTGGGGAAATTTTTTTGTTATTACCACTAGAGGTACCTACAAGAAGAGAAATAGAAGTTCTTTTTGTAGAGGTTGCATGAGAGCTCCCTTACTGAGAGCTCGGTTGAGACTCTTTTTTACCAGCTCCATAGAAAGTTGTGGTTGGTTTCCTTTACCGTTCTTCTAGGTGATAGATATCCATTCCTCCCCTGCATTAGGGAGAGGGGCAAATTTAACTATGTTCTAAGGTGTTGAAGTCTCTATTGGAGCTTGATTTTTTAATCGACCCTCCATAAGAGGGTAATATTTTATCTTGTAAGCTATAAACTGACACCAATAATAGGTATTGGGGAGATTGATATAAACCACTCATTGTTGAAAATAGGTATTACCAAACTAAATATCAATAGAATTCTTAAGGTCATTTGAGAGATCAATTTCAATACAAATGCATTTGTATGACTGCACAACATAGAATTTATGTGGCTTCATGCACATAAACTTGACAATGGGTACGATAAGCTATGACAAGAATGGCCAAAGGGGTAAAGGGAGACCTGAGAATTCCACCCAAATGGGGACACATAGGGAAACATCAACATAAACTATAAAATTATGGTACCAGGGCTGAACAATTAAAAGGGTATTTCTAACATACCAAGGACCTTTGCTCATAACTGCAATGACATGCTACGGATAAAAAAGCTTAAAATGAAAAAAAAAACTTTAGTAAAGTTTTGAATATGGTCAAATTGTATGCCATATGGATTCTAGACTTGTTGAATCCATTGATAGATTAGCGAGTCACTAGGAATCCTCTCTAGAAAGTACCCAACCAGGGTGTGACTCTCAAGCCAGTTGCAAGATTTATCAAAATCCTACATGGGTAGGATTATGTTTGGTACAAAGGAACTACCTTTAGGATAAAATTCCTGGGTTGTTTTATTGGTGCCATGGGTCTCCGTAGCTGCAACTTCACTAACAAGTGAAATGGTGGACTAAGAGGCAACCATCGAAAGGGAAGGAGCCCCCCGCCTGAGGTGGAGTAGTTACATAGAATGGCACAATGTGTTTATATCTTGTAAGGGCACTAGCAGTATGGTGGCCGATGAAAGAGCAAACAGGCGATAACAACGTGCAAGCGAAAAATCCTAGCAAAGCCTCCACACAAAACCCTAGCAGATCCTCCACTATCCATATTTTGGAAATGCAAATTTAAAAAAATATAATTTAGGTATTTATGAAAACTTTTGATTGCCCAATATATGCTCCAAACCACTTGATAACTATGGTTTTATTGAAATGTGTATATTCTACTCACATTTTAGAAATGCAATATTTTTAATATATAGAAATTAATTATAATATAATATAAATATGCATTTTTAATAATTTTTTATTAGATTAATAAATAATTATCATAATAAATTAATAGATAATTTATAACAATTATACATATTATATGATTTATAAATAAATAATTATCTAAAATTTATTAGACTACTTTTAAAAAATATTGATTACGTGAAGGATATCGTAGTTGTATGTCTTTGGGTTTTCATCTAGGAGACCCAAATTCAAACCTCGATACAAAGAGACTACGCCCCTTTCAAAAGCCCATGCTTTACCTTAAAAATTGAAGTCCCATGGGAGACACTATAGTGGTATGTATTTGGATTTTCATCAAGACCCAAGTTCAAACCCCGGTACAAGGGGATTAGGATCCCTTTCAAAAACCCATGCTTTACCTTATAATTTTTTCCCATGAGGGATGTTGTAGTGGTATATCTTTGGGTTTTCATCCACGAGATCTAAGTTCAAACCTCGATACAAAGGGACTAGGGCACTTTTAAAACCCATGCTTTACCCTAAAATTTTAAGTCCCATGAGGGCTATTGTAGTGGTATATCTTTGGGTTTTCATCCAGGAGACCCAAGTTCAAACCTCGATAAAAAGAGACAGGGGCCCGTTTAAAAATCCTGTGCTTTACCCTAAACAATTAAATGGTATTAGCTCAACCGCTTAGATTCTTTAACATTCAAGGAGGAGACCCATGTTCAAAACTTGCTAAGTGATACATGGATAATACCGAAGCCTTGTTATAATACCACTATGTGATGATGACGTAATATGGGTGGGGCCCATTTCAATCCCATGTAACCAATTGATTTTTTTGTTAGAAATGACTTCATTAAAAAAATATGCAACTAAATAGTTTTTAAACTTGTTTTAGTATTTAGGAAAACAAACAATAGATCCAAGAACCAAGAGTCATGAGGTAAAAAATATAGTTTGAGGCATTAAAATGATGCAAAAGATCTAAATTTGGGAAGAAGAAAAAGACAATTTTCCAATAAATGATTGGTGTGATGAAATTGTAGAGCAACCAGGAGATCTTTGAAAAAAACTAGGTAAAGAAGAGGAAAACACAATTTTATACAAATAGATAATGAAGGCAAAAAAAGTGGGATGTATGACTGAAATACAAGAAGAATTAACTAATATTGAAAATAATTACCCAAATTTATTCTAGAAATAAGTTCAATAAGAAAACAAACAAAAAACAATATTATTGAAATCCAATGGTTAGAATATGCAAAAAAATTGTATGAACAAGAATAAGAAAAAGAGGCCCCTTCCACAACCATTACAACAACAAATTTATTTACTTTAAGGGAGGTCAAAGAGGACATTAAAAAAATAGGAACAATTAAACCTTATCACATACATGCATAATACTCAAAATAGGGAGTAGAGTACATAAAATCACACATCAAGGAGATATTCAATAATTTCTCGTAACATTGCTTTCTAAAGGATTGAACATAAAGTTTAACAATATCTCTCTTCAAACAATGGAGATGTAGACGATCCCTAAAATTACTAAACTATTATAGACAATCCTCTCTTTGTAAAGATATTTGAAAGCATGGTTGAGAGTAAATCAACAAGTGGATAGAAGAAAAAGGAATGAGAGCAAAAGGACAAGCATATTTTATGTTCAAATATTTGTAATATGACCTTATTAGGCTAATTCTAGTAGTGATGAAGTGCATATAAGTGCTCTTGATGTAGCCTATGGGCAAGTGCTATGTAAGCCTTTGGGAATTTTCTATATAAGCCTATGGAAATTCTATATGTAAGATTATGGGCATCATTCTACATAAGCCTGCGAGAATCTATGTGTAGGCCTATGGACACTTATGATGTATTTACCCTTACTGATAATAATTTATTTGCCTTTATGGATAATATTGATTTAAGGGTGTTATATAGTTATTATATTATAATTTAACCTTCAAGTCATGTTATGTTGAATTGAGGTTAACATCTAATTGGGGATTTGGTATCACTATAAATATTCCTTATTCATTTTATCTATAGTCTCTATTTATATCTCTTTCTGTCTCTCTCTTTGTTTATATGCTTCTTTATTTCTCTCTTCTTCCTTTTTGTTTGCATATGATTGTGGTGAATGTATGTTTGAAATGTTTATAAAAAGTATATGAATTCTGACATGGTATGAGAGCCAAAACAAAGCTATTTCACTCAACCATACAAAAAATGGTACAGGGTAAACCATGGTAGATATGGATAAACTGTCAATTCTAGTGTATTCCTTCCAAATTGTAAGGGGAGTCCTAGTTCAATAGTTTTCTTGGTTTCACCCTCTGATATCTCTTTTTTTCCCCAAATATTTTACCCCTTTCCCTCTATTTTTAAAACTTTAAAAAGGAATGTTCTACAAATATTCCACTTTATGGTAGGAGAACATAGGGAGATGCATGGTTTCAATGACAAAATTTTCATATATAGAAGTTTAAATTTAAATTTAGAGTCCTCTTACTCTTGTGAGATCCTAGTAGTGCAATGGCAGGGTATCTAGCTCAAAGAACATAGGTTCTACATTTGATTCACATTGACAATCATTTTTAAAGGAAGACACATAATCTATTTTTGATAGTAATTTTTTCATCCTTACATTGTTAATATAAAATACATTATTATTGTTTGTGGTAGTGCAATGGAAGACCAAAGAGCTTGGACTCAAAGTATCACGAGTTTGAACTACAATAATGTTCTTGTTTTAGTTCTCATTGCTTTTGAATATCTAGGAGCAAAAGAAAATACAATGGCTTTTATCTCTTAGAGGTAGAAGAGTTCTACAAACCGTCACAAATATTTTTGTTTTAGTACTCATTTTTTCATCTCTATAAGTAGAAGTAGATACAATGGATTTTATCTCTTAGAGGTAGAAGAGTTCTACAAACCATCACAAGGCAATAGTTAGACAGTCACTTTTCGGGTTGGAGGTCCCACATTTGAGACTTTACCATGGAATTTTTATTGAAAATAAATCCTTTTTAAAACTTTACTTAGCACTCATGCTTCCTTAAGGGGTATATGATGTAAATCCAAAATCCAGTCAAGCCTTGGATATTTTGGTTAGCAAGAGTGTTGTAAAGATTCAATAGTCAATGTCCACCCAATTTCAAACCTGTGTGGTACTCGTTGAGGTAAGGAAGAACATATATTTTATTTTTTAGTGGGATTTTCTCCCTACTCAATTACCTTAATATGCACCTTTCTCAAATGTGTGTGCAATGCAATTGGCTAGGCTTGTAAGCCAAGGCATTTTACCACAGTAGAGACTCAAGTTTGAGTCCTATTAGTTACATAACACAAATTTTGGGTATTACATTATCTTTGATATACATATATGGAGGCCAACCAATCCTATTAAGACAATTATTACATTTCAAGTTGCCATACGCTGTCCCAATTGATATTCCTATTAGTGAATGATATCAATAGAGTTGGCATATGGAGTTGACAAGTGGTAGTTCTTAGATGGTCAAAATTTATCTATGGCTTGTAACTTAATTTTTTCACATATTTTAACTCTTATATGTCTAAATTTTCAAAGGCCATAACAATTTTTTAACAAAATTATTTTGAGCTTATATGATTTAAAAGCCTTCTTGTGTAAGAATGCCATAGGTTCAAAACTCGTTTCTCTCATTTTTTTATCACAACAAGTTTGATGTGTTCACGGAGCACTAAAAATCGAACTCCAATTTAGCTTATTGGTGTAGCATTTAGTTAGCTACACTAGATTTGAGATATTTCGGATTTCCTATGTTTATCCTTCTCTTTTATTTTAGTGGATGTTCACTCTAACTCCAACAACATGATAGTGTGGTGGTTGGTAGTTTTTTGGGTTGCAATAAGAATAGATTTTGTATTATTAGTGTAAGGTATTCCTTGTTTCTCTAGGCCTATTCTAACCATTGGCATTGATTATTCAAATACCTACCTATTACTTCACGAGTTAGCTTCTTTCTATTGAGATTGAAGGATAGATTGTGGTCATCATAGTGTATGTTAAAGATCTTCTCACAGTAAGTTCAACATCTTGATCCAAGAGGTGGAGATACAACTTCATGTTCAAGGAAAGGTTGATCCAGTTCATGTTCCTTTGGCAAGTGAAGATAGCAGGATCTATTGGCCCATATGAGAATTTTATTGGCTTTTTAGATAGATTATCATAGGTCCCAATGTTCAAGATCACAATATATTATTCAATATTTGAGCATTCAATATATGTGACCAATATTAATAAACAAACATTCATATAAAAATAACAATAATATGAAGTAAAATGGCCAATATCATTCATGCAATAACATGAAGAAAAATTATAGTAGAATTGCTCAAACTGTATACAAGCTTCTTTATTTGATGCTTGAAATACATATATTCTTTGATACATTACATGGAGCTTTATCTCCATAATATAGCCTTAGAAATATGACTCTTCAATACTTGACTATTACACTCCTCACATATATGGGAGATGCATCCTTTTGTATTCCACACATAAGACAAGCCTCTTATGTCTTTTGGCTTCTCATATTACCACTTGTAAACATGAATCTTGACTTTGTATTTGCACACTTTACTCTATGAAAATTTTCACACTCCTACATATATACACATGCACACTCTATTACATGTTACTTGTACACTTTCTCACTCCTCACATTTGCATACATTATTACATGAAACTTGTGCACATCTTGCACATAAACACATACATAAAGGTAAATCTAAATCACACTCCTAAACTATAGATCCACATCCTAATCTAATATTTATATTTGTACCATAAGGTACCATAGAGGTACATTAGCATATACCAAATAATGTAATATTCTCCAACACCCCCTATATTACATTATTTGGTTATTGAAGACTTTAGTATTCAATATATTTCCTTCAGTCCATTGTCTTGATCTTATTTGTCTTTACTTTATACTTTGTATCTTTTGTTCTTCTTTATTTTGTGCTTTCATCTATTATTATTCTTTGAATTCCTTGTCTTCATCTTTAGTTGTGGTATAGCTGTTGGTGTGACTTCTATATAAAGAGTTAGTGAGTCATCACAATAATACATTATGAAATTTAAATATTCCCTATTGAAGCTAACATGTGCTTCATTCAAATCATTTGTGTCACAACTAACATCTTTTTTCTTTGTCTTTTTTCCTAAAATATCTCAAAGGTGAGTAGAGCCATATACATCACAATGCATATTTCAGTAGAAAATATAATGGTGTTTTATGAATTCCAACAAGCTCTAAATTTTTTTTCATGAAGATAGCTCATAAGTGTAGTGAACTTTTCATCTTTTGTATTTTTGAGAAATAAAGATAATCTTATCTTTAAATCATTTGACATTTTCTTCTTTCCATCAAAATCATCTATCAAATTTTGTGTATAGAATTTTAACTTGTTCATCATTTCTTCACTATCTTCATTGAATGTTTTTTAATAATTTCTTCCATGATAATTCCTTTGAAGTTGAAATCCTTATCACTCCAAAGTTTAAATTTCTCAAATAATCAAATTCTTCAAATTTGCAAATTCAATAATTCTCCAAAGTCTTAAAATCAAAATTTTCAAAAAAATAAATAATTCACAAAATCAATTTCTTTGGAGTAGAAAACATTATGGCTCCCAAATTATCAATTTGCAAAATATTTAATTTTGCATTCAATATTCAAATAAAAAATTTTAATTTTCAAAAATCAAGTTTTTTGAAATCAATTTCAATTTTTCTTTTGGAGTAGAAAACCTTGTCTCTCCAAAATTTAATTTTAATTTTCAAAATTTTCTTCGAATCAAAATTTCAAATTGTAAAAATCAATTGCAAATCTAATTTTTAATGTTTAGGAATCTAGTTCCAATTTCAAAATTCCAATTCTCTTTTTGGAGTTGAATTTATTTTGAATCCCTAATTAAATAATAAATAACTTTCACTTTTCAAATTTTCAAATATGGAATTCTAATTCAAAAATTTAAAATATCCTTATCACTCCAATTAAATTAAATTTATTTTAGATTTTATTATGAGCACCTACTCCTTGAATCACGTGCCTTAATTATATTTGAAATGTCAAGTAAATATTGCATACCTTATTTTGGTGCTTCACTTCCTTCCACTTGGAAAACATCTTCCTTCATGTACTAGATGTTACCCAAGCACAAGCGTTATGAATTTTGGTCTTGCTCACACTCCAAAGTTGGTGCTTCACTTTTTATTGCAACTATGATTCCTTTTGTCAGGCCTTGTATGGCTATACTTTAAGGCTTCTATACTTTAAGGTTTCTTGCAATTAGAAACCTTAATGCAGAGATATCTTCCTCCATGTATTCTTCAGCAATCAGGAACAAATTTTTGTAGAGTTGTTCTTCTCCACACCTTCCACAGTAGTCACGGATGAACTATTATGCAAAGATATCTTTCTCCATGTCTAATAGAGATATTTTTTTCTCATACCTTCTACAACTGTTGAAATGAACTACTTTTAATAGGAAAACTATTTCAGAATCGTTCTCCTTTTTTCTTGTTCTATTCATTTTTTGTTGTGGCTATCTCATCCTACTAGGTTGGATATTTCTCCTTAGCTTAGTGTTGCTTATTTTTTGTTGGATACATATTCTATTCAGGTAGCTATAATAGCTCTCTTTCTTTTGTTACTTTACCTCTACTATTTTCTTCTTGGTGGCTTAAGCCACTCCTTATTGGTTCTATTTTCTCACAGAAAATCCTACTTAATTAGGGTGAATTAGACTATCCCCTTACATATGACTTCTTCAAAGTTGGCTATTCAATGCAACTTGCATCAACATCATCTAGGGTTATGCATAAGGGGTTGGACTCAAAATGTACTTGTAAAAAAATGGCGAATCCTAATCAAAATCAATGTGAATCGTAGAGAATCCTAAGCAAATCAAATCGAGCATCCTCATACCAAATTTTGGGGTATTTGAAGCCCTAAAATGTAAGGTCATATTTGAAGCAACTTTTGAACTATTAAATCATCTTATAACTTCATACAAATACCACCATTAGATCAGGATTGGAAAGAGCTTTTCAACGAGTACAAATATGCATATGTTTGAATATATATTATGGCAAATTAACCCTAATAAACAATTGGTCCTGAAAATTTTAGGTGAATGGGCCGATGTCGAGGGTCCTCATATTCGCCAATTTCCAATTTTAAAAAACCTAATATTCACCCAATTGGTGAATATTCACCACTATGTATAACCCTCGTCATCATCTTAGATGCTACTCTATACTTGGACATCTCCAAATTTGGGTAGCTTTCCATGGCTCCCTCAGATGATTCTACTATAAAATTTTGTTGTGCTTCCAAGCTTATGTAATCTACATCCAATGTTGCTACTTATCCTCTATTATTTTTCTTTGTGTAGGTCCAAAATTTTTTCCAAGAGCTTTCATGGACTCTTGACCTCTTCAAAAATGATTTCTTATCCCTTGAAGATAGTAGTTTGAACCCCAATATTATTTTAGTCAAACTCAAATACAATATCAAGATTTTTTCTTTAAAGCTTTGAATTCAAATTCACAATAAAGACCTCTTCCTTGATGCTAGCTTTTATCTTGAATTTTTTCTAAATCTCACATTGGATTCCTTCTTCAATGCTCACTTTCAAATATACCTCTTCCAAAATGATGATAGAGTATGGTAGCTCTAATACTACAATTGGCTTTTCAGCTAGATTATCACAGGTCCCAATGTTCAGGATCACAATAAACTATTCAATATTTAAGCATTCAATATATGTGGCCAATATTAATAAGAAAACATTCATATAAAGATAACAATAATATGAAGTAAAATGACCAATATCATTCATGTAATAATATGAAGAAAACTTACAATCTAATATTTACATTTGTACCATAAGGTACCATAGAGGTACATTGACATGTACCAATTAATGTAATATTGTCCAACACATTTACTATGGGGGGAGATGTATCATCTCTAATATCTTCTCTCATTGGACTTTTAGTTTAAATTACAGGGGTGTTGGAAATTTTTTAATTTGATCTTAGGCCAATAGTGATGAAGTGCCTATGGGTGCTCTTGATGTAACCTATGGGTAAGTGCTATGTAATAATTTAGGTATCCTCTATGTAATACTACATGCATTCTATATGTAAGCCTGCGTATCATCCTTTTATGTAAGCCTATAGGCATCTTGATATACACCTATGGGTACTTTTTATGTATTCAACCTTAGTGATATTAGTTAATCCACCTAAATGGATAACCTTGATTAAAGGATGTAATATATTTAATATATTATAATTTAACCTTCAAATCAAGTTATGTTAGCTTGAGGTTAACATCTAATTAGGTATTTGGTATCACTATAAATAGGCCCAAATGGTTGATCCATTGAATTAATTTGTGATATGTGAGATTGCAAGGGTGCCTACAAGCATCCACCTCTTATTCCTTCTATCTATATTCTCTATTAGTCTTGTTTTTCTCTCTTTCTCTCTTTTCATCTATATGTCCCTCTATTTTGCTATCCTTCCTTTTTCTACATATGATTGCGAGGAATGTATATTTTGAGATGTTTATGAAATGTATTATGAATTTTGACATTTTAGAGTAAAACACTCAACAATAGACCATGTCATCACTTTGAGACATATCACTAAAACAATATAGAATGAAAAAAAAGAATCCTATTGTTGTTTTATGGACATTAAGAAAGCTTATGATATAATACCTATAACTAAACTATGGAGTAGAATAGAAGACTTAAGCATATAAAAAACATGTAGACTCTATGAGGAAGTTTGAGCTTTAATAAGAATGAAAGTAGAATTTTTTGAATGCCTTAGAAGTGACATAAGGATTAAAAAAGGATGGATATCATCCCCTACCTTATTTGGTTTATATATTGATAAACTAGAAGAATGACTAAATATAAATGGAGATGATAATATTTATTTGGGAATATATGTGGTGAGACTTCTTTTGTATGTAGATATCTCATTCTAATTTTGAGATCAATACAGGGCTTGAGAAAGCATTTAAAGTTTTGAGAGCCCTTATGTAAGAAGGCAGACATGCAAGCGAATACCAACAAAACCAAGATTATGATCTTCTTCAATCAAAAGAAAAACAATATATATATATATATATATATATATATATATATATCTATATATATATATATATATATATATATATATATATATATATATATATATATATATATATACGAGAGAGAGAGAGAGAGAGAGAGAGAGAGAGAGATTATCAAATAGGTAACATAGTACTATCTTAGGATATAATTTAATAATAAGCTTGGTTTTAAAGAATGTAGAATGAAGAAAATATTGAAAGGATTAACACTTTTCATATTACAAAATAGAAGTAGAGAGGCTGAATTATGGGACTGGAAGACTATACGGGTTTTATTTGGGCTACTATAGTCCTAGTGATGCTATATATATGTGAAATGTGAGCTAGCAACACATAAGACCTAAAATAGAGGTAAATCAAGAGGATTCTAAAATGGTTGGTTATAAAATAATTCAAAACAAAAGTCAGTTTGGTATAGGATTCTTCTAGTAGAAACATGTACCTTCTCTATAAATATAGTTGCTATGATTTGTCTTCTAGAATATAATGGATGCAAATAGATGAGCCTAAAAATATAATAAAATAATATCTAAACAAAATAATGAAAACATAGATGAAGCAAGACAAGTGAATAAAAAAATGAAATATCAACTTGGATGAATGCCAAAATAACAACAAAGTGTAGGTCTAAAATTTTTGCACTCCTTTCCTCTAGGCTAATGGATCCGTGCCTCATAGGGGAATGGAAAATAGGAGAGCTACACCTCGAAAGAGAGGCACTTAGTTGTACCTTCTTATGGTGATTTTTTGACGAATTAAGGGTTCACCAGGAAACTTTTAATGACAATTTCCATACCTAGGCTTGGAAGATGTTTGATGTGTTATTTTTATAAATCTTTCTCATACACCTAAGTTTTGGCTTTATGCAACTAAACTATCTATATGCGATTTTGATTTAATGAAGACATCAAATAGTGAATATAGAATGAAATACAATGCATAAGATTGGAATTATAATAAATTATAAGCCTTATCTGAGCCAGATGTTCGATGAATATTCTGAGGGTTGTAGCAGAATAAAATCACCTCTGTTTTGATAGAATCACTTCTGTTCTAGACAGAATCGCCTGTGTTCTAACGAAATCACCTTCGATTTAACAAAATCATAGGTGATTATGTCACAATCCTGCAGCAAAATAGTTGACAGCAAATAGAGGATAGAAAACAATGTTTATTGCAAATTACAATAGTTTCTCGTACTCCAAGTCATAGATATATTTTAATTTCTATATGCAAATGGATATGAAATGACATGAGAATACTATGATGACAATTCAACCTAATGTATTATGGATTTATGCGATTATGATCATGACTTCATGATGCAATTAACTGGAATGATGATGAACACCAAGATGCAATATCTAAATTAGAAATAAAAAATTAAATGAACATGATGCAAAGCATAGAAAAACAAAATATTGAAAAATAAATGCAAACAATGATTTGAATCCTTGCCCCCAGCTGATCTAAAGACAAGATCACCTACTCTCTGACGAAATCGCCTAGTCTCTGATGAAATTGCCTAGTCTCTGACCAAATCGCCTGTCACTTATGTCGAAATTACCTATCTTTTCTGTTGATCACTAGATGATTATGATGGTATTTTGGGTGATTATAACTGAGACCTACAATTACAAAATTGGACAATGGGGTACTAGGAAATAAAATTCTATGGCAAATTGATGCGAGGGATTCTTAAGAGAATTTTAGCAGCAATGTCAGGAGATTTGAATTCAACTTGTAAGGGGAAAGAAGGGAAAAAGGGCTAGATTAAATAGGTTAAGGAGAGATTCTAGGAAGTTAGGAGGTTAGACTAAACATGGAGGAGGTTTTGATTCCTCCTATGTTTGCCACATCTAAACTGTTCACCAACCTCCCTGATCCGAACGACGACTAAACCAGGTAAGACATTTTGAAACAAATTTTATCTTTTTAGCAAATTCGTTAAAATTCTATTTTGGACATAATCGCCTAGCAATTTTATCGATCGTCAGGCGATTCTGTCAACCGTTGGGTGATTTTTCCCAATGGTCCAACAATTTTCAGTTTGTTGGCACAAAAATCGAGGATATTGTTGTTTTATCATTTTAGCCGACTTTTGGGTAAATTTTGAATAACTTTAATAATTTTTATGATGTTTAGGTAAATTAAATGTGTCAATTTTACCCTAATACATTTTGCCTCCTCTTTAGTGATCTTTTGAAAAAAAGGTCGTTAAAGATGAAATAGCACATTTTTCGAGATAGTAGAAAAAAAATGGACGCATTTAAGTTCATAGTTTAATGTTTACTGTTTTATAATTTATTATGTTGCCCCCTTCGATTTTTCACATTAATTTCGTTGAATTAGTGAGAAACTCGAAAAAAAATTATATTGACTTAAATAGTAAAAAGGGTAAAAAAAGTTTATTTCATTTTTATTTTTTTACTGGTTGGATAGAAACTTTGCTCTGGAGAGACCAATGGCGGAAGCGGCCCATCAGGCTGATTTGGTACAGCGAGGGGTGAAGGTAAGCTTTGATTTGGATTTTATTTTTGAATCTTTGGATTTTTAGGTTAAAATATTATTTTATTTGGATTTTTAGATGGGGTTCACCATTTTTTGCAGGTCGAGGAAAAATCGCCTAGGGTTTTACAAAATTGTATTCAAATTTAGAAGCGATTTTGCAAAAATCGTGCATGATTTTTGCAAATGTAAGCCGATTTTGATAGAATCGAATAATCGATTATGTCAAAATTGAGGCGATTATGTCAAAATCAAGGTGATTTTGACAGGATCGACGACGATTATGTAATTTTAATATATAATATTTTGACGGTATGATTTTATGTGTGGTTTTATGCAGGAAGGTACTCTAAAAATTAGGGAATGACGATATGATGGACTCCAAGAGGATTTGGGAGCTTTGAGTACAGAGAAGAGGACCACCTTGGGAGCGATTGGTCTTAGGCATGCGGTAGATATGCCACATATTCCTACAAATATGGCACTACTGACAGCGCTCGCAAAGCGATGGTACCCAGGCTCTTCCTATTTTTGGTTGCCCACAGAGGAGATGGCTCCCACACTTGAGGATGTGTGGAGGATTCTACAGGTACCTATCAGGGGTAGGGTGATTACTTCCTTCGATAGCCGAGACCAGGCACTGCTGAGGTTAGTAGGGGCTTCTAATATCGCATTGGGATTAGGAGGAGCGTCTGTTGATATTCTCACAATGACACTGAGAGGGGGGATGAATCAGTGTAGCTAAAAATCTGATCTGAAATTCTTAAACCTAAAGTAAAGAGAACTAGAAAATAGATAAAGCAATAATCACAAGAGAGCACACCACAACACACAATATAACGAGGTTCACCAATTTGGCTACTCCTCAAGAATGACTGCTTGGACTACGGTCCAAATTCAGCCTTTGCAAAACACCAATTTTACAATCTTTTTACCAGCACCCACTGGAAGGAGCACCAACCCATGATTTATCTGCACCTACAGAAAGGAGCACCAACCCCTATCCAAGCACCAACTTGGATCACAGTTTTGAAAGTTATAAAAATGACATACAAATGCCTTCACTTTTTCAAGACCCTAACTGGTCTCCAATTTATCAAAACACAGTAAATACTCACTGCTCAGCTTGTCGCTCTCTTACAACACTCTTCTCACCCTCTTTCGGTAGCACTTTCACACATTCAGTAGCAACTATAATCTGTTTGCGACTGTCCTTTTATATTCCTTTTTCACCTTGAGACTATTCATCTTCTGTCGCTTTTGCAATCCTGCATGCAGTCTATTAATATTCTTTTCTGCCACTTGTCAACTGTAACTACCTTTTTCTGTAACTCCTTTCGAATATATATAAAAAGGCATTTCGTCGAACACTTTACATGCAACAAATACCTTTACTATGATTGTTCATCTTCTTGGTCATGACTGTTCGAGTTCTTTTCTATGCATGCATGCATTTTTTGATTCTACTTATGCGACTGTTAGAATTCTTTTTCTATCTGTGCATGCCTTTTTCAATTCTACTCATGCGACTGTTCGAATTCTTTTTCTATCCGTGCATGCCTTTTTCAATTCTACTTATGCGACTGTTTTTCAAAAAGTTGCATGATTTCTAACTGTCACTGCACTTGTAACTGTCGCACAGACTCCAGTTAACTCTTCTTATTTTGGCTTCCTGCTTTTCCTCTACCACTGCCCCTTTAACTGTAGTTCTATTCCAGTTAACTATCTGTTATCATGCTGTAGCGACTTGTCGTGAAATCGCAACATTTTTGGCCTCCTTGTTCACCTCCTGTCTTGTCGTCGCGAAAACTACACATGTCATGAAATCACGACATTATTCACTTTCGTACACTCTACTTGGCTTGCTCTAGCGAAAACCAGACATGTCACGAAATCGTGACACTTTTGCCTTCTTGCTACTCTTCTTGGCTTGCTCTAGCAAAAACCAGACATGTCACAAAATCATGACACTTTCACCTTCTCGCTACTCTTCTTGGCTTGCTCTAGCGAAGTCCAGACATGTCGCAAAATCATGACATATTTCTCTGCCTTGTGCCTTTTCTACCTTTCGCCTGCGAAAACGAAACATGTCGCAAAATCGTGACATCTTTCTTTGCCTTGTTCCTTTTCTGCCTTTCGCCCATGAAAATGGAACATGTCGCGAAATCGCAACATCTTTCTATATCGGACTCTCTCTCCTGCATTATGTCGCGAAATCATGACACTTTTTCTCCTTGGCGCTTTTCTTCCCGTCGAGTCACGAAAATCGGACATGTCACGATATCGTGACACTTTTTCTCCTTGGTGCTTCTTCTTGCAACTTGTTGCAAAATCGTGACACTTTTTCTCCTTAGCGCTTCTCTTCCCGTCGTGTCGCGAAAACCCGACATGTCGTGATATCGTGACACTTTTTCTCCTTGGCGCTTCTTCTTGCAACTTGTCGTGAAATCGTGACACTTTTTCTTCTTAGCGCTTCTTCTCCGAACATGTCGTGAAATCATGATAGTTTTCCTTACAAGCGTTTCTTCTCCAAACATGTCACGAAATCGTGACAGTTTTCCTTACAAGCACTTCTTCTCCAAACATGTCGCGAAATCATGACAGTTTTTCTACTTGCTTTCTTCTCTGCCAACATGTCGCAAAATCACAACTTTCCTTGTGCTTTCTAAACATGTTGCGAAATCGTGACAAATTTCCTTGCACTTTCTAAACATGTCACGAAATCGCGACAGCTTTCCTTGCACTTTCTAAACATGTCACGAAATCGTGATAGTTTTTTTACTTGCCTTCTTTGCTTCCAACATGTCGCGAAATCACGACAGTGTTTCCACTTGGCTTCTTTGCCTGCAACATGTCACGAAATTGCGACAGTTTTGTTTGCGCCTTCTCTCTCCTCGTCCATGTCGCGAAATCGTGACAATTTTGCTTGCGCCTTCTCTCTCCTCCGATATGTCACAAAATCGTGATGTTTTTTTTTCTGCCTTCTTTCTTCTCAACCTGTCGCGATATCGCGATAGAAAACATGTCGCGATATCGCGACAGTTTTCTTACTTGTCTTTTTCTTTGATTTTTTGAATCTGGGTCACTTCTGTTTTCCTGGAATTTCACTATACATGATCTGACTAACCTCTGAACTTATGTCCACTACTTCAACTGCATCAATTGATCTGTCTATCTGTGTTGACAACAATGACAATACTTTTGTTGCACCTTGCTCAACAATCTCCCCCTTTGGAATTGTTGGCAACACTCATGCACTCTCTCGTAATTCTTCTCCCCCTTTGACAATAATACCAAAGGGCTGCCGTAGACTCCCCCGAGTCTATGCACAACATTATCAGATACACCTTGTTATAGTTAGCAAAAATCATGAATATGAGCAAAACTATAAACATAGGCATAAATACTCCCCCTGAGAATGTGATCCCAATTGATAGTCAGTTCTTTGGAAATGTGATTACTCCCAACTTACTCCGAAGGTACTCAAAAACTTCCTTGGGCAATGGTTTTGTGAATATATTTGCTACTTGCTCTGTAGTCGAAACAAAATCCAATTTGACCTCACCTTTTGCAACTTTATCCTTCAAAAAGTGATACCGGATTGCAATATGTTTGGTTCAAGAATGCATAACCGGATTCTTTGATATGTTTATAGCACTGGTGTTATCACATTTAATTGAAATTGGCTCTTTGAAGTGAATACCAAGATCTTTCAGTGTTTGTCTCATCCATAATATCTGTGTATAGCATGTTGTTGCTGCAATGTATTTTGCATCTACAATGGATAGAGAGACTGATTCTTGTTTCTTGCTGTGCCATGCTACCAGCCTGTCTCCAAGATAAAATGCTCCCCCACTGGTACTCTTTCTGTCATCAATACATCCTGCCCAATCTGCATAAGAATATGCAATAAGAGTGAAGTCCTTACCTTTTGGGTACCACAACCCATACTCCATAGTACCCTTAAGGTACCTAAAAATCTTCTTTACAGCTGTCACATGAGTCTCTTTGGGACTAGCCTAAAATCTTGCTACCATGCATACTGCCTGTAATATATCTGGTCTAGTGGCTATCAAATACAACAGGCTTCCAATCATAGACCTGTACATGGTTTGATATACATCTGGAGATTTGTCATCCTTGCTCAACTTGCAACTTGTTGTCATGGGAGTGCTGATAGGTTTACTATCCTCCATTGTGAACTTTTTCAGCATTTCTTTCACATATTTTACTTGAGAGATAAAAATGCCCTTTTCACTTTGATTGACTTGCGACTCGAGAAAATAAGAAAGTTCACCAATCATTGACATCTCAAATTTTGTCTTCATTTTATTTGCTATGTCTCTACAATATTCATCCATGCTGCTGCCAAATATTATATCATCTACATAAACAACAAGTACAATAAGCTGGCCATTCTCTAATTTGACATATAAATTGCTATCCACCATACCTTTCTTGAACCCCTGTTTAATAAGATAGTTATCCAGCCTTGCATACCATGCTCTAGGTGCCTGTTTCAGACCATACAACACTTTATTTAACCTGCAAACAAAATCGAGATTGTCACCGAGTTGGAAGCCATCTAGCTATTCAATGTAAACCTCTTCTTCCAGTTTTCCATTCAGAAATGCTGATTTTACGTCCATTTGATATACTTTGAAATTTTTATGGATTCTAAAGCCGGAAACATTATGATTGCCTCTAGTCTGGCTACTGGTGCAAAGGTTTCCTCAAAATCAATGCCTTCAACCTGAGCATAGCCTTTATAGACCAATCTTGCCTTATTTCTGACAACATGTCCATCTTCATTTAATTTATTTCAAAAAATCCATTTAGTGCCGATTATGTTTTTATTTGTTGGCCATGGTACTAATTCCCAAGTTTTATTTTTCTCAATCTGATCTAGTTCTTCATTAATTGCCTTCATCCAACTTTCATCTGTGCTGGCTTCAGCAATATTTTTGGGTTCAATGCTGGATAATAAAGAGTAGTTTTGTATTACTGCTCTTCTTGTCCGAATACCGACTATTGGGTCCCTAATAACTGCTTCTCTGGGATGATTTTTCTGCCACACTACTGTTTTGAATTTCTTGTTCTCTTCTTCTTCTGAGTCAATTCTTAAATCAGCTGGGTCAATTTTTTGATTTTCTTCTAGCCGCATTCTTAAAACAACAATCTCTTCTTCTAGTTTGCTGCACTAATCTATTCTCATGGTTAACTGAACTTCAAGTTCTTTAGACATTTTCTTAAATTCTTCTGTTTGTACTTTCAAACTGTTTATTATGTCATTCACATCCTCAAGCTTTCTTGAGACCTTATTATTCTTTTTCCTTTCTGACTTCAACTCTTTAAGTGCAGCAACCAAATCTCTTTCCAGATAAACTTCAACCTCATCCTTCTTTTTTATATCACCTTCCTATTTTTCTTCTGTTTTTGCTTCTTCAAATGCCATGAACAGAGCTTCACCTGTTTCTTCTTTAGAATCTTCACCTGAGCTATCTTCAGAAGAGCTGACATTCTTGGATATGAAACTTTTCTTTTTGAAATTGCTTTTCCTAAAGTTTGGTTTCTTCTTCCAGTCACTTCTTTCTTGATGTGACCCTTCATTACTTTTGGTTTTCTCATTCATTGGACACTTAGCTGCAAAGTGATCGACCCCTCCATAATTGAAACACTTAAACGACAACTTTCCTCTATATTTTCCTTTTCCTTTGTAAGTTTTCGAACAAAGTTGGCTTCCATTTCATCCGATGTCTCTTCATCCTTAGATTCTTGTTCAGCTTTAGTATTCTTGTGTGCTTTAAAAGCAGCTTCTCTGTCTATGGGTTTAGTTTGTCCTATTCTCATTTCGTATGCAGTCAAGGAACCATGCATCTTGTCCATGCTAAAATTGTTTAGATCTTTAGCCTCTTCTATTGCAAAAACTTTAGAATTAAATCTTTTGTGAAGAGTTCTAAGTACCTTTTTCACGACAATCGCATCATTGATTTCTTTGCCAAGTCCTCTGATTGCATTATGATTCCATTGACTCTCAGCATATAGGCCTCTATGTTCTCATCGTCATTCATTTGTAATGCTTCAAACTGAGCTCGATGAGTTTGCAGTTTGGCTTCCTTGATCTTGTTGTCTCCTTCATGGATGCTCTTCAGTTTGTCCCTATGTCTTTTGTCGATTTACAGCTCATGACCCTTATTAGTTCATTGTCTACTAGCCCACACATTATGGCATTCTTTGCTTTGGAGTTATTCTCAGATAGTTTCTTACTGGCAGTATCTGTTGGAGGAGTAGTGGGTGCTGTGTATCCACTTTCTACTAACTCCCAAATGTTGTATCCTAATGCACTCAGATATGTCTGCATCGTGAGTCTCCAGAATGAGTAATTAGTTCCATTGAACAACGGAGCTTTGTTTGATGAGAATCCTTCACTACCTGCCATTATGTTCCTTCCAAGATCACCTTAGCTGATTAAGCTTATTCAGGAACCTTGCTCTGATACCAATTGATATTCTCACAATGACACTGAGAGGGGGGGGGTGAATCAGTGTAGCTAAAAATTTGATTTGAAATTCTTAAACCTAAAGTAAAGAGAATTAGAAAATAGATAAAGCAATAATTACAAGAGAGCACACCACAACACACAATGTAACGAGGTTCACCAATTTGGCTACTCCTCAAGAATGACTGCTTGGACTACGGTCTAAATCCAGCCTTTACAAAACACCAATTTTACAATTTGTTTACCAGAACCCACTGTAAGGAGCACCAACCCCTGATTTATCTGTACCTACAGAAAGGAGCACCAACCCCTATCCAAGCACCAACTTGGATCACAGTTTTGAAAGTTATAAAAATGACATACAAATGCCTTCACTTTTTCAAGACCCTAACTGGTCTCCAATTTATCAAAACACAGTAAATACTCACTGCTCAGCTTGTCGCTCTCTTACAACACTCTTCTCACCCTCTTTCGACAGCACTTTCACACATTCAGCAGCAACTATAATCTGTTTGTGACTGTATTTTTATATTCCTTTTTCACCTTGAGACTATTCATCTTCTGTCACTTTTGCAATCCTACATGCAGTCTATTAATATTATTTTCTGCCACTTATCAACTGTAACTACATTTTTCTGTAACTCCTTTTGAATATATATATATATAAAGGCATTTCGTCGAACACTTTACATGCAACAAATACCTTTACTATGACTGTTCGTCTTCTTGGTCATGACTGTTCGAGTTCTTTTCTATGCGTGCATGCATTTTTTGATTCTACTTATGCGACTATTAGAATTATTTTTCTATCCATGCATGCCTTTTTCAATTCTACTTATGCGACTGTTCGAATTCTTTTTCTATCCGTGCATGCCTTTTTCAATTCTACTTATGCGACTGTTTTTCAAAAAAGCTGCATGATTTCTAACTATCACTGCACTTGTAACTATTGCACAGACTCCAGTTAACTCTTCTTATTTTGGCTCCCTGCTTTTCCTCTACCACTGCCCCTTTAACTATAGTTCTGTTCCAGTTAACTGTCTGTTATCATGCTGTAGTGACCTGTCGCGAAATCGTGACACTTCTGTCTCTTTTTGCCCTTCTCACCTTTTACCCACAAAAATACAGCATGTCACGAAATCGCGACATTCTTGGCCTCCTTGTTCACCTCCTGTCTTGCCGTCGCAAAAACCAGACATGTCACAAAATCATGACATTATTCGCTTTCGTACTCTACTTGGCTTGCTCTAGCGAAAACCAGACATGTCACAAAATCATGACACTTTCGCCTTCTCGCTAATCTTCTTGGCTTGCTCTAGCAAAAACCAGACATGTCACAAAATTTGACACTTTCGCCTTCTTGCTACTCTTCTTGGCTTGCTCTAGCGAAGTCCAGACATGTCGCGAAATCGTGACATCTTTCTCTGCCTTATGCCTTTTCTGCCTTCCGCCCATGAAAACAGAACATGTCGCAAAATCACGACATCTTTCTTTGCCTTGTTCCTTTTCTACCTTCCGCCCATGAAAATGGAACATGTTGCAAAATCGTGACATCTTTCTCTATCGAACTCTCTCTCCTGCATTATGTTGCGAAATCGTGACACTTTTTCTCCTTGGTGCTTTTCTTCCCGTCGAGTCACGAAAACCCGACATGTCGCGATATCACGACACTTTTTCTCCTTGGCGCTTCTTCTTGCAACTTGTCATGAAATCGTGACACTTTTTCTCCTTAGCGCTTCTCTTCCCGTCGAGTCGTGAAAACCCGACATGTCGTGATATCGCGACACTTTTTCTCCTTGGCGCTTCTTCTTGCAACTTGTCACGAAATCATGACACTTTTTCTCCTTAGCGCTTCTTCTCCGAACATGTCGCAAAATCACGACAGTTTTCCTTACAAGCGCTTCTTCTCCGAACATGTCACGAAATCGTGACAGTTTTCCTTGCAAGCGCTTCTTCTCCAAACATGTCGTGAAATCGTGATAGTTTTTCTACTTGCTTTCTTCTCTGCCAACATGTCACGAAATCGCGACAGCTTTCCTTGTGCTTTCTAAACATGTCACGAAATCATGACAGCTTTCCTTGCACTTTCTAAACATGTCACGAAATTGCGACAGCTTTCCTTGCACTTTCTAAACATGTCACAAAATCGTGACAGTTTTCTTACTTGCCTTCTTTGCTTCCAACATGTTGCGAAATTGCGACAGTGTTTCCACTTGGCTTATTTGCCTGCAACATGTCACGAAATCATGACAGTTTTGTTTGCGCCTTCTCTCTCCTCATCCATGTCGTGAAATCATGATAATTTTGCTTGCACCTTCTCTCTCCTTCGATATGTCACGAAATCGCGATGTTTTTATTTCTTCCTTATTTCTTCTCAACCTGTCGTGATATCGCGACAGAAAACATGTCGCGATATCGTGACAATTTTTTTACTTGTCTTTTTCTTTGATTTTCTGAATCTGGGTCACTTCTGTTTTCCTAGAATTTCACTGTACATGATTTGACTGACCTCTGAACTTCTGTCCACTACTTCAACTGCATCAACTAATCTGTCTGTCTGTGTTGACAATAATGACAATACTTTTGCTGCACCTTGCTCAACATCTATCACTATTTTGAGATAGACACAGGGCATATCACCTTTGACATTAGTACTTTTTAGAGTAGTGGGTGGACTACTCCTTTGTCATCAGAGCAGTTGCAGGCTGCCATGGTTGTTGGCAGAGGTGGTGGCAGATATGAGGGATCATCGGATCTGATTTGCATGGGATCCTTTTATTCTTTGCCGACTCTATAAGACCTTTTATAAGGTCATTTACAGGGGTGGAGTTGCCTTAGTTCTCACATCATTCATATAGGTTTGGTGTTGGGAACATATTGCTATCAGGAGACCAAATGGATTATCGCTAGCTACGGTGAAGGCATGTAGGTCAAGGGCCTATTATTGGACTATGAGGGTAAGGAGGATGAGGATGCTTAACTTAGATAATGTTCGACGTATGTTGGATGATATGACAGGAGATTCCATCACTTGGAGGTTGTGGAGAGATCATCCAGGGTGGGCAAAGGATAGAGAGGAGTTAGCTCATGTGAGATGAGTTATTTGGTTGCAGATGCATGCTGGAGAGATGGAGCTACATCATATGGACAGAGTTATGATATAGTTTGGGATTCAAAAAGGAATATCTACTACTAGAGATTTTTATTTTTCTTGGACTATGTGAGATCCAACATTGGTCAATGGCCTCTTGATATGCAAATATTTCTAGATCAGTATCCCGATGATGAGCCAGTTGCCACAATAGAGGGGGATGATGCAAGAGTTACAGATGATTATTTTACTTGGTATGAATCCATCCACCCTTGTCGATTGTCTCTATAGAGGGGAATCATCCACAAGGAGGTAGAGAGGGTACTACAACATCATCATACGGCTAGTGAGCAGAGTAGCATGGGATATGCACCATCGGGTAGAAGAGTTAGGACTAGGGGTGGCTTCACACATGGTCGAGATAGGGTACAAGATCCTCTGAGGAGGTAGGGGATGAGGACCAGAGGTGGGTATTTCTCATGTCCACTTGGGGCTCTACATGTTGGGAGGAGAGAGGAGGAGAGACAAATGACTCCTCCTCAACATGAGGATAGACTAGATTCCCCTAAAAATGGGGTGGATATGAGGGTTGGGGAGAGCAGTGCGATGGCTGCTTTACGGGATGAGGTGGCTCAACTACAGAAAGACAATTCTTCCTAGAGGACTAGGATTGAGTCTCTCGAGGCAGAGTTAGCCCAAGCTAGGGCACAGTTATAGCAGAGGACTGAGGTTTAGGGAGTTGGAGCTCCTGGTACTATGAATTTTGAGTTGAGGGACAGTGTAGTTGATGTATTGGCTAGGGCTTCTGGATGAGCTACTTTTTATCAGGCTCTATATTTTGCGATAGTTCCTATGGGTCAGAAGCAACCACTTCCTGCGATGTATGAGCCTCCATCTCGCTCGAGCCACTCGAGATCACACTCGACGACTAGGACTGCTACTACTACTAGGGCAGGAGAAGTCCGAGCACCTCGGCCTCTTGGTGGAGATGATGCTCATAGTGCTAGATGATCTATTTGGTTGTATTTTGATGACTGAGTACACCGATGATAGATATTGTGGCATATTAGTTGATCATTTTTGTATATATACTTTTGATGATATATATAGCTATCTTTTGTTCTATGTGAAAAATGTCTGTGTTTATTAATTTTGCATTTTTAATTTTAAATGAACATGTTTGTGTTTTGTGTTTAAAACAAACAATTTGATGTTGAGGATACATTTTTTGTAAAAATATGTTGTTGAAAATGTGTTGTTTGAAGAGATGAGACATATTGATAGATTTAGCAATAAGTCTTGAAGGATGTTGTGATGTTATGTGAATGTTGTTGGAGTTCAAAGCTCGCGAAGTCACAAAGATAATCCTATTGTTATTGCTAAATAAAGTATTTGGGTGCTTAAGAACAATCTTAAGGCTTCTTGTGATGAAAAGAGAATTTTTGATGTTGTTTTGGAACAATGTGTTTGATAAATATTTTGAGAATATGTTGATTGAGCATGAAAACTTTGAAAGATAATTTGTGCTAAACGAGGAATTCTTAATTGCTTAAGGATAATGTCATCATCGCAAAAATCAAGATGAAAATGCAGGATGCTATATAATTTTTGTTTGTTTTTAAAATGCAAAATTAATGTTTGATAGATCATTATATCACATGTACAAAAGTTTTTATAATTTTGTAAAGAAATGTATACATTTATTTTGAGGTATGCAAAATTAGAAGGATGACTTGCACTAAACAAAGAATTCCTAATTGCTTAAGAATAATGTCATCATCGCAAAAGTCAAAATGAAGATGCAAGATGATATAAATTTTATTTTTAGAAATATTGGATAGGGAATTTGAACTATTTAAACTATTTTGGACATAAAAATTAGAAAGATGGTTTTCGCTAAGCAAGGAATTCCTAATTGCTTAGGAATAATGCCATCATCGTGAAAGTCAAAATTAAGATGCAAGATGATATAAATTTTGTTTTTAGAAATATTGGATAGGGTATTTGAACTATTTAAACTATTTTGGACATAAAAATTAGAAATATGGTTTTTGCTAAGCAATGAATTCCTAATTGCTTAGGAATAATGCCATCGTCACAAATTTTTAAAATGAAGAATGATAAAAGAATTGATGATATTATCTAATAAAATTCCAAATAAATATTTGAATTTATTTCAAAGACAAATTCAAATTTATCTAGAACCAATGTGTGTGAAGTGCATTCATTATCTATTTTGATCTTATCACAATGATACAAAATCTCTCGAATAACAAATGTGTGTGCTTTACGAAATTCATTTACCGATTTTGAGTAAGAAAATGATATAGCAAACTTGAATGAACCAATGTGTGTGCATGTGAAGTATTCTTTAACCATGATTTTGTGCATACATAGGGACTGAATTACTATGCAAATCAAACCACCAAAATCTAGATATTCCATAAGCGAACATTGGTATGTACAAAAGAAGGTCACTAACATGATAGACATATCACCACGTGAAAAGGATTACCCAATGTCAAGCAAGTTGGGCACAAATCTCCTGTTATGGGGCTTACCTCATGATTTTCGAATAACTGAGAAATTCTAGGGATTCAAGTTCCATACTCCTTATTTTCTTCATATTTATAAGGTAGGGATTTCTTGCCCATTTCTGAACAAGGGGATTTTATTGCTTTGGAACATTTTTCGTTGATTTTTCTCTCTTTTCTTTTCTCTCATTTTTTTTATTTTTTATTTTGCTCTCTTTTTTTCTTTTGTTTTCTTTTGCTCTCTCAGGATACTTGCTCAGATTAGAAGTGGGGGAAGGGATATATTTGGGTAGGAAGGAACTTGTCCTTTTGCCAATTTATCAGTATTCTAGACCATGCACATGATAGGATATCAAGGGAAACCTTTTGCTTAAGGTTTTAAGATTCACTATGTAGTATCATTTTTTGAAATTTGCAACAAATAATTTTAATGTGTAAAAGTGTGTTCTTGGTTCCAAAAGTAGCAAAATAATTTACAAACTCAGAATTATTTAGTGAAGTAATAGTGTTCTTTGATATAGGAGATATTTATAATCCAAACAACAAAAATCAAAATTATTAATTTTAGCGAAATTTTAGTGCATGGTTCAGGATAATTTTTGAATTGTATCTGAGATAATATACAATACTACTCCTAAATTTAGTAGATAATAATGCAAAGATATAAATAAAACAGCGCTGTAGAAATATTTTTGGAGATTTTTGGATTTTGTGAATTTTTTTGGTTGTTTTGATAAATTTTTGAAATGCATGAAAAATTATTTACAACTATTTATAGTGATGAGACTTTTGGATCTATGCATAATATCTTTTTAGGTGCATGATATTCATGGGTTCCTTGAGATATTTTCCATCCAAGGTAGCCAATATGTATGCACCTGATCCAAATTTGGTAGTGATGATGTATGGTCCGAGCTAGTTGGGCTCAAATTTACCTTTAATGTCTTTTGTTGCATTTGTATTTTTTTGATTTTCTTTTAAAACTAGATCACCAACTTCAAATGATCTGTTATGGAATTTCTTAGCATATGATATTTTAAGTTTGTCTTGGTAGGTATGAAGATGTTCTAAAGCATGAATGCACTTTTCATCTAGAAGTTCTAACTGACTTAATCTACCAGCACGATATTCATCTCCAACTTCCACATATTGAAGTAAAAGAGCTAAAGAAGGAACTTCTAATTCGAATGGAAAAATAGCTTCAACACCATAAACCAAGACAAAAGGAGATGCGCTCGTAGGAGTACGAACACTAGTTCGATAAGCCCACAAGGTAGGATATAATTGTATATGCCAGTCATGACCTGTTTTATTAACCAATATTTTTAGAATTTTGATTAATGTTTTCTTGGATGCTTCAGCTTGGCCATTTTCTTATGGATAATAAGGAGTAGACCATCTATGTTGAATTTTATATTTTTGACACAATTTTTTAACGTCTTTGTTCTTAAAGCAAGTACCATTGTTAGAGATGAGATTAGATAGAATTCCAAATCTACAAATGATTTGATTAAAGATAAATTTAGAGACTTGGATTCCTGTGCAAGAAGCTAAAGGCATGGCTTCCACCCACTTTATAAAATATTCTATTGCAGTTATTATAAATTTATGACCATCAGATGAAACAAGGTTAATTTTACCAATATTGTCTAAACCCCATTTAGAGAATGGCCAAGGGGAAGCTATGGTTTGGAGTTCCTGAGCAGGAGCATGAATAAGGTCAACATGTATTTGAAATTTATCACAATGACGCACATAAAAATTGGCATATTTTTCCATGGAAGGCAAAAAATAACCCATTCTAAGGAGTTTTTTAGCAATGGTGCCTCCACTAAAGTGTCCTCCGCAAGATCCATCATGGGCTTCACTTAAGGCTTTCTTAGATTCTTCTAGGTTTAGACATCTTAAAAAAATACCCTCAAAGGATCTTATGTATAAAGTATTACCAACAACTACAAAGTGGACAACTCGCTTACGTAATAATCTACGCTGGTTTCTATCTAACCCTTCAGGGAAAGTCCCATTTTGTAGGAAATTAAAGATATCTATGTACCAAGGTTCTGGGGTGACTTCATTAATCAAGAATACATTCAATGATTCTAATAAAGATTTTGAAGAAGCATGTTCTTAGAGTTTTTGGATAATTATAGTAGCATATTCATCATCCAAATCCAAAAGTAATAAAGAGGCAGCTGCAACCATAGCATCGACATCACGGTTGCTAGTTCTAGGAATGGCTTCTAAAGTCACTTTTTCAAACAATGAAATAAGCTTAACCACATATTCTTTATAAGGTTGCAATTTATCATCTCGTGTTTGATAGAATTCATTAATTTTATTTATCATGAGTTGAGAATCTCCAAAAACTAACAAAATCTTGATTTTTAAGGCTAAAGCAGATCGTAATCCAAGGATTAGGTCCTCGTATTCTGCAGTGTTATTAGTACAAGCAAACTATAATTTAAAATATAATGATATTAGGTGCTTCTGAGGAGATATTAATATGATTCCTACACCTGCACCGCTCATACATCTAGCTCCATAAAAAAATAATGTCCAAGTTTTTGAATGATCCTCTTCTAAATTAAGGCATTCATCAAGAAATTCAATGTTCATGGGTTGAGTAGATTCTATAGGAGTAGCAACTAATTGATCAGCTATAATTTGGCCTTTTATAGATTTTTGGCTAATAAATGTGAGTTAAACCTCACTAAGAGAAAGAACCCACTTAGCTGTGCATCCTGATAAGTATGGTCTACTCATTAAATACCTTAGTGGATCAGATTTTGCGATGACATATGTTTTCTAGCTAAGAATATAATGATGCAATTTTTGCATAGAAAACACAACTGTTAGACAATGTTTTTCTAATGGAGTATATATTGTTTCATAACTTATCAAAGTTATACTTATGTAATATGTAGCTCGTTCTTTCTTTTCATCATCTATTTGAGCTAACATAGCTCCAAGTGCGAGTTATGAAGCAAAAATATACAAAATGAAAGGACAGTCTGGTCTGGGTGGAACAAGAACTAGAGGGTTGAGAAGATATTGTTTGATACTATCAAAAGCTTCTTGACATTCCTTATCCCATTGAAAAGAAGTATTTTTCTTGAGTAATTTAAGAAAAGGCTCTGTTCTATCTGCTAGTTTATCAATGAAATGACGAATAACCTGTAACTTTCCATGTAAACTTCTTAATTCTGATATGTTCTTAGGTGGTGGCATATCACGAATAGCCTTAATATTTAAAGTATCTATCTCAATGCCCCATATAGAAACAATAGCTCATAACAATTTTCCAGATTTTATTCCAAACACACATTTGTCTGGATTTAAACGTATTTGGTATTCTCTCAACCTATCGAACACTTTTCTTAAATCATTAATGTGATCCTCTTATTTAGTTGAGCGAGCTATAATGTCATCCACATAATCATGTAAAATATCATACATCATATCATGAAAAATATATGTCATAGCTCTTTGATATGTTGCACCTGCATTCTTTAAACCAAAAGGCATGCCTTTCCAACAAAAAGTCCCTCAAGGTGTGATGAAAGTTGTTTTAGCTTGGTATTCAGGAGCTATTCTAATTTGGTTATATCCTAAAAAACCATCCATAAGGATAACATCCCACTCCTCGCTGTAAAATCTATGATTTGGTCCATATTAGGGAGAGGGAAGTCAACTTTAGGGCATGCAACATTGATATCTCTAAAATCAGTGCAAACCCTAATTTTGCTAGCTTATTTCTTAGTTACTGGAACAACATTAGATATCCATTCAGCATAGTCAATAGCTTGTATAAATACCACATTCAAAAGCTTCTCCAATTCACTTTTAACTAGTAGTGCTACTTTAGGATACATTTTTCTAAGTTTTTGTTTTACAAGTTTAGCATCAGGGTGCACTACTAAATGGTGCATAACCACCGAAGGAGCTAAGCCAAAAATATTTGCATACGTCCAAGAAAAGATATCGGGATATTTTGTGAGTAATTCCATATATAGTTTTTGTTTCTCTTCATTTAATTCAGATGCAATTTTGACCATGTGAGGATTTTCTTCTGTCCCAATGTTAATTTTTACAAAATTTTCTACAACAATATTTAGGTCTCTTTCAAAGTTGGGAGGTGCGGGTGATACCCCCATGTCTTGTAAATCCTCAAACATGCATTTAGCTAATTCTTCTTGGGGGGGGAGTAGCTTCTATGTGAGATATATATGGCATTGATCCGTCAAAGAAAAAATTATTTCTTAGAATTTCATCTAGAGTTATATCATGACAAATATCACCTTCTAAACATTCATCCATAGAAGTAATCATTTCTGGATAAACTAAGGTTAACATATTACAAGTATGTATAATTTTAAAGGGTTATTTTTGTTCCATATAATATTGATATGTTACAAGATGATTATCATATTCATATGGGAAAGGTTCTGTTTTGGTGGGGATATAACCAAGACCACATCGGGCTAGCCATTCTTCGACCTCTAAAGGTTCTTTTATACCATTTTTGTGAGGTCCTAGAACTTTACCTCTATAAACCATGCTACACATCATTGGTTTCAATTTTATATATCTATTAGAAAAATAACACTTAGCAAATTCCTCTTGATCAATTGTAATTTTTACCGTTGAAAATTTACCCCAATCATATCCTGCATATACAAAGGCACAATTCCCAATGTGACATATGCTTCCTTTCTTTGGTAAGCCTAATGTTCGAGAAGATGGTGGTAATTTTGATAGTACTAAAGAATCTTGAATATCAAAATTAACTTCTTCTGTTGTTGCTAGGACTGAAGATAAATCTGGTAATACTTCATCTGAAATGGTGTATGAAGTAGATGGATTATCCTCCTTAACTAGCTCTTTAGATTTTGTAAATTCAAATGTTGTAGATGCAGGAGGTGACTCTGTCACTATAGAGTTAGGAAAGGGGTTAGGTATATTTTTAGAAGGTGATGCTGATGTTGATGATTTAGAATATATTTTTGGTTTAGGAGATGATTTAGATTTGGAAATTTTTGGTGGTACAAATGAACTAGGATACACAGAAGACATAGTAGGACAAAATGAAACCCCTACAGGTTCTACCACAACACACATATCAAATGGTCTAGGATCACCAATTAATAGTGACTAGTTGATTTTTAAATTCAAATTTAACACATTGATGTAATGTGGAAGGTACTGATCTCATTGCATTGATCCAAGGTCGACCCAGAAGGATGTTGTACGATGCAAAACAAGGTACAACAAACACAGTCGTATCCAAAACCCTTGGGCCAACTTGCAATGGGATTTTCATGACTCCACATGTTTCTTGGGTTTCATAATTAAATGCCTTAATGATTATTTCAATATTTTTCATATCTTATTTCTTGAATCCAAATCTTTGAAAGAAATCGTATGTACATATGTTTAATGAAGATCCATTGTCAATTAGAACTCTCTTAACTCCTACATCTCCAATCATTGTTGTAATATACAAAGGATTATCTCCAAACATACTTTGAGGAGGTATATCCTTGTCTTTGAAATCTATGAAGTTTGTTTCATCCAAAGTGACAATATTTACTACAACGTTAGGTTCAATATCTTTGGGTACCATCATTTTGCTCAAAGTTTTCATCAATTCTTCTCTATGTGTGGGGGAAGTTCTTAGGAGATCCAAAAGAGATATTATGGCTGTAATAGTAGCTAATTGTTCATTAATATTATATGGAGATCTTTGTTGGGAACTTGTTACATTATTTGTTTTAGTAGGATGTTTTAATATGAATGAATTTGTCTTCTCATTTTTACTTTGATCTTGAGAATTTTGGTTTTGTGCTTGTTTTCTTGTAACAACTTCAATGGTACCTACAATATTGTCATATCATGGATTACCAAAACGGGGTCTAGTACTTTCTGCTTGCTCATTTGTAAGCCATTGTTGAGATTATGGTCTAGTAGTTACCCTTCTTGGAAATGGTTCTTCCGAAACTGACATGTCCGTAATAGGTGTGACAGGATCTGATTCATATTCTGAACTGTTTGAATCAATTTATGCTCCACTACCTGTTTCACTTTCTTCATCACTTTCTAAAAGTGTAATTTGGCATCTTTTCAAGGGTCTCATAGTAACTTGAGATTCTGTAGTTACACATGATGTTTGCAAGTTTTGATGGGGTAGAAAACCACTTATAGTTCCTACATATCAAGTTGGATGAGGAACATTATGGTGTTCTACTTGGTTTACAACTTCTTTACCATGCTTTGGTAAAGGATGTTGAAAAATGTCCAAACTTTGATTTGCATTTTGATTTTGAGTTTTTTGTGTATTATTTTGAGCCTCTTTTGGTTGGAATTTTTCTACCTTCATTTTCCACTAGCAATTAAGTCTTGTATCACATGCTTTAATCGTTTACATGAGTTGGTTGAATGACCATCGGTTCTATGAAAATTAAAGTGTAAATCAGGTCTAAATCCAGCCACAGTTGTATAAGGTTGTCTTATCTCAGGCAATCATATCAAACCTTGTTCTAATAGTTGAGGTAAAACCATATGTAAGGGTTGATTTAATCTCGTAAATTCTCTTGGTGGTTTATCAGGAGCCTTTATTATAACTTTTTGATAGCTTCTGTAAGATTAAAATTTTGGTTATTTCTACTATCAGTAACTCCATCATCCACTACTTGTTTGTTTTTATATTGATTTTTAGAAGTTTTATCTTCCTCTTTCTTCTTAAACTGACCTCTTCTAATAAGGGCATCTTATACCCTTCTTGCTAAATCAATGGCTTGAACAAAGGTTGTTACTGTAGCAGTAGAAAGTTCATAGGACAATTGTTCTTTCAAGTTGTCTATGAATATGTCTAGCATTTTTCGATGAGGTAATGCAAAGTGTAATTTACCTAGAAGTTATCTCCATTTTGTTAAGAACTCGGTAAAGCTTTCATATTTTCCTTGCTTTAAGTTGTATAAATATTTAATGGTCACATGCCTTTCTATATAGGCACTAAAGTTATGGACAAACGTCTCTATTGTTTCTTCAAAATTCCTTATAGAATTATTTGGTAATCGGTAGTACCATTCTAGGGCCATACCTCCCAAAATTTTAGGGAACATATTTAATAATAAAAAATCATCACGAGAAACATCATGACATGCCATTCTAAATATATGAAGATGCTCTATAGGATCTTCAGTCCCTTTATATATCGGGAGGATAGGCATGGGGAAATGCTTAGGATAAGGTTGGGCTACAACTATAGGATCCAAGGGTTGGCTACACATATCTTGGTAATTGTATGAGGGACGATAGGGATCAATTTGGTCTAGGCGAGAGGCTATTTGTTGGGCTATAGATTCAATTCCTTGTTGTTTTTGTCCACAAAATTGATCAGGTTGTGCCATACTGTTACGCCTTCGATAGTAAGTTGGTGCTGTTGTATGAAGATTTCCAATTGAAACACTATTATGTAGAGTGTTTGTGGGCACTATGTTTGGTTGAATTTTTTGTTGATAGTTGGTACTTGGTACTTGTTTAGGCTTTTGTTGTTGATTTGAAATTTGTTGATTAAGATCTTGAGAAAAAATGGAAGCAAATGGTTGTTTTTGTTGTTTAAAGCTTACTTTAGTTTTACGAACACCCATATTAAATGACTATATTTTTGGTTTTGAAACATTATGATTTAAAGGTATAATGTTTTGAGTAGATGGCCCTGCTTGATCATCATCTTGATCTGTTGAAGGCATATAAGATAATGGATTTGTATGAATCTAAAATGCAGCTGACAAAGATGATTCCATATCACCTTCTCCTGAATTATCCATATATACTGCTTGACTAAATTCCCTTATATGATCTTTCATGAATTGAGTAAAACTTGCAAGATATCCAAATTTTACATTTTCTTTTTCATCTAAATTTGGTTCATTAGGATATTTTATTTCACCTTCCTCATTATCACATTCATCTTCTGAAGATACATCATCTTCTTTGAGTGGTCTATCTTCAAAATCAACTTGTTCTTGTTCTCCCATATTATCGGTATCTACTTGTTTACCACTTCTTAAGATTCTAGGCATTTTGTTTTAAAATAATTGTTTTTGTAGATATATATCTTATATATATGTGCTAAGTTTTGTGGTATATATGTTATATATATACCTAACTAAATTAATAAAATACTATACTTGATGATTTTTTTTTTATAGTGATTTTTATTTTTAGAATCAGAAGAAATGCCTATGTATTTCACGTTGGGTTCACCAAAGAATGTAGGCCTAAAATTTTTGCACTCCTTTCCTCTAGGTTGATGGATCTACACCTCAGAGGGGAATGAAAAATAGTAGAGCTACACCTCGAAAGAGAGGCACTTAGTTGTACCTTCTTATGGTGATTTTTTGATGAATTAAGGGTTCACCAGGAAACTTTTAATGACAGTTTCCATACCTAGGCTTGGAAGATGTTTGATGCGTTCTTTTTATAAATCTTTCTCATACACCTAAGTTTTTCCTTTATGCAACTAAACTATCAATATGCGATTTTGATTTAATGAAGACAACAAACAGTGAATACAAAATGAAATACAATGCATAAGATTGGAATTATAAGAAATTATAAGCCTTATCTGAGCTAGATGTTCGATGAAGATTCTGAGGGTTGTAGCAGAACAAAATCGCATTTGTTTTGATAGAATCACTTTTGTTCTAGACATAATCGCCTATGTTCTAAAAAAATCACCTTCGATTTAATAAAATTGTAGGCGATTATGTTGCAATCCTGCAGTAAAATAGTTGACAGCAAATAGAGGACAGAAAACAATATTTATTGCAAATTACAATAGTTTCTTGTACTCCAAGTCACAGATATATTTTAATTTCTATATTCAAATGGATATGAAATGACATGAGAATACTATGATGACAATTCAACCTAATATATTATGGATTTATACAATTATGATCATGACTTCATGATGCAATTAACTGGAATGATGAATACCAAGATGCAATATCTAAATAAAAAATAATAAATTAAATGAACATGATGCAATGCATAGACAAAAAAAATATTGTAAAATAAATGCAAACAATGATTTGAATCCTTGCCACCAATTGATCTGAATATAGGATCGCCTGCTCTCTGACGAAATCGCCTAGTCTTTGACGAAATCACCTAGTCTCTGACGAAATCGCCTGTCACTTATGTCGAAATCACCTATCGTTTCTATTGATCACCAGGCGATTATGATGGTATTTAGGGTGATTATAACTGAGACCTGCAATAACAAAATTGGACAATGGGGTACTAGAAAATAGAATTCTATGGCAAATTGATGCGAGGGATTCTTAAGAGAATTTTAACAGCAATGTCAGGAGATCTGAATTCAACTTGCAAGGGGAAAGAAGGGAAAAATGGCTAGATTAAATAGGTTAAGGAGAGATTCTAGGAAGTTAGGAGGTTAGACTAAACATGGAGGAGGTTTTGATTCCTCCTATGTTTGCCACATCTAAACTATTTGCCAACCTCCCTGATCCGAACGGTGGCTAAACCAGGTAAGACGTTTTGAAACAAATTTTGTCCTTTTAGAAAATTTGTTAAAATTATGTTTTGGACAGAATCGCCCAGTGATTTTGTCGATCGTCAGGCGATTCTGTCGACCATTGGGTGATTTTGCCCAACGGTCCAACAATTTTTAGTTTGTTGGCATGGAAATCAAGGATATTGTTTTTTTACCATTTTAGCCGAATTTTGGGTAAATTTTGAATAACTTTAATAATTTTTATGATGTTAAGGTAAATTAAATGTGTCAATTTTACCCTACTACACAAAGACAAATACATTTATTAAGAAAAATTTAGAGCAACTACATGGGATAAGAAGTTAGAAAGAAAGAGATAATATTATATTATTAATTTAACACTACATATAATCATTTCCAAAAGGCCTATATAAGGGAAAACATTAATTGGAGAACAAATATGATCATGGCCAAATTAAGGACCACCTTGCTCCAATTTAAGTTTAAAATAGACAAATGGAAGTGACTAAAAGAGGAATGAAAGAATATGATACATACCTTTTGTACTTTAGGGACAATTGAGATAGAGAAGTATTTTATTTTTGAATATGAGGCATAGTGGTATTCAATCTAAGCTATGTTGATACTGTAGTAGTGGAATCATTTTAAAAATTGTTTGAATATGATAAAAAAAAGAAAATAGAAGAATTAATTATTAAAATTAATAGCAAAAGATCAAAGTTACAGAAAGAAAAATGTTTGGATCAGATTTTGGGGTTGAAAACTATGATTCTTTTTAAAGTACTTGTCTCACAGGTTGTTTTTAGCCTTATGGACTTAATAAACCTTCTATTCTATTTTAAAACAACATTAAATTTATATGACCAACTTAAATAGAGAAATATGCTAGCATACTAGGATAAATAATCTTACCCTCATACTTGCTTACAAATTGACAAAGCTTGTAGTACATGTAATGCCCTACAAGTCCACCATATATTGCATTCAGTACTAGCATGGCATAACTGAGTAGTTTATGTTATTTAAAAGAAAGGTTTTTAATAGCTTCATAGAATTTTTATTGCATTAATATTAATCATTATTTATGATTTTTTAGTAAGGGTTCATAGAATTCTATGACCTTTTAAATTTTAATTTTCATAATATTTGCAATTTATAATTTTAAATATTATTTTTTTTTGGTAATCATTATGATTTATGGGAACCACAAAACACATAGGTGCTCAATATCGAAGAGAAGAAATATGCTAGAACAAGTAGGTTAAATGCCATTAATATTAAAGAGAAGAAATATGCTAATACATCAACCCAAGGACATTCATCCTAATGTTGACTTTCCAATTGATAAAAATATTTAATATACACTTTATAATCTTACCATATTGCATAATCATTACCATTGTTCCAACTATTCTTGATGCTAATATGATGCTATTTATGTCTAAATACAATATTAAGTATCCAATTCTTGATAGATAATCGAGCTAATACAATAATAAAAGGGCCCTGGCATTGTAAAAAATATTTAATATAGCTCTATAAATAGTAAATAAATAAAACCAACTTGTGTAATTACCATATGCAAAAGATAAACCCAAGAGAACTATGGAATAAGAAAAGTAGTCAAAGAAAACATAGACCGAGAGTTACAAATGCAGATAGTTGAGGGACATACTACAAGATTTCGAGTTACAATAATTTTTCTCCTTAAGATTATTTAGAGAGGATTTTCTCTAAAAATTTGAAAACAACCTAAACCTTAGAGTATTGTGTTCCTTTTGTAGAAAAATATTTATGCTATTTGTATAAATATGAGGAACTTTTCAACTTGACAAATAATTATTGTTTACTATGTAAATTCCTTGTAAACTTGGTGATATATGTTTTCAACGAGTTTACACAAGTTTTAATGAGGGGTATTGGTCCCCTCATATTGAGTGGGGTTTGAACCTTGGACCTATCAAAGAGAGGCCAAAGCCCTTACCACTACCAATAAGCTTGCAGCTTAAACTTGATGGTATTTATGTGTAAGAAATTTTAAGTATTTTTAATATCCAAAAACTGCTATTTTTTTTACACAGAAATTGTGATAATTTTCTAAAGTCCATATTTGTGTCTTATTTTTGTCATGTAAATCTATGTTGATTTGACAATACTATTAGAAAACAACTTAAAAGTTTTTAATATTTTTAATAATTTATATATTAATTTATTAAAATACCTTTGTTTATTAATTTATTGAATATTATTTGATTTTTTTATACATTCTATATTTTTAATAAAATATATTTTTAATAAGCTATATGTGGCTTCTTATGGGGGCCACTTCCATAAAATAACAAAATATTACATTTGTTGTTAGGTCAATTGCTATGTTTCCACAATAAGCTCCATGACATCATTTTTATTAAAATATGAAATTTCACTTGGTTAGTTACATTTGAAAATGTAAAATTTACCAGGATGAAGATCAACACTACAATTGGCTAAAATATTTGCTACTTGATTTCCTTCTTTATAGATTTGTTTACATTTCCAAGAGTTTACCTTCAATAATAGTTGATGAACATAAGCAATAATGTTATTTTTTATCCAATCCCCACATCCATTTTTATTGATAGCATCAATTATAATTTATGAATATTCCTCAATTGAAATATATTTTCATCCTTTTTCAACTATAATTTTGATCCTTGTAATAAGTTCCCTATCCTCTACATAGTTGTTAGTTGAAGTTCCATAGGATTCTGAGTAAGCAAGGAGATTTTTGCTTCATTATTTAAAAAAACACCATATACACCAACTTCTTTTGGATTTGCATTGGAAGAACCATCCAAAATAATTATGATAAACTCAATTTTTGGACATTTTTATTTACCATAGATCAAAGCAAATCCTTTATTGCAAGGTCATTGTGGAATATGACCTTCCATATATATTTAAATCCTATAATCAAGAGGCTAGTACCTCTTTTTTATAAGGCAATAATATGGTTTCAAACTTGGGCATGTTTTTTGAATTTACTTTTAAAAATTCTATTATTCCTTTCAAGCCATAAATTCTAACAAATAATGTCTCAGAGCCTCGTCTATTGGTCAAAAATACTCCTTTGGGAGGGTGGTGGCCATGGTTCAAATCCCTCAGGCATCGTAGAACTAGAAGGTATGTCATGCCAACACCATCAACTATGTTAAAAATTTTAGTCGACATAATTTAAGGTTATAGTGGCAAAAAGCTGTACAATTCAAACCCATGAAGAGGCAATGAAAAATGTAATGAGTTATCAATTCCTCTAGTATACTTAGAAAAAAAAATTCTAACAAATAATGGCACAACCCATCCTCCATAAAATACATAATGACTTAACTTTGAAATAATTAATCTAACATTTCATTAACTCTTTTAATGTTGATGGAGCTACCCAATATATTCTCATATTTTTGAAAAAGAAGCCCCAAATATTGCATGCAAAGGGACAATGAATAAGTAAATGGTCTTATATTTCTAGATCCTTCTTACATAAGGCACACCTAAAAGATCCATAATATCCTCTTCTTTATAGACTCTCTCATATATGAATCTTTATTTAGACTACTAACCAAAGGAATGTTGAGGCCTTAGGGAGGGCCTCCAATGACCAAACATTCTTCCAAGGGAAATCATTGGAAGTAGGAAATTCTAATTGCTCTAAATTCACATATCTCAAATTGACCAAGTATTCACCATATTTCGATAGATTTCAAATCAACTTCTCCTTATGCATAAAAATATGTAAATATAACTTTTAAAAAATATTATGAAGCTTATCTATCATTTTTTTGAGTTCCTCTACTTCATCTAGGTTAAAAATATAAATCCTTACTCTAGAGTTATACTCACATTTATATAGTTTTTTGATCTGTGGATTTTACAAGCTAGACATATCCGAACCAATGATTTTAATTTAAAATAAAAAATAATACCATAAGGCTTCAAAAAAACATTGGCCCACAAATTTATAGAATCCCTCTCGTTGATTGACCGTCTAGTATGTTTCTTAATCAATTAAAATTTATATGATATGAAGTTCCATGTTGCCAATCCTTTAGATAGGGTTTATTTTATAAATAATTTTATTTCATCAAGAGAACTTATATGCTTATGAATTAATATTTTTTCCAAATAGTTCTTTGATCTTTGAATTATATTCAAAAATATTTTTTCCATAAGGCCAAACTCATAAGTCTACAATTCTATAAGCCTACCCCTCCAATATCCTTTTGTGTGTATTCTCTATATTGCTTACAAAGAACAAACCTAAGTTTTTCCTCCTATCCTTTCCAAACAAAATCTCTTTTATTTTTATCAAATTCAAATGCTATACTTGTTGATAATCTTGGAAGTGACAAGATATAAATAGGGATGGATTGTGATGTAGTCTCTTTCAGTTGTAGACTTCCAAACATGGTTAAGAACTTACCTTTCCAACCAGCCAAACAAGGTTTTATTTTAACTAAATTTGAGTCCTAAATCCCCTTCTTTATTGTATGAGGCAAAGAAATATCTAAATATGTTAATGAAAATTTTATAATTTAAACCCTAAAATGTTCACAATAATTTGTTGTAAATCTAGGGCAAAATTAATTAAAAAAATCATGGATTTGATCACTAAAAAACTTCCTAATCACCTTCTTGTAGCATGATAATTATACTTTAAATTTCATGGCATTAATGACTAAGGGATGACCCAAAACAAAATATCATGAAAAAGTTAGAGATGATATTCAAATGGGACATTTTTACAACCAAATTACCTTTGATTTTTTCTTCCATTTTTTCTTTGACAAGTCTCTCCCTAATTCCTCCACAAGAATAATAAATAGAATAGGAGATAGTAAATCAGCCTAAATGAGTCCACAAAATGACTCAAAATATCCAACAAAATATTCATTAATCAAAATAGAATATTTTGGAGAGCTATAAAACATCTAATCCATTCACACCAACCTTTTATCAAAACCAAAATGTAGAAAAACCAAAAAATTCTATCATATGCTTTGTTCATTTCTAAAATTATAAGTATACTTAAACTTTTCCTGAAATGAATAGAATGTATGGCCTCTTGTATAATGATTACACCATTAAGGGTTTATTTACCATGAATAAAACTACCTTGTTCCTTTAATATAAAATAATCTAGAAATTTTCAACCTATTTACCATAATTTTTGAAATATTACAAAGGATTATTGGATAAAAATTATCAAAATATTATCTTGTCTTTCTTTGAAAACAATGTAATAAAGTTTTGAATTTCATAATACTTTCTAGAAATAAATGGAATTAACACATTATTAAAAAATTAAAAATAGATCACAAAAATAATTCACATGATATGAAGGGTGTTTGTATACACCAAAATATTGTTAATAAAGAAGATAATTATACTCCAATCGATGAATACTATAACTCACTCCATTATCCATATAAATTTGAATTCTCATACATCAAATGTGTGACTTGACCTTATCTAGCCATGATAATATTTTAGTTGACAAACCAAGTAGATTTATCAAGGTCAAAATAAAATGGCTATCTCATGAAGATATCCTCCTAAATCTCACCATGAAGAAAGACACTCTTCACAACCATTTTAAGGTACCTTCTATTCATAAAAGGTAGTTATAGAAATAACTATCCAAATAGAGTCCATATAGGACATTGGGGTGAAGGTATTTGAGTAGTTAATTCTCTCCTTCTAAGAGAACACCTTAGAAATAAGGTATACCTTATTATTTTGCACCTAACCATCATAAGTATACTCGATCTTATAGAACCATTTGTAGATAACAATATTCTTTCCTTCTAGAGGAGGAACAAGCTCCCATACCTGATTCTTCACTAATGAATCATATTCAAAGATCATATCAACCTCCCACTCTAGAAAACCCTTGGCCTAGAAATAGTTGAGGGGTATCTAGAATAATTAACCTTTGAGATCAAGGTCTAAGAAGGAGCCTTTTGATGATAATCATAAAAATAATGGACTAAGCATCCCAAAGAATGGTTCTAGCCATACCAATAGAAAAGTGGTATCATATTTATGAAGTGGGGGCCATCACTTGTAATATACCTTTATCCTCAAAATAATCCTTTAGAAGGAGTATTAAGGTGATGATGTTGCCAAAGTTGAAAAAACTAGAGTGAGGTAGGGCTAGTATTGCTCTCCCTAGTTAAGAGAATAATACTAGACATATCGAACAAAAGGATTAAGGCATTGAGATATTATATTGTATTGCTCTCCCTCTTTGGGATAACAATACAATACAATATCAAATGACATCTAGTTTATTATGACTAAAATGAGTGAAGTATATCTAGTAGTGTGGTATATCCTATAGTGAGGTGTACCCCTTCAGACCAATTTGGATGTTGGATGAACAATGGAATACTATAGTGTATCCTATGGGAAGACATCATAAGTAACCTACACTAAAGTATCTAATCTAATATTACTATATACCTCAATATCCGTCACCATTGCACAAGGTATAGAAATATCAAACTCATTTGTTCTAATATCCAATACTATAGGTGTTGGAGAAAAAGGGAGATGTTGAATTAGAGAATGCCAAAAAATTAGAATAGTACAAATAAGAATTTTTAACGGAGTGGAATCCATTGGATAAGTTTTGGAAGAAGAATCCTTAGCAAAAAAAATAGGAAGAGGGCCATAGGGATAATTGGAATAACCTCATTAAATATCACATATGTACAAATGAGATTGTCCTAACTATTAGGATTATATAAATGATATACCTTGAAGGTATAAAAAAACCCCACAAAAATACAATAACGACTATTTGGATCTATATTTTTTCTTATTTATTTGAGATTAAGGGCCCATTCAATGGATCTAAAGATATATAAATTTACCACATTAAGATTTTCATCTATCAATCTCTTAGGATGAATCATATTTTGAATAAATTGAGTCAAAGTTTGATTGATGATATGTGTTGTGTTTTTTATTGCTTTATCTCCATGGAATCCATCTATTTGGCATGCAACATACATCTAGACATATCTATGATAACCATATTCTTCTGCTTAGCTATCCTATTATGTCTTGGGGTATAATGAATAATCCTATAAAATGAAATTACATGAAGAGTCCAAAAATTATCAAAAACATGATTTACATATATCCTCTATCTATCCTCAAGGAATTTATCTTCCTCTCAAACTGGTTCTTCACAAGTGCCTTGAAGTTATTGATCTTTCCAAAATCCACATAGTTGATACAAATGGTTTACAATCATCCGACTAGATGAAATAATCAATAAAAGTAAGAAACTACTTATTACTACAAATATATAGTACCCCCATGGGTCCAAAAATATTACTATGAATGAGCTCTAAGTGTTGTGTAGAATACCTAGTAGTCCTTTTTGGAAAGGAATCTCGATGGTACTTCCATATAATACATCCCTTACAAATATCGCTTGGAGGAGAGATAGGAGGAAGCACAATACCTAATTAATTTCAATTCATTTACCTCAAGATTCCATAGCAAAATACCCAGGTCTATGACACCATCACTAATAACATCACATTTTTAATGCTAATCTTGTATATTTGTTCCAACTCATCACCATATCTTGAGGTAACTGTCTTGAAACCATTATCAATATCCATAATCACCCATTGATCCATCCAAAAATCTACCTTATTCGTATGGGTGATGTAATAAATAGCTAAAAGAATATGATCCATAATAGTAATATAAAGAATATCATCAAATGAAGAAGAACCAAATATTATCTCACCACATCATTCCACTTGTAGTGCAAAATCATCCCCAATGACAACACACTTTCATGATGTGCGCTATAGTCATATAAGAGATGGTGATGCTTGATTATGTGTCAAGTTTCCTCTAAATCTACAATTCACTTTTTAAAGAGGTGGATGTCCGATATGTGTTATAAATAGACTATTACATCATTTGGATTATGTAAATGTACCTTTCTTGGTACATACTTAAGACATTAGATTGCTTTAAGGGGAAGTTATCTAGTTACTTCATGCAATGTAATAAATGCACAAGTGTCAAAGTGCAAGTTGTATGTGTGCAAGTTGTGCCTTACACACTTAGGTAGAGTGTTGGCCAATGAATCTATTTCCTATATAAATATCCATAGACATAGGGGTAGAAGTAAGAGAGTACTACACAATAGTAGGAAGTAGTGTAGACCAGAGTGGTATGATATAGCAGTGTGATGTATTGTGATGGGGTGTGATATGCTCAATGTCCATTCTTGAGTTGTAGCTATATTCACGGAGTGTTCATTTCCTCCATAACTACTTTTGTAAACATCTCCATAATTTCTATTTATAGTATTATATTTTAGTTGTCTCGTATATTTACTTTATTTCATATTATTCTATATCTTGTGATTGCTATCTATCATTACATGCTACATCAAAATATAACAATGGTATCAAAGCTACGGTAGGTCTATAGAGAACCCCCATTATAATTGACCCTAAGTTATTTGAGAATCTAACACACCATTGGACCAATCACTATCATAAATTCTCAGAAGAGTCTTGGTGGTAGAATTAAGGAGAGCCACAAGTAAGGAATGAAAGAAATCTCAGATTATAGAATATTGAGATTGCATATGGATAGAGTATTTCCACAAATTTTCAAGGGAAAAATTGTGAATACTAAGATTCAGCACTTGATCCACTAGTTTGATGAATCAACTAGTGAAACTCATCTAAGAGATTTGGAGAAACTAACATGAAGGTTCTTTTATTATTGGAAATTAACAAATGATTGGGACACCTCCTACAATAGAAAGCTAGGACATTTCAACTTCATTACTCGAAGGTTGGAGTGCCTTCATAGTGCAAATATTAGTTGTTGCAAGAGAAGAACACTACATAAGATAATTATGGAGAATAATTACAATGAATTTTGGAGACAAGATATCTCCATTGCTAGATTAAAAAATTTACAAGAAGAAAAATCCATGAAGCCTTGATCCAGAAGAAAATGCCACATAAAACTCGATCCAAAATAAAAGACCATAAAATCCTTGATCCAGAGGGAAAGGTCATAAAAGCCTTGAAGAAAAAGCAAAAGAAGCCTTGGTAATGAAGAAAATGCCACATAAGCCTTGAAGGAAAGGCCACAGAAGCCTTGATCCTAAAGAAGACTCCAAAAGAGAGTATCTAATTTAGAAGTAGATTTTAGTATTAATACTTTATTGCAGGAACAGGTACATTCAGTGAGTTGGGAAAGCTTCCTACAAGAAGGTTAGGAAGAGTATATTATTCAGAATCAATCCAACACCTAAAGCAAAAGAGATCAGGAGAAGATCTCATTGATAAAGGACTAGAAGAGTCCTACTCGAATACAGAGGTAGCAAAATTAGAGATCCAAGAGAAGATCTCACCACAAAAACTTCTAGAGTAGAAGGTTGAAGATAAGGTCTCAAAAAATACCAGAAGAAGCTACAAGGCTTTGGATAAGCCTCTATGATCATCTAATAAAAGTCTTGGAGAGCCTTACTGGAGAAATCATAAAAGGAGTTCCAAGAAGAACTCATTGGAGAAATACACTACTGGAGATAGTGAAATATTTGGGACAATTGTCACCACGTGACAAAAATCCCAAGAAGAAGAATTTGGCAAGGAGTGCCAAATATTAGAAGACCTTAATACATTCATAATGTTGAGAAGAAGATCCTGTCTGAAGTCAAAATTTGATAAGATGCGTAAAGGAAGATTCAGAAAAAATAAGCCTACCAAATCTAAGAGATTTGGATATTGCCTCTCACGTCAAGAAGGCACCATTTCATAATCAAAGATATCTTCTAATATACAACAAAAGGAGGAGACTACAAGAGGAGAACAAGCCACCAAAATCCTAGGTTCGTGAAAGAAATATGGAGACCATATTTTGGTGAAGACGAATCTATTCAAGGTAGCCTAGAGAGAGTTATAGGATCTTACTCAAGACAACAACTTGGTGATCCTAGACACCAAGACCTACATACTCTACAGAAGTTGTGAAAAGTAATTTAAAAAAAAGGTAAGCAACTATTGGTGCAAGTAGATTCATTAAGTGGATTACTTATAAAAATTGTTTAAGCACCTTAACTGGATTGAAGTTGCAAAAAGGAGAGTTGAATTAGAGTCTTCAAAGAAGCAAAAATAAAGGATTATTTTAAGGTTCATTTGCACTTTAGGAGTTGATTAGATTCTATAATCTCAAACTATCTATCAATTACCTATCATCTACTTTGGAAAGAAAATGAAGACTAGCTCCTATTACCTTGCTTATAAAATTTTAGAATAATGCTTGAAGGTTCATTTCAAATTATTCTTGATTAGTTGCAGTAAATTGATTAAAGTGCATTATTTTTTAGAGTTTATTGGAGTGATAAGGTGAAATTATTAGTGCAATAGAAATAAAAAAAATAGATTCATTTTGCACTATCATATTGCTCTCAAAGATTATTGTTTGTGTTCATTAGAAGGGCACAAAAATAGAACTTGTCAAAGTGTCTAAAGAAACTATTAATGTATTGAGATCTACAACTTTGAAGTGGCCTATTGAAGCCACAAAAACAACTCTATCCTCAAACCATTTGAGAATAAAGTAACCACCATAAGAGCATCAAAAGAAGCCTCGAACGAGACTTGGTGAGTCTCAAGTTCAAAGCACAAGAAAATAGTGCAGAAAAATAGCTTCTATCATGTGGTTACAAGCTTGGATTCATATATAAAATATCCAAACAAATAGGGGAAGGTGTATAATATAGATACAACCTCAAAATATCTATATTACACTCAATTTTTTTCCTAAAAACCAGAAATTAATGTTAGCTTTTGATGAATGAGCCATGAGAGATAACAATCATAAGATGCATATTAACATATAAGAAAGTAAATCTGCTAGATGACTAAAGTATGCTGAAATATAAAACATATAAAATATTACAATGTAGCTATGCAGGAAGTGAGCACTCCATTAACAAAGCTACAGATCTACATCATATCCATCACCAGTAAATGATGTGGAACATATAACAACATAATCCACTAACCTATGCTATCTAATGATGTGCCCCGATTGTCCTATCTATCTATCTAAGAGGTCATCCTTATATATGCAAAATAGGATGCTTGCACAACACTCTATATAGCTGTGCATAGAACACCTTGCACATGTATAACTTGCACATTGACACTTGTCCATTTATTACATTGCATGAAGTCACTAGATAACTTGCACATGATTTAATCTAGGTATGTATTTTGGAGGATATATTTACATAACCAAAATTATGGAACAAACATTATTTCCAACACCAACTTGTATTACATTATTTGGGTATTGAAGGATTTAGTCTTCAATATGGATTTTCTTCATCTTCATCTGCTTGGTCTTCGTAGTCTTCTTCTTCTACATTCTTTGTATTTAGGTTTAGAAGGCAATTTATGTCTTCATATGATGTAAAATACGCTGTAGCTAGGCCTTCTATTCTCATTGGATAATCTTTGACATGTTCAGATTCATCTTCAATCCAACCACCTTGTAGTTCTGCTTGCAAGTATCTTCATTTGATTCCAATTGTTGATGAATAAGTAGGGAATGATGCAATTTTTATCTCATATTTTTTATCGTTATGTACTTACCTTTTTGATGTACTGGTTATTTATTTTCTTAAACATGTTCTTCTCCAAATGAGTTAGAAGCATTTTATAACATCACAATATCTTGTGGGATTTCCATTGAGTCTAGGATATAAGTATTTTCATGGATTGAACCTATTGCTTTTATCCCATATTGTTTCATAATGAGACATGTATTGATCCCATTCATATATCTAAAATTAATCATGTAGTTGTTTTATACTAACTTTCTCACTGATATGAGATTGGAAGTTAATCCAAGAACATACAACACTTTTTGTAGTAGAAGATTTGGAAAATATTTACTAGGAGATACACATTCGTATCCATGAATAATATATCTTTTGCTATTTGCAATTCTTATTTAGTAACCTTTCTTAACCTCAAGACAGTCAAACCATTGTATATTTCCTACCATATGATGACTAGCTCCTGAATCAATAAACCACCTGTGATGATGCTTTGTGAGCTGGTTCTTGTCGAAGCAAGTTTTGCAACCATTGTATGACATTACTTTACCCATTGGAAAGGTTGAACTTGAATAATTGAGATAGAATGGCTCTTAAGTATAATATAGTGCTTTTTGTAAGAATGTAGTTCAACTTTGGTTGATTTTGTACAAGTTTTGCAAGAATCAAAAATCAACTTTTTAACACCTTATTACTCCTAATTGAACTAAGCACTATTTCAGTTTTGAAGAGGTTTTGATGTTGGAATTCTTTTGTCCCATTTTTAGAAATTTGAGAAAATTAAAAATAAAATTACCCAACCTTAATAAAATCCCTTAATAACATATTTTATATCCCTTGGATTATTTCTAACTTCCAAATAAAATAAATTTTATGGAGTAATCCTTATGACTCCCAAGTTTGGAAAATTAGAGAAATGATAATAATATTTGCAATATAGTTTAATCCAAGTTGAATTCCTTATTCCTCCTAAGTAAGATTGCAAATATTATAAGTCACCCCTTTAGATTTCAAAACCTAAGTTTTAACCTTAGTTTATAATCCTTATAACTCCAACTTATGAAAGCAATAATAAATAGGATTTAGACCTTACATTATGGGCACACTATCTCCTCAATATTTTATGCTTTCCACGACTGAGTATACAAAAATATAAGAGGTACCTTGAGCACTCATTTTAATGGATATTCGATGGAATGGCTTGATGTGAATGCTATATGTATGGTGTTGAATGTTGATCTTCCTGAATGGGGAGCTTTTAATGCTCCTTTCCCTTATCTTCCATTCTACACTTCGAATATTTCTACTGCTTATCTCATGCCTTGAATATTCTACTTTACTCCTTCAAACGTCTTTGATTGTGCTTCACTCTTACATGCTGATCTTGAACTTAAGATGCCTTTTAAACACTATTGATCATAGGCATTGTGACAAGTGTCATTTCCATTACAAGTAAGTGCTCCCTTTTTCACGTAATGCTCCAAAACCTTTGTTCAACGCTTCTTGGATAAATTTGATAACATATGGGTGCTTTGTGTGAAGGTGGTGGAGAATACCAAGTGGCACATCTTTGCTTGTAACTCCTTCGTAGAAGTCTCTAGAACGTTGAGAGGAATGATGATCAGAATGCCAAGTTTCATTTCTTCATGGAGACCATTCTTGTAATGCCTTCAAAGATGGATATTATAACTCCATAACCCCTTTACTTTAAAATTTTTCTTGGGCAACAAGCAAGCTTTATTTTCCACAGGTGGATGAACGATGCGCTATGGAGCTTGGACGATAGTTTGAAGCTTCCTTTGGTGAGTGGTCTTCTCCAAGATAGAGACCACGAATGTAACACCTTTCCCTATTTTTTTTTATGCCTCCAAACATATTGATTTCCTTGTTGATATATTGACATACTTTTTTTGAGATTCTCACTTGTCTATGTAAATGTGGCTCATGGATGATGTAAAATAAGCTTTGATTTTTTACGTACGTACGTCCAAGATGAGCCCTTGAATGGCTCCTTATAGCTTGGGAGGAAGAGTTCTGACGTTCGACCTTTGTTGGTTGTTATTTCTTTTGTAGAAAAAGGTTACCTAATGTGGCACTTCCAAATCTTCTCTTACACTGTCAAAAACTAGATTAGAGTAGTGCAATATAATGTATTATATTTTGTACAATAAGGCTTTTTAATATACCTTCTTTTGCACTCTATTTCTAGATCTTAAATTCTGGTTTTGTGGTAGATTTCTTGCAATACAAGGGTTTGAGGTTATCTTTAAAAATAGACACACCATTCCCTTTTTACTTGGACACTTTTGATACCAAGTCCAAGCTTCAATAATAGTAGATAGAAGCTTTTTTAATTGATGTAAAATTTTGCATTCTTTTTCCTTGCATTCAGCTTGTAATGCTTTTGATTTTGAGACTCACCAAGTCTCACTGTCATAAGATTATATTTCTATTTTTGGTTAGTTAAATTCTTCTCCAATATACTAGAGGATTCTAACCCTTTTTGTGGCTTCTATTGGCCACTTCAAGTTGTAGATTTTTGTGCTTAAATAGTATCTTTAGACACTTGATACAAATAAGACTTTGTGCCTTTTAGGAAATACAAAACTAATTTTATTTTTGAGAGTGGTATAATAGTACAATTTTTTTACTTTTAACGCACTAATATTACACCTTATCACTCCAATCAACTCTCAAAGTCATGCACTAATGATATACTGCAATTAATCAAGAATAACCTAAAATGAATCTTTAGGAGTTATTCTGCAATTTCACTATAATCAATGTTGTAGGACTTAGTCTTATTTTTTCAAAAATAGATAATAGGTAGTTGATAGAAACTAATATGAAATATAATAAACTCCTAATAAATGTGCAATTGAATCCTTAAAAAGAATATGTTTTTCTTTACACTTTAGAAGACTGTAATCTAATTTCCTTTTTGCAACTTCAATCTAATATACAAGTGCTCTAATAAATCTGATAAATAGTTCAATTTAATGAATATTTTTGCACCATAAGTTGCATACCTTTTTCTGTAGCTCTTAGCCTACCTTTGTAGAGGATGTAGACCTTGGTGTCTAAAAACACCAAGTTGCTGCTTCAAGTAGGATGTCCTGCATAGCTCCTTCTTCACCAAATGATGGTATTGAACTTTATTTTATGAGCCTATGATTTGGTGGCTTGTTCTCCTCTTGTGTTCTTATCCTTTTGCTATAGATTTGGAGAAGTCTATGTCTCTAGGGTGGTGCATTATTGCTATGTGAGGCAGTATTCAAATATCCAAGATTTGGTGAGCTTCTTCTGTCTTCAAGTCTTCTTGCCAAATTATGACTTCAAGCAAGATATTCTTCTAGGGTTTTTCATTCCTATCCAAATTCACCTTCTCAGATTTGGCACTCCTTGCCAAATTATTCTTCTTGTATTTGGAACTTCTTGCCAAATTCTTCTCTTGGGCTTGTTGTCATATGGCGATAATTGTACCAAGTCCTTCACTATTAGGGACTTCACCTAGATAGTGGATTTCTCCAATGAGTTCTCAAAGAACTCTCTTGATATTCAACAAGGCTCTCCTAGCCTTTCCTTTGATTATCTATGAGACTTTCAGAAGGTCTTTGACATGGCAACTTCCTATGGTCCTCCTTGAGACCTTTTATTCAACCTTATACTTCTAGAAATATTGGTGGTGAGATCTTCTACTAGATCTTCTGATTTTGCTACTTCTAGTTTTAAGTAGAACTCTCCTAGTCCTTATTCTTATTCTTCCAAGACTAGAAGTTCTTCAATGATATATTCTCCTATTCTCTTCTCTTTTGCTTTAGGATAAGTTGATTCTGAAGAAGATGCTCTTCCTAACTTTCTTGTAGAAAGTCTCCCAACTCACTGAATCTTTTGTTCTTGCAACAAAGAGATTAGTACTAAAATAATTAGTCTACTTTTGAATCATATATTCTTCTCAAATTCTTCTTAAGAATCAAGGCTTCTATGGCCTATTTCAATGTCAAGGCTTCTATGGCCTTTTTTTAGTACCAAGGCTCCTATGGCCTTTTTCAGTATCAAGGCTTCTATGGCATTTTCAATATCAATGCTTCTATGGCATTTTTAGTATCAAGACTTCTATGGAATTTTCAATATCAAGGCTTCTATGGCATTTTCAGTATCAAGAATTTTGTGGCTTCTTCTTCAAGGCTTCTATGGCTTTTCTATATCAAGGATCTTATGTCCTATTCTTCAACTATGGAATTTTGCAATCCAGTAATGGAGATCTTCAGTCTTCTATCTTCACCATGATCCTTTACTAGAAGTCTTCTTTCACAATATTCTTCTCTTGCACGATGAAATAACCTCTACACTATGAGGGCACATCGACCATCAGGCAACAAAGTTGGAGTCTCCTAGATTTTTGTCGTAGGAGGAATCACAATCCTCTAAGGATTAATTTAATACAATAAAATAAAATTTAGACACCAGTTAGCAAATTACAAATGACTTGGATGATCTTCATTAGATGATTTGTCAATTTAGTGGATTGAAATACTGAGTCCTAGTCTTCACGAGTTTTCAAAACAACTCTATGGAAAAGTGTAGCACCCTAAAATTGGCATGGTTAAAACCTTAGTAAAAAGATAAAATGTTAAAATTTGAATTTCAACCCCGAACCGCCCGTTAACCGCCTGTTAAACCGCTCCCCTTGTTTTTTGTGCCATTTTTAGGATTTGTTGTGACCGTTGGACGATATCATCGCCGATCAGACGATATCGCCTCAGATCGGACAAATTCATCTGGAGAAGAACGTCCAGACGATTTCATCCCAAAACTAATTTTTCATAATTAGCTTATGTTTCAACGACGTCTCTAACCGGGGCAAAAGCGTGTCTACGCGGTTAGAGACTTCCCCCATTGGAGATCTCCCAAATTGGGATGATCTCCAACCTCCCAACCTCCTTCCTATGCCTATTTAATCTTAGGCCCTCCCCTTGACATTCCCCTGGCTGAAATTTCCTATAACATGAGTTCTATTGGCATTAGACCAGAGCAAGCTCAGATCGTTGCAGATGATCCTGTACAATCTCGGATGATCACTCCATAATTCGAGATGATTTCATCTTCTCTAGACAATTTTGACTGTAGCCGACATTGGGGGCAATCAGTGCCCAGAGTTTGCGCTTTTCCTATACCTTTTTGCTATTTTATTCTGCATCTAGTTAGTTTTATTATTATTTTCTATTATTCTGCATCTTGGAGTTCACCCATGTAGCTTAAGTACATAATAAAATCATGATTAGCTATTAAAGCATGATAATTTACTTGCATTTCTATTTGGGATTATCTTATTAACATCATTATTATCATTTCACATCATTTTCCTTTATCAGCATAGCTGCATTTTCTGTATTCTGTGTCTATTTCTCTGATTACAGGTCTCTGACGAATTCGTCAGATCTCAGATGATCCTGTCTAATTTCAGACGATCCTGTCAGATTAGAGGCGATCTGGACTGCTTCAAAAATCAGAACCTCCATCAGACATCCAAAATCAGGTATGGTTTTTCTCACTTAGCTTGTTCTCTATATTTTTTGTTTAAATCTGTTTTTTGTATTCATTTAAATCTGCATTTCATATAGAACAATTTAGATTCATTTGGCCAAACCTAGGATTTGGATGATTAAAGCTAAAATTGAACACATCAAACACATTCCCAACCTAGGCGTGGAGACTGCCACTAAACGTTTCCTGGTGAACCCCACCATCCGTTGAAAAATCACCTTAATACTCCTCCCCCGAGAGGCGGGACCTTCAAAGGGCCTCTCAGTCTGAGGTATTGTCCCATCCTTCTCGCATCCCCCTTCCGGGCGTGGATCCTTTAGCCTGAAGGTAAGGGTGCAAAAAATTTGGAGCGATACATTTTGGTGAACCCGACGTGAATAACATAGGCATATTTCTGATTCAAAAATATAAAAAAACAAAAAAATATATATATGTATACAAAAAAAAAAAAGTAACAAAATCATCATTTCAAGTTTGTATGTTTTAGATTCAATTCTAAATAGTAGATACTAAATATTACTTTTAGAAGTACTAAAGAAACCATGAGTTTTTACTCAAATCAATATGAGCCCATCAGTAATGTTGGAAGAATTCAACTAAATACATTTGTTGATTATGACCAACCTCATCCCTATTCAACACCACCTCCATCACACTTTTCTCATTTTTCATCCTTACCCCAACAGGACAATCCCTTTGCCAATCCTCTTCATAACGATATTATCTATTCTCCCATATATCCATATTATGTCTATCGATCCACATACAATCCTCCTCCACCCTTTCAATATTCTTCTTTCAATACAACACATTCATTTCAACAAGAAAATACTTATTCTTCCAATTCTACCATGCACTCACCTCCTACTTCGCAATCTTCCTGTCATCATTCTACCCATAATAAAGAAAGTAGAGGTGAGAAACCATTAGGCCCTTTTATGACTGAATTCCTAAGGCACGTATCAAAAACCTCTCGAAAACCTTCATCACATAAATTTACTAAGCTCAATCAACCAATGGATATAATTCTCAAGTATTTACTTGACACAAATAGGATTGAACTCCCTTCCATAAGACAACCTGATACCACAACAGATTGGTTTAAACCTGAGCTACATTGTGAATATCATAGAGTGGATGGACATATGACACAAAATTGTAAATATTTAAGATGTGCAATTCAAGATTTGATTGATAAGGGTCTTTTTAATATAAAGGAATTACAATCTACAACTGATTATAAATCTCTAGTAAACAATCAAACTCCTACACAACAAATACCAATAATCAATCAAGACATGGGGATCTCCCAAGAACCCCTATTCAATTATCAACAACAAGAAACCAATCAAATATTGCATGTTAATGTGTCCCATCATGATGATATTACTAATATTGTAACAGAAACTACAAATGAGCAACCTCAAGTTCAATCAACTCAATCTGATATTCAAGATATGGATTCCTCATTTGACCAACCTTCAAAACTATCTTTGGCTCTAGAGAATGATCCAAAATGGAATGTAAGCATAGAAAGCTCATATTTAGAATCAAAATCTCAATCTGAAATCCACTTTGATAGCCAACAACAAGTGATTAATCCTCAAGCAAAGATATCCCTTTTAGAAGTATTACAAAGTTCTCATAAGGAAACTTTGTTCAAGATACCTAGCCAACAATTTGTTCCTCATCATATTTTCTCTAAGAACATAATTAATGGTGTAAAACCTCTTGAGGTTAACCATATTTCATTCTATGATGAGGAGATTCCTTCCTCTACTCCACAAGAAGACTACTATCTTTACATTACAGGATCTAGTAAAGAAACACTTGTTAAAACTATCATGGTAGATAATGGCTCCTCTCTTAATTTATGCACTTATCAATTATTCCAAAAACTCAAATCAAAGGAAGAAGATCTTAATGAATCAAATGTTATTATAAAATCTTTTAACAATGAAATTCAAGAAGCTCAAGGTACTATAATTCTTCCCCTTAATATTGGATCCAAGATCCTGGATACTTTGTTTTATGTAGCATATTGCCTTTCACCTTACAACCTACTTCTCAGAAGTCCTTGGATTCATACGATGAGGGTTGTCCCTTCCACTCTTCACCAATGTTTGAAGTTTGAACTTGCAAATAAAAGTGTTACCATACATGGTGACCCAACACCATTTGAAGAATATTTAACGGTTGAAACATCAAGTTCTATACATTCTCTATTGTCACAATTATCTTCTATCCATCACTTTTCTTCATCCATATATGATCATCCTTGTTTACCAAATAACACTCATGCATATATTTCATATACGCTCCCTCCATCTTATCAAGACTTGGAAGATAGTGATAAGAATGAAGAACCTTCTTATCCTTCTTACATTTTATTTTGTAACATGATCAATTTTCCACATATAAAAGTCAAATATTTTGCTACATTATTCTACATTATAACAAAGCTTTTGTTATCGCTACCTTTTATTCATCACCTTTTGTTCTTACCTTCAACACAACCAAATTATCCTTCAAAACCTCCTTTGATTTTGAAGCAACCTTAGACACGCTATAATCAAATAACCTTGTATAGTGTATATAGATCATCTTGTATATACCACCAATTTCATAAATTAAAATCAAAATATATAAAAAAAAAACATTAAAATATTCAAAACCATCTTTTATCTTTGTACCTCTCAATCTGTGAAGTATTGCAGTTATATTTTCAATTATTTTGGATAAATTAGCATTTATTTGGAATCCCACACTTTCACACTCACATGAATAAATATCTTGATTTTATTTGGTATGATTATTAATCTCTCTTATATCAAAGTCCACATTGGCATTAAATAAAGTTTGAGCACAGAGAATTGATCTTGTTATTTACTTAAACCAAGCATATCCTTTCACAATAAAATGATTATATTTGTAATGTCCATGCTATGCTACATAGTAGAAGTGGTTTCTTGAGCGAAAAGTTTCCCCTGCTATCCTATCATGCACATGGTCTAGAATCTTTGAGAATTGACAAAAGGACAAGCTCACCCCTACCCAGAATAAAAATCCCTTGCTCTACAGCTAATCCGAGCAAGTATCCCTAGAATAGGAAGCAAAAGAAAAAGAAAAAGAAAAATCAAGCAAAATCATGAGAAAAAGAAGTATTATTTCAGAATCATTTTGTACTCTCTTAGCAATATTTCAGCATTATCTCAAATATCAAAGCAAAAGATATGAAAAAGAAAAATACAAAAAAAAAGAGAAAAGAAAAAGAAAGCAAAGAAAGCGAAACAAGCAAAAGCAAAAGCAATAAAATCCCTTTCCCTACCCATTGAAAAGAAAAGAAGGGTTGATGAGCTTGAATCCCTAGAATTCTCAATTATTCGAAAACTGTGAGGTAAGCCCCATAACAGGTGGTTTGTGCCCAACCCGCTTGGCCTTGGGTAACTCCTAGCATGGTGATATGTCTCGTTACATTAGCGACCTTCTTTTGTACAGACCTATGTACGCTTATGGATTAGCTAGCTCTTGATAACCCGACTTACATAGTAGTCCTGGTACGGTTATATGCATCTAAATCATGGTTAATGAACACTTATTTGGTTAATTCAAATCACTTGTATCAAATTATCTTGCTCAAAATTGGTAAATGAACAATACAATCGCACACACATTTGTATTTGAGAGATTTTGTATCATTATGATAAATCAAGATCGGTAATGAATTCACATTTGCACATGAGGATTCCTTATAAATCTACATTTCTCTTTGAGATAATTTAAAATATCTTTGTAACTCTTTTCGAAATAATTTTATCCTTTTATTTCAGAATTTTTGTTTTGTATCAAAGCAATTACATACATCTTCTCACAAAATCTCAAAAATAATTTCAAACAAAAGTTTTCATATTATTATTTTTCTATTTATCAAAGGTCAAAAATGCATCTTGCAATAAAACCAACAATCTATTTTCTTCTTTGGATTTCGCGATGATGGTATAAGTTTATATCTATAATTCTATGCCTAGCGCAAACCATCATTCTAATTTTCTTTTCCATTTATTTTAAAACAAAATTCATCAAAACATGTGACTTGCATCATTATGTTACACAATTATGCTTTACAAACAAACAAACACTTATTCTATTTCATGTCATTATGTCAAACTTCAATTTTGCAATGATGGTATAATTCCTAGGGAATTATTCAAAAATTTTATCACACTTAGGAATTTATGCCTAGCAAAAATCATTTTTTAAAAATATTTCATGCATAATATTTTCATGGAAATCTGAAAACAAATCACCATCATCATCATCATTTGCATCATCACAACAAAGTCTTAAGACAGTCTCTTAAGCACTCTTTTACTTTTAGCAATATTTCTATACCGGGATTAGCTTGACGACCTAGCGAACGACGACTCCATGAAATGGTCTATAATAGCGACAATGTCCTTTGAAATTATTGTTAAAAGTCCCTTTTATTTTTATCAAATTATCCCACAAACAACCAATTTGTTTACATCAGATTATTTCATTTAAATTTTAAAAGCATGACATTCAAACCATAATATTTCCAAACGACATAATTACATGAATCATTAATCAAACAAATCAAAACATTAAAGCATCATAAAACATATACACAAGTCATATCACAAAAAAGATCATAAATATATATCAAAATTATGTACATCATACCAAAACCAAAAAAATGAATAGTAAAAATGAATTAGGGTTTTACCCTATTTTCTTAATTTTATTCAAAAACAAATTAACAATAATTAAAAATTTTGCTTTTCCGTGTTTTTACCTCAAACGTTCGATTTGGGTAAAAACACGGAGGGGGCACCATAGTAAGCAGTCGTACGATTCGACCTAGAATCGTCGCCTAAAAATTGGAATAAATTTTTGCTTTCTCGTAAATCGAGAAGAACTCATCTTTAACGCATTTTCCTCAAAAAATTCGCTAAAGAGGGGGCAAAATGTAGCACCCTAAAATTGGCACGATTAAAACCTTAGTAAAAATATAAAGTGTTAAAATTTGAATTTCAACCCCGAACCGCCCATTAACCGTCTGTTAAACCGCTCCCCTTGTTTTCCATGCCATTTTTAGGATTTGTTGTGACCGTTGGACGATATCATCGCCGATCAGATGATATCGCCTCAGATCGGACGAATTCGTCTAGAGAAGAACGTCCAGACGATTTCATCCCAAAACTAATTTTTCATAATTAGCTTATGTTTCAACGACGTCTCTAACCGGGGCAAAAGCGTGTCTGCACGGTTAGAGACTTCCCCATTGGAGATCTCCCAAATTGGGATGATCTCCAACCTCCCAACCTCCTTCCTATGCCTATTTAATCTTAGGCCCTCCCCTTGACATTCCCTTGGCTGAAATTTCCTGTAACACGAGTTCTATTTGCATTAGACCATCTTAAATCACCATTTGCCTTCATATTTTTCCAAGTTTGTTTGCAGGAACTTCATTGTTTTTCAGCCGGAGCAAGCTCAGATCGTCGCAGACGATCCTATACAATCTCGGACGATCACTCCACAATTCGAGACAATTTTGTCTTCTCTAGACGATTTCGACTGCAGCCGACATTGGGGGCAATCAGTGCCCAGAGTTTGCACTTTTCCTATACCTTTCTGCTATTTTATTCTGCATCTAGTTAGTTTTATTATTATTTCTTGTTATTCTGCATCTTGGAGTTCACCCATGTAGCTTAAGTACATAATAAAATCATGATTAGCTATTAAAGCATGATAATTTACTTGCATTTCTATTTGGGATTATCTTATTAACATCATTATTATCATTTCACATCATTTTCCTTTATTAACATAGTTGCATTTTCTATATTCTGTGTCTATTTCTCTGATTGCAGGTCTCTGACGAATTCATCTGACGAATTCGTCAGATCTCAGACGATCCTGGTCTGATTTCAGATGATCCTATCAGATCAGAGGCGATCTCGGACTGCTTCAAAAATTAGAACCTCCATTAGACATCCGAAATCAGGTATGGTTTTTCTCACTTAGCTTATTCTCTGTGTTTTATGTTTAAATATATTTTTTGTATTCATTTAAATCTGCATTTCATATAGAACAGCTTAGATTCATTTGGCCAAACCTAGGATTTGAATGATTAAAGATAAAATTGAACACATCAAACACATTCCCAACCTAGGCATGGAGACTGCCACTAAACGTTTCCTGGTGAACCCCACCATCCGTCGAAAAATCACCTTAATACTCCTCCCTCGAGAGGTGGGACCTTCAAAGGGCCTCTCAGTCCGAGGTATTGTCCCATCCTTCTCGCATCCCCCTTTCAAGCGTGGATCCTTTAGCCTGAAGGTAAGGGTGCAAAAAATTTGGAGCGATACAAAAAGACTCTAGTTGAAAATGATCTTAGTATTTTCTAAAATTGAGATTCCTTTCATTCCTGTCTTTGTGACTCTCCAAAAATATACCACCTAGATACTCCTAAGATCTTTTACCAGTGGATAGTTCAATGGTGCATCAATTTGACAAAAATCTCAGGTAAACCAACAATGGTGGTTTCCCTATTGACCTACATAGACTAGATCTACCATGGCTCTGATACCAATATTATATTTTGATGAATGAGCTATGAGAGATAACAATCACAAGATGTAGAATAACATGTAAGAAAATAAATCTGCTAGATTACTGAAGTATGCTGAAATATAAAACATATAAAATATTACAATGTAGCTATGGAGGAAGTGAGCACTCCATTAACAAAGCTATAAATCTACATCATATCTATCACCAGTAAATGGTGTGGAAAACATAACAACACAATCCACTAACCTAAGTTATTTGATGATGTCCCTCGACTATCCTATCTATCTATCTAAGAGGCCATCCTTATATATGCAAAATAGGATGATTGTCCAACACTCTATCTAGCTGTGCATAGGACACCTTGCACATGTACAACTTGCACATTGAAACTTGTCCATTTATTAAATTGCATGAAGTCACTAGATAGCTTGCACAGGAAGTAATATAGGTATGTATATTGGAGGATACATTTACATAACCCAAATGATGGAATATACATTATTTCCAACAATTAAGATTTACAAAGAGGAGTGCAAAATAAAGAGAAACAAGGTCATCTTGTATTAAAGCTATTTTACATTAAAGTGCACTATTTCTAATTTATTTATACAGGGAGAGAAGGCAAATTCAAAGGTGCCTCAAACGCATTACTCTTACTGGAAAATCCAACCAAAAGTACTTGTATGCTAGCAGCCATCCAAGCCTAGCCCAAGGAGCCATATGAAGGGCTCATACTCCTCACATTCTACATGGTTGAACCTACAATATTTACATACAAGATCAAGGAAGAAACAAAATTATTCAAAGAGCAATAGCATATATGTAAGGAGGACAAAAATCATATACAAAAGAAAAAAAAAGTTGAAGCACCATTGGAGTATTACTTACTCCATATACTCTTGTTGAAAGCGATGCTCAAGACCTCCATTCTGTTGCTCCATATCCTAGTAGAAATATGTGCAGGTGAACAAAGACAAAGGAAGGGATTTTATAAGTTATAAAGGTCTCAAAGGATCTGTTCAAACCAACAATAGAGACTACATCCATGCAGAGAAGAAAATGACACTCTTCACTAAAGAAAAATCCTAACTCTTATTTCAAGAGAGCACTCATATTCAAGGAGGAGTTACGTGAATATGCTGGTGCATTTGGTGCATTGAGTACACTTGTTAAATAGGAAGAACAAGGATTTTACTAAAGAATGTAATGTTATTATGTTATAAGAAGGGAAACAAATATTCATTGGTACCAAAATCTCCTCAAGCACTCGAAAGGAAATGGTCATACCACTTGGCACATAAGAGATGAATATTCTAAATTTAAGGATATTAACAACCAAAGTTGGAAAACATTCTTCGTCATTAAAATTACTCTCTCAAAAAGGGATGAGTTACAGCAGTTAAGAAGGTGTTAAAGCTTTTAATGCTCAAGGAAATTGAAGTCAAGGGAAGAGACTAGAAGATACCAGATTTGGAACACATTAAAGCCAAAGAATTTTTGATGGAGAACAAAGCCTCAACATCCAGGACATATATGTATATTATGCAGTCCAAGCATCTTTGAATTCAGTGTCGAACTTCACTTGGAGAAAGGTAAAATAATTTTCATTAATATGTGCTTTATTTCCTTGGAGTTATAATGGTCAAGTCAAAGGAATTTATATACATTGAAAGCCATATATCAAGAGAAATATTTTATCAAATTAAATCAAATATTTGCAATATAAAACCTAGGAGTAATAAGGTTCTCTACTTGGATAAGAATTGAATATTTGTAAATATTAATTGTGATCTAATTTATCCAAAGATTAGGGAGTCACAAGGGCTACTATATCAAATTATTTAATTGGAAAATTAGATACACTTAACCTAATTTCCAAATGGTTATTTATAAAGAGGGTTTTATTATAGGTTGTATATTCATAATATTATTGTCTCAATCCTTTCAAAAGAAGATAAAATATCCAATATTTTAACCTATATAAAATTTGGGAACAATTCTTAGTTCAATATGAGTAATAAGGGTTAATAGGAATTGATTTTGGTATGCTACAAAAATTTACAAAATCAATCAAATATTGAACTATATTTCTATAAAAGCACTATATCTTATCCATAGCATACTAGGGAGTCATAAGGTATTCTACAAAACTTGGTAATATCAGCATCCATCATAGATTATCAAGTTACAAAATATAAGCTTTCCTCATAACCTAAAAATCCTTAGGAGTATATGCTCACATTACTTGGGGGACATAAGGTAGTCTAAAAACAAGGATTATTAAAGGTTTTATCAAATCAAGCTTATATTAATTGGGATTTTATACACACTGAGTAGGGAGCCATAAGGTAGTCTACTCTATCCCAAAGAATACAGGTAATACACATGTCTACTAGCATGCTAAGCAACACTCTTAAATGTAGATTAAGAAGATCCCAACATGGATTAAAAACCTAATGGACTACAATGATGAAAAAGGTAAAGAAAAATAAGAACCAATACAATCTGAAATAAGATCTAAAATTAAAATCCATATACAGGATGATTCATGTAATGAATCTAACATCAAAGAGGATGCAAGACAAAAAAAATTTGATCAACAAATTTTATTCAAAAAGGAAACAATAACAAATTTTATTCAAAAAGGAAACAATGGAATAGTTTCAATTGTGCATGTATGGTTAGAATATCTTATTAAGGAAATAGAAAAACATGATGTTCCTAAAATAAACTTCAAAGCTATCATATCATCTCTATTGTGCACCTATTACAATCAATATGGTCATGAAAAATCAACTTGTTGGATTTTCCATCCTTGCAAATACTGTGATGGTATTAATCAATCATCCTTTTACTATCATTTCAAATTTAGATACTATAAGGGCTATGCGAGAATATTACTACAAAGAATAAATTGTTATCTTCAAGAACTTATTTCAAATGGATCTACTAACAATGATCTCAAGTTTGATACTTATGAAGAGAAGAAAAATAGGTCTTACATAGGTACAAAAGAAAGGAGGAGAAGCTATTTAGATCCACTCATGACATGTAGAATCATGAGGACAATTGTTCACCAAAAACTCCTAACATCAAGGGACACTAAAATCAAGAATATGAGAGGACAAGTGCACCATGCTCTACTCAGTCATCAACATTCAGAACCAAATGAAGACACTTGCAAAGAGAACAATAGAAGTGGCTGGATAGAAGACAAGGATGATGAACATGAATAAGTCAAATATCATCAACTGAAAGAAGATCCACATTGAAGACTAAGTATTCAATATCCAAATAATTTAATACATGAGGGTGTTAGAAATAGACTATTACATCATTTGGATTATGTAAATGTACCTTTCTTGGTACATACTTAGGACATTAGATTGCTTTAGGGGAAAGTTATCTAGTTACTTCATGCAATGTAATAAATGCACAAGTGTCAAAGTGCAAGCTGTCCCTTGCACATCTAGGTAGAGTGTTGGCCAAAGAATCTATTTTCTATATAAAGGGCCATAGACATAGAGGTAGAAGTAAGAGAGTACTACACATCAGTAGGAAGTAGTATAGACTAGAGTGGCATGATGTAGTAGTGTGATGTATTATGATGGGGTGTAATATGCTCAATGCCTATTCTTGAGTTGTAGCTATATTCATGGAGTGTTCATTTCCTCTAAAAATACTTTTGTAAACATCTCCATCATTTCTATTTATAGTATTATTTCAGTCATCTCACAGATTTTTCATATTATTCTGCATCTTGTGATTGCTATCTCCCATTACATGCTGCATCAAAAGTTAACAATATGCTAAATGAGTGGCTACATGTGCCTACAAGATCTTACCATAATTTTTATCCTTAGTTTGATCATAGAAGAGATCAATACCAACATATCATTTTTGGATGCTTCTTCAAGTTTCTTAATTATATATAAAAAAACCCACCTTGTGTAAATGGAAATATGTAAATGATATTTTTGGCTTCTTGTCAATTTATATAATAATTTCCTTTGCATGATCCTTAATAGTGAGAGAACAACTCTTATTTTTATGTGGTTGAGCCTAATGGTGAAGAAGATACTTGAACACATTTTTAAGAGGAGGATAAAATACTAGAAAATATACTTGAATTATATCAAACACATTAGCAATCATCTCATATGTTTCAACAATGTTGTTGAACATAAAAGAAGACCACTATTCTTCTTTTTATCATCATCAATGTTATTATTTCCAATTCCACATCCTCAATCAATGTGAATATCTTCATCCAACTTCTTTAACTGATCGATGTACTCATTTATGATCTCAAAAGTACTCCATGTTCAAGCTACTCTACTAATTTATGTAAAGTCAATATATTTTTACAAATTTTTAAACATACATAATAAATCCATGGGATTCGAGGTGAAGTTGAAATGAATGTGATATATATTAGCAATATGAATAGGAATCATGCCAAGAGCCTCATATCTCTTATCCTTGAGCAGCCACTTTCTCTCATCAAAATTAGATTCTAGAGAGAACATTGTTCACATATTTGAGCAATCCCTTGTTTTGAAGCAAAACTTCAATATTTATCTTGCAAGTGGAATAATTTGGTCCATTGAGTAAGGATACATGCTAATCCATAAAATCCCTACTAAAATAATCTCTTGCATGTAGTTGTGACTACAAACAATAGTTCCAGTACAAAGAGCTAAAAACCCATGTGACAAATAGGATCAAAATTATTTCATATGAAAAATTTATGGTCCCTGTTAGATTTGGAAGCTAAATACTCAATATAAAATCAACTAAAAGATCAAAATAAAGTTGTAATATAAAATATATGATAATGACAATATTCTAGAATTTTGAAATTTGAAATAACCTCAACTGTAACTCGTAAAATTACATTAATAAATGCTCATAAAAATGTATCTCTATTGAATCAAGATCTCAAGTATCCATACTTCCATACCTCCATTAGATGTCATATCCCATACATATAGGATGTAAAGTGACTCTTCATATGGACCACTCTTGGCCTTCACTCTTCTAGAGACTCCAATTTCCTATTCTATGGACTCATGTGCACATGGACAACTATGCACATTTACAATACCAAAATACTTTGCACACTTTAATAATACTAATGTATTTATTACATTGCATAGAGTAAATACTCATATTCTAATATAGGACACTCTTTCCTAATCTAAGGATGTACCAAATGTGGTACATTAGCATGTACAAAATAATGTAATATATTCCAACACCCCATGTATTACATTATTTGGTTATTGAAGACTTTAGTATTCAATATGGATATTCATCTTGATTTTTTAGTCTACCTCCTATAGATTACAAACTAGATTTATTGTGTAGATGTCTTCTTTAGTTTTTTATTTAATCTTCATCTTGCCTTGCTTGAACTGGTATATTTTCTTGTTTCTCTTTCTTCTACATTTCCATACTTTTACCAGTGGGATATATTCAATGTGATGGGTTAGTAGATCATCACAATTAAAAATTACTTTGATTCAAAGATTCATTACTATCATTCTTTTCTTTCTTCTGTTTCACTGCTTGAAAGAACTCAAAATTGACTAATGTCAAGTAAATCATTAAATACTCTTTTGACAAAACAACAATCATATTTTGAGTATTAAATTAAGTCTTGAATAGTGTTTCATGAAGATATCCAATTATTATCATAAAATTTTATTCCTTTGCTTCCTTTAAGAACAAAGATAATTTTGCTTTCAAATCTATAGACAAGTATTTGAATCTATAAAAGGTATCTATTAGATTTTATGAATAAAACCTAAGTGCATGAAATAGTTCTTCATTATTTTCATTAAAATTTTTTAATTATTTCATCCATATTGCTTCAACCCTTTCAAATTTTAGACCTTTATGGTTGAATTCCTTATGACTCCCTAGTTTTTAATAGAAAATTAAAGACAATTTTTGAATGCAATTTCAAAAACTCTACTTTTATTTCACCTTCGGTTTGATTAAAACCAATTTTCAATTTTTAGTTGACAATATTTTATCTCCCAAAACCAACTTCTAAATTTCTCAATCCTATGTTGATGTTGAATTCCTTATAACTCCAAACTTAGAAATTTAGAAATTCCATAAAAAGATATTTGCAAATTATATAAATTAAATTTGATGTAGAAAACCTTATTTCTCCAATCTAATAAAATTGCAAATATTTTAATTTTTTTTGTAAATGAAAATAATAAAATTACAAAAATTTAAGTCACTCCTTCAAATTATTCAACCCAAATGTTAAACCTTCATAAAATTCTCTAATAGTAATAATTATATTTCTAAGGTTTCAAATATTAATTATTATCCCTCCAAAAATAGTTTCACTTTTAACCTTAGAGAATAATAATTATAAGCAACCTTATACCTCCTATCTTAAGCTTATAAATAACTTTAAATAAAGTGAATTACCTCCAACCTTGAATGTGGTAATTGCCTTGGTCAATAGTGCTTGAAAATCTTCTTATTAACGCTCTTTACACATACATATTCTAATTGGCTCTCTTATGCATGTATGCAATCTTTGTTGTACATTGATATCCTTGGAAGGATTATTCTCTTTCCTCTTGACTTTAACCTTTATGAAGAGACTTTAATTTGCACCTTAATCTTACTGCTACAACAATATTTGACCCTTTGAATCCTTCACTGCACGTAACTTGAATCTCTCTCCTGTAATGCCAAGTGGTGTATCTCCTTATATTCACTCAATCTTCAATTAATGAATCTGCCTGCGTGTTCTTTTGTTTTCAATTCTTCTCTACAAATTTTTCTTCCACTCTTCTATCTTTAGCTCCTTAAAATACGTTCTCTCCTTGATATGGGTGCTTGAAATTCTTCAAACCTATTGATTTTCCACTTTATATATACCACATAACACTCAGACTCTTCCAATGCTCTAAATTTACCTCCTTTATTCTCCTTAAGCTCATATAACGTATTCTTGCCTAGGTGGATGATAGTATGACACTTTGGATGTTACTATTATCAAGTGTCTTGCTTCTAAATGAAGATTTAATGCCTTATTTCAACCTTGGCACTTATTTGACACCTAAAAATTTTTCTAGCTTGTCCTTTGTCTTATCTAACATATGTCCATTGCATGTAACGTAGCCACCAATCCTCAAAAATTGTAACTTACCCTAATTTTCAGTCCTATATTCTCTACATATTATTTTGCACTATTTTTCAAAATGTAATTGTTTGGACTCCTTGAGAAAAATGCGATAACTTGCTCTACGTTTTTTATGGTGGCTCTTCTTTAGACGGTGGTGGCTCTCCCTTGAATGGTGGTGGCTCTTCCTTGAGCAATAGTGGCACTCTCTCTTGGACTATGGTGGTGCTTCCTTATATGGTGGTGGCTCTCCTTTGAATGGTAGTGGCTCTTATTTGAGCAATAGTGGTGCTTTCTACTCCAAATGGATGCTTTCACTTCTCCTTTGGACTGTGGCTACTTAGTGTCTTTAGACACTAAAAAATATGCTTTATTTTTTAACCCTTTCTTGGTATTAACCTTGCTCAAACCAATGCTCTTAATTTATTTTATTTTACACTAATAAATCTGCATTCTTATGAGCTAAAAACAACATTCAATAATAATGTTATACCCTTCTTATTTCTCCTTTCAAAATAAAATTTTACTTAGATTTTTGTTGTTTTAATCTTGCAAATTTTAGGATGCAAATGCTATCAACTCCTTTTGCTTGAAGACTCATTTTTTTCAACTTCCTTCTTCAGATTTTAATAAAAGTAATATGGTGCTCTCAAATTCTTAATGTAGATTGGTTTTAATACTTCAATAATAAACCTATAAAGCACTGATATTGCATAACATATCTAATGTCTTTGGTGATTGATTCATTGTTTTGTTATCTTGATATTGTAAGTTTTGCACCTTTACTTTCTTGTGATTTGTTGCTTCAAAACCTATCAATCTTGCAACATTGATTGCTACTCAAATACCAACTTGACTGCTACCCAAAAACTCTCTTAAATCTATCTCGAAGTTCTCAAAAATCGTAACTCTCTCTCTCCTTCTAATGTTGTCCATTAATATGATTTTGTGGCTTCAAATCTCCTCCAAATTTGTTCTTTGAACTCTGAAACTTGTAGCTATTTTTTTTGCCCAAATGCTACCAAAATGTTTTGCAAATTTCCAATCAATTCCTCCTTTGTTTCATTGTCCAGAATGACAATAAAAATATCCAAAATGTTGCTTTCTTTTCCTATCATGATCTCCTTCAATATCCTATTCAAGGGCAATTCAAAATATACCCATATATTCTCCAAATCACAACTATATACCTCCTTCAATTCAATGTTCTGTAACTCTTCAACTCCTACCTCAAAAATCAGCAATCTTCCCTTTTAGCCTTCAAAAGTACTGTGGCTATCCTTAAACTTCTCAAAATTATGGCCTCTTCAATATTACGTTCTCCTTCAATCTTCTTGTCAATTTTTGACTTCAAAATTGATCTCCTTCACTATCTTCTTTCTCAAGAATCTGAATGATTTTAGATCTTTAAAAATCTTCTCCAAAATTTGGCAAACTTCTTGCCAAAAACTTTTCCCTCTTGGGCTTATTATCGGATGATGATAATTGTCCCAAATCCTTCCATTTCAAAAACTTCTCCTTTATTGGCTTCCTTCTTATTTTAGTTTTCTTCTTAACTTATCCTATGGATTCTTCTCCAATTATAAAGTAACGCTCTATCTAGCCTTCTTCCCCTTCTCCTTGCTTAACTTTCTTCTTCCTCTAGCTTTCTCCAATGTCTACTTCTCAAATTCTGCAATAAGACTTTCTCTAGCCTTCTTCTCCTTCTCCATATTATCTTGATACCACCTCTCTTGGGTCTCCTAATTCTATAGCTCCTCAAAACTTCAATAAAACCTATCCTTGATTTCCTGGATCTCTAAAATCTACTGCTTCTAAATTATGCAATAGGAAATTTTATTAGTCCTTCTTTGGATTCAATCTCCAATATTCTATATTCTAAATTTGGAAATTCTTCGATTTGACAACTTTTGGGTCTCTTCAACTTCTAAAATCTACAACCTTCAATATTCAATATCCTATGAGACCTCCTTCTTGGTTCTCCTCAATCTTCTTTCTTCAATCTCCAATGGGTTCTTCTTTCTTGGACCTCCTTAATATTCAATTTCTATTATTTTGTTGCAACTCAAAACCAATCCCTGCACAAAGAAAGCACATATATTTTTAGGAAATCGAAGGTGAAATTCTTCTCTATATATTGTAGGAAAATTCTCAACTTCTGAGAACTAATTTTTTGCAACAAAAAACTTAGACCAATTACATTTAAATTTTCAGAATTCTAAAGACAATAAACTTCACTAGCTATTCTCAAAACTAGTGGAAAAATTCTATGTTGAGTCCTAGTCTTCACGAGTTCTCCTTCAACCCTGTAGAAAGACTCTAGCCAACTTGCAATTTGGAATCTCCTTCAATTTATCAAACTCTCAAATAATAAACTTTTCTTAGGTCTCTCAATCTCCTCAATGTCAAGGTCTATCTTGAAGACCTGCAATATCCTTCTATTCTGAATTTGCTCCTTCTATTCTAAATTATCCCTAATCCTCCTATGAAAGGTCATGATGATGAACTCATCTTTAAGAACTCAAAATTTGTGCAATAAGAAGAGGTTTCGATAAGACCTACCCATGACGAGGATGGATGAGTAGTCTTTGAATCCATAACTCATATGGCCTACTTCTAGTAGAAGTGTAGGAAAGTTATGAAGAATTTCCTTAGGGATGACCATGAAATCCTAGGCATCTTTCTAGGGGAAGTTTCACTCATGAATATTCACCAATAACCTAACTCAAATCATTTACCATTAAATCAAATAGATCCATCCTTTGGGTGTATAGGTGTAAACCTTAATGCATAAACTTCTAATTTTATTGATTCAAAACATCTTATCATCACTACTTTCATGAATTTGAGGAGATAAACCCTCTTGCCTCCTTTGGAACATCATTCATATTTTTATATCCTTGAGAAATTATTATATAGCAAGCTAGTTTCCCCATATCTCAATAGGTAAGAATAACCTATACACCCAACTAGAGTGTGTCATCAAGTATCAAAATATCTAATCATCATGTCAATAACCTTCATTCTAAAATCATAAGTATGGGTGTGAATTTCACATAAAACCCTAATGCTTCAATTTCTCATATTCATCTTCTAATCATTATGTCTTAGGTACCTTTGGAATAAATCTTATGATGTGAGCTTCAAAATTATATGCCCAAGTGTATTAACTTCCTCCTTATATTAATCATCAATAAATTCTTCTATATATTAGTACATACCTTTTGTGCCATCAAATCATACTTCCTCCAAAATTTAAGCTTTAATTTCTTAGTTAGAGCAATTGAAACAACAAATGGTCATAATAAAAGGGTTCTCATCTAGTCATAAATATTCATATAATTATATATGAAACTGACCCATATATCCCTTTGCAACTAGTTATCCTTTACCTCCCAACTTTGAAATCCAGAAGTTTCAAATGTACAAAGGGAAGGAAGATATTGCCAACCACCTTAGGTTATTTAGAATAACTTGTAGCAATATTTCTTATGATGAAATATTACTACTTAATATATTTCCGAAGAGCCTTTGTGGTCCTACCTTGTAATGGTATTACTAAATACCAAGGCATTCCTTGAAATACTTTAAAGACCTTGTTGAAATGTTTGTTAAGAGATTCTTTGTGTAGATGTTGGAAAAAGTCACCATCAATGACCTATACCAACTCAAGCAATTATAAGATGAGAATTTTTCTAACCTATTAGCAAGATAATAAGCCCTAATGCAGAGACTTAAATATGTCCCCCTACATAGAGATCTATTAGACATCTTCATAGGAAACCTTAATGAGTGATTGACCTTCTACTTAGAGAGCCGATTTATATTATTTTGAGGATGCCATTGACATGGACAAGAGAGTAAAAACCACACTTGTCAAAAGAGATCAATTAAATACCAAGTCCTATAGAGAGGAAGATAATTATTCCTATAATTTAAAGGGGAAGTACAAGAACAAATACATTGTAGGTGATGGAGTCATAGGCTCATGTCAGACCAACAACATTAGTGTTGTTGCAAACCATCAAAAAATCATGTTAGGAAAGCCATGATAACAAAAATCCAAAAGAATATACTCTTGATTAGATGAAACTCTTTCAACCATTTTAGATCAACTCCTAATAGCTAAATTTATAACTTCAATTTCTCAAACCTATTAAACTTGAGAAGGAAAATGCTCCTTGATTTTGTCCTGATGAAGAATGTGCCTTCCACTACATCGTTAGTCATGTGACTAAAATATGCATGAGATTTAGGAATGTGATCCAAAATTTAGTTAAAAACAATCAAGTTGTTATCAATGGATCTAAATCTTAATGTTCTTCCAATCAAGATTTAAGAACATTTTGAAATCTATTGCCTAATCATAATCAAAATTAAAATGTAGAGAATAACATTCACTATAGGTTTTCACCACCTATAAACCAATGGATGATTGAGGCACTTAATTTTTGTAATCATATATTCTAAATTTGTATCATAATTAAAAAACACATAAATCTATCATCTGATCAACCTTCAAGGCCTCATTTTGTCCTTCATATTAAAATAAATTGTCCACCCAAATAAACTCCTTTAATCATCCAATTAGGAGCCAAGGCTAAGGGTGGATTTGATTTTCTTCATCAATTTGAAAGTAACCTAGCATAATTCTCTCTTATTGAGCTCCTTACAACTTCTATGTATCATAGAGATATCTTACTTAAAATTTTGTGTGAATAAGTCATTTCTCAATATCTCAACTCTAATAATCTTACTTCCATAGTAGGATCCATAAGAGTTAAACATGCAACTATATAATTCCATGACTATGATATCATTCAATCATCTATAGTTAGAGATCGCCCATTATATACCATAGGATATATCAACAATAAATTCATCAAGCACATCTTAGTTGATAATGGTTTTGTCCTCAATTTTGTAGCCTAATATTCATCAACCATTTTGGGCTAAACAAGCAAGATTTGGAATATGTTGATCTTATCATTAGGGATTTGAGAAATGGAGAATATGAGGCTATTGGAACTATAGTATTATCTCTCAAGTTTGGACCCCTCATCATCAACACTCTCTTATACATCATTTTGTGTGACAACCTATAACCTTCTTCTTGGGAGGTCATGGATCCATGAGATGTGATATTCCCCCTCCATTTCTAATAAGTGCCTTAAATATGAATATAAGGATAATAATTATCACATTCTATCCTACTCCAAACTATTCACCTATTTTTAGGTGGTTTAGATTGAAAATCCTAAAATGCATATTTTCACTTCTATCAATTCATCTCTTGAATAATCTTATTTTCTTCATATTTCTATCACTGATGTATTAAGATCTCTTACCTTGAATAATTTATTTAATAATGAACTTAAGGTTCAAAGTTCCAATCCAATCAACATTAACAAATAAAATAATAAACTTATCCTAGACCTAGCCAAGCTCCCTCTATCTCCTTGAACCTTAGGGTTTCCTTCTATCAATAAGGGTAAAGAAATGTAAATATAAAATTATACCTTTGTTTATGTGGGCACTGCCAACCAAGATTAAATTTTTGGAGTATATTGTATTATTTGGTACATGCTAATATACCCCCATAGTACCTTCATGGTACATATTGTAAATATTAGATTAAGGTTGAGTCTTAGTTTAGAGTGTGAGTAATATTTTATGTAATGTAATAATGTGAGGAAATGCACAAGTGTTATGTAAGTGTGTATGTACAATAAATGCACAAGTGTTATGTAAGTGTGTATGTACAATAAATGCACAAGTGTCATGTGAGTGAGTGTGCAAGTGTAATGTGAGTTTATATGCACAAGTGTATTATATGTAAGTGTGCACAAGTATATTTAGATTAGAGTGTGCTAAGTGAATAGTCATGTCTAGGTGTGCATACAAGATAGAGTCATGTGTATGCAAGTGTCAAGTAGAGAAGCCAAGAGTCATGAGACTTGGCATATGAAAAGAAATAGTCAAGTATACAAAGAATCATTCTACTATGGCTATATAGTATTCCATAGAGAAGCATAGATGTGAGAATCAAACATTCAATCATACAATAATCAAGTGTAGAGAGTCAAGTACTATATTTGTAAGAGAAAAAAGGAGTAATAAATATTGCATACATTTGAGAAATTAATATTATAAGTCATGCTACATACTTTGCACATGTATGATTTAGGTTATTTACATTCATATTTTTGCTTATTAATGAATGTTATTTGATATATTATAAGCCTTGATTTACATATTAATTGGCTCATATTATTCTACTTACATCATTATCTTGATATTACTATATTGTGGCTATCTTATATTTGATATTGTGAAATTTATCCTATGATTTTTATATTAATATTAAGGCTTAAAAATACATCAGTGGTATCAGAGCTAATGCGAGTAGTTTCTTGCATAGGTTGAATTTATTTAGCTACATATAAAATCTATTTTGTCCAACTTGATAAAATTGGTTTAGAGTTTGTCTAATTTAAAGGGAGTTAGACCTGGACTCTATTTTAAGGTCAAAGTAAGTAGAAATACTAGAGTCTTTCCACGATTGTAGAAATAGCTAGTGAAGACTATGACTCAACTATAAAGTCTTTCCATGGTTGCAGAATAATTGGTGAAGATTAGGAATCATATATAGGGTCTTTCCATGGTTATAACTAGTGAAGACAAGGACTCATATGTTAGAGAGTAAATCAATTTTAAGATAGTTGATCATTTAGATAAATAGCCAACCCTTGATATTAGAAGGTTTTCAAGGACATAGATAATCCTTGACGTTGATTTCTATCAACTCAAAAGCAAGTTGAAGGATCTAGTACAATAAAAACATTTTGGTTTTGATTGAGGCATCAAGGACATTCAACATCACTTTGATATTATTTGGGTTCTTAGGTGCGACCTAAGACATCACTATAGCAGATATTGATCATCAGAAGAATGAAAAAATTCCTACAATAGATAGAGAATAATTTCATCTTCTAGCACAAGAGTAAGTAGAAAAGAAAAAGGATATATCAAGGACTGATATATCTATCTAAATGTAAGCTTTCATCAAGCAAATATTAATTTAAGTTATAGAATATTAAGGAGTTTTAGATATTTAAGTGAGACCTTGAATTAAGAGATATTGAAGACTCGGGTCATATAGATCTTGACAAAGATAGAAAAGTAGAGGTTACTTATTATGAAATGTTATTTGTAATATATGTCTTGATAAATTTTTAGGAAGAATCAAGTCATTAGATATTGAATTTGACAATAGGCTTGACATTGGAAGTCATATAAATATTCAGTGAAGAATATACTAAAGTGTAGGGAGCAATTATTAGAAAGCATCAAATGAGATCTTTTAGAATAGAAGAAAGAGGTTTGAATAGAATATCATCCAAAAATAGAGTACCAGGGTACATACAAAGAGTAGAGGTCAAAAATAGTTCTAGATAGAGAAGATGCTTGTGTATTAAAGCAAAAATTAGAAGAAGAGGCCTTCAAAGATAATAGTAGAAATATGTGATTTGGATCAAGAAAGAAAAAAATGTTCTAGGGAGCCATATTACAATCAGATAAATATTGAGAGTAATCGATCATTAGAAGAAAATATTGCATAAAGGAAAGATCAAGACTGATAGAAGGTGGCCAACATAAACTAGAGGCAAAGAGGTATATATTTTAAATTTTTTTAAAGCAGTCCATGATAAAAGACCCCATGCTATAATCACTAGGAAAGACATGCTATAAAAACCAGAGAAGACCCATACTACTAAGATCATATAGCCTACATGAAGTGTTGAATGCCAAAAATGTTAATAGAAATTAGAACTACAACATAACAGATCAAGCAATACGTTAGAACCAACATACAAGAAATCAGTAAAGATAAGTTGTAATTCACAATAATATTACAATCATCATAGAATTGAAGCAACAATTGGTGTAGTCCAAGCAATCAAATAGTGTTACATTGGAAGTAAAAGCAAAGGTAAATTCTAAGATGAATCAAAATCCCAACCAAGGTGCATCTCTAGAAGTTTAAATGTTGGAGTTGTGTAATGCATATTTAGTGATTCTTTCACCACCCTAATCATCCATCATTATGAGGAATGAGTAATATCAATATTTAAAATATCTCCAAGGTGTCTGGTGTAGCACAACTCTCATTTCACCTAAAGGAAAATCATTCACCATATATATGCAAACACTTCACAATCTATCTAAGGAGGAATTGCTTGAGGACTGCAACATTTGACAGACCTATTAAAGTCAATGCACACAAGCAACATGCATTCATTCTTGTAGTGGTTGAAGAGAAGATAAGATGTGCATGATTTTTGAAAGGTATTTCAAAGTATTTTTAGGGTTTGCAATAATTTAGGAGTGATAAAGTAGGATTAAATTAGAATATTTATTAAAGTATTAAAGTTTGATTTATTAAAAGATCAATAAGATTTATTGATTGTTTGGTTAGTTTATATATTTTACATGGAGTGATAATTTTTATCTAGGAGTTTAATTTATTGTTGGAGTTATAAGGTTTATTAATAGTTTTTTTGTAAATTTAGTTAATTTGGGAGTCAAAAGGAGTTCAACTTCAAACTTAGGAAAATTTAAATTTGCAAAATTCTTACTTTCTACAACTTAGGGAGATATAAGTTTTTTCAATTTAAAGGGTACAAAAATGGATAAGTTATCAAGAGGAACTTTTCAATGTAGAAGATATTATCAAAATATAAAACCATATTCTTCAAAAGGAAAAGTTCAAGAACAAGGTTCATTTAATGAGCAATATCATATTCTTCAAAACTCTTGTCAACAATGCAAAATAGTCTCAAGTAAGTCCAATCAAGTGAATAAAATAGAAAAATATATTTGGTATATAGACTTAGGTGCTAGTCATCATATGACTGGTAATTTGCATGGTTTGATTGTTTAGAAGTCAAAGATAATTTATTTTTGAAGATTGTTGATGATAAGAGGTACCTCGTTCATGGAACCAGTATTGTAACACCTAGGGCACCTTTTTATATTTTGTATTGAAAGGTGTTATGTATGTTCTAGGATTGATAACAAATCTCATTTTAGTTACTAAACTGGTTGAAATAAGAAGATCAATTGAGTTAAAATGTATAAAGGAGAACAATAAATGTATTATAAAAAATAAAAATATAATGGAGGCTACAATATCAATTAAAAATGGAATGTATACTTTATATTCAATTGGTTTTTATCAAGAGCTTATCTTATTTTAAGATAACATTGTTGAATTTTCTAAAAGAAAAAGTACATGAAATGAGAATCAGGAACCTTTCTACCATCTAAGGCATTGGTTGAACCCAAATTTTAGGATGATGAAAAATATGCAAGGACAATAGAAGATCACTTGCATTACAAGGTCACTTGTAGATTGAAGATCAAGACGAAGACCATGATTGAAGACTAAAGTCTTCAATAACTAAATAATATAATACAAAGGGGTGTTGGAGTATATTACATTATTTTGTACATGCTAATATACCCCCATGGTACCTTCATGGTACATCTTGTAAATATTATATTAGGGTTGAGTCTTAGTTTAGAGTGTGAGTAATATTTTATGTAATGTAATAATGTGCAAGAAATGCACAAGTGTTATGTAAGTGTGTATGTGTAGGAAATGCACAAGTGTCATGTGAGTGAGTGTGAAATTATCTTATATGTAAGTGTACACAAGTGTATTTATATTATAGTGTGCTAAGTGAAGATTCATGTCTAGGTGTACATACAAGATAGAGTCATGTGTATGCAAGTGTCAAGTAGAGAAGCCAAGATTCATGAGACTTGGAATATGGAAAGGAATAGTCAAATATACAAAGAGTCATTCTACTATGGATATATAGTATTCCATAAATAGAAATAGAAGTGAGAATAAAACATTCAATCATACAATTATCAAGTGTAGAGATTCAAGTCCTATATTTCTAAGAGAAAAAAGGAGTAATAAAGATTGCATACATTTTGAGCAATTAATATTATAATTCATGCTACATGCTTTTTACATGTATGATTTAGGCTATTTACATTCAAATTCATGCTTATTAATGAATGTTATTTGATATATTATAAGCCTTTATTTACATATTAATTGGCTCATATTATTCTACTTACATCATTATCTTGATCTTACTATATTGTGGCTATCTTATATTTAATCCTATGAGTTTTATATTAAAATTAAGGCTTAAAAAGCCATAACAAATCCATGGTAGTAACACTTTATTTACTAAATAATAGTATGTTTCATTCTTCTTATCAAGATCATATTCCATTCCTAAGTAGATGCTTTCCAACATGGAATATCGAGGAAAAGGACTAGGCTTGTATGATCAAGTCATTAAAGAGCCCCTATGGACTAGAGGCTTTTGTGACATTCTAGGATAGGTTATATCCCTATCCATAGCTATCCCTTGACATCTTCTTTTGATAGTATATATTAAGTTATCCATATTGATATGATATCCCATGATGACACCATTTCTTTAAATAGATTCAATTAGAGTAATGAAGGTGATAATGGATCATCACTCATAAATCCTAGCTTCTCTTGATTTATCTATTTTTTTGGTGTACATTTTTTAAACCTATCCTATCCTTATTTTATTGCTAATGAATCCAACAATGATATGGAAGACATCTCATATGATCCTCCTCAATATGATCATCAAACTGTCTTATGCAAAATGAATTCTATTTTGGTGGCTCTTTTTTCCAAATCATTAATGCCACTATCTCACAGCCAATTGACAATCATCCAAACTTAGATCCTACGTACCTAGAAATACTAGGAGTGATACCAACTCCCCCTTAATTGGAAGATAATTCTAATGTTTTGATTGAGGAAATTATGGATATCTATAACGAAACTCTAGAAAATCCTAAGATTTTTAAGCTAAGAAAGGTCTAAACCTCAATCAAGCATGAGGAATACACCAAGAACTTGATGGATTTCAAGGATATTTTCGCTTGGTCCTACACCATTATACTTCTCTTGATCCTTCGATTGGTGTCCACCATGTAGTCATAACTCGATGAAAAATTCATAAAGAAAAATTTACAAAAAATGCATCTAAAAGTCACATTGCTAGTCAAAGAGGATCTCCAAAAACTCCTCAATGTTGGATTTATCAATGCCATCAACTATTATAACTATATTTTTAATTTTATTCATTTTGCTAAGAAAATAGATAACATTAGAGTATGCACCAAATTTTGGAACACCAATAAAGAATATCCCATGTATGATTTCCCTCTATCCAACATTGACATAACCATAAATTTCATTATAGGATGTGCAATGCTATCTTTGATGGATAGATTCTCATACAAAATTTAGATCAAAATCATTACTAATGACCAACCTAAAATAACTTTTACCATCCCATGTGGAACCTTCTACAACCAACTCATGTTCTTTAGGATGAAGAATTCACATTCTACCTACCAAAGAACCATGCCATATGTATTTCATGATATGATGCATGACATCATAAAAAATTATATTGATCACCTTATTAGTTAGTATTTGAATTGGAAAAATTATGTTTGAGATCTAAGACATTTTTGAGTTGATGTGGGAATGCAAGGTATGCCTAAATCCCTACATGTATATTTTTAGGATTACATTATGAAAACTATTTAAATTCATCATATGCCAATATGATATAAAATTGGATCTTAAGAAATATCATCTATAGTCTATATGCCACCCACTTAATATTTAACCTAGCTTAGAAGTCTCTAGAGAAAAAATCATTTTGTTGGAAAATTTACCTCTTATCTAGCTAACATGTGTTAGTCGTTCACCTAGCTTTTAAGGAAGGATGCAATTTTTGAATGGGATGTCAACTGCTAAGGGGCCTTTGATTCTCTAAAATTCTACCTATTTCTCCTCTTCTCCTTGTCCCACCTAATCCCCATAGACCCTTATTGTTGTACATTGTATCTATAGACCATGCCTTAAAAGATATGTTGGCATAAAAAATGACATAGAGAAAGGAATATTTTATATATTAGAACTTTGGTCAATTACAAATTCAAATATACATCCTTAGAAAAGCTTTGTCTAGCCATACTATTTACCTCTCAAAAGCTTAAACACTATATGCTCAACCATAAGATATTTGTCATCACAAATTTCAATCACTTGCATTATCACTTATATAATATTCATATCTTAGGATAAAACACTAAGTGGGTCACTATAATTAGTGAATTTGATCTTGATTTTGTCAATTATAAATCCATGAAATGCAATGTTATTTTTTATCAGTTTGTAGTTTAACACTTAGAGGCTAGCCATCCCTTAGTGATATATTTTTCTGACGAGTCAATCTTCAACCAAAAAGTAGATCAAATTGAATCTTGGACTTTATACTTTGAATGAACTAGATGTGTAAAAGGAGTAGGGATAGGATTTGTCTTGGTCACTCCTTAATAATAGCTAATCCCTTTGTATTTTAAGATTAAGTTTTCCTACACCAATAATATTGTTGAGTAAAAATCCATTATCCTAAGGCTATGTGAAATATTAGCTTTTCAAGTGAGAATCCTTTCTATCTTTGGATATTCCTAGCTAGTAATCAACCAAGTCAATTGTGTTTATCAAACTAAAGATAATAATCTCAAACCATACAAATACATTATTTGTAAATTGGTTGCATTCAACAAAATCACCATTAAATCTCCCCTAATATATAGTAACCACCATGTTGATGTTGTGTCCTTAGCTACATCCCTTATCCCCTCATAGCTAGAAAACAAGAAAGTCACAATTGATATTTGAATAATTAGTAAACTTTCATACTTATAATCTAGTTAGCTTCCTCTAAAATTCTTTTTTGCAGTAGGAGTTTCATAATTTGATCCTTGGTACAAAACTATAATTGCTTACCTTGAGTACAACAATTTGTTTAATGTTTTAATCCATAATGAGTAAAAGAACCTCAAGAAAGAATCCTACACTTTGTCATCAATGGTGATTTCTTATGTTTTAGTACCCTTGATTGCATTTTGTTTAGATTCTTAGATTCAACTAAATCCCAAGAAATTTTCAAAGAGGCTTATGATGGATCATGAAAAAATCACTTTAGTAGTGTTGACATAGCCAAGAAATGCCTATGGAAAGGTTATTATTGGTCCTCCATGATAAAATACTCGTGAGGCTATATCAAGTTGTGCTATAAGTGTCAAAGGCATGACAACATTATCCACATTCCTGTAGACACCCAAAAGTCACACATTACAACTTCTTTCATCAACACAACTGATCAATTTGTAAATCCCATAAAATTTGCATATATTAGCCTCAAAACACTATTAATTTATCAAAACCACTATTCATGCTATTCACAAGCCCCCTTGGACCACTTAAGCCCTTTTCTAAACTTAACTCTGGGTCCTCATGCGACCACCATCATGACTTAACCTTGGTTAATCTCTACCTTGGTCAAAAGTCACTTTATAGTCAAATCCCATCCCATGGTCAATCTAACCATGGTCAATATGATTCATGGCCATCTCACCTAGTCTACCCTTTGACTAGCCTAGCCTCCACCTCATCCATTTAACCCTAGCTAAACATATAATCAATCTAATTAGGGTTAACTTTAACCCTTACTCCACATATCCCCCTATGTGCATTCAAGGCCTTAAATATAATTTGGATATTTTTGTGTCCCAAAGCATGGGATACATGGTGAGTCACTCTCCACCTCACCCAAAATTCAACACTTAATATAGGGTCAACCTAACCCTTGCTCAAATTCAAATAAATTTTGAAGATATTTTGGATTTCAAAGCATGGGCAAGGATTACTCATCTTAAACCTCATCCAATTCAACAACTAACCCACGATTAACCTTACTATGGTTAGGATTTAACCCCAACTCCACTCCACATCCCCATGCTCATTTATGACATGTAGGTGGGTGAGGGATTCTCTCACCCAAATGCACTTATGGAGCATACCACATCAAGGGACATCTTACAGGGGACACCTCATGGTACACCTTAGCCCCCCCTAACCTTTCCAAATTCTATAAATAGATGGATATTTCCTCTATCTCCATCCATCTACTATTTACATACCCAGACTCTACAAAAATCTATCTAGACTACACTACATTTAAGATCCAGTTTGCTTTCAATATCCACCAACCACCATAGAAAACCCTCTTTTGCAACCATTTGCATTGCAAAATACTCTCAAACCATAGGATTGGAAGGCTTATCAACTCAGAAAGAATCTCCAAAAGCAAAAAATAGGCTAGAAAACCCTTTAGATAGGTAAGTATCATTGTAATTAAGCATTTCTAGCAACTTTAATAATGCATTAAATTAGTTATTTAGTGGATTTTTTTTTGTTTTATAATGGGTCTAACTGAGATAGGCCACAAAATATTTCTAACAAATTTTATAGGTTGTGCAGGTTTAGAGGATCTACACCAACCAGTGGCCCACACGTAAGAAGTCCACTCCCCCTAAAGGAATACAAAGAAGACATTTGTAACTACTTGCCATTTTATTGAAAGAGGGTTTCCCTTGTGGATGACCCTTTTTGTAGCCTTCAAAGGCATATTTTGTAAAAGGGCCACACCTGTAACCCCGTTTTTAAATGTTAATTTAAACCAATAATTTTCTTGTACTTCATTCTGGCATGCTCGATGGGACAAACCCACATTGTTTTTAAGTTTAGTTAACATTGTTGCTATCTTACTATCATTATCTTGTCTCATTTTTGTATTTTACGGTGACAAAAGCCATCATAGACACCGAAAATGAGAGCCTCTAATAGACTTACAAAAGTCTACACACAATATTAGACAACAAGTTAATGTGTGAATCTCAAAATCATTCCACAGGCAGGTCCAAAAACACACAAAAAAGCAAAAATTTCACTTGAACTAATCTGTTAGCTTCATTCCATCACTCTTCACTCAAATTCATAGCCCTAAATTAAGGTTAAATTGCATAAACAAGTGCATATAACTATGTCAACTTCTCCTATGATCCCTTCTTCTCCAACAAATTCATCAAGGTGTTCAGAGGAAATCACCTCTACCCATTATTGAAATCTATCTATTTATTCTCATAGTTCATGCCTACCTCATATGTGAGGCAATAGGATTTCATCCTATAATCAAGATCTAAGGCATCAACCTAATCATGCTTTTCCCATGAGCTCCACATGAATACCACTCTCTCCTCTTCACACCATCATGCTTCCTAACATACTTCTCCCCATCAAGGGCCATGTCATCCACCTCATCATCTACCTTGATTTCTATTTCCAATAACCCAACCTATTGGCATTCCATAGTCTTATTGTTCCCCATTTCCACATTCTTCACCTCATCCATATGCACATTCTTACCCATATCAATCATAATCCACCACAACTAGCATCTATATCAATCACATTCCCATACCACCAATGCCTCCTTCTGTTGACATGCAACACATCTTAGCGTACCTCAACAAACTTGAGTTGTGGTTCAACAATTGTATATGTCATACACCCACTCATAATCCATCCACAAGAGACTCTACAATACCTCCACTTCAACAAAATCCCTACCCTCAATGGTGGGGTTATCCATAACCTAGACAAGTAATTGCTTCATTGCCACCTAGCCAACCTCTCACTCACTTACAACATCCTCTACATCCAAATAATAATTAGATTCCTCTATTTAGGCCTCTATCTCATATTTTCAATAATTGTATAACACTAGACATATACCTCTACCTATGATCAAACTAACTCATCCAAGTTGACCAAAACTAAGAGGGTACAATGAGCATCAATTTTACATCTATCATCACCAACAAGGGTATGACATTAATGGTTGTCACATTTTCAAAAAATTATCCACAATATGATGCATGACAAAGAAATGCAATAGAATGATTATGTTTCATATTTTGATAAGAATATTAACACATCTCCAACTCAATTTATTCAATCGATGCCACCATAACCGCCAACAAGCACTTTCGTGTCTCCCTCTATACCACTACCAATTGATCATGTCAATGGTCACACATATTAATAATATGTTAGTCATACCAATATTATGACTAGAAATCCATGATCTCTAAGGTGATAACCACCAACAATATAGCATTTATTTTTCTTTATTGTAGTCACCATTAATTCTTTTCCCAAATCTACTCTAACTACCCCTTTTTTCTTATTTATCTAATTCTATGTTCTTCTCTTTCTCTCAAAAGGTCCGTGTCATTGTTTTTTGTCATACACAAGTGACTACATACCTATGATTACTTTTTCTTCTCTCCTTCCATCTCTTCTTTCTCCTATTTCTTCTATTCCACAACATCCTCCTCCCCATATCTTTATTATTTTCTTCATTCACTTTATTTTCATCATAAAATTTTCCATATTCCACCCCATTTAGCGACTTGGTGAATTTATCTCCTTCCAACCCATCTCTAACACTTATGGGAGTCCCTATACTTAGAACCTATTCTTCACAACTAAGGAAATTCCTCTCATTTCAACTAATTTCTTATGTTTGGGGGAGTTTTTCCTTCCTTCCCCTAACTTTCAAATAATGTTGTGAGGAAGGTATTTCACTCCATCTCAAACTAATTCTATGACTAGGGGGGATTTCACCCTATTTCAAACCATATTTTTTTTGGAGGAGTTAATCCTCCTTCCACATAAAATTCCATGACCTTTCATCTACACTCGACGATGTAGCTCAAAACTGCAATCACAAATCAATCACCCATTATTTTACAACATCAATTGCTAGGTTCAAAATGTTGCATTATTTGCCTTGATTTTAAAACAAATCATCTACCAGGTTCAAAAGGTTGTATCCTTTTGTCAAAGGTTGCAACCTTTCCCTTGCTTTCATAATAAATCAATTACCAAGTTCTCAAAATGTTAAGCCCTTTTATCAAAGGTTGTGCCCTTTGCCTTGCTTTCACAACAAATCAAGTACTAGGTTCTTACAAGGTTGCATCCTTTTGTGAAAGGTTTCACCCTTTACCTCTAATTCATGTTCCATTACATTTCACGGGCCTAATATTCCTTTGATTCTAAATTTCAATTTTATTCCTTCATGTTTCAAAGGCCTAAAGTCCCTTTGATTCTCAGTTTTCAAAAGCACAAATCCATTATGTTATGTTTCACACTCTTAAATTCCTTAGCAAATACACCATCCATTTGAACAGATTTCCTTTCACATGATCTTAGCATAGCCATTCAATTCACATAATCTTAGCATAGTCATTACTTTTCATGTCCTAGCATAGCACTTTACTTCACATGATCCTAGCATAGATATTTCATTTCCATGTTTAGCATAGATTTAGCAATAGAAATAGCCTAGCCTATCCTAGACATAGCCTAGCATATCCTATCCTAGCATAGACATAGACTGGCCTAGCAATAGATCTAATCTAGGCTATCCTAGCCTAGATGTAGCCTAGTAATTTACATAGACTAGCCTAGAATAGACATCATATAGCCTAGCATAGACATAGCCTAGCCTAGTGTAGACATAGCCTAGCCTAGCAATAGGTATAGCCTAGAATAGCATAGACATAGCCTAGCCTAGCATAAACATAGCCTAGTCTAGCATAGATGTATCCTAGCCATTTACATAGCCTAGCCTAGCAATAGACATAGTCTAGCCTAGCCTAGCAGTAGACATAGCCTAGCCTAGCATAGACATAGCATAGTCTAGCCTAGCATAGCATAGACATAGCCTAGCCTAATATAAACATAAACATAGCCTAGCAATTTAATTTTTATGCATAAGATAGACATAGTGATAGCCTAGCATAGACATAGCCTAGCAATTTACTTTTTATGCCTAGCATAGACATAACCTAGACATTGTATTCATATGCTCCTAACATAGACATTTACTTTCACATATTCCTAGCATAGACATTTACATTCCCATGCTCTTAGCATAGCAATTTTCTATTTCTTACTTAGCATAGATATTTGCTTTAGATAGCAATTTTCCATTCCTTTTTTACTTTCTTACCTTAGCCAAGATCTTGCTCTAAAGAGAAAACTTATTTTCTTGTCTAAATCCTACCAATGAAGGTTCACAAATTCTTGTGAATTCGACATCAAAAATAACAAAAATTCAAAAAAAATAACAACAATAATAAAAAGCAAAACAAATTCAAAACCGCCCATCAAAGGCATATTTTGCACTTCATCTTTCTTTGTATCTATTTCATTTTCTTCCTTTTCCCCTATCCTTTCATTATAGATAAATGTTGTATGGTCACACTTTCAGTGGCTATATACCTTTGCTTTGGATCTCATTCCTCTCTTATTCCTTTCCAAATTCTTCCATTCTCGATCAATATTGTATGATCACGCTTTAAGCAGTTACACACATTTAATTTGGTCCTCTCTTCTTCTCTTCCCTTATTCCCTCTATTTTTTTTTTATTTGTTAATATTGCATGGTCACGCTTTGAGTGGCTACATACCTTTGATGAGTAACCTTCCTTTATTTCTTCTATGTTTTCTTTCTCCTTGTCCTTATTTTACTACTTTCCATCCATTTTACACGTGTATTTTTTATGTTTTTACATCATAATCCACATCCATTATTCATGTTGATGTCACCAAACATTGGTAACTTCACTTCCCATTCATCTTCGCCAATAGAGCTTCACTTGTTTTTTAGTCGCCCTTTATGTTGTGCATATCATCATGGGGTAATCTTGTATACTTATTTTTTAGCAATGACTTGCTAAGTTGCATCATACATGTTAGATGAAAGGCTTACATGTCTCCGTAACATCACAATGGAACATGAGGCAAGCAATTGCTTCATCAAATTCTAAGCATGAAGTTTTGCATAACTAGTTACATTTTTTATATAATCATGTCACAATCATTATCAGTACATCTCATGTATTATTTCATGTTACAAGTAAAGTGCATATGCCCACCATACATACATACATATAGGTCTTGTTTCATGTCCATATGCATACATACCCACCTTGCAAAGTAAAAAATGAAGAGTTAAACACACATGCATTAGGTAAACTGTTGTGATGTCCAAACCTCTTTTTAGGATACTGGGTAACAAAAATATTTCTATGATTCAACCTTTTTTAGTTAATTCAATCAACCTTCATCCAATGTTTTCACATTCTAAAAGCATTTCAAAGCTTACCTGGGCTAACTTAAGTTCTTTCTTGGCCAGTAGCACATACCAAATGCTAAGAAAATTTTGAGCATAGGATGGGAAACACCTTGCATACACTGGCCACCTAGAAAAATTCAACTCATAAATCCTATCATTTGCATGATCCAAACGTAGGGATTAAATAAAATACAAGCTACAAAAATAATAATAAAAAAAAAGTCAAAAACAAAAGCAAATGCTAAAAGAGAACCACAAAAATAATAAAAAACAAAAGAAAAGAGCATTATCAAAAATATTGAATCCCTAAGGTCCTCAGGTCCATACATCATGGGGCTAATCTCCATCAGGGCTATAGACACTTGTCTAGTAGTAGAGTGTGCCTTCCAAGTGGTGACATGTTTGTCACAATAGTGACCTTATTTTGTATAGACCATTACATGCTTGTGGATGAGCTAGCTTAAATGTCTAAGTCTACAATTGGTTAGTCCAACCTCACTCAAAATGGATAAATGAACATACTTTACACACATTGGTCCATGATCATCTTGAGCTTAGTTAGGATAGTTACGATTTTTGCAATATTTGATTGACTACTAGATGGATCTGATTTTTCAAACTATGGTGTTCAACTCCCTTGAAATGCATCTAACATACAACCTCTCTAGAATAATGGAATGGATAGCATCATGAATAGTTTCACCAAAATACAAGTGCACTCTTCATTGGTGTTTCACATCCTCATCATTCAATTGTTAGCTTCACTCATTAGGATCAATATGCATAGCATTTTGTTGCATTTTTATCTACCACTTGCATCACCTGTCAACTTATGTCTTGCTCTGCATTCATAATATCCATTGCATATTTGCTTATCTCATACTCAGTATTTTATGCGATTAATCATAATTGCTTGATTCAAACTTTGTAATATTATCTGTCTTATTGCATGTATTTTTGCATATGTCTACACAGTCACATGTATACATAAAATTTAATCATTCTTAACATACATGTTCATCTATCTATATGTTCATACATATATACAAAGACATACATCATCAAAGCATACTCATATTTATGCTAGTTTAACATAACAACACATTCACACAATGTTCCCACATGTATTCAATGTTGCATCATATATCAAAAATACCCATGGGCTACAATATATGTTTTCCCATACATATCGGCCTCACCTCACATACATATACATACAATACATCAAAAATACAAAATTGTGGCACAACTACCACCCTTAAAAATATATCAATCATGTTTCTCACTAGGAGTCCCTCCACCTCCTCATACGTGCTAGGTGGAACATCTGCTCTCCTCTTAGCTACATATCTATTATACCCTAGGGTATATCCATATGCATATGACACTATGTTATCCACCACTCGTGGAACCATTAAAACCATATATGGTACACTCTAACTCTGCCATGATTGTGTGTGGGATCGAGAGAAAGATTATGACTCTAAATATGATAAAATGGGTATACCTTGTTTGATCAACTCCAAATCCAACCAAATACCTTTTTCATAATCTCTTGGGTATATTCAACCTCTAAGTCACCTTGTAGTTGATGTAATATATGTACCTTAGCACCTTGTACCCTCAAATACTCAATCACCTTATGTATGCTTACCATCTCAACCATGGTTCTCTCTCCTATAGCTCTTGTCTCCTCCAAATTCTATTGTAATCAGACACCCTCTTATATGACTCCATATCTCTTAGGTCTCACTCCATGTCTCTATAGTACTAGAGAGACTCTATCCACCATCCATCCTAAGGCCCAACTCTCCTGATCCACTTTATCATCCATCAATTCATCCTCATACATAGACCCTCTAACCAATCAAGCCAACTTTCCATTCAAAAAGACCTAAAATTATGCATTCATTTCTTCTAAAACTAGGGTCATATTTGACCCAAATTTTTCCCCACCAAATATTTTCCAAATTTCTCAAAACCATCACCATTAGATTAGGTTCAAAAAGAACTTTCCAACAGTATAATTTTATCCAATTATGACATTATTTGATCCCCCAAAATGCCAAAAAAATGGCACATGGATCACACAACCAAATTTGCATGGTAAGTTGTGAATTTTATTTTTGATCTCCATTAGCACCCACATGCTCTACTATTGCCACATTTGTCAATATTTTCTATTTGCTTTATTCCTTCATCATATTTTTTATCTTATCAAGTGACTCATCATTGGCTTTCACTTCTTTTTCCATCAACTCATTGCTTGAGGGGGTAGACATCATATAAAAAAAGTCATCTTATGTGTGATCAATAATCAAACACTCAATAATGGATATCACATCTATCCCACAATATTTACCTAAGATTATCACAAGCCCTCATTTGATAGGGAAAACAAAAGTAAAATTTCTCTTCTCAATAAAAATCCAATCCAATCAAATTTGGTACGCTATGTGTCAATAGTTGTAGGTTTACTCAGGTATGTATTACTTCACTAGGGCCAATAGCAAGCCCAATAAATCAATCATGAGTATGCTTATATATACTCTCACTTTCATTTCACTAAGATGATCGAAGTGATACAAGAACACCTACAGACTATTCAATAGTTTACTAGATCAAATCAAGCTCAATAATCTATCATAGGAAAAGTTCCAAAGATATTTATCCCTTCCAAAATTGGAACATATTACATTGATCATGTAGTAGGACAATCTTGTACCTCCTCCCTTAGCAATCACACACTTCACTAAAAACCATAATCACCCACAATCATTCATCACCAATTTTCCTTTCATAATCAATCATCAACCAATCCATCTTCTTTCATCCACATACGTTCAAATCCATCTTCTTCTTCAAAACCAAACCACCCATATGGTGTCATTAGTTTTTGTATTGCACTGTGTCTTCACATAATACAATATAAAAATGGACAAACGTAGACACCCAAAAATTATACATTGCCACTTCTCCCATCATCATGACTAATCAATTTACAAAGCCAAAAAAAGTTACATATATTACCCTCAAAACATTTTTTATTTATCAAAACTAATATCCAAGCACTATTCACAAGCCCCTTTACTTAAGCCATTTCCTATACTTAACTCTGGATTCTCATGCGATCACCATCATGACTTAACCTTTGTTAAACTCTACCTTAGTCAAAAAATCACTTTACAGTAAAACCCCATCCCATGATGAATCTAACAATGGTCAATCTAATTCATGACCACCTCACCTAGTCTACCCTTTGACTAGCCTAGCCCCCACCTCATCCATTTGACCTTAGATAAACCTATGGTCAACCTAATCATGGTTAACTTTAACCCTTGATCTAAACATCCCCCTGTGTGCATTTAGGGCATTGAATTCCATTTGGATACTTCTATGTCCAAATCATGGGAGACATAGTGAGTCACACTCTACCTCACCCAAAAATAAACACTTAACCTAGGGTTAATCTAACCCTTGCTCCATTTCAAATCCCCATGTGGGTTTGAATTTAGAAATGACTTATGAAGATATTTTAGCTTTCAAAGCATGGGCAAGGATGACTCACCTTCCACCTCATCCAAGTCAAAAACTAACCCATGGTTAACCTTACTATAGTTAGGGTTTAACCCCAACTCCACTCCACATCCCCATGCTCATTTATGACATGTAGGTGGGTGAGGGATTCTCTCATCCAAATGCACTTATGGAACATACCATATCAGGGGACACCTTGCAAGGGACACCTCAACCCCCCCTAACCTTGCCAAATTATATAAATAGAGGATCATTTCCTCCATCTCCATCCATACACAATTTACATACCCAAAAACTACCAAAATCTATCTAGACTACACTACATTGAACATCCATTTTGCTTTCAATATCCATAAACCACCATACAAAACCCTCTTTTGCATCCTTTTTATATTACAAACTACTCTCAAACCGTAGGATTGGAAGGCTTCCTGACTTGGAAAGGAGCTCCAAAAATAAATAGCAAGCTAGAAAACCCTTCAAAAAGGTAAGTATCATTGTAATTAAGAATTTCTAGAAACTTTAGTAATACATTAAATTAGTTATATAGTGTTTTTGTGTCTGTTTTATAAGGGGTCTGATTGATATAGGTCTCCAAATATTTCTAACAATTTTTTTAGGTTGTGTAGGTTTAGAGTATCTACATCAACCAATCATGCACGTAAGAAGCTCAATCCCCCTCAAGAAATACAAAGAAGACATTTGCAGCCACTTGCCATTTCATTGAAATAACACTTCCCTTATGGAAGATCCATTTTGTATCCTTCAAAGGTATATTTTGTAAAAGGGCCACACTTGGAACCACCTTTGTGAAAGTTAATTTAAAGCAACTATTTTCTTGTACTTCAATTCCATCCCAAGATCACCAATTGTTGACCTCTCTACGACCTTCTTCTATTTGGGTTTGGGACATCATTGGAAATATAAATCCCACATCCATAGGATACAAATTTATCATCATAGCTTATGAATATTTCACTAAGTGAGTAAAATTTATGGATTTAGCCTTAATAATTAGAGCCCATGTCTCCATGTTTATGCCTAATTAGATCCTTATCTATTATGACATACCTTTTGTGATAATATCTAACAATTGAACACCCTTCAAGGATAAGGATATCTATAAAAATTATGGTAAATACAAGATTTAGTACAAATGGCCTGTGCATGACTATCCTTAAGGCAATGGCTAAGCTAAAGCTTCTAATGAAAATATTATCAAAATCCTCAAGAAATTAATCAACAAAACTAGAAGAGATTGACATATCTAGTTGTATAACACCTTGTTGACCTATTGTACTAGTTTTAAAACCAACATTGGCATGACGCCATTTAATTTGGTCTACAAAAATAATATCCCTTTTGATCTAAAGTTTATTCCTTGAATATTTTGGAGATGAATATCATCTCACCTAGCTAGATTTTCTTGATAAAAAGTGAATCCATGTTTTACAAATCCTATGGTTCTACCAACAAAGGTTGAAATGTGCATATAGTAAGAAGGTACAATCTCATTCTTTTGTTGTCAGTGATCTTGTCCTCAAAGAAAATTAGAAAAATAATGGTAAGACTGATATCAAATACAAGTAGGAGCCTAATTATCTAGGTCCATATATTGTAACTATCAAGTATGATTCAAACACTTATCACCTCGCGATGCTCAATGAAAAATAACTTAAAAAACCAATGAATATAATGAATCTTAAATTGTATTATATCTAAGTCAATATTGACTACTTGTTTGCTTTCAACTACTTGTTGATGCTTGCTTGCATCTGCTTGAGTTCATATATACCTACATACATGTGATTGTATTTGTTTGGTTACCTATTACATATTTGATTCAAGGATCTATGACATGTAAATAATGATCCTAGTTAGGACATGTTATTTTACTTTTACTAAGTGACTAATGCAAGTGGATCCTCCCAGTACCAACTTGTGAATCAATCATGGTTTACACAACACAATCTATCTCAATATCACTTTCAATATACCTTAAGCTTCATCTTCTCTCTTCAATATTCCATCCCACCAACATCTTTTCACATTATGAGTACTACGAGGTTCATAAGTGTTGATGGCACTATCAACCTCTCATATCTCAAATTTTTTATCTTTAATATCGTATCACATGATTAATACTATGAGGTTCATAGGTGTTGATATCAAGATCAATTGTATCATCTCTTGACTCCAAAATACCACCATGCATGGGGTCAACATGTTGATAATACATTATTCCTCATAATTAGGGGAATAATCCATTGTTGCATCAATATCTAATCAAATGTCCTTTATAGAATTTATCTATAAGGAAAATAAATCCAAGCATAAGTCCTTAAAGCATTTTTTTAAAGTAAAATCTATTAAAGGTAAATGAAAAGTCCACTACGCAAAGCTAAATTAGTAATACTCTTGGAAAAGTTTTAAAAATTACACTATAAAGGGAAAACCACTATAGTAAATTCTTAGCAAAGGCCTAATAATAAAGATTGAGTGTAGAAAAATATATATTTTATCTTCCATTTAAATCCCAACAACATAATAAATGTTTTTGTCCTATAAATCTCAATGGCATTCTAGTGGCATGTGTCACTTGTGTTTCCTCCACTAGAAGCAACATAAAATTAGCCACATTATTTGAGTACAACATACACAATATGTTCTCAAAATTAAAGCAAAAAAATCCACTTGCCCCATGTTTCCTCCAATTCTAAGTAACATAAGTCTATCCTTATTGTTTGAGCAAAACATACAAAAAATTAAGATATACAATTTTTTTTGAATTTCATAAATCTTAAAAGCAAAGTAGCAAAATGTGCCTTGGTTTCCCTAAATATCCTATGAAGAATGCAAAACATTTCGATTTTTTGGCTCAAATATGAACATAAAACCCTTAAATAAATATTGAAAGAGGAAATGATGTGCTTATTTGAAATGAATGATCCTAAGCATAATCCTTAAGGAGGTGTAACTAGAACTTCAATGTCGAATAACAACTGACAAAGTAAATTTTGAAAATAAAATCTATATGCTTCAAAGTAGGAAGGGTTATGGGGTCATAATATCTACATGTAATTATATATTTATCAAATTAATCTATGTCTATTCATTTTAAGTAAAAAAATGTTATACGTTAAAATATTAAATATAAATATATATTGGATGCACTTCCTTGTCTTATAGAATTTAACATGGGTTTAAAGACATCAGTGAACTATAATATTTCTTTGACAAGTTGGGGTGCAATACAATATTTATTATTGAGGTTGATTGATACATATCAGCCACCTTATATTATCACTAACCTATCTAAGAGGGTCATGAGTTAATGTTTTTTAAGCTATGCCTAGAAAAGGGTTGGGATGCATAATTTTGTAGGATTCATTAGCATTTTGAAATGGTTTTTTGTTGTATACAAGTAAACTCTAGGTTAATTAAATGGATATAAGTAAGTGAATGATCAATTATCGAAGCTACATCCAATCACTAAATTTAGTTTATTATTTTTCCATGTTACAAATAAAGAAAAGTAAAAAATAAGAAACATTATTTTTGAATTGGTTGGAAGGAGAGATATCCATAAAAGTGTATGTCAAAGAATTTTTGGTTTTGAATATCTTAGGATTTGTTTATAATAAAAGTATTTATAAAAATTCATTCAGAATATTTGGGACATATGTAAGATAACATTATGGATGAAAATAAAATGTAGTCTCGATTAAAACCTTGATATTTGGATCACATGACACCAATATGCTCACAAAATAAAAATGATTGTCCAAATAAATTGGAACTTGCAAGATGGATAAAAAAATTAGAAAGGACTTAGATTTTAAACTTTATTCTTACCTTTTAAAAGGAAAAGATAAAAATTAATGTTTTATTTCACTATTGTATCATAGATTTTATAATGGCTTTTCATATAAGAAATAAATTTAAATTTTTCTTTTATTATAATATTTAAAGCCTCTAAAGGGCATTGTAAACTATTAATTTAGAGCATGGATGCTATACACTTATAATATTCATAAACTAAGTCACATGTAGAAGCCTATAGGTAAAGTGAAGTATTGCACCATAGAATTGATATTTTGTCACACTTTATAAATAATTCATGTATTAAACATCCTACACTATATCAAGGTGCTCTTCTTATGATAAGAAAATTAAAATTGTATTCTTTTGTAAGATTTAAAACCTTTGAAGAGCATTGCAAGCTATAAATATAGATCCTTGATGATATACATCCCAATAATTGGAATAAATCAAGGCTCATGTAAAATCCAATAGATAAAATGACTTATTACACCATTAAATAATTATTTTATCCCATTGTATAATTAAGTTACTTATCAAACATATTACATTGTATTAGGATGCTAGTTGCGGTAGCTAAAGATTGGCTATAATGCAACAATTGTTGACTACTCATTATTTTATAGCTAGTCAACAAGTTGGGTTGGGTCCATGAGATAGTAAGAGATGTACTGAGCCATAATTAAACAATTTCTATTTAGGGGTTAATCTTATACATTTTTAAAAAAATATAATTGGATAGTAGCACATACAAGCTTGAATTTTTCTTCTATTATACTACTCCTTCAAATTTATTATTTTATTTCTTGTGATTTATAAATATTTGGCCTTGAGGAGGATGAAGATGAGAACAAATTTATTATTTTTTAAGTGAGAGAAAGAAAACTATATTATGGCATAACCATTGGATTATCTAGATATCATTCTCACTAAAGATCAATTTTAATGCAATAATTATTTACTCATTGTTTTCTAGGGAGTCAATGAGTTGGGTTCAACCCATGCCGTAATTAAATAAGTGTTATACAAGAGCTAATTTTTTAAAAAATAAATGCATAATTATATAGCAAGACACAAAAGATAAAACAATTATATTATAATAAATCATCAAATTTGTCATTTTATTTCTTGTAATTTACAGGTATTTGAGCTTGAGGATGATTAAGATGTGAGAAAATTAAAAAAAAATTAAAGGAAGGGAATAAAACAAGTATTCTTTTGGCATAATATTTGGATGATTTAGAAATGATACTAATTAACATCATAAATTAAGAAAAAAAAAGACTTATTGATATCAACTAGATTATGGAGGTGTTACATTTAAGTTGTTGAATCATTCATTAAATTCTTTAACCATAATATTTTTTTGAGATGTTATGTTTAATTTATTAAATGATTTAGTAATTTTCTTAACCTAAAGCAAATGACTTGTGGTGTAGTCTATGACCTTGTATAAACTTTAGCTGGGAAATATTACTCTTAAGTGTAAATTTATAGGAGAGATTCCTCTTCCAAACAAAATCCACTTATAAAGGCCTAGAATTAGACTAAAAGAAAATTAGTCTATTAATTGGTGTATTATCTCCTAAAACACTACATGTTTGTGATAAGTCTTTCTCAAATTTAATTCATAGATTTTACATTTTAATATTAAGAAGGGGACTTTTACATCTACAAGGATTACATTCAATCGTCAATGAAGTCATTGCAATGGTGTGGCTCATTCTCAAAGATTTTAATTATTAATTCTCCTTCTTAATATTTCTACATTTTATTTTATTATTTTTAATTACTTTACATAGAGCAATTCTTTTCAGTCATTATTATTTATAAATACTACTTAAATTTTACCAAAGAAGACACAAAAGTTGAAAAGAAAACAAAAAATTTAGCATGTCTATTTTAGTAGATCATCACATTCTTCACTTTAGGTTGTTATGTTAACCATATTCATGTCCCTATTTATTCATGCCTATGAGCTCCTTAATTGAATATCTCCTAGAAAGGTAAATTAAATCATTCTCTCTTTAATTTCATTATGCTCTTCACATTTTTCTAAACAAAATAAAGAATCATTTAGTTATATTTAAGAAGAAAGCACCTCAAAAAATTTATGAGTCATTTGGCATGCAAACATTTAGGAAAAATTCAGCCATATGTTCATGGAGGTACAATTTGTCTAATAATATTGTGTGGATGGCCTTTGACACCTTCACAAAAATAACATTCAAGACAGGTAGCAAAATGTCATTTTGACTAGAATACTCTTAGAAGAAGCCCTAGAAAGACATAATAATATTATACATAAAACTATGGAAGATTGTCACAAGTACTTGGCCACCACATGGCTGTCGTTTATTTTTAATAATCTGCTTACCTTTCTAGTACATGTAGGTAAACATTTAATAAAAAATTAGTATCAAACCTAAGCACTTAGAAGAATGGATTTATTTATTTAAGTATAAAATAAGACAAAATATCCTAGCTAACCAATGGAATAAATGTTGAGAACACCAAGTAAATGTCATCCTTTTTTGATTGATGAGAATGAAGTTATATTTTTTAAGTTACAATATAATTTACAAGCATTTTTTGCTTTTCTATTTTTTTTTCCCTAAATATCTATATTTGTTATCTTTTATATTTACATACTTTATTTTTCTACAATCTAGATTTCTTAATTTTTATTGCCTTTGCATTCTCTCTCACAATTCCATGCTTTTATTAAAATCATACATCATTTTTTAGTACCAAGCTTATCACATGCATAGTTTTCTACTAGCATTTAAGCAATGAGGGTGGAGGGTGGGCAGCAGTAACAACTGCTGCAACTGTGCAACAGTTGTTACTGCTGCCCACTTGAGGGTGTAGGGTGGGCAGCAGTAACAACTGCTGCAACTGTGCAGTATTTTTGTATTTATAGATGTTACAAGAAATACATTGTTTTACATATAAATTCAATAGTTAAATTAACTTAAAAAACCCAACAATTATTTGAGTGAAGATTTTTATGTCTTATGAACCTTTTGAAACTCTTTTGAGGTCTTTTTATGCCCTATGAATCTTTATGAGTATAATCTAAAATTGAGGGCAAAATATCCTTGTGCACTATTTTTGTTTCTTTCCATACCGTTCATGTACACTTCTTTCTAAAGGTCATTTTACTTTTCTAACATATTATAGCTTTGACTATATAGTTTGATTGATACTTTGGCTTTTCCTTGAAGCTATTGGAGAAAAATGGTTGATACTAACTTGATGCTACTTTCTCTTACTTACATGTAAGAACCAAAAAAGAATTCTTTGAAGCACCCTTCTACCAAGTACATTTTTACTTTCTCGATTATTGCACCACTTTGAAACTTATATCAAAATATGATAAGTCAACTTCAACTAGATCCTTTCCCTCTCATTTGCACTTTCCTTTATTTAAATGACCATGGAGGTAATTGGATTAAAATCAATGGCCTATGGGCCTTGGTGCTTATGGCTAGATCTAGGCAGAAGTGAAGAGTTGGCCATAGATGAAATATTTAATGGTTAACACAACCTATAAGCTCATCTACCTTTATTTGGAGTATTCCTCTTTTTAACTAAAGGTGGAAATAACCTTTTGAATATGGTGCCTTGACCCTCCCCACTTATGAATAGTATTACTTGGAGTGAAATGCGTATGTAGGGAAAATTTCCCTATATTAACTAGCCAAGAGTTCCTTCAAACTCTCTCTATCCAAGAGATAGGACAAATGTCCAAAGCATTATGTATTGAAATGTTGATGATCATGAGAAACATGAATGGCATGGAGTTGGAGGAGATCCTCAATGTTGATGACTCTAAGTCAATCATTGTAGAATATGACTTTAGTTTTGTTGGTCATAATGTAGGTCTTAATCAGGTAGGTGGATCTGACAAGAGCATTTCTTTAAATTGTGTTACTGATAAAGAGTACTCTTATGCTGATGAAATTGATCTAGCATGCTAAGATGGAGGTAATGAATATCCTCCATAAAATTTTATTTTAAATTGTTCAAATAAGGGTAATGAGAATGGTGATTCACGCTCTTTTGCTTTCACACCCTATGTGAAATCTAGTCATTCTTTTTCCTCCTTGCATCTTGGATACTTGGATTATTTTGCCCTACCTAGTAGTAAGATTTATATGGATTCTAAGTTCAAGGATATTCTCAACCCCAATTTCATAAATGTCAATATCATACAGAGGGGATGGCTCAATCCCTCTCATAGCATTGGGTTACAAAATTTGTCATGTTTGGCATTCTTAACATTTTTTAGCATATACAACATTGTGGTCATTGGTTATGTTATGACACCAAGTATATGGAAGGATGAGGATACTAACATATTCATGAAGGAATTTGCACTAGGAGACAAGCAAGCTTATATTCTTATTACACATCACCTTCAACCACAACCTATAAATAAATGACCACCATTATGGCTATATCCACCTCCATCACTAGAATATTCTTGTCTATGCTCAATTGTAGTGGCATTCCACACATACTTCTTATCATTACTCGATCACAAAATGGTAGGAAGTGAGATTTGGATTTTGTTTTCTACATTGGATTTGATATGTTTGTTTAGGCACTTCAATGGTTGCTACAATTACTAATTACTAGAAAGAATTGCATAAGCTAAATCTTGGGGTGTAGACAACTAAATCGTGTCATATTGAGGAAACTACCTAAATCGACCTCTTTTGGACCATATAGCTCACTATAGGCAGTATCAAGGGTAAAATAGTGGTTTTCACCACTAAACCAAATAAATCACCTTGCTCCTCACCAAAAATGATCAAGAATCCTCAATCAAAGGAATCAAAAGAAAAGAAGGGGTTAATGAGCTTGAATATTTGGAATCCTTAGTTATTCAAAAATTATGGGATTATATCCATTATAGCAACGGGTTGAATGAAACTCGCCTGGAAATGGAGTAGTATAATGCATGGTGATATGTTTATCACATTAGCGACCTTCTTTTGTACATACCAATATCAGCTTGTGGATGAATTAGCTTTTGGTGGATTGTATTGCTTAGTAGTCAAGTCCAACTACATCCAACATCAGGATCATGATGACCATGAGGTGATCCTCATTATAGAAATGGGTTGAATGAAACCTTCCTGGTAATGGGGTAGTCTTATGCATTATATTAAATGGAAAACACATGCACACACAGGGATATTGAATATCTTGGTCTTCCTAGCAAAATTTTATCTTTCAAAATCCTGTATAGTCAGTATGCATCTTTTGAATGGTTAACTAGGGTGTTTGAGTCTCATAAAAACCATGTTGTTCCCTTATAACATCTTGTTGGTCATCCCTCCATCATCTACATTTTCATCATCTTACATATGGTCGAATTTCAAATGTATGACTTTGTTGAAAAGGTTAACATTTTGATTGATGACCTTTGTACATTTGTGGTGCTTACATTTAGATTGTTTTGCATCTTAGATTCATTATAAAAAAATACAAAAAAAAACAAACAAAAAATCATCATCACAAAAATCCCCAAAGGCACTTAAGCCCTTTGGTCAAATCATCACAAAAGGCTCCAAAGGTACCCACATTCCTTTGGTCAAAAATCATCCAAAATGCCCCAAAGGCACTTAAGCCCTTTGGTCACCATCACAAAAATCCCCAAAGGTACCCAAATTACTTTGGTCATAATCAAAAGGCTCCAAAGGTATCCAAACTCTGTCACAACCCGCCCCGTAGGACCTCTCTCATAGGTAAACTAATTGATTGAGGAAAATAAATTAGCATATGTCTAAGGGTCAAAGACCCTATTCACACCCACAACTCCTAGTTAGTGGATTTTGTGTGAAAACTAATTAGAAAGATTAGTGTTTATTCAAGATAATTCATTGGGTTAATTGAGGTTAATTAACTTAATTTAAGATAAATGAGTGCTCATAAAAATGTGTCCAAATTTAATTGGACCACAATAAGCACTAGTAATATTTAGAATATTATAATGGATAGTGGAGGATGATTAGGATCCTCACTTCCTATCCACAATATCGGATTGTCCAATTCTAATTGGACCAACCTAATTTAATGACTAATGCTCATAGTTGTGTTCAAATCTAATTGGACCACAAGGAGCATTATTCTAAGCAATTAATAAAGGGAAGACTTTCCTCACCTACCTTGACTAGTTTTATTATTAAAATAATAGGCATTAGGTGGGGGAAATTGTCTATAAATAGAAGGCTCTTGTGAGGAGAAAGCAAGCATTCTAGGAAGCATTCTTGCAAGCAATTTCTATGGGAAATCCTAATGCTTAGGGAGTATGCTCTCCACCCTTAGGTGGATCAGAAACCAAACAACATTAGGAGATTACCAAACCTTAGTAATAGTCGCTCGATCAAGACTTTTATTGGAGTAGAAAGGAAGGACTTGATGAACTTTGGAAGAAAGAGAGAGAAGGAGATCACCATTTAGGAGGCTTACATGGAGGAGAAAGAGATCAGGTGATATCCCTCCTTGATTAAGCCTTATTTGCTACTAATTTTTAGCATAGAGTATATGATAGTATGTTAATATTAGTTGGGGTTTCAACATGTGTTAGAGAAACCTCTTGTTCTTCTCATTAGGGTTTATGAAGAGATTTTAGAGATATACTATTACTAAAGATGGTTGTGTGAAAATATGTGAGTGCATGGTAGACATGATAGATTATTTGATCTATATGTTTAAAGTTATGATCTATGATCTAGTGAACTATGATTTGTGATCTATGATCAGTGATCTATGATTTGTGATATGTGATCTATGATCTGTGATTTGTGATTTGTGATCTATGATCTATTTGGTTAAATGGTTGGGTTATGTAGATATTAAAGCCCTCTAGTAATATGGCTAGGTAGCCCTGACAATTTAGGGAATGTTTTATTTTTAGTGGCTTGAGCAATCTATGATTTAAATGTTGATTTAAATATTGCAGGCAAAAGGAATTATGATCGTAAGGGAATGCGTAAGTATAGAGTTAAATATACTTTAGCATGAAGACTAAAAGATATTATGTTAAGGGAAATACACCTTTTACCAAAGGTGATATTATGGAATATTGTGACAAAGTAATAAATAAAAGGTGGTATTGTATGGAATATTGTGTGGAATAAATATAACGATGGGTCCAAAGAAATTAGTTTTAAATATTGGGCTAGGATAAATGCACCCAAAGAAACTAATATAGCGAAATAAAATCAAATATGGGGAAAGCACCCCTATTTAAATGTCCACTTGGTAGACATAATAATTAAAAGGGTCAAAAGCTAATTGATCGAAAATGAATATCTTGGATTTAATGAAATTAAATTGGGTCAAGATATGTGAGCATAAAAATATTTGATTTAAAATACTCTTGGAAGGAGTATAAGCCATTAGAGTTAAATACCATAAATATTATTGAAAAGAGTATTAGGTGATTTGAAGCAAATCTAATTAAATGAAATATATATTCTTGAAAAAAAGTATATGAGATAGGGTTTAAATCTAAAGATATTATATATACTTGGGAAAAGAATATTAGAAATTGGATCTAATTCCGATTAAATGATATTTGTACTTTTGGAAAAAGGAATGTTAGAGATTTGATTTAATCTCATTAAATGGTATTTGAAATAGTTGGACCCCAAGAATTGATTGAGAGAAATCTAGGAAGAATCCTAGAAGAGTGATTTGGTCAACCATAGGGGAAAATCAAATAACTAAGAAATTGAGTTATTTAATGCTATTGAATTATTTGAGGTGGTCTATTAAAGAAGACTTTAATGAAATTGAGTTATATGAGAAAGCTTTAAATATTTAAAGACCATGTTATGGCCAATTGTAGAATATTATAATGTAAATCATAAGAAGAGACATAACTATAGTCTTTGGAAGAGTTAACTATACTTCAAGAGAATTAGATATGCTTTAACTCAGAGGTTAAAAGATATTGTTTGAAGTAAGTTTGGGAATACGTTGTGAGTTACCATATGAGAAAGAAATATGGAGTAGTCTCTATGAAATATTGGTTGTATCTTTACAAATATAGTAAACCTAATCATCACTAGACCTTTGATTAGGGGTTAATAGTTAAAAGAACTATAAAGTAGACATTGGAAAGATGTCAAGAACCTTTATCATAAATATGAAATGGTTCTCTTGTTTAAATGCTATTTCTAGGTAGTCGGATCTAGTACATGATAAGCGTTCTTCTAATCGAGGGAATATTGGAACGAGGTTTCGTTCTTCAGAGAATTTATGGGGATTCTCTCGTAGCCTTTGGTGAATGTATGGGATAATATAGATTCAAAGGCATATCTTCTGGGTAGAATGATATGGGATGAAATGATGAAAGGGAAGCTTCAAGTTTCATTCTTAGGAAAGTATGGGATTTCCTACCTTTGGGTTGCGGAATATTTGCAAGTTACATATCGATTTATGTACTATGCTTAGCTACATTCATTGGAGTATTGTCACATGACATTGCCCGATTAAAAGTAACTATTGTGTAGGTAGGAAAACATTATGATTTCCACTCCTGAGGAAGGTGTGATATTTCCTCCAATGATTTGCAAAGTGGAAATTCATTTAACAAGAAGAATGATTGCATATAACCAAAGAGATTATGGGATCTCTTCAAATATCATAAAACCTTTGTACTATAACTTCAAGATAGTTGAAGGTTATGCTAATAAAGGTGATATAGAATGCATGTGCGATTCATTCTTATGAGGCCTGTGAAGGTTCCTCTAATATGTATATGTGTCCAAGGAACATATTCTTGTATGTTTCGATTTATAACGATGTGGAAGTGTTCCACATAAAGGAATTTATGGACGGTTGGAAAAAGGATCTATAGGATCCTTAGTATTATTGTAAATTGAGAATAACAATTTAATGAAATAAAAGCAAGAGTGCATATTTTACGGCTGGGTGGTTTCCCTTCGAGGTTTTTCCCAGGATAAACAATTGTGTTATGGATCTATTTGTGGAATGGTGATTCTTGTTATTAGATTTAGAAATGCATGTCTTAACTATACTTCTATGTTTTACTTGCAAAAGGAATTAGTGATGCATGGTTTATTTAATAAGCAATGTTCCTTTGGTAAGAATGGTTTTGATAGGATGCTAGAAGTAATTGATAATGTACTTCCTTGTCCATGGCGTGAATACAAATATGTAATATACTACATAAGTGGATAAAATGATCATGGTATTTTGTAGGTAAATAAAGTATGAAATCTTGGAGTATGTTACATTGAGCTTATGAATCATTGCATTAGAATTAACTGATGTTGCATTTCCTTCCTCATGGAATTGAATACATTATGTCATGTGATGCATAATAGATTAAAATGATTATGTTCTCATGTGATCAAATGAATGAGTTGTGTAGCATTGAAAGTGATTCTTAGACACATGATTCACTACACTAACTGAATGTGACTTCCACTGAGATAACTAAATACTAAGACTAAGGTCATGAATTAAGAAATATGATCATCTAGTCATTAATGGAATAGTCAATATCTGGAAGAATGCAAGATATGAGGATTAGGAACTCTACACTTGAAATAGAAGTGATTAGAAAATAAAAATCATAGTAGAGTTTGGTGGTGAAATGAGGGTTATTACAAACTCCTTTGTTCAATTTTATCCAAAATCCCCAAAGGCACTCAAGCCCTTTGGTCAAATCATCACAAAAGGCTCCAAAGGTACCCAAATTCCTTTGGTCACAATAAAAAGGCTCCAAAGGTACCCAAAATCCTTTGGTCAAATTCAAAAATGCTCCAAAGGCACTTAAGCCCTTTGGTCACATCATCACAAAAAGCCCCAAAGGTACCCAAATTCCTTTGGTCACAATCAAAAGGCTCCAAAGGTACCCAAACTCCTTTGGTCAATTTTAAAAATGCTCCAAAGGCACTTAAGCCCTTTGGTCACATCAATTTCAAAAGGCTCCAAAGGTATCTCACCCCTTTGGTTACATAAAATCAAATAAAATGAACCTCGTACCTAATAATTTATCCTACACGTCTTGCCATTGTAGTGACTAACTATCCATGTCATCCAATCGGATGGGTAAGTTATCATAAGGCCACTTGAACCAAAAATAGTTCCAATTAGAATCAAAATATTATCATCTCAACTCCTTAAGAAGGCCATGCGGTCGGACTACTCCAAGGGATAGAGGTGTACATTTCATTCTCCCATTCCACCTCAAGAGATCATCGAATATAGTGATTCGTCTCATGGAATAAATAGATTGTTATCATCTCAACTCCCCAAGGAGGCCATGTTGTTGGACTACTCCAAGGGATAGAGGTGTACAATTACCTGTAATAGTCAAAATCACTACTGCAATAGGATTTTCCCCCAATCGTAATCACAAATGTCCTACAATATCTAAAATAAGTAATATTGGTCAAGTGACTCATTGCTTTCATCACTTGCCATCTCCTCATCGACTCGTCACTTGAGGGGGTAGTTATACATCACATAATTTATAATCAAATCAATAATCAAACACTCAATCATGCAAGTTACATTCATTTAAGAATCATTGCCAGATATTATCATACACTCCCCTATTTTTTGTGGCAAAAATAAATGTCTTGATTAAAACAATTCTTGGCATTCATGTTGCATGGAGACTCATATACCCACATTGTCTCGCCATGATTGAAAAGTTTGTCAAGGTCAATATACCTCAAAGTTGTAATCCTAACTGAAAGGTTTACTAAAATCAAGTCCTTTAAACTTGTCAAAAGCAATGGTTTGAAAATGTATGCATGCTCCTTTCAAGATTGGGGCATTTAAAATTTATTAGATCCATGAACATCATCAACCCTCAATTTAACTCAGGTTCATCTATTTTTGATCCACGTTGTGTTTTCACACAATGCATCCCAAAAAGAGGTATCTCTAGACACCTAAATCATATCATATTGAGGAAACTACCTAAATCGGCCTCTTTTGGACCATATAGCTCACTCTAGACAGAATCAGGGGTAAAATAGTGGTTTTTACCACTTAAACAGGGTCATTTCCTTATGTAGCCCCCTTGGCCACTCAAGCCCTTTCCTACACTAAGCCCCTAGTCACCATGTGACCACCCCTCCATAACTAAACCTTAGGTGCATGCATGACCTAACCCTATTTTAGCCTAACCTAGGGACACCTCATAACCCCCTCACCTTGCCTCAAAGGCTATAAATACCCCCTCTCATTTGAGGAAAATATAACGAGAAGAAAAAGAGAGGAGAGGATATTGAGAGGGTTGGAAGAAGTGAATGTTATTGTTATGTTGCTCGAATATTTATGCATGTATGTGAATGCTCGTTATCCATTTCTATTCACATTAACCATTTTCTAGTTGCATATCTCATCTTTTTTTGATCTATCTTAATAGGTGCTACTAAATATCTTTGTCTATTTGCATGTGTGTAGGTTTTAGATTCGGGGATTCTAGGTTCTAGGTTCAAGATCACATCAATTCAAAGTTTCCAGATCCGAAGATACAGATCCATTATGATGGTCATGATAAACCCACCTCCCACTTTGAGTGTAGAAGAAATAAGATCATGAAACCATATTTCATTGTAAAAAGGGGATCATAGGAAAGGGCTTGAGTGGCCAAGGGGACTACATAAGGAAAAGACCTTGTTTAAGTGGTAAAAACCACTATTTTACCCCTGAGACTGCCTAGAGTGAGCTATATGGTCCAAAAGAGGTCGATTTAGGTAGTTTCCTCAATATGACATGATTTAGGTGTCTACATGGGGCTTCTCTTACTCCTAAAGAAAATACTACTTATCTAGTGTCATCAAATCAAAAATATTATGCCATATTTTATCATGTGGATGATAATGCGTATACATTGGTCATATGATATACTCACAGACTAGATCGATCCATCGTCTAGATGAAAAATAGAGACCAAAATATCAATAAAAGAGATTCCTATATTCATCTACAAACTAATGGGAACTAGTTATTTTGGATGTCAATGGAATCATTGTATGGTAAACACACATGTCTAGAATAAAATTCAATGTAAAGGAGGATTTGTTTACTAGAACTAGAAATCCAATGTTGTAGAACTCATATAATCAAATTGTGTGGAAAAGCATTGATTATCCAACCAAAAATATTCTTTCAAACCAACCCCTCAAATGGAATTCTTAGCTACTTTCTAGATTGTAAACTAATGCCTTCACATCTGAATATGATTATCTCTATTTTGACTATGACAACATTCTCTAGCTAAGGTATGAATCATCTGATGTAGTGTCCAACTATTGGCCTACTCCTTATATAGCCATTTTTGCAAATGATATATCCTCCAATAATATCATTTGTTATGTGGATTTAAATAATTTTAGAAGATTCTACTCAAGTGATCAAATCTATTTTATGGCATGGGATTATGGTCAAGATCCCAAGAGGAGATTGACTCTAGACATCAATAAGAACCTAAGAATATACAACTTGGAGGAAGACATTGGATGATGGAGTCTTATTTGGATTACACATAAGTAGTTTTAAGTTCATGTGAAGGAACCCAAAGACAGGTTCCAAGGCTACGAGTGCAATATCAGACTTGTGGATACCAGATCGAATGCTGTAAAACCTATTTATATTCCATATACATATTATTTTGGATATGATATTTAGGGGGCTATGCTATAGGGTTGATAATTGAAGAGTACATAGTGAAGGAATAAAAGATAATTAATGGCACCAGCTTAAAAGAGGCCATGCATTCCATTCTCTACCTAGTGTGAGACAGACTGACAGTATGGCAACACCACACACAAACATGCACTATGTAGAAAACTCTTGCCCAAATCTAGAACATGCAACATCATTTTTTTAAACTTCAAATAATGAAGTCGGTCATGGGTTTGATCATTCTAGGCTTTCATATATCACATTATATTATTTCATTTCTCTTTATAAGGGATTTTTGATACATCAAAGAAACATTTAAGTGTTTGTGCCTTGCAAAAGCTTTAATAATATGGTATTATTCATTTGAAAATTGTGGTTGATAATGATGAAATAATATTATCATATTTCTATTAGACCTTGTCTAATAAGAGTTAGTATCTACATAGGAAAGTTTTGGTTTATTATTTTAAACTTTAAATGTTCAATGTAACGATGATTACACTACAAAGGATATTGGGTAGTGACAGATTTTTCTACTGTAAGCCTTTAAAATAAAAAAATAAAAATATCATTGAATGTACTATGAAATATTCTTGGTAGATTGTATTTGGAGGAAAAATCATCCCCCTTAACTTTTTTTTACTCGGTGAGGCACTAATTTCTCACAATTTGAGGCATCAAATCAATTATGAGTATAGGATTATATACTTGTTGGAAATCACTTTTTGAGCCCAACCCAATGGAAATATTTTTTTTAGTTTTATAAAGGGTTAATATGCCTAGATACATATCAAAGTTCCTTTTTAAATAAATAATGCATTATCAGCCATACCTGACATCCCTTTCTACCATTCCTTCTCAATTTTGTATTTGTTGGGGTCCAATGCTCCTATGGTGGGAAGAAATGATGAGGAACACATATAGGTAAAATATAATAGTAGAAAATGTTAGGTTTCTAGAAAAATCATATTCTAAAATAAATAATATAAATTATTATCCTTCTAGAAAGACATGGTCATTTAACACATGTTTTTAATTAGGCACGTTCTTGTAAACATAGCAATAATCCACCTCCTAGCCACATTCTAGAAAGGTAGGCATTTACCACATGATTTTTTAACTCCAATGACACATTATAAAGGCATTAAATACCTATAAATACATTTGAAATTCAATGGAAATGTAACTTTGGTTGAAATCAAGCATGTTCCACATCATTGGTATCAAAGTTGATAAGACCCTCTATGGGTTGTTTAAGTAACCATATTGCCTAGTTGAGAGTTCTTTCAAAAATTGTATATCCAAGAGATGGAACAAATAGCCAAATATTTGTGTGTTGAGATGTTGATAACCATGTCAAACATGAATGACATGGATTTGGAGGAAATCCTTAATTTTGAGGATCCCAAGTTGATCATTGTAGAAGACAACTTCATTGTTGTTAGTGTTGATGCAAACATTAATCATGCAGGTGGATCTAATAAGAGCATTGATTTGCATTGTGCTACCAATAAAAAGTACTCTTATACCGATGAAACTAATATAGTGGATCAAGACAAAGGTATAAGTCTCCTCCATCAAATTTTGATTTAGATCATTTAAAGAAGGGTAATAAGAATAGTGATTCATACTCTTTTGCTTTCAAGCCCTATGTCAAATTTGGTCCTTTTTCCTCCTCACATCCTAGAGGCTTGGCTTCTTTTTTCCCTAGTTAGCAACAAGATTTATCTAGATTTTAGGTTCAATTAGAGTCTCAACCCCAATTTAATGAATTTCAATCTCAAACTCATGGCATTGCTTAGTTCAATTCTCAATCCATATCACAGCATTAGGTTGGAAAAGTTGCTTCTAAGTTTGACATTCCTACCATTTTTTCAATATATACAACATTGCTATCATTGGTTATGTTATGGTACCAAATATATGGAATGACAAGAATACTATCATACTCATGAAGGCATATACACTAGGATACATGATTATAGTTTTCTTATTGATCACCTTCTACAATGAATTACAAACACATGACTACTATTATGGCCACCTCTACCTCCATCACCCAATTTTACTCTCAGTTCTCAACCAAAGTCACATCCCACACATCCTTCCCACCATTACTGAATAACACAAGTTTATACTGAGAGGGGGGTTGAACAGTATAAGATAAAAAAATTTACTTTATACTGAGAGGGGGGTTGAACAGTATAAGATAAAAAAATTTACTTCTCAATCCAAATGATAACATCAATAATATCAAAGCAGTAAACAATACACACATCATCACACACATGAGAGACATGATTTATTATGGTTCACCCAATGTGAGCTACTCCACGGAGAAAATATTCCTTATAAATTTTTCTCAATGAATCTTTGGGAATCAAATCCCTATTACAATGTTTATGGACCTCTATCCAAAGGAGACACCAATCCCCTTATATTTTGGTTTGTAGATATATCTTCACAGGAGAGATTTGTCCCCACTACTCTAGTTTGTGGATATCTCTCCACAAGAGAACTCTATCCCCTTTGCTCTGGTTTGTGGATCTCTCTCCACAAGAGAACTCTATCCCCTCTGTTCTACTCACAAATATGATCTAATATACTCACAAAACTGATTCAATCTGCTCACAAGTCTGCATCTAAACTACTCACAAGTCTACCTCTAACTTGCTTACAAGTCTACCTCTAACCTGCTCACAAGCCTACCTCTAACCTGCTCATAATTCCTCTTACTTGCTCACAATTGTGCATCTAACCTGCTCATTATTCCTCTTAGCTTTCTCTTATGGAGATATGTCTTCAAAAATATGTCACACACAATATCTTTTGCAACTTTAAAAGGGTTAGCACAACACCTCTTTATGTTTTAGAAAACCTTCTCAAAATGTGTGCACAATTTATTCCAATCCAATGCTCTATACCTCTTTTGGTTTCTCAAAATAAAACATTAAATCATGAACCGAGTCCTTCAAATTGAATAAAAAATTACAAACAATAAAGGTACATTATACACCTTTTATCTCCCACTTAAAATATCAACAAACACTCCCAAAAGGATTTACCGATAATTTCCTTATTACTCCACAAAATAACACTTCAGAAAAATAAAATCTTCATTATATTTTACTTCTAAACAATGGAAAGAAATAAAAAAATATATTTTCCTTATAACTCCCTAAGTCCAATGTCGATCAAACAATCAAGCACACCTTAATCACCTAACAACTCAACCTTAGGCTTAATAAAAATTAAATCTTGCTTACCAAAGTTATCGCAGGTGATATTCGAACACAACACTTCCTTTGTGCCAGTGTACTCACGTTGCTTTGGCTGCCACTAGGCAAACCGTACACATGAAAACACTTGTGCACAATTTGCACTTTGACCTTTGCTCACACTTCCTTGCCAACAAAAATCTTTTCAAAACTGTCACCATCTGAAATTGAACTCACAACCTGTTGTCTACCCTGCGCCTTAACACTGCCTAGTCTACCACTAGGCCAATCGCCTGGTTGGAGATAAGATCCATGATCTTATTGTTATCCACGTCCAAAGCCTTTCCTTTACATTTAAAAAAATGGTCTGTTTCTTCTCATGATGCACATGCATGAAACAAATAACTTGCACATCAAACACACAACCTTAGGTCTAGACAAATCATCCATATTAATATGGATTTACCACCATGCTTTGGATGTCAACACTGTTTAAGAATTAAAAAAATTATTTTCAAAGTTGGCGCAAAAACGCACCTTGGGTTTAAAATAATTTATAATATAAAATATTATAATTATTTTATAATTGAACCTTAGGCTTTAACCTTATAACTTTAATATTATAATATATAAATAATTATAATATTATTTCCTTTTTGAGCCTTAGAAACTTCCTTCCTTCAGGGTTATTAAACTAGGGCCTTCAAAATTTTAACCAATCACTTGGAGCTTTGTCCCAAACCTCTTGGGCTTAAAATATAAAAATTATAACCCTCTTTTTATTAATTTCCTTGCACTGAGAATGATATTTGTCTTGCATTTTAACCAATTTATAGACCTTGTATTTTTTCCATGCCAAGTTATCAATAAAAACCAATATCATCAACCTATGACCTCAAAAATTTGACATCAATGACAACAATATACTCAAAATTTCCAACAATATACCCCTTTGTCATTGATGGCAACCCTTTCTAAAAATTCCTTTTTTTCGACCACTAGATTCCAAATCTGCTTTCCCTGACTGAATGCTCTCCCCCTTACTCAAATCTCTCCCCATTTGACATCAATGGAAAAGGAACTCCTTTGGGGCTAAAGATAAGACTCTTAGCTTAGCCCCCTCCCCACCTCCTCTCCTTGATGTGAATAATTTTGGGGTGGGAGTAAAACTACTCCCAATTTTCCTCTAAGATACTCAAAAGTTTCCTTTGGAAGTGGCTTAGTGAAAATATCTACAATCTATTCCTTTGTAGTAACATATTCCAATTTGACTTGCTTATCCATCACTTGTTCTCTTATAAAATGGTATTTTATCAAAATGTGCTTGGTCCTAGAGTGCATCATTGGATTCTTTGAAATTTTTATAGCACTTGTATTATCACATAGTATGAAGATATGATGATCATGCTCTATCTTGAACTTCTTTAAAGTTTGCTTTATCCATATCACTTGTTTACAACAAGAAACCACTGCAATGTACTCTACCTATGATGTGGATAAGGATATTGATGCATGTTTCTTGCTTAGCCAGGAGACTAAATAATATCCAAGAAAGAACACTCCTCCACTTGTGTTTTTTCTATCAGCGATATTATCTGCCCAATCCGCATATGTATATGCTTTGAGAGTGAAATTGTCACTTCTGGGATATCAAAGTCAAAAATCCATAGTCCCTTTTAAATACTTAAGAATTATCTTTACTGCCAAAACATGTGTTTCCTTTAGAGCTGCTTGAAATCTTGCCACCAGTCCCACTACCTGCATTATATCTAGTCTTGTAGTTGTAACATATAGTAAGTTTCCAATCATAGATCTATACAATGTCTGATTTACCTCAAGATATTCATCTTTACTCAACTTACATCCTGTAATAATGGGGGTACTTACTGGTTTGCAGTCTTCTAATTTGAATTTCTTCAACATTTCTTTTATATACTTGGTTTGTGAGAGAAATACACACTTCTCTGATTGTGAAATCTGTAGTCCAAGAAAGAAGGACAACTCACCAAGCATTGACATTTCAAATTTATTTTACATACTCTTTGCAAAATTTTGACAAATCTTATCATTATTACCTCCAAAAATGATATCATCCACATAAAAAACCATAATTAGTAAGTTATTTCCTTCATTTTTGATGTAGAAATTGTTGTCAACTATTCCTTTCCTGAAACCCTATTCCTGAAGATGCTTATCCAATCTTGAATACCAAGCTCTAGGAGATTGTTTTAGTCCTTTAAGAGCCTTCTTTAATCTGCATACACAATCTGGATTATCAGTTAGGATGAACCCCTCAGGTTGCTCTATGTAGACCTCTTCTTCCAAGACACCTTTGAGAAAATTTGATTTAACATCCATTTGATATACTTTGAATTTTTTGAAACTTGAGAAAGATAACAATATCCTTATGGCCTCAAGTCGTTCAATAGGAGCAAATGTTTCATCAAAATCTATCCCTTCAACCTGTGCATAACCTTTGCATACCAATCTTGTTTTATTTCTGACTACCTGACCATATTCATTTAACTTGTTTCTGAAAACCCATTTAGTACCAATTATATTCTTATCTTTTGGTCGTGGGAGAGGTTCCCAAGTCTCAATTTTTTCTATTTGATCCAATTCCTCATCCATTTCCTTGACCCAAAACTTATCTTATATTACCTCATTGAAATCCTTGGGCTCAATTTTAGATAACAAGGAAAGATTTACATGCTCACTTGTTCCTATTATCTTCCTCTTTGTCTGTATTTCATCTGGATTTCCAATAATTAGATCTCTTGGATGATTTTATGTACATACCTAGATGGAGTCTTAGGTAGTGTTCTTTGTATTTCTTCTTTTTATTCTTCACCTAATTCTTCTTAGAAACTTTCTTCTTCTTGATACACATTTTCTTGAGCTGGTTCTTTTGATCCTGTCTGTTCATCAACTATCACATTTATACTTTCCATAATTGTATGTGTCCTCTTATTATAGCACCCATATGATTTGCTCTTAGTGGAATAGCCAAGGAAAATACTCTCATCACATCTTGAATCAAACTTACCCAATTTTTTCTCTTCTCATATTATTTAACATTTGCTTCCAATTTTTTTGAAATATTTTACAGTAGTTGGTCTCCCTTTCCAGAGCTCATATGGGATTTTGTGATGTTTTACTCTTACTTGAGCTCTATGGATGATATATATTGTTGTATGAACTGCATCTCTCCAAAAATCATCTGAAATATTAGACTCATTCAACATGGATCTGGCCATATTTTAAACAATCATATTTTTCCTTTCAACTACTCCATTTTGTTGAGGAGTTCTTGCCGTTGAATATTTTATTTTGATCCCATGTTGTTCACAAAAATATATGAATTCCCTTGAAGTAAATTCTCCTCCTCTATCTGATCTTAAACACTTAATAATTCTACCTATTTTATTTTCTACTAATTCTTTGAATGCCTTGAACTTCTCAAAGGATTCTGACTTTTATTTTAAGAAAGCCAACCAAGTCATTTTGAAAAAGTCATATATAAATAACATGAAGTAACTTTCACCTAGTAGACTCTTTGTCCTTGTAGGACCACAAAGGTCAGTGTGAACTAGTTTCAATGGTTTAGATGATGTAAATTCTTTTGACTTGAAACTTGTTCTTATTTCCTTTTCATGTTGATATTGTGCACAAATTATGTTTTGTGGCATTTTTATCTTGGGTAAATCTCTGACTGCCTACTTGTTGCTTATGTTCACTATGTTGTCAAATTTCAGATGACCCATTCTTCTATGCCATAACCAACTCTCATATTATTGTGATAAGAAACACTTTTCTCCCTTAATATCACTTAACATGTAGATATTTTTTGTAGTTCTATTTGCATCTGCAATGATATTTCTAGCTTTAGATTTTTTGATCTCACATCTATTTGGAAGAAAAGTTATCGTGTGACCCTAATCACAAAGTTGGCTTAAACTTAGTAAATTGTGCCTCAATACCTTGACATACAATACATTTTATGTCTTTATTTTTCCATTATCTAAACTCAAGATTCCTTTCCCACATATTTTTTTTGAACCATTGTCACCAAATTTTACTGATCCTTCATTGATTTCTTTAAATACAAGAAATTGACTCTTGTCTCCTGTCATATGACTTGAACAACCACTATCAAGAAACCACTATTTTCTCTTATCTTTCACATGAAGAGTTGTTTGTACCAATATTGACTTCACTTTTTCTTGTTCTTTTCTCTCTCTCCTAACTATTGTGGTTATATTATTTTGAGCCTTCTGATCCTCTTTCTTTTTGTTTAATTCAGGAAATACTATTTTACACCATTTTGCCTTGTGCCCAAAGTTATTACATTTGTAACATATGATATTGTCATTCATGAGAGGTGCAAAAAAATTGAAATTTCTATCAACATTATCTCTCACATAAATAGTGCAATGTATAGCTCTATGACCATATTTGTTACATGAAAAACAATAGCCATGGAAGAAAATTTATAACCTGTTAGAGTACCTTGAGTAATATGGTCGTATGCTTATATCTTTGCTTTTCCTATAATTGACTTTTGTCCATGGATCTTATTTTTCTTCTTCCTTCTTGATGCTTTTGCATTTTAATGCATTAGCATAAGTCATGGGATCTTCTTCTTTTGATATATTTATTCCTTGGGAGCTTGACTCCTCTTTATATTTCCCTAAATTTTTATCTTGCTGTAACTTATCCTTAGTCTTTTAAACTTCCTTTCTTAGAGAGACAATTTCAGATTCCAATATTTCACATTCTAACTCTTTTGCCATTAACTCTTCTACCATATCCTATTCAATTTTTCTTCCCTCTTCAAATTTTAGCTTGAGCTCTGTGAATTTTTGTAAAAGTTCCATATTTGCTTCCTCATCCTCTTGGATTTGATCATTCAAACTTGAATTCTCCATTCTAACCTTTTCCAAGTTTCTAAGACCAGCAATAAATTCCTCTTTTATGTCGATCATTGCCTCTTCTCTATTTTTTTAGGTCATGTATGTTCTTGTGGGATCCTCCTTCAAGTTGTTAGGCTTTTCATGAAGGAACCCACTATGTTACCAATTGAAGAACATAAGCTTATACTAAAAGGGGGGATGAACAGTATAAGATAAAAATTTTTACTTCTCAATCTAAATGATAATAGAAATAATATAAAAGTAGTAAACAATGCACACATCATCACACACATGAGACACATGATTTAACATGGTTCACCCAATGTGGGCTACTCCATGGAGAAAATATTCCTTATAAATTTTTCTCAATGAATATTTGGGAATCAAATCCCTATTACAATGTTTATGGACCTCTATTCAAAGGAGATACCAATCCCCTTATATTCTGGTTTGTGGATCTCTCTCCACAATATTTCTTTGTCCCCACTGCTCTAGTTTGTGGATCTCTCTCCATAATATTTCTCCGTCCCCACTGCTCTAGTTTGTGGATCTCTCTCCATAGGAGAACTCTATCCCCTTTGCTATGGTTTGTGGATATCTCTCCATAGGAGAACTTGATACCCTCTATTCTGCTCATAAATCTGATCTAATTTGCTCACAACACTAATTCAATTTTCTCACAAGTCTACGTCTAATATGCTCACAAGTCTACCTCTAACTTAATCACAAGTCTAGCTCTAACCTGCTCATAGGTATGCCTCTAACCTGCTAAAAAAATTACCTCTAACATGATCATAATTCCTCTTAGCTTACTCTTATGGAGATATGTCTTAAAAAATCTGTCTCACACACAATATATTTTGCAACTAGAAAAGGGTTAGCACAACACCTCTTTATGTGTTAGAGAGCCTTCTCAAAATGTGTGCACAATTGATTCCAAACCAATGCTCTATACCTATTTTGGTTTCTCAAAATAAAACATTAAATCATGAACCAAGTCCTTCAAATTGAATAAAATATTACAAAAAATAAGGGTACATTCTACACCTTTTATCTCCCCCTTAGAATATCAACAAACACTCCCAAAAGGATTTACCAATAATTTCCTTAGTACTCCACAAAATAACACTTCAAAAAATACACTCTTCATTATATTTTTCTTCTAAAAAATGGCAAGAAATAAAAAAATATATATTTCCCTTATAGCTCCCTAAGTCCAATGTCACTCAAATAATGAATCACGTCTGAAGTGCCTAACAAATCAACCTTAGGCTTAATAAAAATTAAATCTTGCTTACTAAAGCTGTTGTGGGTGAGATTCAAACACAACACTTCCTGCCTGCCAGTGCACTCACGCTGCTTGGGATGCTTCTAGGAAAACCACCCACACGAAAATACTTGTGCACAATTCACACTTTGACCTCTGCTCACACTTCCTTGCCAACAAAAATCTTTTCAAAACTGTTGCCACCTGAAATCAAACTCAAAACCTGCTATCTACCCTGTGCCTTAACACTGCCCAGTCTGCCACTAGGCCAACCTCCTGGCTAGAGATAAGTTCCACGATCTTATTTTTATCCATGTCCAAAGCCCTTCTTTTGATTTAAAGAAAATTATCTTCTTCTTCTCACGATGCGCACACAGGAAATGAATAACTCGCACATCGAACACACAACCTTAGGGCTAGAAAAATCATCCATATTAATATGGATTTACCACCATGCTTTAGACGTCGACGTTGTTTAAGAATTTAAAAATTCTTTTCAAATTTGGTGCCAAAACCCACCTTGGGTTTAAAATAATTTATAATATAAAATATTATAATTATTTTATAATTGAACCTTAGGCTTTAACCTTATAAATTTAATATTATAATATTAAAATATTATAATATTATTTCCTTTTTGAGCCTTAGTCACTTGCTTCCTTCAGGATTTTTAAACCAGGGCCTTCAACCTTTTAACCAAACACTTGGAGCTTTGTCCCAAACCTCTTGGGCTTAAAATATAAAAATTATAACCCTCTTTTTATTAATTTCCTTGCACTGAGAATGATCTTTGTCTTGCATTTTAACCAACTTATAGACCTTATCTTTTTGTTATGCCGAGATATCAATTGCAACCAATGTCATCAACCTATGACCTCAAAACTTTGACATCAATGACAACAATATACTCAAAATTTCCAACAATCTCCCCCTTTGTCATTGATGGCAACCCTTTCTAAAAATTCTTTTTTCCAACCACTGGATTCCAAATCTTCTCCCCTTGACTGAATGCTCTCCCCCTTACTCAAATCTCTCCCCCTTTGACATCAATGGCAAAGGGACTCCTTTGGGGATAAATATAAGACTCTTAGCTCAGCCCCCTCCCCACCTCCTCTCCTTGAGGTGATTAATTTTGGGGTGGGAGTAAAACTACTCCCAATTTTCCTCTAAGATACTCAAAAGTTTCCTTTGGAAGTGGCTTAGTGAAAATATTTGCAATCTATTCCTTTGTAGTAACATATTCCAATCTGACTTGCTTATCCATCACCTGTTCTCTCAAAAAATGGTATTTGATTGGAATGTGCTTGGTCCTGGAGTGCATCACTGGATTCTTTGAAATGTTTATAGCACTTGTATTATCACATAGTATGGAGATAGGATGATCATGCTCTATCTTGAAGTCCTTTAAATTTTACTTCATCCATAACACCTATGTACAATAAGAAACCACTGCAATGTACTCTACCTCTATTGTGGATAAGGATATTGATGCTTATTTCTTGCTTAGCCAGGAGACTAAACAATCTCCAAGAAAGAACGCTCCTCCACTTGTGCTTTTTCTGTCATCAATATTGTCTGCCCAATCTGCATTTGTATATGCTATGAGAGTGAAATTATCACTTCTGGGATACCAGAGTCCAAAATCCATAGTCCCTTTTAAATACCTAAGAATTCTCTTTACTTCCAGTACATGTGTTTCCTTTGGAGCTGCTTGAAATCTTACCACCAGTCCCACTGCTTGCATTATATCTGGTCTTGTAGTTGTAACATATAGTAAGCTACCAATCATAGATCTATACAATGTCTGATTTGCCTCAGGAGATTCATCATATTTACTCAACTTGCATCCTGTAATCATGGGGGTACTTACTAGTTTGCAATCTTCTAATTTGAATTTCTTCAACATTTCTTTTATATACTTGGTTTGTGAGAGAAATACACCCTTCTCTGATTGTGAAATTTGTAGTCCAAGAAAGAAGGACAACTCACCAAGCATTGACATTTCAAATTCATTCTGCATACTCTTTGTAAATTTTTGACACATCTTATCATTATTACCTCCAAAAATGATATCATCCACATAAACAACCATAATTAGTAAGTTATTTCCTTCATTTTTGATGTATAAATTATTGTCAACTATTCCTTTCCTGAAACCCTATTCTTGAAGATACTTATCCAACCTTGAATACCAAGCTCTAGGAGCTTGTTTTAGTCCATAAAGAGCCTTCTTTAATCTGCATACATAATCTAGCTTATCAGTTAGGCTGAACCCCTCAGGTTGCTCAATGTAGACCTCTTCTTCCAAGACACCATTGAGAAAAGCTGATTTAACATCCATTTGATATACTTTGAAGTTTTTGAAACTTGAGAAAGCTAAAAATATCCTTATGGCCTCAAGTCATGCAACAAGAGCAAATGTTTCATCAAAATCAATCCCTTCAACCTGTGCATAACCTTTGCATACCAATATTACTTTATTTCTGACTACCTGACCATCTTCATTTAACTTGTTTCTGAAAACCCATTTAGTGCCAATTACATTCTTATATTTTGGTCATGGGACAAGTTCCCAAGTCTCACTTTTTTCTATTTGATCCAATTCCTCATCCATTGCCTTGACCCAAAACTTATCTTCTCTTGCCTCATTGAAATCCTTGGGCTCAATTTTAGATAACAAGGAAATATTTGCATGCTCACTTGTTCCTATTATCTTCCTCCTTGTCTGTATTTCATCTGGATTTCCAATAATTAGATCTCTTGGATGATTTTTATGCACATACCTGGATGGAGTCTTAGGTAGTGTTCTTTGTGTTTCTTCTTCTTTTGATTCTTCACCTAATTCTTCTTGGCAACTTTCTTCTTCTTGATACACAATTTCTTGAGTTGGTTCTTTTGACCCTGTCTATTCATCAATTGTCACATTTATACTTTCCATAATTGTATGTGTCCTCTTATTATAGCACCTATAGGCTTTGCTCTTAGTGGAATAGCCAAGGAAAATACCCTCATCATATCTTGAATCAAACTTACCCAAATTTTTCTCTTCTCGTCTTATGTAGCATTTGCTTCCAAAAATTTTGAAATATTTTATAGTAGTTGGTCTCCCTTTCTAGAGCTCATATGGGGTTTTGTGATGATTTACTCTTACTTGAGCTCTATTGATGATATATACTATTGTATGAACTGCATCTCTCCAAAAACCATCTGAAATATTAGACTCATTCAACATGGCTCTGGCCATATTTTCAACAATCCTATTTTTCCTTTCAACTACTCCATTTTGTTGAGGAGTTCTTGCTGCTGAATATTCTCTTTTGATCCCATGTTGTTCACAAAAATATATGAATTCACCTGAAGTAAATTCTCCTCCTCTATCTGATCTTAAACACTTAATCCTTCTACCTGTTTCATTTTCTACTAATTCTTTGAATGCCTTGAACTTCTCAAAGGCTTCTGACTTTTCTTTTAAGAAAGCTACCCAAGTCATTCTGGAGAAGTCATCTATAAATAACATGAAGTAACTTTCACCTAGTAGACTCTTTGTCCTTGTAGGACCACAAAGGTCAGTGTGAACTAGTTTCAATGGTTCAGATGACGTAAATTATTTTGACTTGAAACTTGTTCTTGTTTGCTTTCCATGCTGACATTGTGCACAAATTGTGTTTTGTGGCCTTTTTATCTTGGGTAAATCTTTGACTGCCTACTTGTTGCTTATTTTCACTATGTTGTCAAAGTTCATATGACCCATTCTTCTATGCCATAACCAACTCTCATCTTCTTGTGATAAGAAACACTTTTCTCCCTTAATATCACTTAGCATGTAGAGATTGTTTGTAGTTCTATTTGCATCTGCAATGAGCTTTCCAGTTTTAGATTTTCTGATCTCACATCTATTTGGATGAAAATTTACCGTGTGCCCTTGATCACAAAGTTGGCTTACACTTAGTAAATTGTGCCTCAATCCCTTGACATACAATACATTTTCTGTCTTTGTTTTTCCATTATCTAAACTCAAGGTTCCTTTCCCACATATTTTTGTTGAACCATTGTCACCAAATTTTACTGATCCTCCATTGATTTCTTTAAGTACAAGAAATTTACTCTTGTCCCCTATCATATGACTTGAACAACCACTATCAAGAAACCATTGTTTTCTCTTATCTTGCACATGAAGAGTTTTTTGTACCAACATTGACTTCACTTTTTCTTGCTCTTTTCTCTCTCTCCTAATTGTTGAGGTTGTATTCTTTTGAGCCTTTTGATCCTCTTTCTTTTTGCTTAATTTAGGAAATACCGTTTTACACCATTTGGCCTTGTGCCCAAAGTTATTGCATTTGTAACATATGATATTGTCATTCATGAGAGGTGCAAAAGAATTGAAATTTCTATCAACATTATCTCTCACATAAACAGTGCAATGTACAACTCTATGACCATATTTGTTACATGAAAAACAATAGCCATGGAAGAAATTTTGTAACCTGTTAGAGTGCCTTGAGTAATATGGTCACATGCTTCTTCCTTTGTTGTTCCTGTAATTGACTTTTGTCCATGGATCTTCTTTGCCTTCTTCCTTCTTGATGCTTTTGCCTTTCAATGCATTAGCATAAGTCATGGGCTCTTCTTCTTTTGATATATTTGTTCCTTGGGAGCTTGACTCCTCTTTCTGTTTCCCTAAATTTTTATCTTGTTGTAACTTATCCTTAGTCTTTTCAACTTCCTTTCTTAGAGAGAAAATTTTAGATTCCAATATTTCACATTCTAACTCTTTTGCCTTTAACTGTTCTGCCATATCCTGTTCAATTTTCCTTCCCTCTTCAAATTTTACCTTGAGCTCTGTGAGGTTTTGTAGAAGTTCCATCTTTGCTTCCTCATCCTCTTGGATTTGATCCTTCAAACTTGAATTCTTCCTTCTAACCTTTTCCAAGTTTCTAAGAGCAGCAATAAATTCCTCTTTTATGTCGATCATGGCCTCTTCTCCATTTTTTGAGGTCATGTATGTTCTTGTGGGATCTTCCTTCAAGTTGTTAGGCTTTTCATGAAGGAACCCGCTCTGATACCAATTGAAGAACATAAGATTATACTGAGAGAGGGGGTGAACAGTATAAGATAAAAAAATTTACTTCTCAATCCAAATGATAACAACAATAATATCAAAGTAGTAAACAATGCACACATCATCACACACATGAGAGACATGATTTAACATGGTTCACCCAATGTGGGCTACTCCACGGAGAAAATATTCCTTATAAATTTTTCTCAATGAATCTTTGGGAATAAAATCCCTATTACAATATTTATGGACCTCTGTCCAAAGGAGACACCAATCCCCTTATATTCTGGTTTGTGGATCTCTCTCCATAGGAGACCTCTGTCCCCACTACTCTAGTTTGTGGATCTCTCTCCATAGGAGAACTCTATCCCCTCTACTCTGGTTTGTGGATCTCTCTCCATAAGAGAACTCTATCCCCTTTACTCTGCTCATAAATCTGATCTAATATACTCACAACACTGATTCAATCTACTCACAATTATACCTCTAATATGCTCACAATTCTACCTCTAACTTGCTCACAAGTGTACCCCTAACTGGCTCACATGTCTACCTCTAACATACTCACGAGTCTGTCTCAAACCTGCTCAAAAATATACCTCTAACCTGATCATAATTCCTCTTAGCTTACTCTTATGGAGATGTATTCAAAAATATGTCTCACACACAATATCTTTTGCAACTATAAAAGGGTTAGCACAACACCTCTTTATGTGTTAGAAAACCTTCTCAAAATGTGTGCACAATTTTTTCCAACCAATGCTCTATACCTCTTTTGTTTTCTCAAAATAAAACATTAAATCATGAACCAAGTCCTTCAAATTTAATAAAATATTACAAACAATAAAGGTACATTCTACACCTTTTAACTCCCACTTAAAATATCAACAAACACTCCCAAAAGAATTTACCAATAATTTTCTTATTACTCCACAAAATAACACTTCAAAAAAATACACTCTTCATTATATTTTTCTTCTAAACAATGGCAAGAAATAAAAAATATTTTCCTTATAGCTCCCTAAGTCCAATGGCGCTCAAACAATCAAACACACCTTAAGCACCTAACACTCAACCTTAGACTTAATAAAAATTAAATCTTGCTTACCAAAACTGTCGTGGGTGAGGTTTGACCACAACACCTCCTATCTGCCAACATGCTCACGTTGCTTGGGCTGCCACTAGGCCAACCGCCCACACGAAAATACTAGTGCATGATTCACACTTTGACCTCTGCTCACTTTTATTTGCCAACAAAAATCTTTTCAAAACTGTTGCCGCCCGAAATCGAACTCACGACCTACTATCTACCCTGTGCCTTAACATTGCCCAGTCTGCCACTAGGCCAACCGCCTAGCTGGAGATAAGATCCGTGATCTTATTGTTATCCACATCCAAAGCCCTTCCTTTATCTTTTAAAAATAATTTATCTTCTTCTTCTCACGATGCGCATGCAGGAAACGAATAATTCGCGCATCGAACACACAACCTTAGGGCTAGAAAAATCATCCATATTAATATGGATTTACCACCATGCTTTGGATGTTGGCATGGTTTAAGAATTTAAAAATTCTTTTCAAAGTTGGCGCCAAAACCCACCTTGGGTTTAAAATAATTTATAATATAAAATATTATAATTATTTTATAATTGAACCTTAGGCTTTAACCTTATAACTTTAATATTATAATATTATAATATTATAATATTATTTTCTTTTTGAGCCTTAGTCACTTGCTTCCTTCAGGATTTTTAAACCAAGGCCTTCAACATTTTAACCAAACACTTGGAGCTTTGTCCCAAACCTCTTGGGCTTAAAATATAAAAATTATAACCCTCTTTTTATTAATTTCCTTGCACTGAGAATGATCTTTGTCTTGCATTTTAACCAACTTATAGACCTTGTATTTTTGCTATGCCAAGATATCAATTGCAACCAATGTCATCAATCTATGACCTCAAAACTTTGACATCAATGACAACATTATACTCAAAATTTCCAACAATCTCCCCCTTTTTCATTGATGGCAACCCTTTCTAAAAATTTCTTTTTCCAACCACTGGATTCCAAATCTGCTCCCCCTAACTGAATGCTCTCCCCCTTACTCAAATATCTCCCCCTTTGACATAAATGGCAAAGGGACTCCTTTGGGACTAAATATAAGACTCTTAGCTCAGCTTCCTCCCCACCTCCTCTCCTTGAGGTGATTAATTTTGGGGTGGGAGTAAAACTACTCCCAATTTTCCTCTAAGATACTCAAAAGTTTCCTTTGGAAGTGGCTTAGTGAAAATATCCACAATCTATTCCTTTGTAGTAACATATTCCAATCTGACTTGCTTATCCATCACTTGTTCTCTCAAAAAATGGTATTTGATCAAAATGTGCTTGGTCCTGGAGTGCATCACTGGATTCTTTGAAATATTTATAGCACTTGTATTATCACATAGTATGGAGATAGGATGATCATGCTCTATCTTGAAGTCCTTTAAAGTTTACTTCATCCATAACACCTATGTACAACAAGCAACCACTATAATGTACTCTACCTCTATTGTGGATAAGGATATTGATGCTTGTTTCTTGCTTAGCTAAGAGACTAAACAATCTCCAAGAAATAATGCTCCTCCACTTGTGCTTTTTCTATCATCAATACTGCCTGCCCAATCTACATCTGTATATGCTATGAGAGTGAAATTATCACTTTTGGGATACCAAAGTCCAAAATCCATAGTCCCTTTTAAATACTTGAGAATTCTCTTTACTTCTAGTACATTTGTTTCCTTTGGAGCTGCTTGAAATCTTGCCACAAATCCCACTACCTACATTATATCTGGTCTTGTAGCTGTAACATATAGTAAGCTTCCAATCATAGATATATACAATGTCTGATTTGCATCCGGAGATTCATCATCTTTACTCAACTTGCATCCTGTAATCATGGGGGTACTTATTGGTTTGCAGTCTTCTAATTTTAATTTCTTTAGCATTTCTTTTATATACTTGGTTTGTGAGAGAAATACACCCTTCTCTAATTGTGAAATTTGTAGTCCAAGAAAGAAGGACAACTCACCAAGCATTGATATTTCAAATTCATTCTACATACTCTTTTCAAATTTCTGACACATCTTATCATTATTACCTCCAAAAATGATATCATCCACATAAACAACCACAATTAGTAAGTTATTTTCTTCATTTTTGATGTATAAATTGTTGTCAACTATTCCTTTCCTGAAACCCTATTCCTGAAGATACTTATCCAACCTTGAATACCAAGCTCTAGGAGCTTGTTTTAGTCCATAAAGAGACTTCTTTAATCTACATACATAATTTGGCTTATCAGTTAGGTTGAACCCCTCAGGTTGCTCAATGTAGACCTCTTCTTTCAAGACACCATTGAGAAAAGTTTATTTAATATCCATTTGATATACTTTGAAGTTTTTGAAACTTGAGAAAGCTAAAAACATCCTTATGGCCTCAAGTCATGCAACATGAGAAAATGTTTCATCAAAATCAATCCCTTCAACCTGTGCATAACCTTTGCATACCAATCTTGCTTTATTTATGACTACCTGACCATCTTCATTTAAATTGTTTCTGAAAACCCATTTAGTGCCAATTACATTCTTATCTTTTTGTCATGGGACAAGTTTCCAAGTCTCACTTTTTTCTATTTGATCCAATTCCTCATCCATTGCCTTGACCCAAAACTTATCTTCTCTTGCCTCATTGAAATCCTTGGGCTCAATTTTAGATAACAAGGAAATATTTGCATGCTCACTTGTTCCTATTATCTTCCTCCTTGTCTATATTTCATCTAGATTTCCAATAATTAGATCTCTTGGATGATTTTTTTGCACATACTTGGATGGAGTCTTAGGTAGTGTTCTTTGTGTTTCTTCTTCTTCGATTCTTCACCTAATTCTTCTTGGAAAATTTCTTCTTCTTGATACACAATTTCTTGAGCTGGTTCTTTTGACCCTATCTATTCATCAACTATCACATTTATACTTTCCATAATTGTATGTGTCCTCTTATTATAGCACCTATAGGATTTTATCTTAGTGGAATAGCCAAGGAAAATACCCTCATCACATCTTGAATCAAAATTACCCAAATTTTTCTCTTCTTGTCTTATGTGGCATTTGCTTCCAAAAAAATTGAATTATTTTACAATAGTTGGTCTCCATTTCTAGATCTCATATGGAGTTTTTTGTTGATTTAATCTTACTTGAGATCTATTGATGATATATACTATTGTATGAACTACATCTCTCCAAAAACCATCTAAAAACTTAGACTCATTCAACATGGCTCTGGCCATATTTTCAACAGTCATAATTTTCCTTTCAACTACTCTATTTTGTTGAGGATTTCTTGCTGTTGAATATTCTCTTTTGATCCCATGTTGTTCACAAGAAAGTATGAACTCACCTGAAGTAAATTCTCCTCCTCTATCTAATCTTAAACACTTAATCCTTCTACCTATTTTATTTTCTACTAATTCTTTGAATGCCTTGAAATTCTTGAAGGCTTCTAACTTTTATTTTAAGAAAGCTACCCAAGTCATTCTAGAGAAGTCATCTATAAATAACATGAAGTAAACTTCACCTAGTAGACTCTTTGTCCTTGTAGGACCACAAAGGTCATTGTGAACTAGTTTCAATGGTTCAAATGACATAAATTTTTTTGACTTGAAACTTGTTCTTGTTTACTTTCCATGCTGACATTGTGCACAAATTATGTTTTGTGGCCTTTTTATCTTGGGTAATCTCTGACTGCCTGCTTGTTGCTTATTTTCACTATGTTGTCAAAGTTTAGATGACCCATTCTTCTATTCCATAACCAAATCTCATATTCTTGTGATAAGAAACACTTTTCTCATTTAATCTCACTTAGCATGTAGAGGTTGTTTATGGTTCTATTTGCATATGCAATGTGATTTCCAGTTTTAGATTTTTTGATCTCACATATATTTGGATGAAAAGTTATCGTGTGCCCCTGATCACAAAGTTGACTTACACTTAGTAAACTGTCTCAATTACTTGACATACAATATATTTTCTATCTTTATTTTTGCATTATCTAAACTCAAGGTTCCTTTCCCACAAAGATTTGTTGAACCATTGCCACCAAATTTTACTGTTCCTCCATTGATTTCTTTAAGTACAAGAAATTTACTCTTGTCCCTTATCATATGACTTGAACAACCACTATTTTCTCTTATCTTGCACATGAAGAGTTGTTTGTACCAACATTGACTTAATTTTTTCTTGCTCTTTTCTCTCTATCCTAATTGTTGAGGTTGTATTCTTTTGAGCCTTCCAATCCTCTTTCTTTTTGCTTAATTTTGAAAATACCGTTTTACACCATTTCGCCTTATGCCCAAAGTTATTGCATTTGTAACATATGATATTATCATTCATGAGAGGTGCAAAAGAATTGAAATTTCTATCAACAGTATCTCTCACATAAACAGTGCAATGTACAACTCTATGACCCTATTTGTTACATGAAAAACAATAGCCATGGAAGAAATTTTGTAACCTATTAGAGTGCCTTGAGTAGTATGGTTGCATGCTTCTTCCTTTGCTTTTCCTGTAATTGAATTTTATCTATGGATATTATTTGCCTTCTTCATTCTTGATGCTTTTGCCTTTTAATGCATTAGCATAAGTCATGGGCTCTTCTTATTTTGATATATTTGTTCCTTGGGAGCTTGAATCCTCTTTCTGTTTCCCTAACTTTTTATCTTGATGTAACTTATCCTTAGCCTTTTCAACTTCCTTTTTTAGAGAGAAAATTTCATATTCCAATATTTCACATTCTAACTCTTTTGCCTTTAATTTTTTTGCCATATCCTCTTCAATTGTACTTCCCTCTTCAAATTTTACCTTGATATCTATGAGGTTTTGTAGAAGTTCCATATTTGGTTCCTCATCTTCTTGGATTTGATCCTTCAAATGTGAATTATTCCTTCTAAACTTTTCCAAGTTTGTAAGAGTAGCAATAAATTCCTCATTTATGTCGATCATGGCCTTTTCTTCATTTTTGGAGGTCATGTATGTTCTTGTGGGATCTTCCTTCAATGTGTTAGGCTTTTCATGAAGGAACCCGCTCTGATACCAATTGAAGAACATAAGATTATACGGAGAGTGGGGGTGAACAGTATAAGATAAAAATTTCTACTCCTCAATCCAAATGATAACAATAATAATATCAAAGCAGTAAACAATGCACACATCATCACACACATGAGATACATGATTTAACGTGGTTCACCCAATGTGGGCTACTCCATGGAGAAAATATTCCTTATAAAGTTTTCTCAATGAATCTTTGGGAATCAAATCCCTATTACAATGTTTATGGACCTTTGTTCAAAGGAGACACCAATTCCCTTATATTCTGGTTTGTGTATCTCTCTCCACAAGAGACCTTTATCCCCACTACTCTAGTTTGTGGATATCTCTCCATAAGATAACTTTATCCCCTCTACTCTGGTTTGTGGATCTCTCTCCATAGGAGAACTTTATCCCCTCTGTTATGCTCATAAATCTGATCTAATCTACTCACAACACTGATTCAATCTGCTCGTAATTCTACCTCTAATATTCTCACAAGTCTACCTCTTACTTGCTCACAATTGTGCATCTAACCTGCTCATTATTCCTCTTAGATTTATCTTATGGAGATATGTATTCAAAAATATGTCACACACAATATCTTTTGCAACTTTAAAAGGGTTAGCACAAAACCTCTTTATGTGTTAGAAAACCTTCTTAAAATGTGTGCACAATTTGTTCCAAACCAATTCTCTATAACTCTTTTGGTTTCTCAAAATAAAACATTAAATCATGAACCAAGTCCTTCAAATTGAATAAAAAATTACAAATAATAAAGGTACATTCTATACCTTTTATATCTCATTTAAAATATCAACAAACACTCCCAAAAGGATTTACCAATAATTTCCTTCTTACTCCACAAAATAACACTTTAAAAAAATACACTCTTCATTATATTTTCCTTTTAAACAATGGCAAGAAATAAAAATATATATTTCCCTTATAACTCCCTAAGTCCAATGGTGCTCAAAAAATCAAACACACCTTAAGCGTCTAACAACTCAACCTTAGGATTAATAAAAATTAAATATTGCTTACCAAAGCTGCCATGAGTGAGATTCAAACACAACACTTTGTACCTGACAGCATGCTCACGTTGCTTGGGTTGCTACTAGGCCAACCACCCACACTAAAACACTAGTGCACAATTTGCACTTTGACCTATGCCCACAATTTCTTGCCAACAAAAATATTTTCAAAACTATCATCACCCAAAATTGAACTCACAACCTACTGTCTTCCCTATGCCTGAACACTACCGAGTCTTCTACTAGGTCAACCGCCTGCATGGAGATAATATCCATGATCTTATTGTTATCTACGTCCAAAGCCCTCTGCTTTTAAAAAAATTATCTTCTTCTTCTCACGATGCGCACGTAGGAAACGAATAACTTGCACATCGAACACACAACCTTAGGTATAGACAAATCATCCATATTAATATGGATTTACCACCATGCTTTGGATGTCGACATTGTTTAAAAATTTAAAATTTCTTTTCATATCTGGTACCAAAACCCACCTTGGGTTTAAAATAGTTTATAATTTAAAATATTATAAATATTTTATAATTTAACCTTAATATTTAACCTTATAACTTTAATATTATAATATTATTTCCATTTTTAGCCTTAGACACTTGCTTCCTTCAGGGTTATTAAACCAGGGCCTTCAACCTTTTAACCAATCACTTGGAGCTTTGTCCCAAACCTCTTGGGCTTAAAATATAAAAATGATAACCCTTTTTTTATTAATTTCCTTGCATCGAGAATGATCTTTGTCTTGCATTTTAACCAACTTATAGACCTTGTCTTTTTTTCATGCCAAGTTATCAATGACAACAAATGTCATCAACCTATGACCTCAAAAATTTGACGTCAATGACAACAATATACTCAAAATTTCCAATAATTACTCCATTTCAAAATGGTAGGAAGTGTTTTGGAGTTTGTTTTCTACTTTGGCTTTGATATGTTTGTTTTTAGGCACTTCCAGGATTGTTGCAATCACTAACCAATGAAAATAATTACATAAGCTAAATCTTGTCGCTTCTCTTACTCCAAAAGAAAATACTAATTATCTGGTATCATAAAATCAAATATTTGGTAGTAGATCTTATCATGTGGGTGACATTGCATATATATTGACCATATGGTATACTTGCACATTGGATTAAACTATCATTTAAATAGAAAATAGAGACCAAGCTATCAATAGAAGGGATTCATGTCTTCATATCCAAACTAATGATAACCTAGTTATTTTGGATGTGAATGGAAGCATTTTTCAAGAAACACACATGCTAAAAAGTAACTTAAATGTATGGGAGGTTTTGCTTCTTGGAACTAAAAATTTGGTGTTGCACAAATTATCTAATTAGATCATGTGGAAAAGCATTAATCATACAACGGATACTCTTCTTTTGAACCACCCCCTCAGAGGGAATTCTTAGCTACTTTCTTGATTGGGCACTGATGCCTTCACATCTAGATATTATTACCTCAATTTTGACTATGACAACATTCTCCAGCTAAGATATGAATCATCTGATATAGCATGCAACTATCGACCTACTCCTTATCTAGCTATTTTTGCATAGTATAGATCATCCTATAATATCATCTATTTTGTGACTTTAAATTATTTGGGTGAATTCCATGTAAGTGAACAATTAAGTTTTACCACATGGGATTATGGTTGAGGCCATAACAGGAGATTGACTCTAGATATTGATGAAAATCTAAGACTATATACCTTCAAGAAATATAGTGGATGGTGGAATATTACTTGTATTACACTTGAGCGATGAAAATTTCGCAAGAAGGAACCCACGGACTGGTTCCAAGGTTACAAGTGCAATATCTTACTTGTGGATAATAGACCAGATGCTATAAAATTTATTTATCTTCCATATATAGATTATTTTGGATATGATATTTAGGGGACTATGATATAGGGTTGATAATTGAAGAGTACATAGTGGAAGTATAAAATATTAGTAATGGCATCAACTTAAAAGAGACCACATATTCCATTCTCTACCTAGTACGATACAATGTCGCCATCTAACCCAGCCTCATATGGCATCCACAAACACATAAATTTTCACCATGTAGTTAACCCTTGCATGAATATGGCACATGTAATGTCTTTTTTAAAGCTTCAAATAATATATTTAGTCATGGGTTTGATCATCCCAGGCTTTCATATATTGCATTATCCAATTTTATGTCTCTCCATAAGGGCTTTTTGATATGCCAAGAAAATATTTAAGTGTTCGAGAAAGTTTTGGTTTGTTGTCTAATAAGCTTTAGTATCTACATAGTAAAGTTTTGGTTTGTTATTATAAACTTCAAATGTTCAACACAATTATGATTATACCACAAGGTAGATTGGGTAGTGGTAGAGTTTTCTTTCATGAGATGTTGACAAAATTAAATTAAATAAAACTAAAATTAAAATCTCATGGAATATTCTTCGTAGATTGTATTTGGAGGGAAAATCATCCTCCTTAACATTTTATGACTAGGTCAAACACTAATTTCTCACAATTTGAGGCATTAGGTTAATTAGGAGTATAGGCTTATATATACTCATTGGAAATCACTTTTTGAATCCAACCCAATGGTAATCAACTTTTAAAGTTTTGTAAAGATTTAATATATCTAGAGATGCATTAAAGTTCCTATTGTCATACAAAGTACATTATCATTATACCTGACACTCCTCTTCACCATTCCTTTCATATTTTGTATGCATTGGGGTCCAATACTTCTATGGTGGGGAGAAATGATAAGGAACACATATAGGTATAATATAATAATATAAAATATTAGGTTTCTAGAAAAAAAATATGCTAAAATAAATAATATAAAAGATTAGACTTATAGAAAGGCATGGTCAATTAGCACATGTTTTAATTAAGCACATGCTGGTAAACATGGAAATAAGCCACCTCCTAGCCACTTTATAGAAAGGTAGGCATTGACCACATGATGTTTTACTCCAATGACACAGTAAAGACATTTGATGCCTATGAATACATTTAAAATTCAATGGAAATGTAACTTTGGTTAGAATAAAGCTTATTATACATCATTGGTATCAAATACAAAAATACCCTCTATGGGTCATTTAAATCACCATGTTACCTAGTTGAGAGTTCCTTCAGACTCTCTCTATCTAGGATCTAGCACAAATGGTCAAAGTTTTATGTGTGGAGATGTTAATAATCATATCTAACATGAATGACATGGACTAGAAGGAGATACTTAGTGTCCATGACCCCAACCTGATCATTGTAGAAGATGACTTCAACTCTATTGGTGTTGTGGATCTATTAAGAGTACTACTTTGCATTGTCTTGTTGATGAAGAGTGTTGTTATGCCAATGAAACTAATATAGTGGGATAAGAAAGAGGTAGAGAATATCCTCCATTGAATTTTAATTTAGATTGTTAAAATAAGGGTAATGAGAATTGTGATTCTTTCTATTTTACTTTCAATCCATATGTAAACTTTGGTTATTTTTCCTCGTCATGTCTTGGAGACTTGGCTACTTTTTATCAAAATCAGCAGCAAGCTTTATCTAGATTCCAGGGTCAAGCATAGTATCAAACTAAATTTCATGAATCTCAATATTAGTCTTAGGGGACAACTTAATTTCATTCTCAATCCCTCTAACATCATTTGGTTACCAAATTTTTTGCCATATTTGGCATTACTACCATTTTTTATGCATATACAACATTGCAGTCATTGGTTATATTATAACATCAAGTAGATGGAAGGACAAGGACATTGATGTATTCATGAAAGCACCTACACTGGGAGATAAGCAAACTTACAATATTTTTATGGACCACCTTTTATCATGACTTGCAAATAGATGACCACCATTATGGCCACCTCCACCATCATCACCATCTCTACCCTCATCATTGAGTTCTCCCTCCTAGTACTCATTTGTAGTGGTATCCCACACATTCTTCTTTCCATTACTCCATAAAATTATAGGAAGTGTGATTTGGAGTCTATTTTCAACTTTGTCTTTGATATGTTTATTTTTAGGCACTTCAAGGGTTGCTACAATTGCTAACTAGTGGAAAGAGATATATAAGCTAGAACTTGGGGTTTCTCTTACTCTTAAAGAAAATACTACTTTTCTGGTGTCAATAAAATATTTTGTGATGGATTCTATCATGTGGATGATAACATGGATGCTATTGGTTCGTATTTCATACACACCCCCATGAAGGATGAGCATAAAATACCGATAACACTTATACGGGATAAATCCCACTCACTTTAGGATCTTGTTGGTTATCCAAGGTGTGAGTTACAAAGTTGGGTCAAATGTCTATTCATTCTTTCCGCTTCTGGAATAGTTTCAAGTGGACTGTCTGTTACCTTACAACGGGCTCGACCTTCGTTCAATAATATTTTAGAGGTTGTTATCTTTGTTGACAATCAGATTTATGATGAGTTCTTTGATATAGCTCTTTATGTTTTAGCAGATTAAATAAAAGATAAATTTGAAAGAAAATAAAAAGGGATCATTTAATAGTAGAACAAAGAGAGTAGGGTAGGGCAGAAAAGAGAAGATAAGATTTGGTTTTATCCTCGTCAAATGGGCACTGCGTGTAAATGTATCTTTATCTTTCGGTAAGCTGTCAGAGCATCTCATTAATTCTTCTGCAAAATTTGGATGAGTCACTGACTTCCTAGGCCTTCCATCCTCGCACAACCGCCTTTGTTTGGTTCGAGTTGAGATTCTCTGCCCGTCATTACTTTTGCCATAAATTTTCTGGGCAAATGGATCCACCGGAAAATTCCTTGAAGCCTGTATTTGCGGCCAGATCTGCAAAATCTGGATGAGTCACTGACTTCCCGACATCTCTTATCTTTATCTTTCGGCAAGCCGTCAGAGCATCTCATTAATTCCTCGCTTGATTTGTGCCGAAATTTAGGTTTGTCTGTCTTTCTCGCCATTACTTCTGCCATGAATGTAACTGTCGAATTACTTTCTGCAAAAGAAAAGCAAATATTAGAACTTTTAAATTTTTCCATTTAAATATTTCTAGGGTTTGGACTATGTCGAAAAGCTTTCACTTCCTTTGGATGGGTGATGAAAAATTTAAAGAATGGCCAAATTTTGCAAAATGAATATAAATCCAAACATGTCGCGATATCGCGACATTTTCTTCACTTCATGTCTTCCTTGCTTGTGCCTTCACGAAAATGGAACATGTCGCGATATCGCGACATTTCCTTCACTTCATGTCTCTTCCAAGCTTTTGCCCTCATGAAAATGGAACATGTCGTGAAATCGCGACATTTCCTTCACTTCATGTTTTTTAGGCTTTCTTCCTCGCGAAAATGGAACATGTCGCGAAATCGTGACATTTCCTTCACTTAGTTTCTTTCAGCTTTCGCCCTCGCGAAAATGGAACATGTCACGAAATCGTGACATTTCCTTCACTTAGTCTCTTCCAAGTCTTGGCCCTCGCAAAAATGGAACATGTCGCGAAATCGTGACATTTCCTCCACTTAATCTCTTCCAAGCATTGGCCCTTGCAAAAATGGAACATGTCACGAAATCATGACATTTCCTCCACTTTGTCTCTTCCAAGCATTGTCCCTCGCAAAAATGGAACATGTCACGAAATCGTGACATTTCCTTCACTTCACTTCTTTCAGCTTTCTCCCTCACGAAAATGGAACATGTCGCGAAATCGCGACATTTCCTTCACTTCAGTCTCTTCCAAGTCTTGCCCTCGTGAAAATGGAACATGTCGCGAAATCGTGACATTTCCTCCACTTTCTCTTCCAAGATTTTCCCTCGAAAATGGAACATGTCTAACATGTCGCGATATCGCGACATTTCCTTCACTTAGTATCTTTTAAGCTTTTTCTCTCCGAAAATGGAACATGTCGCGAAATCGTGACATTTCCTCCACTTAATCTCTTCCAACTTCCCTCAAATGGAACATGTCACGAAATCACGACATTTCCTTCTTTTACCTCAAAAATGGAACATGTCGAAATCGTGACATTTCCTTCACTTATCTTTTAAGCTTTGCCCTCAAATGGAACATGTCACGAAATCGTGACATTTCCTCCACTATGTCTCTTCCAAGCTTTGGCCCTCTGAAAATGGAACATGTCGTGATATCGTGACATTTCCTTCACTTCAGTCTCTTCCAAGATTTGCTCTCGCGAAAATGGAACATGTCGCGATATCCTGACATTTCCTTCACTTCATCTCTTTCAAGCTTCCAAAATTTGCCCTCGCAAAATGGAACATGTCGCGATATCGTGACATTTCCTTCATTTTTTTTTCGCATTAGCCCTCGGAAATGGAACATGTCGCGATATCGCATTTCCTCATAGTGTCTTCCAAGATTTTTCTCTCCGAAAATGGAACATGTCGCGATATCGCGACATTTCCTTCACTTAGTCTCTTCCAAGTCTTGGCCCTCACGAAAATGGAACATGTCGCGATATCGCGACATTTCCTCCACTTTGTCTCTTCCACTTTGCAAATTCTCCAAAAATTGTAGGTTGACTCCAGTGACTTTGTCCATATGTATTTGGCATTTTTACATATTGGTGAAGGATCTTCCTTACTCATAAATAATTTTAACATTTGAAAAAATGAATTTTAAATTGCTCGAGAATGATCAGCTTCACATGGTGTAGAAAAATGATGAAAATTCAAAGTGCCCAGAATTTGATGAAACTTTACAAGCATCTAAAAAGGCCCAAAGGGTATCCCAATCTGCAAATGGAACTTAAAAATTCATCATGGATTAAGGGAAAATGCATTTAGAAGTTTGTTGGCCAAAAATAGAAATTGAAATCAATGCCATATGCAAGTCTACTTGGACACTTTGATGTAGGCGAAGTTTGAAAAAGGATGCAAGCAAAATTTGGAATTAAAACCTAAAAACTCAAGAGGGTCCCTACGGAAAAAATGAAAATTAAATATTTTCAAAGGATGGAATTTCATTTTTTTAGTGGGGGTGTGTTGCTTCTCAACAAATGGCGATATCTCCGGGGAAAATAGTAGCACTATTTAGAATCCAGAACTCTAGTTTCAAAACAATTTAGACTATGTACCATGCTTTGCCACAAATATTTTCTAAAATGACTTAACTACTATCTGATAGCTGTTAAAGTTTCCCAAGGACATACTAGGTTGAACCACTTAAGGAAGATCTCGATGTGCGATTATAAGTGTATAAACCTTCCTCCAAGGATGACCGGGGCTTCAAATGCTTGCTATGGATTGATCAGCTATTTAGATTGTGTAGGGGAAACCGAGTAGAGCTCTGTTTACTAGTTTAGCCTTTTACAGCCCCGACAGAGTTACTCTTTAGATTTTCACGACCCTGATTCACAACTATGAGGTGGCATCTATAGCCTGGTGAACATGTTTGAGATGTATCCTTCGGGAGCCTTGGCTATGTGCAGAAAAGAGTGCCGGTTTTATGTTGGCTTGCCCAACTTTCACCTTCTCTCTCTTTTTCTTTTGAAAGATACCGATAGCTGGAATGCCTTGCTCTTTTTTTTTTTTTTATATTCATCGAGCAATTGATCAACTAACTGTTTCAGCTTGGGTACCAATAGCCTCCTTGGACGCTTTGATGTAATTTTATGAATCGGAGTCCCCTCTCATGACCAACTTTTCTTGGATTCCCTAGGAGTTCTTCAGCCAAACAGTATAGTAGTTTCTTTATAATCAAAATAATTGTGGCAAGCAAGATACAAAATCCAATTATCTTTCTATTGTTGTTCTAAATAACAAGTAGTCCCACTTTTTAATCCTAGCAGACTATCTCTTAAAATAGAATGAAACAAAATGAAAACACACTAGGCCAATTTTAAATGTTGATTTGTGTTTTCTTTGTTTAGGCAAACTCAAACAAACAGGATTAAAGAGTTAAAAGGGAGGAAAAAAGGCCACCAGTTAAAGAAAAAATTGCACAGACCTCAAAAGACAAAATACAGAACTTCAAACTTTTAAATAAAACAAAATAAAAACACACTACTTCACACTTTATTTACAATATATACATATGCACAAAGGTTCCTTCAATCACTCAAAATATGTAGCAGATGGAAAAGCAGAGAAATAGTGCCTTAAAAAAAATTGACCATTTACAGGTAAATTTAGAAAAATACCTTTCAGGTCCTGTTGATGAAATGCACTCCGGATTATGCTTCCCAAAATTTTTGCTACGTGGGAAAGACTTGGTGCGTTTACTGTCTTCCCTTTTTTTTTTATAGATCTTGTCCCACAGAAACACCAAATCTGCAAGTCCTTCACCCTGCAAATTAGTCAAATCATATAATAACATGAATGGTGAAGTTTTCAACCCCTGCTTATGTCTTATTCTATCAGCCCATGTGCATACAATTTTTATGCCTCCTTCAAAATCAAGGCATTAACATGTTTATGCTTCTACTTGAAGGGTTTGCAGAATCCTTTCAAAGGGACGAAATGTAAAAACCCCCAGGATCAAATACCTTAAAGCCTTTATAGACCCAGATCATCACATCTTCAGATTTATGTAACAACTCAAAGAGATCATATTTTATTTGTACGTCATAGTTCTTAATAACTTGAACATTTTGTGGTTGCTCTACTGCTCCAATATCCAAGATTTCAATTTTTACCCCTCTAGTAGAATTTTCATAATTTGCTCTTTCACCTGAGCCTTGTTTAGATTTAACCCCACCAATGTGGAATGTCCAAATATCATTGTTGTGATTGGTTAGAGTTGTAACTGGTCTCACCTTCTCAGTTGTCAAATTATAAACTCCAATATCTGCATCAACACGATTTACAACCTCTTTTTTGATATTATGTTCAGTGATCACATGCTTATACTGAGACTCTTTGTCTATTCTGAGTTGGTTGACCACATTCACATTTACTATTTTCTTCTCCTTTTCTTGAAATTCAATAGGTGGTCCAGAGTAAGTTTCAATCAAGTTATCTTTTTGTTCAACAATCTCAGCCAGCTCATGGAGGGTGATGTTAGCCTTAATTTTCTTCATATCCTCAATGATGTTATACTCCTTCCTAGTTACTTTTGTATAGTGATATTGAATCTTATTTTCATTACCCTTTGGTGAGGGAGGATCATTATTAGGAGTAGGTTCTGGATTCTCACATCTCAAATTATAACTGTCCCTTTGGAACTGTTGAAAAGCTTGCACTTCATCCATAGGTATCTCCACGACATTCTCTGACTCATCGGGAAAAGTGAATGAATTTGAAACCATAGTCGTACTATTTTTGGATGAACCAGAACTATCAATATTTCTCTGATTTTTAGGAAAATTTAACTCACCAGGAAAAGCTTCAAAGTTGGGTAATGCTAGGTCACAAATGTTTACTTTAGGCACTTCCACCTTGAACTTGTCAGAATCTTTCTCTATATTTTGCACATGTTGAGTGTGTGTCACAGTTAATGGAGTTTCCTTGGGTAGAGCGTGACATGTTGGCACTAACTCATGATGTGGAATGGGATTCAAAATAGGCATGTTCTGCGTAACATAGGATATCAAAGGACTGCTCAAAATTTGAGGTCCTAACTGTCTTTCAAGAATTAAAGCTTCCTTATAAGCTCCTGCCAGGGTTGTGATATTGATGTCTCTCTTGAGGAAAATAGAGGTCACCGAATCCAATGCATTCTTATAGATTTCTAAGGCTAGATTTGCACTTGGGATGTAATGACCAATCATTCTACCATAAGCTTTTTGGAACCTCACATTGAAAGACCTGATAGCTTCACCAGACTCTCTCTTAATGTTAGAAAACTGTTGATATAACACACTAGGGTCAATCACTTCACCAAATTGTGATACAAAAACTTTCTCTAGGTCATTCCAACTAGTAATAGAGTCATTAGTAAGATTCAAAAACCAGTCGTATGCTTCCCCTTGGAGAGTGAATGGGAATAACCTACAAGCCACATCTTCATGTTGCACATTCAACAACTTTAGAGCATTTTTATATGCCACCAGGTGTTCTTCTGATGTTCTGATTCCATCATGTTTGTAGGTAGGAAGATACTTCTCAAGATTTCTGGGTAAATCATGCGCTACACCAGGGATATTCAAAGCAATGGAACCCAACCAGCTTGCCATCACTACTTGATTAACGATGATATTTTGAGTTGCAGTTGGAGGAACTACAAGTGGTGATAAAACTATGCTAGACAAAGACTTGGCCCTTCCGAGGCTGCTTCTCCTTGGGGTTTCTAACTCAGGCACAAGGAGCTCTCCAGCTCTGGAGTGGGACCTGGTTACTCCGTAGGTAGAATCCAGATTTTCACAAGCAACTTACAATCCTTAACAAATACTGAACGGAGTTCAGTCGGCCCTCCTTCTAGCACCAATTTTAAATGTTGGTTCGTCTTTCATACACACCCCATGAAGAATGAGCATAAAATACCAATAACACTTATACGGGATAAATCCCACTCACTTTAGGATCTTGCTGGTTATCCAAGGTGTGAGTTACAGAGTTGGGTCGAATGTCTATTCACTCTTTTCTGCTTCTGGAATAGTTTCAAGTGGACTGTCTGTTACCTTACAATGGGCTCGACCTTCGTTCAATAATGTTTAGAGGTTGTTATCTTTGTTGACTATCGGATTTACAATGAGTTCTTTGATATAGCTCTTTATGTTTTAGCAGATTAAATAAAAGACAAATTTGAAAGAAAATAAAAATGGATCATTTAACAGTGGAACAAAGAGAGTAGGGTAGGGCAGAAAAGAGAAGCTTATCTAAGTTAGTTGCAAAATCAAAACTACCAATTTCAATTACACTATTTAGCTTCACAATAGAACCAATCAAAGAGGAAGGTGTCCAACTTTCTAAGATCACCTTCTACTAAGAGCATAAGACGGAGATAACATAGATCTGAAAGAAAATCATAAATAGAAGGGAAGTCGGTGTTAATCGGTATCTCTCACAAGCAGTCTAGATCACGCAGATGAGGATAGAGCAATTAGAACAGACCGAACCTTAAATCTCTAACTTTCCCTAGCATATAACAAATGGAGTGAAGCCTAGCAAGCATATTCAATCTTGATAACACAGATTTACAACTAAAATAAATAGAACTTTAGTGAGACGAAAATAGAAGAAGATGCACTTATCGAAATCCGAAAGAGATTAGGCTCCTGGCCACGCTATCACAGAAGAATGATTTCACACCAACCCCAGGTCCAGAACAAAGCATTCAAACAAGATTTGCAGGAAATTGCTAGAATGTCTTTTATTCCAAGTTTTCGCCTCCTCACTTTACATTCAAGAGAAGTATATATAGACTCAGGACAGACCCTGATCTTTTCAAAATATCTTCTTCCAAATATCTAAATCTTATCATAAAAATCCCACCGTCGAGGCTTTACAATATAAGGTATTTTTATATAGAGTTTCGATAAACCCTAATCACTCTGAAAATCTTCGTGTGGATCTTGCCATAAATGGAGAAGATAAGATTTGGTTTTATCCTCATCAAATGGGCACTGCGTGTAAATGTATCTTTATCTTTCGGTAAGCTGTCAGAGCATCTCATTAATTCTTCTGCAAAATTTGGATGAGTCACTGACTTCCGAGGCCTTCCATCCTCGCACAACTGCCTTTGTTTGGTTCGAGTCGAGATTCTCTGCCCGTCATTACTTTTGCCATAAATTTTCTGGCAAATGGATCCACCGAAAATTCCTTAAAGTCTGTATTTGTGGCCAGATCTGCAAAATCTGGATGAGTCACTGACTTCCGGCATCTCTTATCTTTATCTTTGCGGCAACCGTCAGAGCATCTCATTAATTCCTCGCTTGATTTGTGCCAAAATTTAGATTTGTCTGTCTTTCTCGCCATTACTTCTGCCATGAATGTAACTGTCGAATTACTTTCTGCAAAAGAAAAGCAAAGATTAGAACTTTTTAATTAATTAATTTTCTCATTTAAATATTTCTAGGGTTTGGACTGTGTCGAAAAGCTTTCACTTCCTTTGGATGGGTGATGAAAAATTTAAAGAATGGCCAAATTTTGCAAAATGAATATAAATCCAAACATGTCGCGATATCGCGACATTTTCTTCAAGTTACTTCTTCCTTGCTTGTGCCTTCACGAAAATGGAACATGTCGCGATATCGCGACATTTCCTTCACTTCATGTCTTTTAAGCTTTTGCCCTCCAAAAATGGAACATGTCGCGATATCGCGACATTTCCTCCACTTAATCTCTTCCAAGCTTCCTCTAAAATGGAACATGTCACAACTCCCTCCCGAAAATGGAACATGTCACGAAATCGTGACATTTCCTTCACTTCGCTTCTTGCTTCCTCACAAAAATGGAACATGTCACGAAATCGTGACATTTCCTTCACTTAGTCTCTTCCAAGCCTTGGCCCTCATGAAAATGGAACATGTCACGAAATCGTGACATTTCCTTCACTTTGTCTCTTCCAAGCTTCCCTCAAAAATGGAACATGTCACGAAATCATGACATTTCCTTCACTTTGTTCTTCAGCTTGCCTCGGGAAAATGGAACATGTCGCGAAATCGTGACATTTCCTTCACTTCGCTTCTTTCAGCTTCCCTCGCAAAATGGAACATGTCGCGAAATCGCGACATTTCCTTCACTTGTCTCTTCCAAGTCTTGGCCCTCGCAAAAATGGAACATGTCATGAAATCGCGACATTTCTTAACCTAAAATGGAACATTTCAAATTTCCTTATTTAGTCAAATGGAACATGTCGCGATATCGTCGACATTTCCTTCACTTTATTTTCAAGCTTTCCTCCAAAATGGAACATGTCACGAAATCATGACATTTCCTTCACTTCATCTCTTTCAATAAATGGAACATGTCGCAATATCGCGACATTTCCTTCACTTCTTATCTAAAATAATTAAATGAACATGTCAAAATGAACATGTCCAACAAAAATAAAATGGAACATGTCACGATATCGCACATTCTTACTTTTTAATTCCTAAAATAGAACATGTCATAAAAAATGGAACATGTCGCGATATCGCGACATTTCCCTCAAGCTTTTCTTCCCTCGCGAAAATGAGACATGTCCAAAATGGAACATGTCGCGATATCGCGACATTTCCCTCAAGCTTTTCTTCCACTTTGCAAATTCTCCAAAAATTGTAGGTTGACTCCAGTGACTTTGTCCATCTGTATTTGGCATTTTTACATATTGGTGAAGGATCTTCCTTACTCAGAAATAATTTTAACATTTGAAAAATGAATTTTAAATTGCTCGAGAATGATCAACTTCACATGGTGTAGAAAAATGATGAAAAACTCAAAGTGCCCAGAATTTGATGAAACTTTACAAGCATCTAAAAAGCCCAAAGGGTATCCAAATCTGCAAACGGAACTTTAAAAATTCATCACGGATTAAGGGAAAATGCATTTAGAAGTTTGTTGGCCAAAAATAGAAACTGCTATTTCTAAATTGAAATCAATGCCATATGCAAGTCTACTTGGACACTTTGATGTAGGCGAAGTTTGAAAAAGGATGCAAGCAAAATTTGGAATTAAAACCGAAAAACATCAAGAGGGTCCTCATGGAAAAATGAAAATTAAATATTTTCAAAGGATGGAATTTCATTTTTTAGTGGGGGTGTGTTGCTTCTCAACAAATGGCGATATCTCCGGGGAAAATAGTAGCACTATTTAGAATCCAGAACTCTAGTTTCAAAACAATTTAGACTATGTACCATGCTTTGCCACAAATATTTTCTAAAATGACTTAACTACTATCTGCTAGCTGTTAAAGTTTCCCAAGGACATACTAGGTTGAACCACTTAAGGAAGATTTTGATGTGCGATTACAAGTGTATAAACCTTCCTCCAAGGATGACCGGGGCTTCGAATGCTTGCTATGGATCGATCAACTATTTAGATTGTGTAGGGGAAACCGAGTAGAGCTCTGTTTACTAGTTTAGCCTTTTACAACCTCGACAGAGTTACTCTTTAGATTTTCAAGACCCTGATTCACAACTATGAGGTGGCATCTATAGCTTGGTGAACATGTTTGAGATGTATCCTTCGGGAGCCTTGGCTATGTGCAGGAAAGAGTGCCAGTTTTATGTTGGCTTGCCCAACTTTCACCTTCTCTCTCTTTTTCTTTTGAAAGATACCGATTACTGGAGTGCCTTGCTTCTCTTTTTTTTTTTTTTATTCATCGAGCAATTGATCGACTAACTGTTTCAGCCTGGGTACCAATAGCTTCCTTGGACGCTTTGATGTAATTTTATGAATCGGATTCCCCTCTCATGACCAACTTTTCTTGGATTCCCTGGGAGTTCTTCAGCCAAACAGTATAGTAGTTTCTTTATAATCAAAATAATTGTGGCAAGCAAGATACAAAATCCAATTATCTTTCTACTGTTGTTCTAAATAACAAGTAGTCCCACTTTTTAATCCTAGCAGACTATCTCTTAAAATAGAATGAAACAAAATGAAAACACACTAGGCCAATTTTAAATGTTGATTTGTGTTTTCTTTGTTTAGGCAAACTCAAACAAACAGGATTAAAGAGTTAAAAGGGAGGGAAAAAGGCCACCAGTTAAAGACAAAATTGCACAGACCTCAAAAGACAAAACACAGAACTTCAAACTTTTAAATAAAACAAAATAAAAACACACTACTTCAAACTTTATTTACAATATATACATATGCACAAAGGTCCCTTCAATCACTCAAAATATGTAGCAGATGGAAAAGCAGAGAAATAGTGCCTTAAAAAAATTGACCATTTGCAGGTAAATTTAGAAAAATACCTTTCAGGTCCTGTTGACGAAATGCACTCCGGATTATGCTTCCCAAAATTTTTGCTACGTGGGAAAGACTTGGTGTGTTTACTGTCTTCCCTTTTTTTTTTTTATAGATCTTGTCCCACAGAAACACCAAATCTGCAAGTCCTTCACCCTGCAAATTAGTCAAATCATATAATAACATGAATGGTGAAGTTTTCAACCCCTGCTTATGTCTTATTCTATCAGCCCATGTGCATACAATTTTTATGCCTCCTTCAAAATCAAGGCATTAACATGTTTATGCTTCTACTTGAAGGGTTTGCAGAATCCTTTCAAAGGGACGGAATGTAAAAACCCCCAGGATCAAATACCTTAAAGCCTTTATAGACCCAGATCATCACATCTTCAGATTTATGTAACAACTCAAAGAGATCATATTTTATTTGTACGTCATAGTTCTTAATAACTTGAACATTTTGTGGTTGCTCTACTGCTCCAATATCCAAGATTTCAATTTTTACCCCTCTAGTAGAATTTTCATAATTTGCTCTTTCACCTGAGCCTTGCTTAGATTTAACCCCACCAATGTGGAATGTCCAAATATCATTGTTGTGATTGGTTAGAGCTGTAACTGGTCTCACCTTCTTAGTTGTCAAATTATAAACTCCAATATCTGCATCAACACGATTTACAACCTCTTTTTTGATATTATGTTCAGTGATCACATGCTTATACTGAGACTCTTTGTCTATTCCGAGTTGGTTGACCACATTCACATTTACTATTTTCTTCTCCTTTTCTTGAAATTCAATAGGTGGTCCAGAGTAAGTTTCAATCAAGTTATCTTTTTGTTCAACAATCTCGAGCCAACTCATGGAGGGTGATGTTAGCCTTAATTTTCTTCATATCCTCAATGATGTTATACTCCTTCCTAGTTACTTCTGTATAGTGATATTGAATCTTATTTTCATTACCCTTTGGTGAGGGAGGATCATTATTAGGAGTAGGTTCTGGATTCTCACATCTCAAATTATAACTGTCCCTTTGGAACTGTTGAAAAGCTTGCACTTCATCCATAGGTATCTCCACGACATTCTCTGACTCATCGAGAAAAGTGAATGAATTTGAAACCATAGTCGTACTATTTTTGGATGAACCAGAACTATCAATATTTCTCTGATTTTTAGGAAAATTTAACTCACCAGGAAAAGCTTCAAAGTTGGGTAATGCTAGGTCACAAATGTTTACTTTAGGCACTTCCACCTTGAACTTGTCGAATCTTTCTCTATATTTTGCACATGCTGAGTGTGTGTCACAGTTAATGGAGTTTCCTTGGGTAGAGCGTGACATGTTGGCACTAACTCATGATGTGGAATGGGATTCAAAATAGGCATGTTCTGCGTAACATAGGATATCAAAGGACTGCTCAAAATTTGAGGTCCTAACTGTCTTTCAAGAATTAAAGCTTCCTTATAAGCTCCTGCCAGGGTTGTGATATTGATGTCTCTCTTGAGGAAAATAGAGGTCACCGAATCCAATGCATTCTTATAGATTTCTAAGGCTAGATTTGCACTTGGGATGTAATGACCAGTCATTCTACCATAAGCTTTTTGGAACCTCACATTGAAAGACCTGATATCTTCACCAGACTCTCTCTTAATGTTAGAAAATTGTTGATATAACACACTAGGGTCAATCACTTCACCAAATTGTGATACAAAAACTTTCTCCAGGTCATTCCAACTAGTAATAGAGTCATTAGTAAGATCCAAAAACCAGTCGTATGCTTCCCCTTGGAGAGTGAATGGGAATAACCTACAAGCCACATCTTCATGCTGCACATTCAACAACTTTAGAGCATTTTTATATGCCACCAGGTGTTCTTCTATTGTTCTGATTCCATCATGTTTGTAGGTAGGAAGATACTTCTCAAGATTTCTGGGTAAATCATGCGCTACACCAGGGATATTCAAAGCAGTGGAACCCAACCAGCTTGCCATCACTACCTGATTAACGATGATATTTTGAGTTGCAGTTGGAGGAACTACAAGTGGTGATAAAACTATGTTAGACAAAGACTTGGCCCTTCTGAGGCTGCTTCTCCTTGGGGTTTCTAACTCAGGCACAAGGAGCTCTCCAGCTCTAGAGTGGGACCTGGTTACTCTGTAGGTAGAATCCAGCTTTTCACAAGCAACTTACAATCCTTAACAAATATTGAACGGAGTTCAGTCGGCCCTCCTTCTAGCGCCAATTTTAAATGTTGGTTCGGCTTTCATACACACCCCATGAAGAATGAGCATAAAATACCAATAACACTTATACGGGATAAATCCCACTCACTTTAGGATCTTGCTGGTTATCCAAGGTGTGAGTTACAGAGTTGGGTCGAATGTCTATTCACTCTTTTTCGCTTCTGGAATAGTTTCAAGTGGACTGTCTGTTACCTTACAATGGGCTCGACCTTCGTTCAATAATGTTTAGAGGTTGTTATCTTTGTTGACTATCGGATTTACAATGAGTTCTTTGATATAGCTCTTTATGTTTTAGCAGATTAAATAAAAGACAAATTTGAAAGAAAATAAAAATGGATCATTTAACGATGGAACAAAGAGAGTAGGGTAGGGCAGAAAAGAGAAGCTTATCTAAGTTAGTTGCAAAATCAAAACTACCAATTTCAATTACACTATTTAGCTTCACAATAGAACCAATCAAAGAGGAAGGTGTCCAACTTTCTAAGATCACCTTCTACTAAGAGCATAAGACGGAGATAACATAGATCTGAAAGAAAATCATAAATAGAAGGGAAGTCGGTGTTAACTGGTATCTCTCACAAGCAGTCTAGCTCGCGCAGATGAGGATAGAGCAATTAGAACAGACCCGAACCTTAAATCTCTAATTTTCCCTAGCATATAACAAATGGAGTGAAGCCTAGCAAGCATATTCAATCTTGATAACACAGATTTACAACTAAAATAAATAGAACTTTAGTGAGACGAAAATAGAAGAAGGTGCACTTATCGAAATCCGAAAGAGATTAGGCTCCTGGCCACGCTATCACAGAAGAATGATTTCACACCAACCCCAGGTCCAGAACAAAGCATTCAAACAAGATTTGCAGGAAATTGCTAGAATGTCTTTTATTCCAAGTTTTCGCCTCCAGACTTTACATTCAAGAGAAGTATATATAGACTCAGGACAGACCCTGATCTTTTCAAAATATCTTCTTCCAAATATCTAAATCTTATCATAAAAATCCCACCGTCGAAGCTTTACAATATAAGGTATTTTTATATAGAGTTTCGATAAACCCTAATCACTCTAAAATCTTCGTGTGGATCTTGCCATAAATGGAGAAGATAAGATTTGGTTTTATCCTCATCAAATGGGCACTGCGTGTAAATGTATCTTTATCTTTCGGTAAGCTGTCAGAGCATCTCATTAATTCTTCTACAAAATTCGGATGAGTCACTGACTTCCGAGGCCTTCCATCCTCGCACAACCGCCTTTGTTTGGTTCGAGTTGAGATTCTCTGCCCGTCATTACTTTTGCCATAAATTTTCTGGGCAAATGGATCCACCGGAAAATTCCTTAAAGTCTGTATTTGCGGCCGGATCTGCAAAATCTGGATGAGTCACTGACTTCCCGACATCTCTTATCTTTATCTTTCGGCAAACCGTCAGAGCATCTCATTAATTCCTCGCTTGATTTGTGCCGAAATTCAGGTTTGTCTGTCTTTCTCGCCATTACTTCTGCCATGAATGTAACTGTCGAATTACTTTCTGCAAAAGAAAAGCAAAGATTAGAACTTTTCAATTTTCCCATTTAAATATTTCTAGGGTTTGGACTGTGTCGAAAAGCTTTCACTTCCTTTGGATGGGTGATGAAAAATTTAAAGAATGGCCAAATTTTGCAAAATGAATATAAATCCAAACATGTCGCGATATCGCGACATTTTCTTCAAGTTACTTCTTCCTTGCTTGTGCCTTCACGAAAATGGAACATGTCGCGATATCGCGACATTTCCTTCACTTCATGTCTTTTAAGCTTTTGCCTCATAAAATGGAACATGTCGCGAATATCGCGACATTTCCTCCACTTAATCTCTTCCAAGTCTTGGCCCTCACAAAAATGGAACATGTCGCGAATATCTCCGACATTTTCTCTTCACTTCAAAAAAGATCCATACCTCGAAAATGGAACATGTCGCGAAATCGCGACATTTCCTTCACTTCATCTCTTCCAAGCTTGCCTCGCAAAATGGAACATGTCGACAATCCTATCATTTCCTTAAATGGAACATGTCGAAATCAATACATTTCCTTCACTTTTTACTTCCTCAAAAATGGAACATGTCATGAAATCCTGACATTTCCTTCACTTCATCTCTTCCAACCTTCCTCGTAAAATGGAACATGTGCTGAAATCCTGACATTTCCTCCACTTCTTTCCAATCCTAAATAACATCACTAAATGGAACATGTCGCGAAATCCGACATTTCCTTCACTTCATCTCTTTAAGCTTCCCTCAAAAAATGGAACATGTCACGAAATCCTGACATTTCCTCCACTTCTTTTCCAAGCTTTTGCCTCGCGAAAATGGAGACATGTCTGATATCGCGACATTTCCTTCACTTTAGCAAATGGAACATTCAAAATTTTTTTTCAAGCTTCCTCAAAATGGAACATGTCGCGATATCGCACATTTCCTTCATTTATTCTAAAATGGAACATGTCGCGATATCGCACATTTCCTTCATTTTAATAAAATAACATTCAAAATTGAACATGTCCAAACAAAATAACATTCCAAATAAAATGGAAAAAAATGGAACATGTCGCGATATCGCGACATTTCCCTCAAGCTTTTCTTCCACTTTGCAAATTCTCCAAAAATTGTAGGTTGACTCCAGTGACTTTGTCCATCTGTATTTGGCATTTTTACATATTGGTGAAGGATCTTCCTTACTCATAAATAATTTTAACATTTGAAAAATGAATTTTAAATTGCTCGAGAATGATCGGCTTCACATGGTGTAGAAAAATGATGAAAAACTCAAAGTGCCCAGAATTTGATGAAACTTTACAAGCATCTAAAAAGGCCCAAAGGGTATCCAAATTTGCAAACGGAACTTAAAAATTCATCACGGATTAAGGGAAAATGCATTTAGAAGTTTGCCGGCCAAGAAATAAGAAACTGCTATTTCTAAATTGAAATCAATGCCATATGCAAGTCTACTTGGACACTTTGATGTAGGCGAAGTTTGAAAAAGGATGCAAGCAAAATTTGGAATTAAAACCCGAAAAACTCAAGAGGGTCCCTATGGAAAAAATGAAAATTAAATATTTTCAAAGGATGGAATTTCATTTTTTTAGTGGGGGTGTGTTGCTTCTCAATAGATACATTGGCCATATAGTATACTCACACTAGATCAAATTTTTATCTGGATGGCAATTAGAGACCAAGCTATCAATGAAAGGGATTCTCGTCATCATCTACAGACTAATGAGAACCTAGTTATTTTGGATGTGGATGGAAGCACTCTATGGGAAACACACGTGACTATAAAAAAATCCAATGTAAGGGAGACTTTTCTTATTGGTACTAGAAATTTGATGTTGTGCAACTCATATGATCAGATTGTGTGGAAAAAATTCAACTATCCAGCTAATACTCTTCTTCCAAACCAACCCCTCAAAGGGAATTCTTAGCTACTTTCTAGATTGCCCATTGATGCCTTCACATCTGGATATTATTACCTCTATTTTGACTATGATAAATTATCCAACTAAGGTATGAATCATCTGATATAGCATCTAACTACTGGCCTACTTCTTATCTATTCATTTTTACAAATACTAGATCCTTACATAATATTAGCCATTCTGCATATTTAGATGAATTGGGTGGATTCCAATCAAGTGATAAATATTGTTTTATTGAGTGGGATTATGACCAGGACCCCAAGAGGATTTTAACTCTATATTTTGATAAAAACTTGAGAATGTACACCTTGGAGGAAGATAATGGATGGTGGAATATTATTTGGATTGCACTTGAGCAAATTAAAGTTCAAGTTAAGGAATCCACAAATTGGTTCCAAGCCTATGAGCATAATTTGTAGCTTGTGGATACTAAATCATATGTCGTAAATATCATTTATCTTCCATACACATATTATTTTGGCTACAATACTTGGAGGGATATGTTATAGGGTTAACAGTACAAGAGTACATAGTGCAGGTATAAAAAATAAGTAATGGTACCTACTTAAAAGAGGTCATGCATTCCATTATCTTTCTAGTGTGAGACTATGGCTATCTAACCTAGCCTTATATGGTATACACACACACAAACCTGCATCACATGGTAAATCCTTGCCCCAATATAGCACATGCGACATTTTTTCTTTAACATTCAAATATTAAAATCAATCATGGGTTTGATCAACCCAAGATTTCATATATTGCATTACCCAAATTCATTTATCTCTATAAGGACTTTTTGATATGCCAAGGAAACATTTACGTGTTTGTGCCTTGCAAAAGATTTAATATTGTATTACTATTCATTTGGAAATTATGGCTAATGATGATGAAATAATCTTAGTGGATTTCTCTAAGATCTTTTCTAATAAGCTTTAGTGTCTACATAATAAAGATTTGGTTTGTTATTATAAACTTAAAATGTTCAACACAATGATGATTATGCCACAAGGTAGATTGGACAGTGGCAGAGTTTTCTACCATAAGCCTTTTAGAATAAATAAATAAAATAAATTTAAAATTTAAATCTCACATAATATACTACAAAATATTCTTGGTAGATTGTATTTGGAGACAAAATCACCCCCTTAACTATTTTTTACTAGGTACACTAATTTATTGTAATTTGAGGTATGGGATCAATTGAGTATATGCTTATATATACTCATTGGAAAGCACTTTTTTATCCCAACCCAACGGTGTTTAATTTTTCTAGTTTTGTAAGGGTTTAATATACCTAGAGATGTGTCAAAATTCTATTGTAATATAGAGTACATTATCAGTCATACATGACATTCCTCTTCGATATTTCTTTCCTATTTTGTATGCATTGGGGTCCAATGCTTCTATTATGGGGAGAAACAATAAGGAAAAATTATAGGAAGAACATAATAATATAAAATATTAGGTTTCTATAAAATGCATATGCTAAAATAAATAATATAAAATATTAGCCTTCTAGAAAGATATGGTCAATTAACACATGTTTTAATTAGGCACATGCTTATAAATGTGGGAATAAGCCATATCCTAACCCACTTCTAGAAAGGTAGGGATTGACCACATGAAATTTTATATAATGGCACATTGTAAATACATTCGATGTCTATAAATACATTTGAAATTCAATGGAAATAATTTTACTTGAAATCAATCTTGTTCCTGTAACACCTCGCGTTAGCAGACCTTGCTTTGAACAATGAACCATGTTTTGGTGTGACTATTTTAATGGTATAGTTTCATTTTATGATGTCTATGTTATAGAATGATTATATTCTTTGAGCTTGGAATATGGTATTATTGATGTATTTGTGGATGCAGGACTAGGTGTCCTCTATCTGGTGGGATCATATGGGTGAACCATCTACATAGAGAGATATTTTGGGAAATTATGATGATGACTTGCTCATCGATAGCTTAGGGTAACAAGGACTACCATTCATGTAGATATATTGTTTGTGTGCTTAAATCATGTTCACACCATTGGTTTGGGTTGCTTACAATGAGTCTCCTTAAATAGGTTGGTGATAGCATTTGTCTATCTTAAAGGAGACCACCTATTAAGGATAAAACAATGGTGTGAAACATTGTTGAAATAAATCTATGCATTTTCTTGGTGTGCTTATATATAGAGAGTAAATGCATTAAGTCATTGGTAAAATTAATACCTTAGAATCCTGAAGTATTAATTAGTTGTTGATATTAATACTTGGGAATGGAGAATATTCTTCTTGTTTGTTTTAAGGTATTTTTTTGAGGGAAATGTCATCAATGCTAAATAGTATTACCAACGTTAATAATTTAATATTGACATGTGGTATTAATTAGCAATTGGTTGATATATCCTCAATATTGAGAGCAATGCCTTCTTAGAAGGATTAATTGTTTTGTTTGATATTATTTGAGGTAAGATTAATTTAAGAAAATATTAATATAAGGTTTCTAAGGTTTGAAACTTATTTTTTGTGTTTTGCTTTCTTTTAATTCTTCGTTACCTTCTTTAAAAATAACTACCCATGATTTTCTCTAGACCTCGATGAAAATTATCGGTGCCACCTGAATATATGTTATCCAAAGCAGAAAAGCATGATGGAAATGGTGGCCATTGAATGCAATATGAGTAGGGGAAAAGGCTCCCCACCCGTTGCTTGGATTTAAGCTGATTTTAAGAGGCTCAACATAGGATTTTGGGGAAGGTTTATTTTTTGGACGAAGCAAGCGAAGAGGAGCAAGGATTTAGAGGGTACACATTTTAGATTTGGAAGACAAGCAATGTGAGCTAAATCTATGCTTTTTTCCCATGTTTTATGCAGTGTATTATTTGTGTATTCTATGTTACTTTCATACATCGTAATCTCCCTTTTTGCTTGTTGATCATTTGATGGTTTCTTAGTAGAGTTCTAAGCAGGCGCTAGTCAAACCAGATTTTGTGAGTGTCTTTGGATTATGCCACTTCTAGTCCTTGTATATGATAATTGTTCACCTTTGTTGTCTTTGACTTACAATGCAATTTGGGTGTGGTTTAACATTTGCTTGTGTAAATCTTCTTTTAAGCCTATGTTTGTTTTAGGACTCTATGTGTCATGTAATATTTAAGTCATAGGCATGGAGTTACATGCTAATTATGGTTAGTTGGGTAACATAATTTATTTTATGGTGACTCGAGCAACCATAGGTCTCCTTAACCATGTTGGTCTCCAATGTGAGAGGTGGTATGACTTTTTGTTTTGTTTTGCATTCTTATTTTAGAAGGGGAGGTTTAGTTTTGTATCCCTCTCCTGTTGCTTTAAGTTTTTTTTGTGTTTTGGGGTATCCCACATGGTTTTGGAGTGACCAGCATAGTGGCACCACATCTCTAGGGGGTGCATGGTTAAGTGCCCTTCTGTAAGGATACCTTATATTTTAGGCATTGTTGATTTTGTATTGGATTGCTTTACAAGTTTGTTGATTGATTATGTTTAGAACATTATTTTTAACTAAATATTGTTAGATAGCAAAAGATTGGTTTTAAGTGCCATAATGTTCTAAAATTAATGTTTTATAGTTTATTTAATTGGAATAAAATATAAGGATGTTATGTTTTATGAAGCTTTGGAAGTGAATAAAGTAGCTTAGCATGTATATATTTTTATTTGAGGGTTAAAAAGGTTATGTTTAGTGTAATTAGTGAATGGATTGTTATGGGGTTATCCATTACTAGAGTTATTATTATTACTCTGGAAAAAGTGTTTGAGAAGATGAGTTATTATCTTTGCTTTCTTGTTTTTGTTATGTTCATGGGTTTTTGTCCTTGAATGTATGGAAAATCTTGTGATATAATAAATTCTTAGTTGTATTTTGTTTTTGAAAGATAAATGGGGTATTTTTGCTCTTTGTTGAAAATGAATAGAAAGAAGATTTTTGGTTAAATGGATTATTTAGGGGTGGTTTTGAAAAAAGAAACTAATTATAATGATTATTGAGACTCGTGTGAGTTAAGTAATTTTTATAAAAGAGAAGTATGGGATTCTCTTGTTAAATGGAAATATTGAACGATGGTTTTGAAATAAAAACTAATTATAGATTCTTGAGACTTTTGTGAGTTAAGAAATCATTATAAAAGAGAAGTATGAGTTTCTCTTTGATAAAATTTTGAATGATGGTTTTGAAAGAGAAACTAATTATAATGATTTTTGAGACTCGTGTGAGTTAAGGAATAATTATAAAAAAGAAGTATGGTATTCTCTTGTTAAATGAAATACTAAATGTTTGTTTTGAAAGAGAAAACTAATTATAATTATTCCCAAGATTGTTGTGGGTTAGGGGATCATTATAAAGAGAAGTATGAACTTCTCTTTTGGTTGGTTTGTTTATATTTGTATGTATTATGCATGGTTGCTTGCATACTAGAAAAAAAGACATGTTTCTTTTAAAAATTGCATTGCATCTAAAGTTGTCTTGATCCCTAAGTATCTCTCATAAGATGTGGATGGAGTTTCCACTTAGAAGATGTTGCATATCTTAGAAGGCTTGGAGAACTTTTTAGAATGGCTTCATAGACTCTAGACATGTTTGGTTGATGAATCAAAGGCTTTGTAAAGGAATAATTTGTTTATTAGCTTTGTAAACTTGAGTTTTGGTATAAAATTAGAAGTTATATTGTTAAATGATGTTTTAAGTTTTGCACTCTAAGACGTGTTCAAAAATTCTTTGCCATGGATAGACAACATAAGTTATTTTAATTTATAAAATACATTATTATGATAATTGGGCCTCTTGTGTTAAATTATGTATGAATACTTGGAGTATATGTTAAGTATTTGTTATATGTGCAATTTGGCTTTGTTGTACGTTAAAGCTAATTTATTAATAAATTACAACATGTGGAATCATATATCCATTTTAAATGTTTATCATATAGTTTTATGCAATGGTTTAATAAAGGAGTTTTTTTTTATGCAAGTTTATTACCTTGGGTTAGGGTGGTTAGTTTTAATATTGTAGATAAAAAACATAATAAAATATCAATCTTGGAAGAAGTTGCATGGATGCAATAGTTAGGTAAATATGATCCTTAGAAGGAGTTATGAGGATGCAATAGCTAAGATCTCATAAACCTAGAAGGATTTGAGTGAATACAATAGCCAAGTATCTTACGATTCCTTACACCTTGAAAGAGTAGGAACATATGTATCTCAAATACAAGTTGAGGAACCATTCACAAGTCAACAATGTTGATCCTTGATCGTGTAGGATAAGGTGATCATGATTAGTTGTTGTGAAAGTGGAAATAATCTTAATTATCCTATAGAGTTGTGGTAACTAAGAACCAAGGCTCTACACTTGATTAACCTACCTAGATGGACTTAGAGTAAAGTTAGGGAATAGGAATCCTCCTTTAAGTGTTATGGGCCTTAAAAGGTGTAGACACCAAAACAACACCAATTTGATTATGTGACTACAAGCACTGATCGAGCTGGCATACATAGCCCCTAGGGCAGCCCCCAGAGGTTAAACAGTTGTCCTAACCACTCCCAAATCAGTTTTGGAAGGTTAGAGGTCAATTTGGCACCTTTTAAGCACTTTTCTCCCTACTCGTCCCACCCTGGGATGATTAGAATCCTATTAGAATCCTATTCATCCCACCCTGGGATGATTAGCAGTAATCATCCCAGGGTGGGACGATTAGCAGGTTTGACTGGCAAAAAAAGTCAAACCTCGACAAATTCGCCACTTAACTGCTCCTTTAGAGCATGCAATTGCAAGGAACGGTTTCAAATCTAAGAGGACTTCATTCAAGCATACCCTGATCATGGAGACCTCATTCAAGGAGACTCTAAATCAGGGAAGAATATTCTCTCCCAAAAAAAGGCATGGCAAGCCAAGTGGTGCCCTCACATGCACATTAAAAGAGAGAGACTATAGGTCTATAAAAGGGTGAGCATCCTCACCCCAAAAAGGACGAGATATAGAGAATTTGGAGCAATGGAGTGCTACCAAATTATACCCACATTCCCCTTTGTGCTTCTTACATCCCTAATTTCTCTTTTGGAAGAGAGGTTATCGGGTGAACATTAGGAATGTAATCCTGACATAAAACCCAAGAAATCAGCCACAATCCCACACCAAATTCACTGAAACAACCCCCTAGGAGGTTTTGGACCCATCCCAAGTGGATTGGTGTCAAAACCAGACCCCAAACGATGGGCGTCCTGCCCCCGGGCGCCCCCCAAACTGTCGTAGTCCTAATTGGCTCACCCCGGAGTGATTAGAAATCCATGAAGAATTTATCTACTATTATTTTTGAATTATGTTCCATTTGGTTTACTTATGTTGTTGTTCAAGTTTCATTGCATTCTGACCTGATTTGACTATGTTTTTATCATTTTATGCGTTTACTAACATACAGGGAGCGCTTTCGGATATGGGACAATATGGGCATAATATACCAAATATGACCTTCTGGGTCATCCCAAAATTCCCCTTTTAGCCTAACCCTAAGTTTTCATGAGTTTTGGAGGCATTTGGGTAGGACATTTGGAAGGTTGCCTTTGCATGTTTTATGACAATCCTAATTGGCTCACCCCCAAGTGATTAGAAATAAATGCATTATTTCCTAAATGTTCCTTTTGCAATGTGTATCTAATTATTTTTTCATGCTTATGTAAAAATTTGGGTTCATTATGACATGTTTTGATCATCGTTTTGCTATTTTATACATTAACTAGCCGGAGGCCCTGGGGATTGCATGTTTTCCTTCCATCCACATATGCTATTAACTATTTTCTGTTTCTCTAAGTGTAGGATCTCAAAACCAAGAACACTAGAGGTGTAGCAATGAACACATGAACACACAGATGCAATCGACGACAATGTTTGGCCCACCCATTTCAAATGTGGGCATGTAGAATACACTGGAAGCGTACCATCCATTGATGTAACGAACTATATAAAACGCTCCAAGACCTAGATGGGGGGAGATGTATTGTAACTAGATTGAAAGAAACATTAATAAAAAGAGGCCCTACTTTGTTTTTCTTACATCTAGTTTCATTTATGCTTTGTTTCCTGCATGCATTTGTTTCTCGCATTCATAGGGCTTAGCATCTACACCGTTTGTATCAATTTAATTTGCATCATAATCTGGGACGCCATCACCTCGCATGTGGATTTTAGTGGTGATCATGGTGGGACACTATCCCTTGCTATTGGGATCAATTTTTTGATCAAAAGTTTTGTGTTTTTCTTGCAGGTGTTACTCATTCAGGCACTGGACTGCTACTCATTCCACCCTGTGATGAATACAAACTTGGAATTCGTGCCACCCTGGGATGAATACAAATTCATCTCACCCTGGGATGAATACAAACCTGATATTCATACCACCCCGGTGTGATTAGAGCTCTGTGCATTTTCTGAGCAGAAACTTAGAGGCATCTGGTTGGGACAGAGAAGAGGTAGGTTTTCTGGACATCCTCTGTGATTTTTTTGTTTTTGTCTCTGCAATTTTTTTGTTTTCTTTGCTGGCATAGAAAATTTGGTTGCATGTTTTTTTTCTTTGCATAAGTAAAAGGAACCACACACACCATGTAATAATATTAACATCAAGGAGTTGGTCGTAAAACCCTAACACTTGATCAAGACCAACAGTGGATTTCATCACCACCTTGGCTTGGATTTTGCATACATAACACTGATCATGACTGTTGCTAGACGTAAATCCTGATGAAAGCTGACCAAGTGTAGTGGGGGTGATTCCTATCGCATGAGGATAAGTCTTCTATGGTAGGTATCAAAAATAGAGTGATTCCCCTTCTGTACAGCCTATGTTCCACGTACTATTCTGCTCTCACGTACCAATAGTTTCCCTCACGTAAGGGTGGGTATATTGATAGGTTCGGTATAAGGGCCTGGCAGTGGTATATTGAAGAGTTGACCATTTTGGAGATATAAGAGCCCTCATCATGCATGAATAAAAAAATTTTCTTTACATAGTTTGCACAATAAAAATCAAAACACACTGAACCAGATTTAGGACACACATTTAATCTGTAAATGAGATAATAATTTCTTTGTTTGTGTGGTCCCCTTTGTTTGGTGTAGCATAAAAAATCATAAAGGAGATAAAAACATACATATCTTATAGAGAAACACCACCATGGTGTATACCCGTAGCCAAGCCCAATCACGGGTAGAAGCTACGAAAAGTGTACAAGGAGGCACCAGTCGCCTTCGTTATAGCCCCAAGGACTTGGTTATACCACCTTGGTAGCCTGACCCACAACGTGGTCCACACTATGCCACTACAAAAAAAGGACTATAGAGGCACCCCTTTGGGGGGCACTCCCGTTCAACACAGACCCTTTCAAGAGGAGTACATACATGGGAAGGCTCCCTTAGATGCTCATTATGAGTGGCCACTACATGATGAAGCGCTAGAGCAGCATAGGGTTCACAAGGAGGGACCACATGATTATATCATCCCCCCTCTACCCCTCATTACTGTTAGAACTAATAGACCAAATCTAGAGCACAAGGCTCTTCATACAAGGTGAGCCAAATCCGCCCATCCCTTTCACATGTACAAAAGGGAGCATGAGGAAAACCAGTACATTCCTCAAGAGCAATACATCGCATGGGAGTAATGTGCCTCCGCACCTGCTAATTATCAAGATCACCTGTTGAGGCTAGAGCCTTAGGTGAATTCCACTAACCTTGATAGAGGAAAGTGATCCATAGAGATCTCGGATCACCACGACCAAGATAGACATGTAGGGGAGGTATCTAGGCCTCTTAAACATAGGACAATAGAACAAATTGACTTGGCATTTGCCAAACATGTTGCTTGCCAAGCGCAAATCACACAGCTTAGGGAAGATTAGCAGCAGTTAGAGCAATTGTATCATCTTAACAAAGAGTGCATTTGGTTCCAGACAGATGAATTTCTCTAGAACAATATGCATGAGAGGATTCCAACCCCTCGCATGCATAGGACAAAGATTTATGAGAGGCACAACCCCTTGGTGCGAGACAGGTCTCCATGACCTTATCAAGTGTTGCCTCTAAGACCTCCGAGACCTGAGTGGGAGGCCACCCATAGAACCAATGATGGGCACCTTCCTCGAGTGCCCGTTCATGTTTATAGGTCATGCCCAAAAAATCCCCAAGAAGCCTATGAGGAATTTGAGCAAGAAGAAGAGTGGGCTGAAACACCCTACCAAGGTAGGGGGGTGCTACCCGGCTACCCCTCCATAGGCCTCAAGTTCCTCGCAATGCACAATGAAACCAAACCAAAGAAGAGGAAATCAAATCCTCTGATGCATACAAAGCACTGTTAGAACACTTAGAGTCTATGGAGACCAAGAATTTAGGGCCCCAAAATCCCACCTTATGCCAGCTCCATAGTCACCCTGTGCATCCTTCAGTTTCGGCGTCCCCATACGTCGACCACTTCAAAATGCCTCAATTGGTAATTTTTAGAGGGTATGAGGATGCCCAAGAGCACATAACAAGATTCCTAAGTCAATGCTTTGGCATTCAATACAATTATGCACTACTTCTGAGGATGTTTATAACCACGTTCGTAGGTCCTACCTTGGACTGGTTTACCCAATTGTCGAAGCATAGCATCAACAATCTAGACCAGCTAGTGGATGCGTTCCTTGAACATTTTTCCTTCAACACCAAGAAGAAGGCATCCTTAAGCGACCTAGCTAGCCTTAAGAAGTATGATGATGAGACCATAGCCGCTTATGGGAATCGATGGAGGACATTGCTTTCAAAGCTACCCTACCTCCCTCCTATGGCCGACATGACTCAAATGTTTTCAAAGAGTTGCATAAGGTCAATCTCCGTGCTATTGCAGCTATAGCAATATGCCACCCTAGAAGAAGCCTTGGTGCAAGCCAGGATAATTGAGGAGATCAAAATTCAATACGGCAAGATTGCCAAGCCGTGCAAGAAAGAGTGGACCAAAAATGCCAAAATTGGGCCCATGCAACCGAAACCCGCCACGGTCAATTAGGTTGCCATAGCTCTACCACCACCTGCACAAATGACATAGCCACCAAAGGCTAATTATCAGGCAGTTCCTCTTGCTAACTATGAAAATGAAAACCACAAACAAGAGAAAAATCAATAGCATCGCCCTAAGCGACAATTCACACAATTCATAGAGTCTAGAGACTCCTTGTTTGATCGCTTGTTCGAGCCAAACCTGATAAACTTGCTAGAAACTCGACCCATAGACCCCAACACTCCAAAACCCAAGGGCTATAGGGAAGATTTATATTGTAGATTCCACCGGTAGAAAGGACATGACATCTTCAGTTGTTGGAAATTCAAAAACTTGGTGCAAGACTTGATAGACAACAAAACGCTTACGATGGATAATCCCGTAGCGCTGAGCAACCAACAAATGGATGTCTTCAAAGACCCCTTGCCTACCCATGATGCGCAGGCAAAAACTATACAAGTGAATGAGGTGACACAAAACTACCCCATGCAGGGATACGTAGGGATGATAAGCATTGTGACACGAAACAAAAGATACCCAAACATGACCGCACCTGCTGCAGCTACAGGAAATGTTCCATCAACATCACAACCCACACAACACCTTATGCAACCTCCCCCACCTGGACCAGTGGCCATGATTCAGACTAAGCTTACTCAGAGTTTACGGACCACATCGGCAAGGCTCTCCATCTATGAGCTCATCCAAAAATCATCACCCCATAGGGAGGCTCTGATGGAGATAATAAAAGTCATTGAGCTACAACCCCAAGAACACAATTCTTTCAACAAATTTGTGGGACATGTGAGACAATGCACAGAACCGGTCATAACCTTTAGGGAAGACGAACTAAAATTGATGACTAGTGATATGGTGGATCCACCCCTGCACATCATCGTGCGGGTCAACGAGATTCCATTCAAGAGGGTGTTGGTGGATACTGGCTCATCCAACAACATAATCATGAGAACGACATTAAAACATCTTAAGTTGCCCACATCCCACATTATGGCATCCACCTACACTCTTCGAGCATTCAACGACATGTTATGCTCGATGGTTGGCATAATTGTCCTGCCCATCCAAGTAGGACAAAATACCATTCCTATGTTGTGTCACATCCTTGAGGGTGAGATGGCCTACAATATCTTTCTAGGCCAGCCTTAGATCAGGGACATGAAGTGTATCCCTTCGATAGCCCATCAATGCCTCAAGTACACATATGAAGGGCAAGTACATGTAGTCCCAGCAGACTTAGAGCCCTTCAAGTTTTGTAATACAGTACAACTGATGCCACAATCGACCCTCCCATCAACACATTTGGACTTTCAATTGAATCCGTCCACTCAAGTTCTGATTTCGCCTACATCCTTGTTGTTGAGTCCCTCAAGTAATCGACCTGGACCATCTTCATCATTTGTCCCTTCACCAACACTGAAGGACAATGGGAATAAGCCCCTGGAAGAGATACCACCATTAATCTCAACCATCTCTAATGAAGAGGTGCCTAGCTGAATGGAAGTCGAGACACCTGATTCACCCCACATGGAGTGGACTTAGGGAGAACTCCCATTCCCTCCCCATCAACCGTCGACGATTACTATCGAAATGGCCAATACGGGCTTGGGGGAGTACATAGTGCAGAACATAGTGGCAACACCTGTACTCAAATCTATGCAAGACATGGGGAGACCTCGCCTCCCCATCGGCACTATCTTCCCTTTAGGTTACCCGCCAAATCAGACAAACTTTGTATATGGGGGCCTCGAGAACGGCCTGGAACCCGACCTATAAGAGGAAGAGGATGAAGAGCCATTTGTTGAGAATGTTGATTATTTGTCTAACCCAAACTTAGCCTTGAAATACCTAGACCAATGTAATTGGCATGGATATGGATTGGGCAGGTACGAACAAGGAATGTGAACTCTTTGTCAACCAAGATACCAGATGCCATATGACAAATCAGGAGTAGGGTTCAACCATACTTTGCCCCTCGACATCTTGGCAGAGACCATGCGAGGCTTAGTTCTAGGCAACAGGTATGGGTTAGCACAATATCCATATGCCAATCCCAACACAATGTACACAATGGGGGACTATCTCCCATGGTTAACAACAAACCTTGTTGACCTCAACAACCCTTCCCCTTTGATCGAGAAAGAGGAAAGTTCAAAGGATAACCTCCAAGAGGGTTATGAACAAGATCAAGGAGTCTTCTGAAGATGAGTTAGCTTATGAGGTAGCACCCTGGGACCCTTTTGAGTCTGATAGTAATCACTCGCAAGTGATGCCCATTGATGACTATCAGGAGAACTTCGAGGTAATGTTCCCCCTTAGTGTTCCCATCAAGAAATTGCCACCTCAAGAGAATCCAACACCCTCATAGAGATTGGAACAACTTGTATGGGACCAAATCAACTTGCTCGAACAAAACAAGCCTCCCATGTTGGCCATAAGGCCAAGTGATCATGAAACGCCTAGTGGGAGGCTATACCAACAAGAAGAGCACATAGTTGTCGGAGCTAATGAAGGTCTATGGATCTTCGATAGCGATTATGAGGATGAGACTGAGATGGCATATCTCAATCATATAAGGCAACAAGAACACCCCATGGACATTGACGATATGTTTGAATAACTAAACATGGGACCAAGGCATAGGTGGCATTTAAATCAAGAACAGTTAAACCAAGTGCTACATCTACCACTTTGGGCATACAGAGATAACCTCCCACCTAGATACCCTATAGGGCCACCAGTGCCAAGGGTAGACCCTATCCTTCTGTCCACACCTAGGGTCGATCCTTTTGTGCTAGTACCCACAGAGCTAGATCTAGGGTGCAAGGATCACCAAGGTTGTTCGAGTCAACACCCGCATGATAATGGAGACCAAATTCACTACATCAACATGATATCCATTAATTTAACCACCCCCATCCACAACCCAGCCAATCCAACATGACCATTGTATCTAGACCTAGATGCCATAGCCTGGGATCATTCTGGATCACCACCATCCCCATTAGAGTACTGGCCTTACAGCGGGATGTTTCATTTTGCCCCAGGACAGACTCAAGATATCTTCCATGCTGAAGAGGAACCCGAAATTCCCAACATAGATCTAAATTTAGCAAATTATATCCACCTGATCTGGCCTCCACACCAGTTGGAGGACGGATCCCACATGTCAGTCAAAGAGACGATTAACGTAGACATCGATTCTAATCCAATGAATCCACAAATCATCAAGCAGGGGGTAAGTCTATCCCCCGAAGAGCAAGCCGATTACATTGCCCTTCTCAAAGAAAATAAGGAGGTTTTTGCATGGTCGTACAAAGACATGTCGGGGCTAGACCCATAGCTAGTCACACATAATATAACACTTGATCCGACAGTCAAGCCAGTAAAGCAAAAGCTACGTAAGTTGCACCCAACAATGGCATTAATGGTCAAATATGAGCTACAAAAGCTGTTGGATGCATAGTTTGTCATCTACGTGGATTACCCACCATGGTTGTCCAACATGGTACCCATCAAAAAGCCAAATGGGAGGATTCACATATGCATCAATTTTTGAGATTTAAACAAAGCGAGTCCCAAGGATGATTTCCCCTTACCTAGCATCGATGCATTGGTAGACGCTATAGTAGGCCATGAAATGCTTTCCCTCATGGATGGTTTCTCGGGATACAACCAAATTCGTATCAATCCCGATGATCAACTCAAAATGACATTCACGACGCCTTGGGGGACATTTTTTTATAATGTCATGCCCTTTGGCCTTAAAAATGCTAGCGCCACCTACCAACGCGCTATGACATACATCTTCCATGATCACATGCATAGAACTTTGGAAGATTATATGGATGATTTTTTGGCCAAATCTTTTTTGCACCAAAATCATCTCGATGACTTACGCAAGATCCTTGATTGCATCATCAAACACAAAGTTAGGCTAAACCCCAAGAAGTGTGTATTTGGCATCACATCTAGAAAAATCTTGGGTTTCATAGTCTCAAAATGAGGCATCGAGGTAGATCCAAACAAAGTCAAGGCAATCCTTGAGATGCTTCCCCCAACCACCATCAGGCAGCTAAGAAGCTTGCAAGGTAGGGTTGTGTCGATCAAACGCTTCATAGCACAGTTGTCTGACAAGTGCCGACACATGAATAAATTATTACATAAGGGGGTAGAATTTCACTGGGATGACGAGTGCGAGTCAACCTTCGATGACATCAAACAGTACTTGGCTTCATTTCCAGTATTGGCACCACCTAGACCAGGAGTGCCATTCTACTTATATATCTCAGCTACTGAGGTGGCACTGGGTGCCATGCTAACCCAAAAAAATGAACTACATAAAGATCAGGCTAATTATTATCTTAGCCGCACCCTGGTTAGTTATGAAATTAACTATGCATACGTTGAGAAGCTATGCTTGGCAGTGGTATTTTCCACTAAAATCTATGCCATTACATGTTGAGAAATACGACGTATGTTGTGTCTAAGGAGAATCCATTACGGTACATGATGAGTCGTACTTATCACAGTAGTCACACGGTGAAATGGATCATGTTGTTGACAGAGTTTGACATCAAATTCATTGGACAAAAGTCCATCAAAGGTCAAGTCATTTCCGATCAACTAGCAAAGGCTCCTCTTGAATACAATCAACCTCTGACCGTAGAGCTACTCGATGATGGGGTCTTCCATGTCTCAAAATCGCCAGATTCTAAAGAGCCTGAGTCACAGGCCAACATAACCTTATTTTTTTATGGTTCTAAATGTGAGCAAGGAGGTGGCATGGGAATCATATTTTTCACACCGCAAGGGGCTCCAATGCCTTTATCATTTAAACTTTATTTCTCGTACACCAATAACAATGCTGAATACGAAGCCTTGCTCATAGGTCTTCAGAAAGCCATCACCATGAACATCAAATGCTTGAATATCTTTGGTGATTCGCTATTAATTGTCAACCAAGTGAAAGGGGTATTCCAATGCAAATGCCCAGTTTTGTAGGCCTACAAAGCCCTTGTGGATAAATTCCTAGCAAAACTTGAATGGTACAACATCGAGGCACTCCCTCGATCATCGAATCATTTTGCGGACACTATGGCCTCCTTGGGGTCACTAATCCTGCAAGACCCTTCTAGTGAAATGACAACCTTTCAAGTCAAAACATTATCGCAATCTATGATGGAGTGTGCAAGCTCTGACATAACGCCAAGAATCCACCTGATCTAGATTGAACCATCTCAGGATAGGTTCTCTCGAATCCACGATAGTCTGAATCATGCCAACTGGGGATCCTTGTTCTCCCTGAATCCTCTTAATAGCGACACAACGCTATTCTTACAAGTTCTTTCCCACTCAACTTTTGCTAGGGATGAACTTCAAGAGGGATTGGTCATTCATACCATCACGGTTTCTGATAAGTAGGATTGGTACACACCCATACGAAACTATCTCAAGTTAGGTAGCCTCCCACTTGGATTATCGCATGTCGTGAAAAGATCATTCAAATAGAAAGCGGAAAAACATGTCTTGATAGGAGACATTTTGTACTGTCGAAGCCATGAAGGGATCCTCCTCCGTTGCTTGGACTAGTAGGAGTCCACTTGGGCGATCACATAAGCGCACGATGGTACATGTAGTGGCCACTTCAATGGTATGGCCATCGCAAAGTGCATTCTTTGCATGGGCTATTATTAGCCATATTTAGAGTGAGATTGTTGTGCATATGTGCAAAAGTCCGTGAAGTGTCAATACCATGCTAACTTGACACACATACCTTCTTAGGCCTTGCAGCCGATCCAATCAGCTTGGTAATTTTCATAGTGGGGCCTAGATCTCATCAAAAATATCTCCCTTGCATTGTTAGGTCATCACACGTTCATCATAACGGCCACAGAGTACTTCACCAAGTGGGTGGAAACAATTTTGCTTACCTCTACGACTGGGCCCTGCATTGCAGAGTTTATTTTACATAACATCATATGTTGTTTTGGTATTCGATCCAAGATCATCGCGGATAATGGGACGTCATTTAAGAACAAAGATGTGCATGCTTTGACAACAAAGTACAAAATTTAGCATAGTTTTTTGATACCCTATTATCCACAGGCAAATGGGCAAGCAAAGGCATCAAACAAAATGTTAGTCGTCATCCTTAAAAATATGGTCGTAGATAATCATAAGGATTGGCACATCCAAATACCACTTTCCCTATGGGCTTATCGCACTACCATTTAGATGCCCACAGGGGCCACTCCATTTTTCTTGGTGTATGGATCTGAGGCAGTCATGCCTCTAAAGTTGGAAATACCTTCCCTATGCATATCAATGCAAGAGTTCATCGATGATGACACTACACGGCAGGCCCGGTTATACCAGCTTACGTTGCTCTACAAATGATGCATCAATGCTCTCGAGCATTTGCATATCTATCAAGAGCGACTTAAGAAAGCATATAACATGAAAGTTCACCTGAGGGACTTTCAGGTTGGTGACCTGGTCTTAAAAGAGAACCAACAAAATTCTAATTTGTTGCTGATGAGCACCAGAAATGCTCATATTTTGTACATATTTCTTTGATCAATATGCGGTTGTATAATAAGGATTGCGTACTTTTATGAATGATTATATAGATATTTGATATAATTATGCGTGTTATCTAATTTGTGTGTTTTTAGTATGTTTTGTGGAATTGCAGTTGATTTAGTTAGATTTGGAACGGTCGAGGTCCTTTTGATGGACCTGGCACTTTATTTCATCGGGGGTCAATGTAGAGAACATAGGCGCCTCCCTGCAATTGGAAGGCGCCAAGGGAACAAGCGCCTCCCTGCAATCGGAAGGTGCCAAACCAAAGACGAGCGCCTCCCTGTAGTCGAAAGGCGCCAACTAAATACGAGTGCCTCCCTGCAGTCGGAAGGCGCCAACTGAATGCGAGCGCCTCCCTGCAGTCGGAAGGCGCCAACCGAATGCGAGCGCCTCCCTGCAGTCGGAAGGTGCCAACAGAAGACAAGTGCCTCCCCACAGTCGGAAGGCGCCAATAGAAGGCAAGCGCCTCCCCACAGTCGAAAGGTGCTAATAGAAGGCAAGCGCCTCCCTACAACCAGAAGGTACCACGATAACAAGGTACCTTCCTCATAAGGAAGGTGCCACTGATTCTTTGCCCATTGACCAGATTTGAACGACGTGGACGGTAGTGGCTGGTGCAGTTCTAGCTCTGCGTCATGTAGAGCTAAATTGGAGATAGCACCAACGTATCAAAACATCTTACTGATGCCAGGCAAAGCACGAACCGAAATGAACACGTCGCCATCAGAACAGAATGCCAGACGTCGATTGCATTCGCCAGACTATTCTAATTTAGTCTGGGAAGAATCGACTGTTGTAACCACTTCTGTAATAGAAGTTCTGTGGGTGTGTTATATAAACACACGCAGATCGTTCTGAAATATATATAGAAATAATTAATAAAGATCCATTTAGAGTTACAGAAGATAGATTGTAATACGTTGATAAATATATTACAGTTCCAGAAGTTCTAAAGCACGTGTTCGATCGGGAAGAAGGCTGCTGGAGCCCGGGCCCACTCCAAGCCGGTATTTCTTCCCCATTTCCTTTTTGTTTATTTATTTTAATTAGTTTATTGCTTTCATAAGAATGTTCATTAGTTTGCTAGTTCCAGTATTTGCAGTAGATTTATTTTCAGGAATGTGTACATGATTTATTTTTGTAGATTTAATTATGTTCTTCTTACGTAATTTATTGAGGAGTGCGGGAATGATTGACAACCATTTCAAGAACACCCCCAAATGTAGGATTAGCAGATTCACCTCCAGTGGTATTGTAGTAACCTAATTTTGACTCTTCGCAAGTTTACGAAGCTCCCTGGGTTGATAATTAAATGCACGGGCATGTGACAAAAATAGGAAACCATTCACCTTGTTTGGCCCACAACATTTTGGTGCCGTTGTCGAGGAAACGTCTTAATTAGATTACTTACAATACCCTGAAACCTTCCATCTGACCTTGTATGAGTTCTTCGAGAAGAAGAGGACCTGACGGTCGCTTTATAAGAACTAATCCATCAGGACCTGAGTCAGCCGAGCATTTTGGATTTGAGTTAGACTCGCTCGACCTACCAACAGTCCATTGGAGTGAGGAACCACACTTTGTGCAAAGTGCCGCCTCATCCCATCAACAAGGGGATGAACGAATCATCATAAATCCCCTGTTTAATAGGACTCCTCTAGAGGAAGCCCTGTTGTGGAAGGCTGTGGAGGATCAGACGATCTCGCCAGACAACCTTAGAGCATTGACTCAGAAAGTTTTAAATGACCAGAAGGCCATAAACGCTGCATTAGAAACCACATTTCCTAAAAAAATGGTAGATAATGATGAAGTCTCATCTGGATTTAGTTTCCCAATAGAGGAGGGAGTAGGAGATACCAAAATGAAAAACATATCCCCTGCTCACCTTCCATCCTTCAGAGGACACCCGACCGAGGACCACGACCTATTTTTATTCAAGTTTGATGTTTTGTGCGGGTCTGTGGATTACAAATCAAACACACAGAAGTTGAAATTATTTCCTTCTACATTAGATGATGCAGCTCTGCGATGGTTCATCGGTATGGGAGACAAACACATCACCACCGGGACCAGGATGAAGAAGCTCTTTCTAGAGCAATATCAAGATTTTGGGAGAGCAAGAGACTCCAGGGAGGAGGTCCTGAGCATGACACAAAGAGAAGATGAGTCTCTCGAGGAGTATTGGGAGAGATTCAACTTTAATCTTCAATGGTCCCCTCACTCGAAGCTATCCGATAAGTCCCTCAAAAGCATCTTCTTGAGGGGACTTACCAATGAGTCATTGGAGGCTCTCAACATGATCTTTGGAGGTGATGTCTATCAGCATGCTATGGATGACATCCAAAAATTATGCCGGAACTACTCGAGAAGGCGAGGCAAAATCACCGCCAGGACCATGAAGGCGACTGCTTCAGTCACCAAAATAGAAATAGGCAACATGCTGGAGGATTTGAAGAGCGAAATGCTCTCATCTCTAGCACTGTAGATGGATACGCTGCTGTTAGAAAAGAAGAAACAAGAAAATGACGCAGCATTAGCCTATTTCTGCCCAAAATGTAGAGGAAGGCATGCAAAGAATGCATGTCCAAAAAACAAGGTCAGAGTATGCGCAGTTTGTAGGCTGAATCATAAAACTCGATTGTGCCCACAACTGCCCAGTAACCAGGAAGCGGTTGAGAGCACGGAGGCCTACTTCATAGGCAATAGGAAGAGTTGGCCATAGCCCCCTATGGGGAATATACCAACCAGAATGCCATCATATGGGGGAGGGCCATACATGCACCAAGGACCCCCTCAACCACCTAATATGGGGTGGTGGGGACCATCACCCTGGACTAACGCACCCCCAACAGCATTTCCGAATCAGCAGCCATGGATGCCATATCCATATCCTGGGCAGCAGTGGAGAGGCCACAATGCATGGAATCAGACTCCACAGAGTGCAGCGCCTGCTCACATCCAATAGAACTTACCAGCATTGCCAGCAGCGAGACCTGCGTAGCTACCAGCACAACCGATAGCAAACCCGAACAACAGAGTAAATCAGTCGGCATACAACGTAGAAGGTGAGATGTATCATATGTACAATATTCAGCTTAGATCAGGTAGGCAGCTAGGAGTAGAGACACCGCCTCTGGTAGAAGAGGAGGAAGAAATAGTAGAGACACCTCCATTGGTAGAAGAGGAGGAAGAAATAGAGGAGACACCTTTGGTAGAAGAGGGAAAAGCACTTGAGAGAGCGGAGGCTCCATTTCCTAGCCGGCTATAGGAACAAAGAAAAACAACACAGCCGGAATTCGACATCTTGTCGAGCTTGAAGAATCTCACGGTGACAATCCCATTATTTCAAGCAATTCGAGATGTCCCCATTTACACCAAGGCAATTAGAGAAATGTGTCTAAGGAGACCGGGATGAAAAGCTACCCGGACTATCAATGTCGTGGGTAAACTGGCAGATCTAATGATGGGTGGAACACGTCATCCGAAGTATGCAGATCCAGGCAGCCCAGTGCTGACCGTAAAAATTGGAGGACATTCCCTGTCCAACACATTGGTTGACCTCGGGGCAGCCATCAACGTGATGCCTCAAGAGACCATGCAGAGGCTGCAGCTCATGAACCTGAAGCCAACCATGACAGTGTTGTAGTTAGCCGATCGATCAACCATGTCGTCGAAAGGGATGCTGGAAGATGTGATCGTAACAGTCAGTGCATGGGAATATCCAGCCAATTTTTTAGTTTTGCAAACCAAGACCAGGCTGGGCGGTTACCCACTCATTTTGGGAGGCCATGGCTGGCAACAGCTGACGCTTACATCAGCTATCGGGATGGGCTAATGACCATCTCCAATGGGCAAAACATCAAAAGGCTGACCATTTCACCGCCAGCTCAGTCTATGGACTCGGTAGAAGAACCCAGGATCATCGAGCATGGAACTACGGAGTTGTCCATAATCCAGCCGGTGATGACCTTGGAGGAGGTGGCAGAAGAGGATGAGGATGGTGCTATCGTGGAGTTTCTCCATGGAGAATCGTCCACCCCCACACCTGGATCGTCGTTGACTGGCGCCCAAGATCAGCACATCCGACAAATACACGTTGGGCCAGGGAGGATATTAAACGTCAACAGCAGGTTGACGCCCACACAACTAGAAAAATTGGAAGAGCTTACGGTAAAACACTAGCAAGCATTTGCATGGGACTACGTAGATATGCATGGCATCAGCCCGAAAATATGTACCCATCGGATTTATTTAGATGACCGGGCAACTCCTAGTCGGCGAGCCATAGAGAAGGATGAACCCAGCAATGAAAGACATTGTCGAGAGAAGAACTGCACAAAATTTTGGCTATCGAATTCATATATCCAATTTTTGACAGTGAATGGGTATCACCATTAGTGGTGGTCCCCAAAAAGAATGGGAAATGGCGGATCTGCGTGGACTACCGGGCGTTGAACAAGGCGACTAAGAAAGACCACTTCCCGCTCCCGTTCATCGATCAGGTCTTGGACACACTCTCGGGAAGAAAATACTTCTCCTTTCCAGATGGTTTCAGTGGTTACAACCGAGATCCAGATAGGGGAAGAAGATCAAGATAAAACAACGTTCACCTGTCCATGGGGAACGTTTGCCTATAAGGTATTGCCTTTTGGACTGTGCAACGCACCGGCCACCTTTCAAAGGGCGGTGCTTAGCATATTCTCTGATATGATAGGATATGGGGTGGAAGTATACATGGATGACTTCACCGCCTATGGAGAAACCTTCGAGGAGGCAATGACAAATCTGGAAAGAGTGCTCGATAGGAGCAAGGAAAATCATTTGTCCCTAAGTAATGAAAAATGTTTTATGATGATGCAGGAAGGCATCGTGTTGGGACACCACCTCTCTGTGGAAGGAATAAAAGTAGACAAGAGGAAGATCGAGGTCATCAGAGACCTACCTAGCCCCAGAACGTAGAAGGAGGTAAGAAGTTTCCTTGGATCAATCGGGTACTACCGGCGATTTATCGCCAAATTTAGTAAGATTGCCAAACCACTGCACACCCTACTTTCTAAGGACGTAGAGTTCAATTGGATGGGAGATTGCGAAGAAGCGTTCCAATTGCTGAAAGAAAAATTGATATCTGCATCGGTCTTGAGAGGACCGAATTGGGCCATACCGTTCCATATTTCCTGCGATGCATCTAACGGTGCGATCGGAGCAGTCCTCGGGCAGAAAGACGGCGAAGAATTTTATGCCATCTATTATGTCGGTAAAAACTTGGCGGGAGCGGAGCTCAACTATACGATGATGAGAAAAAGAATTCCTCGTAGTTGTCCATGCAATAAACAAATTCTGCCACTATATAATGGGATACAAGGTCTTCATCCATACGGACCACGTGGCTATCAGGTATCCGATGAGCAAGCCGGCCATTGGTGGCAGAATTATCGGATGGTTGTTGCTATTGCAGGAATTCGACATCACTATAGTCGATAAACCGGGCAAGGACAACGTCGTGGCAGATTTTCTGTCCAGATTGATACCAGCGAGATCATCAAGCGGTGGAAGATCAGTTTTTGGATGAACATCTGTTCGCTATTAGTGAACAAACTCCGTGGTATGCGGACATAGCCAATTACTTGGCCACCGGAAGGACCTCACCTGCTCTCTCCTACCGAGAAAAGCAGGCGGTCATAGAGAAGAGCGCATCATTCCTTTGGATGGATGGTCTCCTATTTAAAATAGGACGGGACCAAATTATAAGAAGATGCGTAGCAGAACAGGAGTTTTTAGAAGTGCTCAAGGCATGTCACGATGAGCCATGCGGAGGACACTTTGCAGGGAAATGAACTGCCTACAAAATCTTGTAGGCTAGGTATTTTTGGCCCACTCTGTTCAAGGACGCGGCAGTGTATACCAGCAAGTGTGACGAGTGCCAGAGGATGGGTAGACCAACCCACCGAGATGAAATGCCCCTGCAGCCCTAGGTACACCTAGAACCTTTCGATAAATGGGGCATGGACTTCGTGGGACCATTTAATCCACCTTCGATGGGAAGGAGGTTTATTCTGGTCTGCACGGATTACGTCACCAAATGGGTGGAAGTGCAGGGATTAAGGGACTCAAAGGAAAGAACGGTCGTCGATTTCTTATTTGCCCATATTTTCACATGATTTGGGGTTCCTCGGGAGATAACAATAGACCAAGGGCCCCAATTCACCTCCAAATTGATTGAGGAGGTGATGGAGCAGTATAGAGTTTGGCACAATAAAACCATGCCCTACCATCCACAGGCGAACGGGCAAGTAGAAGTGACAAACGGGGAGATAGAAAACATCCTGACCAAAACCATGCAGCAACACAAGAAATATTGGGCCACACGGTTGCCGGAGGCAGTTTGGGCATACAACACCACGTGGAAATCCACCACGGGATGCACACCTTTCCAAGCTGGTCTATGGAAAAAATGCGATGATGCCCATCGAGTTCGAAATCAAAACTATGAGGATGGCTTCAGAATTAAATTTGAGCTTGGACGAAGCTCAAAAATAGAGGATTCGCCGGCTAGATCAGCTGGACGAAATCCGACTGGATGCTTTGCAGAGGACAGAGATTATATAGAAGTAGAGAAAGAAGTGGCATGATAACCACATCAAGCTGAAGAAGTTCCAGGTAGGGGAATGGGTACTATTGTACGATTCTCGATTCCAAGAAAGGAAGGGCAAACTTATGCAGAGGTGGATGGGGCCGTATGAGGTGGCAGAGCTCATTAGGAACGGGGCGGTGCACGTTAAGACAATTGACGGTAGCAACACCATGTTCATAGTCAATGGCCATCGACTACGCCCCTATAATACGTCCGAAATGTTACAGGTGGAATCCAGAGTAGGCATGGGGGAGACCCCATCTTGCTAGATCCGGACTGAACTCTCACAGGTGAAATGGTGGGCACGAAAGTGCTCACCCAAAATTTTTAGTTAATATAGTTTTTTTTGTAATGTGTGTTTTTGCGGGGACGACGCCCGCATGCAAGCTACAGGCATCCTAATCCAGGGCCTAACAGGCACGGAACGCGTCTAACTGCCTTTATTTTCCTTTCTTTTTAGGTTGCTTTTTGCAGGTGGAGGACCTGACAGCACGAGGGATAGGTATCTGGGAAACCAGGCCTGATTCGGCTCAGCATTCGAACACCGGCTCGTAGGTAGAATCTGGCAGCATGAAAAATTGGGAAGGCTTGATCACCCTTTTTCCAGTCAAATCGCCATCCAGAAGAAGGTGCCTTACTACATCCAGAAGGCGCCAAGTCCAGAAGAAGGTGCCTTACTGCATCCAGAAGGTGCCAAGTCCAGAAGAAGGCGCCTTACTGCATCTAGAAGAAGGTGCCAAGTCCAGAAGAAGGTGCCTTACTACACCCGAAAGGTACCCATCCAGAAGAAGGCACCTTACTGCATCTAGAAGAAGGTGCCAAGTCCACAAGAAGGCACCTTACTACACCCAAAAGGCGCCCATCCAGAAGAAGGCGCCTTACTGCATCCAGAAGAAGGCACCAAGTCCACAAGAAGGTGCCTTACTGCACCCGAAAGGTGCCCATCCAGAAGAAGGCACCTTACTGCATCCGAAAGGTGCCAAATCGAAAGACAACGCCTTCCATCCATTTAGAAGTTCTATATAAATATATATATATACATATGTAGGCGCCTTCCGTGGCAGGAAGGCACCAAGTCTAAAAAAAAAAAGCCAACCGAATACGCCTTCCAACATCAAGAAGGCGCATTCATCCAGTCGAGACGCCTTCCAACATCAGGAAGGCGCATTCATCCAGTCGAATACGCCTTCCAACATCAGGAAGGCACATTCATCAAGATGAACGCCTTCCAACATCGGGAAGGCATGAACCAGAAGGAGGCGCCTCCCACATTGGGAAGATGCATGCAGGAAAAAGTGCCTCCCACCAATCAGAGGCACCTCGTAGCATCGAAAGGTGCATTCGTTCGAAGAAGAGCACCGACAACGTCGAAAAGGCGCTACAAGGACACCATCCACATGGGAAAGGTACCAAAGAATGCCTCCCATGTGCAACATTTACATCTATCGGATGCCTCGAGTGAAACGAAGCATCGCACGAATGAGCGGCATCAAAGGACCATACCCCTCCCTCATGTCACAAGTCAGCAAATCAGCGGCTACCACGATGACTGGAACGATGAATCAGGTACGCGCATACTAAATCAAATCGTTTATATAATTATTTATAAATACGCAGTACCAAAAAAGATACCATCGTCATAGAGATCGTATCCCCCCATAGCCAGAATCGCGTGCCAATGATAGGGCATCTTCCATAACTGCTAGGGTTAGGCATATTTTCTATAAGAAGGCGCCTTCCTGAAGAAGGAAGGACAAAAAAAATATACAGCAGCAGAAGGCGCCATGGGAGGAAGGTCCAAGAACCACGCGATCAAGAAGAATGAACCCGGTGATACTGATGGGATCAGAGGGGTAGTGAAGACCCAATTCGAAGCCGAGGGGTGGCTCGAATACTGCACCCTGGTCAGTCAGGGCCAGGACGTGGAGGCGGCTAGAGAATTCGTCGCCTCTTTGAGGGGCGATGCGGCCCAAGTACGAGGGGTGGAAATTCCAGTCACCCACGAGTTCATCTCACGAGGCGATTGGATTGCCTCTCACGGGGGAATGTACATACAAGGGCGGAGTGTTAAAACTATACGCCGAAATACTACTGCCAGGAGGAAATGTGCAGATAGACAGGGAGGGGTTACTCAAAAATAGTCTCCCCATGAATATGCGGAAGATGTTCGAGCAGATTGCTCGATTTTTCACATGCACGGGAAAGTATACCCATCTGCACATTAATCATGTGCACTTCCTCAATCACCTAGTGCATGGGAGGAAATTAAATATACCTTTCTACCTAGCGAATGCTCTGAAAGATGAAGCGGCTCGGTACCAGAAAGGGGCACCATCCGCCTTAGCCCACCATGGGCTGATATCGGCATTGGTCCGCCACGTAGAAGCACAAGGACAGAACCACGACATAGAGGGAGATGGCGGCCAAATAGAGCAACACAATGCGGTTGCCAAATTAGGGCAAGACGAAGCATCCCTTGTAGAGGAGATAACAAACATCGGGCAATTGGCATTGCCCTATTTTCCAGGAGGAGCAGAGCGATCACCGGTGCCCGAAGACATAGAGGACAGAGGGCATTCCCTAGTGCCCGAGTATGAGGAGGAAGGAGCGCCACTCGCTGGTGGTGAGGACGAACCAATCCCTAGGAGGAAACGTCTGCGGTGATTCCTCTCGATAGAGGAAGGACAGAGTGACCCGGAGATAGACGTTGCCGCCCAAACCCTCCGAGAATTAACGAACCGGAGCCCACAAAATGAAGGAACTTTTGGGAGTAATGACCAGATCGATGCGGCCTTGGAGGAGGTGCTCGAATGGCAAACCGATTGTTGGATGGCACAGCAGATTTTGGAAGATTGCCAGAACCAGCATAAAAGGGAATTGGAGGAAAGAGATAGGTGAATTGCTCAGCTCGAGCAGCTAGTTCGGCAGTTGTAGGAGGAAAATCAAATGCTCTAGGATAGAGGAACAGCAAGACAGGAGGCATCCACTCAGACTGATTGGGCAGAAGAAGTGTCGACGAACTCTCCCACATCCGCCGAACGAGTATTCTCTTCGGGGGAGATTCGATCGGACGCCCGATAGAGCAGCCCGGAGGCAGGGGAGGATTCCTCTATTTTTAGGGGTGAAAAGAAAAGAAGTCCTACCATGCCCCCTGTCATTGTCCTGAGTGACACAGAGCAGGACGAAGGTCTCCAGCAATAGATAAGACCAGAGGATAAGGAGGACCTCCCCAGGCCTGAAGAAGGAGAAGAGCCTAAGGGGTCGACACCAGGTAGACGAGGAGAACGAAGGATCACCCCGGAGATAGCAGCACAGCCGATCCTTCGGAGTAAGGAGAAGTCCCCAAAGGAGAAAGGAGAGACCCCTATTCGAGCCGCCACATTTTCTGTAGAGGCCAAGGCAAAGAGGCCCAGGACGGCTCGACAGAAGGCGAAAGTGACCTTCGTCGAGTCAGAGGAGGATGAATGGGACATGCAGCTGTTCGCTGAAAGGCAAAAATATTTCGAGCAGCTGCGCAATGAAATGAAAGTAGCCAAGGAGGCCAGGAAGGCATCCTCGAGGGTAAAAGGAGATTCTGGCATCTGCGTCAATCCGATAGAAGACAACCAATTTTAGGACATCTATGGTTCATCCCGAGGGTGGCCTTCCATGATGAGGAGGTACTTGGAATGGTGGGGAGTATATGGCCCACAATTGGAGGCCGTTGCGATTGCAAAGGAGAATGCAGGGCTTACCCCTAAAGTGGTCGGATTATACAAGGCCCAAGTAGTGCCTTCCAGAGGGGATAACTCGGATATCCCTCTGGCAGTGGTCAGACCTCCAGACGCCGACCTCTGGCAAGCTATTGAAGCTGCATTTCAATCGGTAGGAACAACGCTGGCTAGACCACCACCAGTAGCGGCCAGAACAAGAAGGGGACAATTGACAACTACAGTTTCCCATAGGCAAAGGCGAACCACACCTTCAAATGTCGGCACGAAAAGACAGACTCGGGCCGCAGGGGCAGCAGAATCCTCCAAGAGATGGCGACGATGAAAAGTCAGAGGGCTACCTGCAGCTTGGATGCCACGAGGGCGTGGCATATGTTAGGCATGGGGGGATGATGAGCACCAGAAATGCTCATATTTTGTACATATTTCTTTGATCAATATGCGGTTGTATAATAAGGATTGCGTACTTTTATGAATGATTATATAGATATTTGATATAATTATGCGTGTTATCTAATTTGTGTGTTTTTAGTATGTTTTGTGGAATTGCAGTTGATTTAGTTAGATTTGGAACGGTCGAGGTCCTTTTGATGGACCTGGCACTTTATTTCATCGAGGGGTCAATGTAGAGAACATAGGCGCCTCCCTGCAATCGGAAGGCGCCAAGGGAACAAGCGCCTCCCTGCAATCGGAAGGTGCCAAACCAAAGACGAGTGCCTCCCTACAGTCGAAAGGCGCCAACTGAATACGAGCGCCTCCCTACAGTTGGAAGGCGCCAACTGAATGCGAGTGCCTCCCTACAGTCGAAAGGCGCCAACTGAATGTGAGTGCCTCCCTACAATCGGAAGGTGCCAACCAAAGACAAGCGCCTCCCCACAGTCGGAAGGTGCCAACAGAAGGCAAGCGCCTCCCCATAGTCGAAAGGCGCTAATAGAAGGCAAGCGCCTCCCTACAACTAGAAGGCACCGCGATAACAAGGTACCTTCCTCATAAGGAAGGTGCCACTGATTCTTTGCCCGTTGACCAGATTTGAACGACGTGGACGGCAGCGGCTGGTGCAGTTCCAGCTCTGCGTCATGCAGAGCTAAATTGGAGATAGCACCAACGTATCAAAATGTCTTACTGATGCCAGGAAAAGCACGAACCGAAACGAACACGCCGCCATCAAAACAGAATGCCAGACGTCGATTGCATTTGCCAGACTATTCTAATTTAGTCTGGGAAGAATCGACTATTGTAACCACTTCTGTAACAGAAGTTCTACGGGTGTGTTATATAAACACACGCAGATCGTTCTGAGGAATATAGATAGAATAATTAATAAAGATCCATTTAGAGTTATAGAAGATAGATTGTAATACGTTGATAAATATATTACAGTTCCAGAAGTTCTAAAGCGCGTGTTCGATCGGGAAGAAGCTGCTGGAGCCTGGGCCCACTCCAAGCCAGTATTTCTTCCCCATTTCCTTTTTGTTTATTTATTTTAATTAGTTTATTGCTTTCATAAGAATGTTCATTAGTTTGCTAGTTCCAGTATTTGCAGTAGATTTATTTTCAGGAATGTGTACATGATTTATTTTTGTAGATTTAATTATGTTCTTCTTACGTAATTTATTGAGGAGTGCGGGAATGATTGACAACCATTTCAAGAACACCCCCCAAACGTAGGATTAGCAGATTCACCTCCAGTGGTATTGTAGTAACCTAATTCTGACTCTTCGCAAGTTTACGAAGCTCCCTGGGTTGATAATTAAATGCACGGGCATGTGACAAAAATAGGAAACCATTCACCTTGTTTGGCCCGCAACAGTCACCCCATTTAAAGGATAATTTCACGGCAAATTGGTTAGGTCCTTATGTAATCGACAATAAAATAGGACCTGAAACATACCGACTCGCCTCTCTTGAAGGAATCAAGGAACTAGAACCCTTGAAAATTAGTCATTTGAGGCCATTCCACATTTAGGGAGCCATAGCCCACCCCAAAATCTCCAAGGATTCCAACAATCGCTTGGTCAACCTAAAAAGCTCCAAGGATTCCAACAATCGCTTGGTCAACCTAAAAAGCTCCAAGGATTCCCAGTAATCGCTTGGTCAACCTAAAAATGCCCCAAAGGTATCCCTAATCCCTTTGGTCAAACCAAAAGCTCCAAGGATTCCAGCAATCGCTTGGTCACCCAAAATCTCCAAGAATTCCCACAAATTGCTTGGTCAACCTAAAATGCCCCAAAGGTATCTATAAATTCCTTTGGTCAAACCAAAAGCTCCAAGGATTCCAGCAATCGCTTGGTCAACCCTTAAAACATCCCAAAGGTATCTATAAATTCCTTTGGTCAAACCAAAAGCTCCAAGGGTTCTTGCCGCCGCTTGGTCATGCAAAACGCCCCAAAGGTATCCATCATCCCTTTGGTCAAACCAAAAGCTCCAAGGATTTCCAAAATCGCTTGGTCAACCTAAAACGCCCCAAAGGTATCTATAATACCTTTGGTCAAACCAAAAGATCCAAGGGTTCTCACCACCGCTTGGTCACCCAAAAGCCCCAAGGGTTCCCGCAATCGCTTGGTCAAAAATAAATATTCAAAAACAAACAAAAACAACATATATTCAAAAATAACATAAAAATTGCATCTCACTTTCATGCATATTCTTAAAAATCAAAACACAAAAACGAAATGAAAACTGCATTAGGCATCGCATACTTACATTGCATATTTGCTGGTCATACTTGTCAAAAGTACCATAGACTGTAATTACTCGGCAATTCCATCATTTTTCCAAATTCAGTCCATTTTGTAAAAAGATCCATCAAAAATAACACCCTTTGCATTTTTGCCATATCATAGTCAGTTGTCTGCTAATGTCTTTAGGGTTTTTCGTCATTCAGTTGTCTTTAGATTTCTAGTCAAATGTTGTACGAAGTCAGACCGATTTTTACAAGGTAGAGTTTTACGTGGATCATGCCTTGTTACATCACATCCCAACACAAGCTTAAAACACATAAAAATTCCCCAGTTGTGTGAACGCAAGAGAAACCTACAAAGCAGTATAGGGTACCACATGTAAAACATTATCCTGCTCATCCCCCTATGTGAATGGTTCAAAAATGCTGAGAATTGAAAAAAGGACAAGCTCTTCCCCATCCAAATTCCCCACATTAAATAGTGGTTTTCACCACTATCAAAAATCCCAAAACACCTTTGGTCTCCAAAGTTGTAAGGATTCGTACTACACGTCCATGAGAAGGATGGGTAGTCATCCCCAAGGATTAAAAGGATCAATGTCATTCATAAGAAAAATCCAAAAAGTCCACCATAAAAAATCCCAAACACCTTTGATCCCCAAATTCATAAGGATTCGTACTACACACCCCTGCAAAGGATGAGTAGTCATCCCCAAAGCCTAAAAGGATCAATGTCATTCCAAAGAAAATTCCCAACCACCTTTGAGCCCCAAAGTCATAAGGATTTGTACTACACATCCCTGAACAGGATGGGTAGTCATCCCCAAGGCCAAAAGGATCAATGCCACTCACAAGCCAAAAACCCACGAGCTCAACTTGGAAATCAACATGCCAAATCTAAAATCTTCAAAAGACAACAACAAAAAATAACAGTGGTTATCACCACTACTCAAACACCTTGCTCAAGAAAAAAACAAAAGAGAAAAATAAACAATGATTTTCATCACTATGTATGATAGCAAGTATCCCAACAAGTTGAGCAATCGAAATATGCTTGAGCTTGAATCACTGGAATTCTCAGAATTCGAAAAACCATGTAGGTGATCCTCATTATGGGTTTGGTGGACAGCCTACCTGGCAATGGCGATATCCTAAATGCATGACGATATGTCTATCACATTAGCTTTGTGTGTGAGTAGACCAATGTTTGCATGTGGATGAGCTAGCTTATGGTACCTTAGATTGTCCCGTGGATTAATCTTACTAAATACAACAAAGGAGTTAGTGGAGCTAATTAGGTGATCCTTAGTACAATTTTTGTGGACAGCCTACCTGGCACTGGCGGTATCCTTACAAATACCACATAAACTCAATTGCACACATAAGGATGTGAAATAACTTGGTCAATCTCAAGTCTAATTTGTACCTTGTTCGAAAGTCTTGTAAGATAATGTACAGTCTTGATTAGTTAGCTATAGCAGCTGAGTCTCAAAAAAACCTTAACTACATTTTAAAAACAATTGTCGTACATTTCATTATCACCATCAAAAATAACAAAAAAAAAATTACAAATACAAAGTTATTTCATAAACGAATCACATAGTACAAAAGTCCAGTTAATATTGTACAGCCTATCATGCACCACCTGCATACCAACAAATCATTTCATCCATTCCATATGCATACATCCATATAGTTAGAAACATCCATAATAACATATGCATACATCAACATAAATAATTGTGCATAAAAGAGCAATAAACCATAACAAGTAAAAAATACAAAAATAAGTCATGTATATATTAAGTCAAAAATGCCCTCAGGCTATAATAAAATAGTCCTTTGACCTCACAAAAAAATCAAAATCTCCAAAGCCTAGGGAGTCGACCACCATGATCATGCAGGATCGATGTGACTGGAACTACCCCCAGTGATGTGGGTCCTATGGGACCTCTTAGGGTGGCTGCTGCCAGCCCTCGCATCATGCCCACTAACGCTACCCTCACCCACCCACCTGTGATGAGAGGATGCATACTGCTCAGTCTCACTACCTCTCGTACGACGCGATGATCCACCTCTAGTGAGCTTAGGTAACTGCCCACCGAGGCAAATAATCTCGGCCTCCAACTCCACCCGACATTGACCCCACTCCACATCTTGTCGATGGTACATAGCCAATGTGTCATCCTGTATTCCAATTGAGCCCGTAGTGATCCCTCTCGATGTTGTGCTCCTCATCCCATCTTCGTAGTAGGTCCTCCAATCACACTATCTCAACATGAATTCTAGCCTCCATATCCCCTGGGATTGCCTGAGGTATGGGCATCTCCGAGATGACATGCTGCTCTGGCACCCACTATTTTGGGACGTCCTATGTATTCGGCTACTTCAAAATCCCTAAATCATCCCTAGTCAAGTCATCTACCTCCACCATATTTGCATCATCGAGCAGAGCCCCCCAACCCTCCATCGATGCCTCTACACCCCCACCACCTACTGCTGTCGCATTCGAACCTCCTAAAGGCCCCTCACCCTGCCATCGTAGCATCATCCACCACTGGTCGTACTCTGCAATCACCCTGACATTGTCCACATCGAGGACATCAATCACAACATCAAAATCCTCGCCTAGCAGCTCAATAATCAACTAGGCTAGAGTCCTCTCGTCGCCCCAATGTCGATAGATCAAGGGCTCACCAGGCAATCCCTAGTGCACCCCAAACTATCGAGTCACTCGGACGTACGAGAAGTACTCCTGCTCTATCCCATGTCACCCGATCAACCATCTCCCCCTATGCACCTATAGGAGCCACTCTCTAGCCTCAGGCCAGGCTGGACAGTCCTGATATGGCCGCCATAACACCTCCCCTAGAGGAAGACGAGAGAAGACATCAATATATTGACCTACGACACCTGCCCACTGTCGACTCTGCCCCTACTCCTTTGACCTCTACCATAGAGCATCATACCCAATCTCCCTATCCACCATCTCACCTCGAGTGGTCCAAGGCAACTCCTACGATCGCTCCATAGCTATGTGCTGCCACCCCCAGCACTGCAAAATATAGTTGCACCTGATCCCCTTTCGCCTTCGATAGTGGATCTCGTACAACTCGTCATAAATTTATGCCAATAGTGTCTGACCCCACCTCATAATAAGTGGCGTTGTTGTCGGACACTCCACCAGTCTGAACACCACCTCAAGAAGGTTCCAAGGAAACCTTGCACCTGAGGAGTTGGGAAGTAGCATATTAGAGATGAGGGTCATCATCAGAACATGCCTCACCCCTAACATGCCCTTCTCCAGCCACCACCGCACCAAAATCTTGCCAATCAGGTAGTTCACCTCCGCCCTCTCCACACCCCTATCCACCCCCATATTTGTCAGCTGCCCAAAGCATCGTATCAGCATCGTCATCCGTTGATCACGGGGAGTCATCTGAATGGGCAGTCCGTATATCGAAATCCATAGAATTCGATACACGTCCTCCAAAGTAACCATCATCTCCCTTGTTGGGAGATGAAAGGTGTTGGTGCGGGGATCCCACAAATTGATCAAGGCAGTCAGATATGCCCGATCCCCCACCACAGGCTCCAACTGTGTCACCTGCTTGAGCCCAAGGGCATCAAGCCACTCCTAATTCGCAACTGTCAGCACCTCCCGGGCATCAGAGAACACAGTCGGTTGGCGGTGCCAACTCCTAACAACCTGCAAAACACAAACACAATAAAACAAAAAAAAAATTAGGGTTTCAACCTTAATTTAAACAAAAACATTCAAATAAACTGTATAGCCAAAGTAAAAAAAAAATGCAATAAAACAAATTCATACTAGGGTTTTCGACCTTAGCTTGAACACAAAAAACAAATAAAATAAACAAAAAAAATGAGGGTTTTAACCGCACCTTAATAAAACAAAAACATTCATACTAGGGTTTTTAACCTTAAGTATGAACAAAAAACAAATAAAACAAACAAAATAAATTAGGGTTTTAACCGCACCTTAATAAAACAAAAACAATCATACTAGGGTTTTTAACCTTAAGTATGAACAACAAAACAAACAAAAAAAATCAAACAATAAAACAAAAAACTAATCATACTAGGGTTTTTAACCATACTGTGAACTAAAAAACAAATAAAAAAAACCAAACAAAAACATAAAACTCATACTAGGGTTTTTTTACCTTAAGTGTGAACAAAAAAAAAAAAAAAAATCAAATAACACAAACAAAATCAACCTAGGGTTTCGACCTTAAGGTGAACAAAAAAATCAAACAATAAAACAAAAAACTAATCATACTAGGGTTTTTAACCATACTATGAACTAAAAAACAAATAAAAAAATCAAACAAAAACATCAAATTCATCCTAGGGTTTTTAACCTTAAGTGTGAACAAAAAAATCAAACAAAAACATAACAATCATACTAGGGTTTTTAACCTTAAGTGTGAACAAAAAAATCAAACAAAACAAAAAAAATCAACCTAGGGTTTCGACCTTAAGGTGACTAACAAAAAAACAAAAACAAAAACATAATACAACACAAAACTTAATACTAGGGTTTCGATCTTAATATTAACACAAAATAAAAACAAAATAATGCACAATAAAAACAATTATGTGCAAGTTTTTTTTAACTTCATATAAAGCAAAAACCAAAAAAAAAAGGAAGGAACATCGTACCGGTCTCGCTTCGGCTCCTCCGCTCGAAGATCCGGTTCTCGCACTCATGGTGTTCATGAAATTTTGACAGTGCTCCGCTACGCAAACTCCCACTCCTCCCCACAACTCCAAAACACCAAGAAAAAAATATTGCAAATGAGCCCAAAACCTATTTTTGGCCCTTTTATAGGCTATTAAGCCTTTAATCGTCCCACCCTGGGATGAGCACCCTAGTTTGCACTCGTACCACCTTGGGACGATTACCAACTTGGTATTCGTCCCACCCAGGGACGATTACAGAGCAAAAAAATTAAAACAAAAACAAACTGCATCCAAAAAATGCACCAAAAATAGCAATAAAGCTGCCAAACAAAGGTGCCCTTGCACCTGATATTCTTGGCATGAAACACCGATGTCGGGACCACAAATTATCACTATCCTACTCCCTAAGAAGGCTACCATAGCCGGACCGCTCCATGGGAGGACAAATTTTTGAAAATTTCAGCCCCAAGGCGTCACAGAAAAGGGGTCAAAACCCACTCAAAAACAATAATAACTCTACCGAATAAAGGTGCCTTCGCACTTGACATTCTTGGCATGAAAAACCGACGTCAAGACCACAAATTATCACTATCCTACTCCCTAAGAATGCTACCATATCCGGACCACTCCACGGGAAGGAGGATTTTTGATAATTTCTACCCCAATAGGCGTCAACAAAAAGGGTCCAAACCCACCAAAAACAGGTCCGATTGCTAGGAAACTGCACATGTTCAATGAAAAACCACTGAAGGCACCCTTACAAACATCATCTTGGGTCAAGCAACTCATCGCTTTTCTCATTTTTGGTCATTCCCTCATCGATTCGTCGCTTTATGGGGTAGTCACACTTAGTCACGAAATCAACAAATACACACCCAATCAAGGAAATGGCATGCATTACAAGAATCATTGACAAAGACAATCACGCTCCTGCTTGGGGTAGTAAACAAGCAAGAATCACAAGCTGATCAAACACTTGGCATTGTAGAATCATGAACTCAAGATTCCTCAGACAAAAGGTTGTGCCCTTTGCCTATTCATGACTGAACAATGTCCAAGATCAAGTACACCTCATCGAAAATGGTTACACTTGAGTTAAGCCCCTTAGCTCGTCAGAAGCAAGGATTCAAGAATGCGTGCCCTTTCCATACTCGAGGCATCAAAATTTGGTTAGGTTACTGAGAAACCCTAATCATTAAGTGCTTTGGTTATCTATTTTTGCTCAGCACTGTGCCACACAGCGCATCCCAAAAAGGGGCATCTGTAGACACCAAAACAACACCAATCTGATTATGTGACTACAAGCACTGATCGAGCTGGCATACATAGCCCCTAATGCAGCCTCCAGAGGTTAAACAGTGGTCCTAACCACTCCCAAATCAGTTTTGGAAGGTTAGACGTCAATTTGGCACCTTTTAAGCACTTTGCTACCTACTCATCCCACCCTGGGACGATTAGAATCCTATTCGTCCCACCCTAGTACAATTAGCAGCAATCATCCCACCCTGGGACGATTAGCAGGTTTGACTAGAAAAAAAATTCAAACCTCGATAGATCCACCACTTAACTACGCCTTCAGAGCATGCAATTATGAGGAACAGTTTCAAATCTGAGAGAGGGACTTCAGTCAAGCATGCTCTGATCATGGAGGCCTCATTCAAGGAGACTCTAAATTAGGGAAGAATCTTCTTCCAAAAAAAGGCATGGCAAGCCAAGTGGTGCCCTCGCATGCGCATTCAAAGAGAGATACCCTAGGTCTATAAAAGGGTGAGCATCCTCACCCCAAAAAGGAGGAGAGCTGGAGCATTTGGAGCAACGAAGTGCTACCAAATTATACCCACATTCCCCTTTGTGCTTCTTACATCCCTAATTTCTCTTTTGGAAGAGAGGTTATCGGGTGAACACTAGGAATGCAATCTCGACCTAAAACCCAAGCAATCGGCCATAATCCCACACCAAATTTTTTGACACAACCTCCTAGGAGGTTTTGGACCCATCCTAAGTGGATTGGTGTCAAAACCAGACCCCAAACGGTGGGCGTCCTGCCCCCGGGCGCCCCCCAAACTACCGCAGTCCTAATTGGCTCACCCCGGAGTGATTAGAAATCCGTGAAGAATTTCTCTACTATTATTTTTGCATTATGTTCCATTTGGTTTACTTATGCTGCTATTCAAGTTTCATTGCATTCTGACTCGATTTGACTATGTTTTTATCATTTTATGTGTTTACTAACATATAGGGAGCGCTTTTGGATACGGGACAATCTGGGCAGAATCTGCCAAATCTAACCTTTTGGATAATCCCAAAATGCCCCTTTTAGCCTAACCCCAAGTTTGTAGGAGTTTTGGGGGCCTCTGGGCAGGACATTTGGAAGGTTGCCTTTGCATGTTTTGTGACAGTCCTAATTGGCTCACCCTGGAATGATTAGAAATCCATCCATGATTTCTCAACTGTTCCTTTTGTAATGTGTCTCTGATGATGTTTTCATGCTTCTGTCAAATTTTGGGTTCATTATGACATGTTTTGATCATCATTTTGCTATTTTATACATTAACTAGCCGGAGGCCCTAGGGATTGCATGTTTTCCTTCCATCCGCATATGCTATTAACTATTTGTTGTTTCTCTGAGTGCAATATCTCACCACTAGGAACACCGGAGGTACAACAAGGAACACATGAACACATGGATTCAAGCTGCAGCAATGTTTGGCCCGCCCATTTCAAATGTGGGCATGCGGAAGACACTGGAAGCGTACCATCCGTTGATGTAACAAACTGTATCAAACGCTCCGAGCCCTAGAGGGGGGAGATGTATTGTAACCATATTGAAAGCAATGTTAATAAAAAGAGGCCCTGATTTGCCTTGCTTACATCTAGTTTCATTTATGCTTTGTTTCCTACATGCATTTGTTTCTCGCATTCGTAGGGCTTAGCATCTGCACCATTTGTATCAATTTTGTTTACATCATAATCTGGGACGTTGTCACCCCGCATTCGGATTTCAAAAGGTAATCCTTATGTCATGGTCACATGGTCCTATGCCGATGAGGGTATAGGAAAGGTGGGGGTACCACCTTTGGTGTCCTTATAAACATGTAGATTTAGTAACATGAACCCCAAATAACATGATAGTTGGCCATTCCTATCCAGTGAGTGTCATCTATAGTGACTTGGAACTTAAATGTGGTGAGGCCTTGTATGTTGATATAAATAAATAAGGATATTTCCTCTTGTAAACAAAAAATTTTAGGTTGGTAGTTCTGTGTTTTTACTATTCCACATCATTAGTATCAAATTTTATTAGATCCTCTATGGGGTTTTTAAGTTACCATGTTGCCTAGTTGAGAGTTTCTTTAGAATTCCTCTATCCAAGATCTCACACAAATATCCAAAGAGTTATGTACTAATATTTTTATAATAATTTCAAATATGAATGAAATAGACTTGGAGGAGATCCTTGGTATTAAGGACCCTAAGCCAATAATTGTAGAAGACAACATCAATTATTGTTGGCAATTTTGGGTACTTTGGGTACATTGCCTTTGCTCAAGTGTATAAGTTGTCATTGATGTCAAGAAGCTCTTGAAGGAATTTGATTTGATGTCAAATAATTTGTTTTGATGAAGGTTACGGCATGACAGCTTCAAAGGTCTTTTGTAAACCCCAAGTTGGCAGGTTTAAAGATTACAGGTGGATGCATTAGTTTAATGCATTTGGGTCCAGGAGGAAGTATTTATTTAAATAATTAAAAACCTTGTTAAGGTTCCCTTTAATTATTTTTAAATAAATATTAAATTATTGTTTGCAATGGGTTATCCTAACCCATGGCGCTATGTTTTAAGATTGTGGGCGCTAGCCAAGACCTCCGCCGACGTGTTAAACTCCTCGCCGACGTCAAGAGCTTATGGTAAAAATGCATATAAATCTCCCTCGATGAAAATCAAGAATTATCCCATCCGCATTTTGAAAAGAGTTGCTCGCTGTGAATTCGTGATCTGCTGTTCGATTTCTTCCTGTCTTCGTGATTTCGTGATTCACTGTTCGGATTTCTTCTTCGATTGTGTACTCGCCGTTTGTCGTAAATCCGTCGTAAGGTTTTCGTCTTCGTGTTCGCGTCAGAAGAAAGGGAGGCACTGTTGTTTTATTTAATCCCTGGCGCAGAAGGAACAAGGCTAACAGCGTGAGGTTTAAACCTCACCAGGCGCCTTTGGCACACCGGTAGCGGCTAGGCTGTTGGCGCGCTACCCGAACGGGAGGTTCCATGTTCGAATAACGCGAAAGGGTTTTTCATCGTGAAGTGGACGCAGCGGGTGGTGTTAGAATTCGTGCGCAATTTCTCCATAGCATGATTTTTGATGTTGGCCAAGGTATTTTCGAAATTAATTTTTGCTAAGTGTATTTTGCGGATGGAGGAAGTTTATTAGAGGGAAAAACAACTTAGGAGTTATAAGGAGTTTAAAGCTTGTTTTATTTTGATAAAATATTCTTTTGAAGGTGTTGTTTGAAATATCTTATTGCATTCTTATGAGAGATAAATTTTATTTTTGATAAGACTATAAGGGAGAAATAAGGTGTATAAGGGATAAATTTTTCTTGTAATGTTGAGAGTGCTTTTGGTTGATTATGGAAATGAAAGCATGATGTTTTAAGGTTAAAATTGCTTCTTGTGTGAAGTTGTGAAACCTTAAGTGGGCAGCTTTGAGATTGACATTTGCTTTCATTAAATTGGTAATAATCAAGCTATTCTTTACTTGGTTAAAGTGTTGGGCTTACTCCTTTGTTGATGATTTGAAAAGTTGTTTTGTGCTATTGTGATTTGAGTTGGTGGATGCTTTTTGTTCAAACAATATTGGAGAGAAAAGGAGTTCTACTTGTTTCCTTTTCTAATGTTGATTGTGAAATGCTTCAAGGTTGTGTTTTGAGCTGAATGGTGTTGATTGAACCTTGTTTGATGAGCATTGTTGTTGAAGCCCTAATTGATGGTGAAAAGAACATGAGTATCATTGTTATGTGATTCTTTGCATAGTTGGCAATTGTTGGGGTTTCATGTTCTTGAAAGAAAGCATTCTATCCTATCCATTTCAGATATTGAGTTGAGTTTTCAGATTTGAGATTGAGTTTGAGCTGAGTTGATTTGAGTTGAGTTTTGAGATTGGGAGTTGAGTATAGAACATATTGAGTCTCTAACAATTCTCTTTATGCTTCTATGAGTTTGAAAAATCACATTGGGTCTCTAACAATTCACCTTGTGATTTCCTACTAAGAAAGTTTTTTTTCTTGGTGAGCTTGCTGAGTTTTGGACAAGTTCCGATGGGGACTTGTGAGCAGTTTTGGACAGGTTCCGATGGGGACTTGTGAGCAGATTTGGACAGGTCCTAGCAGAGGACTTGTGAGCTGAGTTTGATAGTTCTATCAGAGAACTTGAGGACAGAGGTGCACTCGGTTCTTTGAGAAGAACCCGAGGACAGATTTGGCAAGTCTTTGAGAAGGCTTGTGTGCAGAGGATTGATTTGTTCAAGCATTGGACAGATCTAACAGATAGAGGAAGACTTGTACTAGACCGACTGACTGTGTTTGGTACCAGGTTGTTGAGCTACTGTGGACGTGATCATAGAAGGCAGAGGTCTCTTAGGCTAAGCATTGAGGACAGGAGGTCTTCGATGGAAAGGAGTTCCACGTGCCGGCAAGAGGTAGAGGCAGTTGATCTTCTGAGGGATCATTTCCAGAGCAGAGGGGAAGGTATCTCCTTTGAGCAGAGGCTCATAAATTCTGATTAGGGGAAGGTATCTCCTTTGGGCCGAGGCTCATAAACATTGTAATTGGGAAGGATTCCCAAAGAACTTTGAGATAACTTTTAGAGAAAAGTTTTGTGGACGTAGCCCAACCATTTTGGGTGAACCACGTTAAAATTGGTGTCACTTTGTGGATGATATTGTGCATTGCTTTGATATTGCTTTGGGTATATTGCTTTACTATTTTGAAGTATAAAGGAAAAATAAAAAGAGGTCTTATACTGTTCACCCCCCTCTCAGTATAAGCTTGTGTTCTTCAATTGGTATCAGAGCGGGTGCCTTCAAAAAGTTTAACAACTTGAAGGAAAAGCTAGTAAAGAACACAATGGATCATTCAAGTGGCAATGCAACACCTATTCTTGATGGGTCAGATTTTGGTCTTTGGAGTGCAAGGATGAAGGTTCATCTAATGGCACTTGGGAATGAGGTTTGGGAAGTGATTGAAGATGAGTACACTATTCCTGAACATGGTCCTAATACTAAAGAAGAAAGGCTCCTACATCACAACAATTCAAAAGCAATGAATGCAATCCTGAAAGGCTTACATAAAGCAGATCTCACCAAAGTGATTCACTGCAAGACAGCTAGTGAAATGTGGAAACAAGTTGAAGGTGGTTCATACAGTGATACAAATGTCAGAAAGGCCAAGTTGAGACACTTCAAAGGTATGTTTGAACAACTCAAGATGAATGATGATGAAAATATTAGTGACTACATGCTTCGTATGGATGAGGTTGTTAACTCCATGAAAGACTTAGGTCTTGAGCTTGCTGAAAATGATGTTTGTGATAAGATTTTAAGATCTCTTCCTAATAGATTTAGTGAAAATATTTCTGCTATTGAGGAAGCTAAAGATTTGGATAAGTTGAAAAAGGATGAGCTCCATAGTATACTTGCAAGCATTTGAGTTGAGAACTCAAGTGAAGGTTGATGTCAAGAAAGAGGCAACTTTCAAGGCTACCAAGAAATCCAAGGGTAAACAACTTCAAGATAGTGATGAGTCTTCTAGTGATGAAGAGGCATATTACAACAAGAAAGGCAAGTTCTCTAGAAAGCACAAAAGTATGAAAAATATAAGATGTTTCAATTGTGGAAAGTTTGGTCATTATGCTACCGATCGTACTGTTCCCAAGAATGAAAGTGATGAAGATAAACAAGATTCTAAGAGCAAGGATTCTGAAAAGCACAAGCATCACAGGAAGAACAAAGATGAGCACAACAATCAAGGAAAGAGGTATTCTCACAAGCACAAGAAGAGTTTCTACCTAGACAAAGCAAGTAAGTGTTCTAGTAGTGATAGTGAAAGTTCTTCAAGTGATGATGAAAATGAGATGTTGTTCATATCAAAAAAAGAGGAAGAACCGAAACATAGATTCATTATCATGAAATGTCTTAGATGTGGAAACTTTGGTCACCTTGAGGATGATTGCACAAATAATGATTTGGTTTCTAGTATGTATGAGGATGCTTCAAAAAACTATAAGGAAGATGCATGTATGGTTTTTGAAAAGGGTAGCACCTCTAGTGATAAGAAATCTGAAAAAGGCTTTGATGATTCAAAAAGCAAACAAATAGAGGAAGATATAGAGGAAGGTGAAGTAGATCTTGAAGGTGAACTTATTAGTGCTCTTAGTGCTTTGAAAAAGGAAAGAAAGAAGAATGCTAGACTCAAGGATAAGTTAGATGAATGTTGTATGGAGAGAGATGATCTTATAGAAAGTCTTGACTTCTCTATAGCTAAGACACAAGAACTCAAGGATGAGTTAGAGTCTAAGGTTCTTGAGTATAGTGAGTTAGAACATAAAATGGCTTCTTTGAAAGAGGAAACTAAAGAGTACAAGGATAAGCTTTACAGGTTTCAAGATAGCTCCAAAAAGGTTAAGTCACTCATCAAAGGTCAAAGAAAGACAACAGATAAAACAGGCCTTGGTTTTGTTAAGCCACACAAGGAACAAGTTGGAGAGTCTAGTAAGAGACTCCAAAAGGAAGAGAGTTCTGATGAGGAAAGTATTTCAGAAAAGGAGTCCTTGAATGATAGATGCACAGAAATAGAAAACAGAATTCAGAATGAGAAGAAGAAGTTTTCAGAACCCAAGAGGTCAAATAAAGGAAAGTTTCAAGGCAGATGTTTTGCTTGTCATAGGTTTGGTCACATGGCTTCACATTGCATGGCTCAAGTGAAGAAGGTAAATGACAATTTCAGAAGTGCTAGTTTCTTTCAAGGGTATTGCTACTCTTGTCAACAGTTTGGGCACAAGGCAGTTTATTGCAAGGCAAATAACAGGAACAGGTTTGATCAGAATAGGTTTGGTCAGAATAGGTTTGGTCAGAACAGGTTTGGTCAGAATAGGTTTGGTCGAATAGGTTTGGTCAGAACAGGTTTGGTCAGAATCGGTGGATTCAAAGATCAAGTTTACCTCAGAGAAACAACATCGTCAAGTGTTTCAAGTGCAACAATGAAGGTCACATAATCAGATAGTGTAGAGCTGAAATTCTAGAATACAAGAACAGGAACAGTGGCATGATCAGGTCCAAGGATCAAGGCATGGACAAGAACAGGGATGAGAACAAGAACAAGAACAATGACAAGAACAAGAATATGGACAAAGAGTTCAAGAGAAGGCCCGACAAGGAAGTTATAGACACTGATGATGATCAATGCCTAATGGGAGTTTTACTCCCACCCCAGAATTAATCACCTCATCAGGAGGTGGGGGAGGGACTAAGCTAAGAGGCTCATTCTTAGTCCCGAGCCCCAAAGGTGACCCTTTGCCATTGATGACAAAGGGGGAGAGATATGAGTAAGGGGGAGAGCTTCAAAGTGAAGAGGAGAGCTTCAAGTCGTGGGGAGCAAAACTTCAAAGGAAGATTCTCGGTTGTGGGCACAGTTGGTCAGCTTGTTAGCACAGTTGGTTTTAGTTTTGGCTCTTGAGAAGTGTTTTCAGTAAAGGTTTGCCATCAATGACAAAGGGGGAGATTGTTGGCAATTTTGGGTACTTTGGGTACATTGCCTTTGCTCAAGTGTATAAGTTGTCATTGATGTCAAGAAGCTCTTGAAGGAATTTGATTTGATGTCAAATAATTTGTTTTGATGAAGGTTACGGCATGACAGCTTTCAAAGGTCTTTTGTAAACCCCAAGTTGGCAGGTTTAAAGATTACAGGTGGATGCATTAGTTTAATGCATTTGGGTCCAGGAGGAAGTATTTATTTAAATAATTAAAAACCTTGTTAAGGTTCCCTTTAATTATTTTTAAATAAATATTAAATTATTGTTTGCAATGGGTTCTCCTAACCCATGGCGCTATGTTTTAAGATTGTGGGCGCTAGCCAAGACCTCCGTCGACGTGTTAAACTCCTCGCCGACGTCAAGAGCTTATGGTAAAAATGCATATAAATCTCCCTCGATGAAAATCAAGAATTATCCCATCCGCATTTTGAAAAGAGTTGCTCGCTGTGAATTCGTGATCTGCTATTCGATTTCTTCCTCGCTGTGATTTCGTGATCCGCTATTCGGATTTCTTCTTTTTTTGTACTCGCCGTTTGTCGTAAATCCGTCGTAAGGTTTTCGTCTTCGTGTTCGCGTCAGAAGAAAGGGAGGCACTATTGTTTTATTTAATCCCTGGCGCAGAAGGAACAAGGCTAACAACGTGAGGTTTAAACCTCATCGGGCGCCTTTGGCGCACCGGTAGCGGCTAGGCTGTTGGCGCGCTACCCGAACGGGAGGTTCCGCGTTCGAATAACGCGAAAGGGTTTTTCATCGTGAAGTGGACGCAGCGGGTGGTGTTAGAATTCGTGCGCAATTTCTCCATAGCGCGATTTTTGATGTTGGCCAAGGTATTTTCGAAATTAATTTTTGCTAAGTGTATTTTGCGGATGGAGGAAGTTTATTAGAGGGAAAAACAGCTTAGGAGTTATAAGGAGTTTAAAGCTTGTTTTATTTTGATAAAATATTCTTTTGAAGGTGTTGTTTGAAATATCTTATTGCATTCTTATGAGAGATAAATTTTATTTTTGATAAGACTATAAGGGAGAAATAAGGTGTATAAGGGATAAATTTTTCTTGTAATGTTGAGAGTGCTTTTGGTTGATTATGGAAATGAAAGCATGATGTTTTAAGGTTAAAATTGCTTCTTGTGTGAAGTTGTGAAACCTTAAGTGGGCAGCTTTGAGATTGACATTTGCTTTCATTAAATTGGTAATAATCAAGCTATTCTTTACTTGGTTAAAGTGTTGGGCTTACTCCTTTGTTGATGATTTGAAAAGTTGTTTTGTGCTATTGTGATTTGAGTTGGTGGATGCTTTTTGTTCAAACAATATTGGAGAGAAAAGGAGTTCTACTTGTTTCCTTTTCTAATGTTGATTGTGAAATGCTTCAAGGTTGTGTTTTGAGTTGAATGGTGTTGATTGAACCTTGTTTGATGAGCATTGTTGTTGAAGCCCTAATTGATGGTGAAAAGAACATGAGTATCATTGTTATGTGATTCTTTGCATAGTTGGCAATTGTTGGGGTTTCATGTTCTTGAAAGAAAGCATTCTATCCTATCCATTTCAGATATTGAGTTGAGTTTTCAGATTTGAGATTGAGTTTGAGCTGAGTTGATTTGAGTTGAGTTTTGAGATTGGGAGTTGAGTATAGAACATATTGAGTCTCTAACAATTCTCTTTATGCTTCTATGAGTTTGAAAAATCACATTGGGTCTCTAACAATTCACCTTGTGATTTCCTACTAAGAAAGTGTTTTTCTTGGTGAGCTTGCTGAGTTTTGGACAGGTTCCGGTGGGGACTTGTGAGCAGTTTTGGACAGGTTTCGGTGGGGACTTGTGAGCAGATTTGGACAGGTCCTAGCAGAGGACTTGTGAGCTGAGTTTGATAGTTCTATCAGAGAACTTGAGGACAGAGGTGCACCGGTTCTTTGAGAAGAACCTGAGGATAGATTTGGCAAGTCTTTGAGAAGGCTTGTGTGTAGAGGATTGATTTGTTCAAGCGTTGGACAGATCTGACAGACAGAGGAAGACTTGTACTAGACCGACTGACTGTGTTTGGTACAGGTTGCTGAGCTGATGTGGACGTGATCATAGAAGGCAGAGGTCTCTTAGGCTAAGCATTGAGGACAGGAGGTCTTCGATGGAAAGGAGTTCCACGTGGCCGGCAAGAGGTAGAGGCACTTGATCTTCTGAGGGATCATTTCCAGAGCAGAGGGGAAGGTATCTCCTTTGAGCAGAGGCTCATAAATTCTGATTAGGGGAAGGTATCTCCTTTGGGCCGAGGCTCATAAACATTGTAATTGGGAAGGATTCCCAAAGAACTTTGAGATAACTTTTAGAGAAAAGTTTTGTGGACGTAGCCCAGCCATTTTGGGTGAACCACGTTAAAATTGGTGTCACTTTGTGGATGATATTGTGCATTGCTTTGATATTGCTTTGGGTATATTGCTTTACTGTTTTGAAGTATAAAGGAAAAAATAAAAAGAGGTCTTATACTGTTCACCCCCCCTCTCAGTATAAGCTTGTGTTCTTCAATTATGTTGGTGCTAATATAGATTTTAATTAGGCAGGTGGATCTAATAAAATAACTCCTTTGCATTATGTTGTTGATAAAGAGTACTCTTATGCCAATGCAACTGATATGGAAAGCCACAGAGGTAGTGAATATCCTCCATTGATTTTTTATTTACATTCTTAAAAGGAGGTTAATGAGAATGGTGATTCATGGTCTTTTGCTTTCAATCCCTATGTGAAATCTGGTACTTCTTTGTCCTCCTTAAGTCTTGGTGACTTGGCTTATTTTTGTCCTTGTTAGATGTAATATTTATTTGGATTTCAAGTTCAAGAAGAGTATCAACCCTAGTTTCATGAATCTAAATCTCAAGCTCAAGTGATGGCTTAGTTCCATTCTCAGTCCCTCACATAACATTAGGTTTCTAAAGATGTTCATTTATTGGTTACACATATCACCAAGCATATGGAAGGATGAGGATAATAATGTATTCATATATGAATCAACATTGAGAGACAAATAAGCTTACAATCTTGTTCTGGATCACCTTCTACCATGACTTGCAAATAGACAACCACCACTATGACCACCTCCACCATTATGGCCACCTACACCCCCATCGTCAAATTTTACCTCTCAATTCTTCACTACAATGGTTTCCCACACATTCTTCCCACCATTATTCCATCACAAAATGGTAAGAAGTGTGATTTGGATTCTATTTTCTACTTTGGATTTATTATGTTTGTTTTTAGGCACTTCAAGGATTGTTGCAATTTCTAACTAGTGGGAAGAATTATAAGGAAAAACTTGTGGCTTATATTCTCATAAATAAAATACTACTTATCTAGCATCTCAAATAAAACAATTTGCAATAGATTTTATCAAGTGGGTGATGTGTATACATTGGTCATATAGTATATTTGCACACTAGATCAAACCATCATCTGTATGTCGAATAGAGACCAATCTATAAATGGAGGGGATTCATGTCTTCATATAAAAGCTTATGAGAACCTAGTTATTTTGGATATGGATGAAAGCACTATATGAGAAACACATGACTAGATGCAACTTTACTGTAATGGAGGCTTTGCTTATTGGAACTAGTAATTTAATGTTACAAGAATTCTACTCTTCTTCTAAACTAGTCCCTCAAAGGGAATTTTTGGCTACTTTCTAGATTGGACATTGATGCCTTCACATCTAGATACTATTACCTCTATTTTAACTATGAGAACATTCTCCAACTAAGGTATGAATCATCTAATGTAGTGTCCAACTATTGTCTTAATCATTATCTAGCCATTTTCACAAATGATAGATCCTCCTATAATGTCAATTGTTCCATTGATGTAGATGATCTAAGTGGATTCGAGTCAAGTGATCAATTCAATTTTACCATATGGGATTTCAATAGAGGCCCCAATAGGATATTGACTAGATGTTGATGAAAACTTGAAAACGTACACCTTGGAGGAAGACATTGAATAGTGGAATCTTACTTGGATTGCACTTTAAAATTGTAAAGTTCACATAAGGAACCCATATATTGGTTCTAAGGTTGTGAATGCAATATCCATCTTATGGATACTAGACCAAATGCTATAAAACTTATTTATATTTCATATACAAATTATTTTGGCTATGATTTTTAGGGGAGTATGCTAAAGGGTTGACTATTGAAGAGTACATAGTGTAGGTATAAAATATAAGTAATAGCACTAGCTTAAAAGAGGCCATACATTCCATTCTCTTCCTAGTGTCATACAATATGGTCATCTAACCTAGCCTCGTATGGTAGCCACACACACATAAATATGTACCACCTGGTGAACCCTTGCTCAAGTCCAACACATTTGGTGTATTTTTTGAAGCTTCAAATTATGAAGTTAGTAATGGGTTTGATCATCCTAATATTTCATATATCGCATTATCAAATTATATTTCTTTCCATATGGGTTTTTGATATGTCAAGGAAACATTTAAGTATTCATACCTTCTAAAAGCTCTATTATTATGGTATTATTTATTTGGAAATGGTGGTTGATAATGATGAAATAATCTTAGTGGGTTTCTCTTAGACCTTGTCTAATTAAGCTTTAGTATCTACATAGTAAATTTTTTGGATTGTTATTATAAAATTTAAATGTTCAACACAATGATGATTATTCCACAAGGTAGATTGGGTAATGGAAGAGTTTTCTACCATGAGCCTTTAAAAAAAAAGAAATAAATAAAAAATTAAAATATTATGGAGTATACTACAAAATATTATTAGTAGATTGTATTTGGAGGGAGAAACATCCCCCTTAACTTTTGGTTACTAGGTGAGACACTAGTTTCTCACAATTTTAGGTATCAAATATATCATGAGTATAGGCTTATATATACTTGTTGGAAAGCAATTTCTGAGCCCAACCCAATGGAAGTCAAATTTTTAAGTTTTATAAAGGTTTAATATGCCTAGAGATACATCAAAGTTCCTATTGTAATATAGAGTGCAATATCGATTGTACTTGATACTCCTCTTTGTCATTTATTTCCTATTATGTATGCATTGGGGTCCAATGCTTCTATGGTGAGGAGGAATGATAATGAATGCATATAGGTAAAATATAATAATATAAAATATTAGGTTTCTAGAAAAAACCATATGCTTAAATAAATAATATAAAATATTAGCCTTCTAGAAAGACACGATCAACTACCACATGTTTTAATTAGGGATATTCTTGTAAACATGGCAATAAGTCACCTCCTAGCTATCTTCTATAAAGGTAGGCATTGACCACATGATTTTTAAATCCAATGACACATTGAAAAGACATTAAATTCCAATAAATACATTTGAAATTTAATGGAAATGTAACTTTGGTTGGAGTCAAGCTTATTCCAAATCATTAGTATCAGATCTAATAAGATCATCTATGGGTTGTTTAAGTCACCATACTACCTAGCCAAGAGTTCTTTCAAACTCTCTCTAATAGATAGAACAAATGGACAAAGTGTTATGTGTTGATATGTTGATAACCATGTCAAACATGAATCACATGGACTTGGAGGAGATCCTCGATGTTGAGAAACCCAATACCATCATTGTAGAATTTGATTTCAGTTGTATTGGTGTCGATGTAGATGTCAATCAAGTTGGTGGATCTGATAAGAGCACTGCTTTGCATTGTGTTGCTGATAAAGAGTACTCTTACACCATTAAAATTAATTTTGCATACCAATACAAAGGCATTGAATCTCCTCCATTGAATTTATATTTAGATTATTCAAAGAAGGATAATGATAATTATGATTCATGCTCTTTTACTTTCAAGCCCTATGTAAAATTGGGTTACTCTTTGTCCTCCTCACATCTTAGATACTTGACTTATTTTTTCGTAGTCAGAAACAAGTTTTAGTTGGATATCAAATTTAAAGTAGAGTCTCAACCTTGGCTTTATTAATATCAAGAGATGGCTCAAATCCATTCTCACTCCCTCTCATAGCATTGGGTTGCAAACGTTGCTACCAAGTTTATAATTCCTTCCGTTGTTTTAGCATATACAACATCATGGTCATTAGTTACATTATGGTGCCAAGTAGATGTAAGTATGAGGATATTGATGTTTTCATGAAGGCATCTACATTGGGAGACAATCAAGCTTATAGTCTTATTACGAACTGCCTCTTGTCATGAATTGCAAATAGATAACCACCACTATGGCCACCTCCACCCCCATATCTAGATTCTACCTCTTGGTGCTCAGTCATATTGGTATCCCACACATCCTTCCCACCATTAATCTATCATATATTGGAAAGAAGTTTAATTTGGAGTCTATTTTCTACTTTAGATTTGATATATTTATTTTTTAGGAACTTCAAGGGTCACTGCAATTTTTGACCAGTGAAAAGCATTAGGCTAAATATTGGGGTTTCTCTTACTCCTAAAGAAAATACTACTTATTTGGTATCATCAAATCAAATGTTTTGCATTGGTTTTTATCATGCAGGTGACAACATGTATAAATTTACCATATGGTATACTCACATACTATACATCGAACCATTGTCTAGATTACGAATAGAGACCAAGCTATCAATGGAAGGCATTCTTGTCTTCATCTACAAACTAATGGGAACTTGGCTTTTTTGGCTATGAATGGAAGAATTATATAGGAAAAAAACATAGTCAGAAGCAACTCCAATGTAAGGGAGGCTTTGATTCTTGGAACTAGAAATCTAGAGCTACAACTCATCTGATCATATCATGTGTAAAATATTTGATCATCCAACCGATACTCTTCTTTCAAACCAACCCCTCAAGGGGAATTCTCAACTACTTTCTAGATTGGGAACTAATGCCTTCACTTTTGAATAATTTTACCTCTATTTTGACTATGACAACAATATCTAGCTAAGGTATGAATCATCTAATGTAGTGTCCAACTATTGGTGTACTACTTATATAGCCATTTTTTTTAACAATAGATCATCCTCTAATATCAACCATTCTATGGTTTTAGATTATTTGTGTGGATTTCAATCAAGAAATTATTTTAGTTTTACCATAAGGGATTACAACCAAGGCTCCAAGAGAATATTGAATCTAGATATCGATAAAAATCTAAAACTGTACACTTTGGAGAAAGATAGTGGATGGTGGAATCTTATTTGGATTGCACTCGATTAATGCAAAATTCATATGAAGGAAACCACAGACTAGTTCTAAGGTTGCAAGTAGAATATTCAGATTGTGGGTACCAAATCAGATGTTATAAAACTTATTTATCTTCCATATACATATTATTGTGGCTATGATATTTAGGGTGGCTATGTTTAGGGTTGACATTTGAAGAGTACATAGTGGAGGTATAAAATATAAGTAATAGCATCAGATTAAAAGAGACCATGCATTTCATTCTATGCCCAACAATGTGGCCATCTAACCCAACCTTATATGGTAGCCACACACACACAAACATGCACCACATGGTGACCCTTGACCAAATCTAGCACATATGGCATATTTTATTGAAGCTTCAAATCATGAAATTGGTCATGATTTTGATCATCTTAGGCTTTAATATATCACTTTATATAATTTTATTTCTCTCCATAAGAGGATTTTGATACTCCAAGAAAATATTTAATAATCCATGCCATGAAAAAGCTTTAGTATTGTGATAATATTCATTTGGTGGTTGACGATGATGAAATAATCTTAGCATATTTCTTTGATACCTTGTATAAGGCACCATGTTGCCTAACTAAGAGTTCTTTAGACTCTCTCTATCAAAGATCTAGAATAAATGGCCAAAGAATTGTGTGATGAGATGTTGATAACCATGTCAAACATGAATGTCGTGGACTGGGTGGAGATCCTCAATGTTAAGGACCACAAGCCAATTATTGTAGAATATAAATTTAGCTCTAGTGGTGTTGATACAAACATTAATCAGACAAGTGGATCTAATAAGAGCACTAATTTGTACTGTGTTGCTGATAAAGAGTACTCTTATGATGATGAATTTGATCTAGCAAGCTAAGATGAAGGTAGTGAATATTCTTCATCAAATTTTAGTTTATATTGTTCAAATATGCATAATGATAATAGTGATTCATACTCTTTTTCTTTCAAGCCCTATGACAAATCTCATCCTTTGTCATTCTCATGTCTTGGAGACTTGGCTTCTTTTTGCCCTAGTTAGCAACAAGATTTAGCTAGATTATAGGTTCAAGTAGAGTCTCAACCCTAGTTTCATGAATCTCAATCTGAATCTCATGGGATTGTTTTAGTTCCATTATCAGTCCCTATCATAGCATTAGGTTGCCAAAGTTACCTCCAAGTTTGACATTCTTGCTATTTTTTAGCATATACAACATCATGATTATGGTTACATTGTGGTCCCAAATAGATGGAAGTAGAAGGATACTATAATATTCATCAAAGCATATACTCTAGGAGACAAGAAATCTTACAATATTCTTACAAACTATGTTCTACCATGACTTGAAAGTAGATGACTATTGTTATGGCCATATCCATCATCATGGCCACCTCTACCTCCATCGTTTGATTTTACCTCCTAGTGCTCTATTATAGTTTCATCCTACACATCCTTACCACCATTACTTCATACCAAAATGGTAAGAAGTATGATTTGGAGTATGTTTTCTACATTGGATTTGATATATTTGTTTTTAGACACTTCAAGGATTTGCTACAATCATTGACTAGTGGAAATAATTACATAATCTAAATCTTGGGGCTTCTATTACTCTTGAAGAAAATACTAATTATCTTGTATCATTGAATCAAGTGTTTTGTGCTAGATTTGATCATGTGGGTGACAACACATATACATTGGCCATATGGTATACTCACACACTGGATTGAACTATCATCTGGATGGCAAATAGAGACCTAGTTTTCAACAAGATGGATTCTCATATTCATCTTAAACTAATGGGAACCTAGTTGTTTTTAATGGAAGAACTATATGGTAGACATACACAGTTGGAAAAAATTTCAATGAAAGGAAAGCTTTGCTTTGTAGAACTAGAAATTTACTGTTGCACAAATCAATTTATCAGATTGTATAGAAAATATTTGATCATCCAACAAATACTTTTTTTTAACCAACCCCACAAGGGAATTCTTAGCTACTTTCTATATTGGCCATTGATGCCTTCACATCTGGATATTATTACCTCTATTTTGACTATGATAACATTCTCTAACTAAGGTATGAATCATCTATTACAGTGTCCAACTATTAACCTACACCTTATCTAGCTAATTCTTAAAATGATGGATCCTCCTATAATAGTAGTCATTCTATGGTTTTAGATGATTTGAGTGGATTCTAGACAAATTTTTAGTTTAGTTTTGTTGTGTAGAATTACAGTTGAGGCCTCAAGAGGATATGCACTCTAGACATCCATGAAAATCTAAGACTATACACCTTGGAGGAAGATAGTGGACAATTGAATCTTACTTGGATTGCACTCGAGCAATTCAAAGTTCATGTGAAGAAAGCCATAAACTAGTTCTAGGGCTATGAGAGCAATATCCAACTTGTGGATATCAAATTAGATTATAGAAAACTCATTTATATTTCATATACAAAGTAATTTGGCTATGATCTTCGGGTGACTATGTTATAGGGTTGATAGTTAAGAGTACATAGTGGAGGTATAAAATACAAGTAAAGGTGCCAACTTAAAAGAGTCCATGCATTCCATTCTCTACCTAGTATGAGAAAACATGGTCATCTAACCTGGCCTCATATGGTAGCCACACATATAAACATACACCATGTGGTGAACCCTTTCCCGAATCCAGCACATGTGATACCTTTTTTTGAAGCTTCAAATCATGAAGTTGGTCATGGGTTCAATCATCCCAATCTTTCATATATTGCATTATCCAATTTAATTGTATATCCATAAGGGCTTTTTGATACATTGAGGAAATATTTAGTTGTTCATTCCTTGCAAAAGCTATAGTATTGCAATACTATCCATTTGGAAATGGTAGTTGTTGATGATGAAATAGTCTTAGCAGATTTCTCTAAGACCTTATATAATAAGCTTTAATATCTACATAGTAAAGTTTTGGATTGTTATTATAATATTTAAATGCAATGCAATGATGATTATGCCACAAGGAATATTGGACAATGGTGGAGTTTTATGACGTGAGCCTTTAACAAAAAATATAATTAAAAATTAAAATTAAAATATTATATTATATACTATGGAATATTCTTGGTAGATTGTATTTGGGGGTAAAATCATCTCCCTTAACTTTTTGTTATTGGGTGAGACATCAATTTCTCGTAAATTAAGACATTAGATCAATTATGAGTATAGGCTTATATATACTCATTGGAAAGTACATTTTGAGCTTGACCCAATGAAAGTCAAAAATTTTAGATTTGTAAAGGTTTAATATGCCTAGATATGCATCAAAGTTCCTATTGTAATATAAAGTGCATTATCTATCATACTCGACACTCGTCTCCCTTTTTTTTTTTGTATGCATTAGGGTCCACTGTTTCTATGGTGTGGAGGAATGATAAGGAATGCATATAGGTAGCATATAATTATATTAAATATTAGATTTCTAGAAAAAGCATATGCTAAAATAAATAATATAAAATATTAACCTTCTAGAAAGGCATAGTTAATTAGCACATGTATTTAATTAGGTTCATGCTTGTAAAAATGGTAATAAACCATATCCTAGCCACCTTATAGAAAGGTAGGCATTGAAAACATAATTTTTTACTCCAATGACACATTGTAAAGGCATATCATCCCTATGAATATATTTGAAATTTAATGGAAATGTAACTTTGGTTGGAATCAAGCTTATTCCAAATCATTGGTATCAGAGTTGATATGATCCTCTATGGGTTGGTTAAGTCACCATGCTACCTAGCTAAGAGTTCCTTCAAACTCTATTTATGTAGGAGCTAGCACAAATAGCCAAAGAGTTGTGTGTTGAGATGTTAATAACCATGTCAAAAATGAATGATATGGAGTAGAGGAGATCCTCAGTGTTGAGGATCTCAGGATAATTGTTCAAAGAAGGGTAATGATAATGGTGATCCATGCTATTTTTCTTTCAAGCCCTATGTGTAATTTTGTATTTCTTTGTCCTCCTCACATCTTGAAGACTTGACTTATTTTTTTCCTAGTTAGCAGCAAGCTTTAGTTGGATTCCAGGTTTAAGCAGAGTATCAACCCCAATTTTATGAATCTCAATCTTAGGCTCAATTTTATTCTCAGTTTCTATCATAGAATTGGGTTTCCAAAGTTGCTACCAAGTTTGACATTCTTGTTATTTTTTAGCATATATAACATTGTGGTCATTGGTTACGTTATGGCACCAAGAAAATGGAAGGATGAGGATATTGATGTATTGATAAAGACACTTGCACTGGGATACAAGAAAGTTTATAGTCTTGTTATGGACTACATTTTTCCATGACTTGCAAATAGATGACTAATATTTGGGGCTTCTCTTATTTCTAAAGAAAATACTACTTATTTGGTATCATCAAAACAAATATTTTCATGTACAAACTGATGGGAACCTGGTTATTTTGGATGGAAATTAAAGCACTTAATGGGAAACACACCTAGCTAGTAGCAACTTCAATGTAAGGGAGGCTTTGCTTCTTGGAACAAGAAATATGGTGTTGTACAACTCATTTGAATAAATTATGAAAAAAGGCTACAATCATTCAATTGATACTCTTCTTCCAAACCAACACCTCAAAGGAAAATCTTAGCTACATTCTAGATTGAGCATTGATACCTTCACATCTGGATATTACTACCTTTATTTTGACTATGACAACATGCTCTAGCTAAGGTATGTATCATTTGATATAGCATCCAACTATTGGTCTACTCCTTATATGGGTATTTTCGTAAATGATATATCCTCCTATAATATCAACTATTCTATAGATTTAGATGATTTGGGTGGTCAGTTAAATTTTACCACATGGGATTATGGTCAAAGCACCAAGAGGATATTGACTCTAGATATCAACGAAAACCTAAGAATATACACCTTGGAGGAATATAGTGGATGGTGTAATCTTACTTGAATTGCACTCAAGCAATGCAAAGTTTACATGAAGGAGCCTATAGACTGGTTCTAGGGCTATGTGTAATATCTAGCTTGTGGATACAATATCGAATGTTGTAAAACGTATTTATATTCCATGTACTTATTATTTTGGCTATGATATTTAGGGGGCTATGCTATAGTAGGGTTCATAGTTGAAGAGCACATAGTGCAGGTATAAAATATAAATAATATCACTAGCTTAAAAGAGGTCTTACATTCCATTCTTTTCCCAATGTGAGACAATATGGATATCTAACTCAGCCTCATATTGTATCCACACACACAAGCATACACCATGTGTCAAACCCTTGTATGAATCAAGCTCACACAACATCTTTTTTTGAAGTTTCAAATCATGAAGTCAATCACGGGTTTGATCATCCTAGGATTTCACATATCACATTATCTTATTCTATTTCTCTCCATAATGGTTTTTTGATAGGTAGAGAAAACATTTAAGTGTTCATGCCTTGCAAAAGCTTTAGTATTGTTATATTGTTCAGTTGGAAATGATGGCTAATGATGATGAAATAATATTAGTAGATTTCTATGAGACCTTGTCTAATAAGCTTTAGTATCTACATAGTAAATTTTTGTATTGTTAATATAAACTTTAAATATTCAACATAATGATGATTATGCCATAAGGTAGATTGGGTAATGGTGGAGTTTTTTTCCAAGAGCCTTTAACAAAAATTAAATTAAAATCTCATATAATATACTACGAAATATTCTTGTTAGATTGTATTCTAAGGGAAAATCATCTTCTTTGACTTTTTTTTACTGGGTGTGACACTAATTCCTTACAAATCAATGCATCAAATCAATTATGAGTATAGGCTTGTATCATTGGAAAGCACTTTTCAAGCTTGATGTAATGGTAGTCAATTTTTTACTTTTGTAAATATTTAATATGCCTAGAGATGCTTCAAATTTCCTATTGTAATAAAGAGTGCATTCTCAATCATACCTGACATTCCTTCATCATTCTTTTCCTATTTGTATGCATTGGGGTCCAATGCTTCTATGGTAAGGAGGAATGATAAGGAACACATATAAGTAAAATATAATCATATAAAATATTAGATTTCTAGAAAAAGCATATGATAAAATAAATAATATAAAATATTAGCCTTCTAGAAAGGCATGGTTAGTTACCACATGTTTTTTTTTATTAATGGTGAAAAACAAGGTTTTGAAAGGTCCTATAACCTTTTACATTAGAGGAGGTAGAGAGAGATAAGGCTAATTACCACATGTTTTTATTAGGCACATGTTTGTAAAAATTTCAATAAGCCACCTCCTAGGTTCCTTCTTGTTGGTTGTGGAGCCTGATTCTAATTTGGAGGCCTTGTTTTAGCTGCGTTTGGACCCACTCTATGAAAGGATATGGGCGTTATGTAATTGTGTGTCAAATTGCATGTCAATCTAAGTTTTTTTGTGAATTACTATTTTCCAAAAAAAATTGAAGAAAAATAATTTTCCAAAAATAGTAATTAATAAAAATAGAATTTTTTGATGAAAAATAATTTTTCGAAAATAGTATTATTAAAAACGGAAATTTTGTTGACGATTTTTTTTCCAAAAATAATAATTACTAAAAATGGCAAATTTTGAGAGAAAATATAATTTGCCGAAAATAGTATTTTTTTGGGTCTTAATGATTTGTTCTAAAATTGTAATCCTCGTTTTATAAGAATATGTTGTATGACATTGGAGATGTGTGAAGGAAGAGAGACTGTAATTGTGAGATCAAAGAGGAAGTATAGTGGATTTGTTGTAGGTTGTATTCCTTTGAGATTTGTTGGATGAAATAATAAATCCTAGTTATTTTCTCCGTGGACGTAGCCCATATTGGGTGAACCACGTAAATCTATGTCTTGAGTATTACTTTATTCTTCTGTGTTTTATTTCCACATTTATTTATTGCTCATTTTTTTATTTTTAATCCTAACAACCGGTATCAAAGCATAGGGTTTGAAAAACACACTTGAAATGAGGGTTTCTGGTTAGAGTGGGAGTAATGGCATAAGAAGGTAAGTTTAGGGTTGAGAATTTTAATGGCAAAAATTACCAGCTATGAAATATGCAAATGGAGGACTATCTTTATCAAAAGAATATTTCCTACCATTAAGCAGAATAGCAAAGAATCCAATGAAGTTATCAGACGAAGAATGGGAAGTTCTTGACAGAAAGGCATTAGGAACAATGTGACTGTACATAGCAGCGTCGGTGGCCTTCAACATTTCAAAGGAAAATACAATGGAGGGTTTAATTAATGCATTGGCTAAACTTTATGAAAATACTGAGCTTCGAACAAGGTATTTCTTATGAAACGTTTATTTAATATGCAGATGTCAGAAGGTGGGTCGATTACTGATCACTTAAATGAGTTTAAAATGGTTACCAATCAGTTAAATTCTATTGGATTAAATTTTTATGATGAGGTTAGGGCTCTTTTGATATTATGCTCATTGCCAAAAAGTTGGAATGGCTTGGTCATGACTATAAGCAATTCTATTTGTGGTACAAATACTTTAAAATTTGATGATGTTATTGGTGTTATTCTTAGCGAGGAAATACAACAAAAAAGTACAAGTGAGAAATTAGGTAATGTGTTGACTATGGAAAATAGGGGGAGACAAAAGAAGAGATGAAAGAGTTTAGGAAAACATGGAAAATCAAAGAAAGATAGATCCAAATCCAAAGAGAAGTAGTTGGAATACTGACATTACGAGAAGAAAGGACACTTGAAAAGAGACTGTCAGACTCGAAAAGAAAAACATGGAGAAGAAAAATAGGGTAATCAAGAAGAAAATGTAGCAGGTGATGTATTGTAAGATGCTTTAATCCTTTCACTAGATAATATTAATGATTATTGGGTGCTAGACTCAGGGGTTTCATATCATGCCACACCCCTTAGAAAATATTTTCTAGATTATGTTCAAGGTGATTTTGAATAGGTCTATCTGTGTGATGATAGACCATGTAAAATCATTGAAAAGGGTAAGTGTTGGAGGAAATTCTTGCACCCTTAATAGATTTGTCATGCTACAAGACTTCCCTGATCCAATCAGCATTGTGGATTCTGGTGGATCCACCTCTTTAACTCAGGAAAATATTATCCTAAGACTCTAGATAGACCGAGTAAGGTAAAGAAATCCTAGAGGTGAGCCTACAATATTTCTTATATGCTCATGCTCATCCAAATTGCAAAAAATAAAATAAAACTGTAACATAAAGGTTGACCAAGGTTCGAAGTAACTCCTAGTTAGTACTTCAAAAATTATATCGGTGCCCTATCCATTGGGCAATTGTAGTCAAACTTAAAATATGGTGAATAGAGGAGGGAGAAGATAAAACTGAGCCAACGACATTCATTCAAATAATGCAACAAAGGTAATTAAGCATGCCAGTGAAAGAAGATGCCATTTACACATTCAAATGATGTAACATGTAAATAGGACAAGCAAAATTGTACATAGAACTACTAAAAGGAGGAATCGGGATTGTATTATCCAATAAAGCATTACAATGGGAGTTTGATAAATGTAATTACATCTCACTAAGCAAAAATAAATGAGTTCTCCATTGAAATGATGTAATAGAGAATTGCAACTCTTTGTTCAAATGATGTAACAAAGATCCTCCTAACTTTCGATCTGAGCCACTGGAACTGATCTCATTAAACTGAACACCTCCTCAGCAAAGACATGCACAATAATAGGGAAGAAAAAGGGGTAACTAGACAAGACACATGAAGGAAAATACAACCGATAAGAATGGGTACTCTGGTATACCTCTTGCAAAATTACTATGCAAAAACTTGATGATGTTTCATGTTGCAGCAACTCTCTTAAATAGTTTAATCACTTAGTCCTAATTGTGAAAATTGTAACTACCTCGATGATGGCCCATAATTGGAAATGATCCATAATAGCCATTATCTCAATTGCCTTTAGGTTTTTATTTGTTTAGGGTTTAGGGTTTTGAGTTTAGGGTTTAGGATTTTCAGGTTTAGGGTTTAGGGTTTTTATGTTTAGGGTTTCCCCCCTTTTTACAATGTGAGAAACCCTAAAACAAAACCCTACATCTTAAAGCCCTAAAGATAAGAAATTACTATTTTTGGAAAATTTACCATTTTCAACCAAAAACAACCCTATTTTTAGTAAGTCACCAAAAAATCTTGGATGGCCCTAAAAATTAAAACCCATCACCATATCACCCATATTAAGCCTTCTATAAAATATCAACACCTACCCATGTCTAGAAGTAATTATTTTTTGGAATTTTCTAAAAAACCACTAAAATCCATTTTTGGGGCACTAGATGAAGGAATTAAGGCTCAAAAAATCTCAAAAAGACCTAAAAATGGCAATCTAGGCCCTTTTGTGGCCTAGCCATGTCATTTTCCTCCTCATTATCCAGCTTCCTATACAACGCCAAGCTGATCCAACGATCGGATAAAAAGTTATGCCCTTTGAAAGATAGGCTCCTACATCAACCTTAGTTAGGCCAAACATTTACTAACAAAAAGACCTTAGGAAAACCAAAAAAAAGGCCTAACCTTGGTGACATAAAAAATTTCATTGCTCTTGGAGGGTGAAACAAGACTTCAAAAGGACAAAAAATTTGCAATAATTGGAAAGAACTCAAATGGGTATTGCAAATTTGAAAATACCATAGGACACCAAAAATTCAAAAATTTGGGGTAAACTCAAGTTGGATTTTGAGGATCCAATAGGTAGGTTACCATAAGACAAATTGAACCAAAAATAGTTCCAACTAGATTTGAAATGGTACTATCTCAATTCCCTAAGAAATCCATGCGGATTGACTGCTCTGTGAGATAGATATATACATTTCATTCTCCCATTCCACCTCAAGAGATCATCAAATACAGTGATTCACCTCGAGAACAAATTGAATTGTTATCACCTCAAGTCCTTAATAAATACATGTGGCTAGACTACTCCAATGGAAAGTGGTTTACAATTACCAATAATGGTTGAATTCATAGTTGTAATAGCATTTTCCCCCTTCCACATTTATAAATGCCTTACAAAAACCAAGTCAAGTCATCTTGGTCAAGCGACTCATCGCTTTCATCACCTTGACATTTCCTTATCAACTCATCGCTTTAGGGGGTAGTCATACATTAAAAAATTCATAATAAACATCAATAATCAAACACTCAATCATGCAAATTATGTTCATCCAAGGATCATTACCAAATATAATCATGCCCTTGCTTGAGGCAAACAACAAGCAAAAATCTTAATCAAACAAACACTTGATAGATCTAAAGTCTATAAGTCATATAAGCCTAACTCATCAAAATAGAGTTGTAGACTTGACCTTATTCAACCATATTCAAGTTTTTCAACTTGTTGGAAGCAATTATTCTACAACTTTCACCCTTTCCATGATTGGGGCATCTAACATTGATCAGATCAGTGAACACCATCAACCCTCAATTTGACTTAGGTCATATATTTTTGCTTTGCATTGTGCCTTCACATAATGCATCCTAAAAATGGAATCTATAGACACCTTAAATACATAATATTAAGGTGACTACCTATATGGACATATTTTCAAGCCATATGACCAATCTTGGGCAGCCTCAAGGCTTAACAGTGATTTTCATCACTCAAATAGGGAGGATTTTCCCTTTTACAGCCTAGACCGTCCCACCAAGGGACAACCTCTAGAGTCTGTTTCACCCTGATATGGTAAAAAATCATGGCCATCCCACCTCAAAATGGTCACACCCTAGAGCAACAATACCCTAAATTCTGAGCAATAATTTGAGCAAGTGTGAATGCCAGCCAAGTATAACGGTTTCTTGATAATAGTTTTCTGAATTTAACCATTTCTTGGCTTCTCCTACAAGTTGAATCCATTTGAGGAAGTCTATATAAGGGTGCATAGTATTAATTAATAAGTCTATCAATTCCATATAACAAAGTATTATCGAACTGTAGACTTGAATTTCTCTCATATCTCAAAGCAACGAAGTGCTACCAAAATTCAGCCATGGAGTTTCCAAGCATCCCAATGCATCATCCCAAGGGTTGAAGGTTGAATTCATACTTCTTTGCACCATCCAATGCTCTTTATTTGTGTTAAATCCTACCATTAATTCATTCTTTATGAGCACACTAAGAACATAAATTCATCCCTGAATCAAACCCAGCGTCATCCCGCATCGGCCACAAGGAATTTGCTCGATGTTCAGTGGTTGTCTCACCCTGAGATGACACATAGGCATGACAATATCATCCTAAGACGACCTATAGGTGAGACCATCCTACACAAATATGGCATCCTAAGAGATATTTGTTTCTCTATTTTCTTGCTTTTAGTAGTTTTAGTAGCTTTTCAATTACTGTTTTTCATAGCTTAATTTTATTTTCATGCATCTGTTTGTCATATTTCAACTTCTTTATTGCTTTCTTTATCATTTTCTTTATCATGGATATGGGCCTTATCTTGGAAGGCTCTTCATATGCTATTAATACCTTTTAAGTTCTCTTGTGTGTAGATTACAGGTATTTCAAGGGATCAAATGACATAAATATTCATTCCTCATCATCATACATTACGAAGGTCACAAGAAACCCTTCCCCAAATCAGTTTGTGAGGATGCAAAAGAGATCCTGCAAAATACATCCAAAATGACTATAATTGTATTTCATTGTATCAAGATTGGTAGCAATCCCTAAGAGGGATTTTCTTGTAATATTCTTGGAAAGAACAAAAGCATTATTAATAAATGGCACCGTTCAATCATTTATTTATCTTGTTCTTTATTTGCATGGTTATATTTAGATTTGGTATAAATTAATCTTGTCTATTATTTTAGGAATGTATGTTCTTTTTAGCATAGTTTAGGTACCTAACCAGTGTATGGTAAAATATTGAATCTCGAGAAATAGGAGTTGTTGGTCTCAAGAGGTCTGATAGTACATTTAGTGGCTACCTACCTCTGCAAGTAGGTGGATAGACTTACGATCCACTAGATCATCTAGGCAAAAATATAATTGATCAAGGATCTAGACTCAAACTAGACTAACTACCACCTACTGACATCCATCCTATACCATAGTCTACAATGGATTTAAGGATATTAGTAGCATGGTCACCCCTATTGGTGCACTTCCATTATCTCATTTTCCATCCATTGTATTGAATTATGCATTTATTGTAAGGTATATATGCTGGAATGCTCGGTATTCTAGAGGGTGGATCCTTAGCCATTACAATTGATATGTAAAGCTTTTGCCATTCATGAAATGAAAGTATATTATTGTTTGATATCCAAATTTATTCCTATGTGTGTGTATGAATATTGAATGTTTATTTATGTTAAATCTATTTGAATTAGCATGCAATAATTTTGCTATTTGTATTTCTTGCATTTCATTCAATAGTTCTAGAATTTGCCTATAATAGAGTGTGCTAGTTGATAAATAAGAGTATGGTTGGCTGATCTATTAGGTGATCTATTTGTATTTCCCACAATGGTGCAAGTTTATCATGCATATGTCTTGATGCAGTTGAATCGATCCTTATGAGTACTGGCTATGGCCTGCTTTCCTTTCTTTTCCTTGTCATTTCCCCCATCCTTTTTATTTTTTTGGCATAAGTAGCTAGGACTTCCTAGGAATTGGCCTTCTCTAAATATCGATCACCATAACCTCCTTATCCTTTGGCTATTTTGTGAGTGTGCAAACCTTCTGCTTTCTTTTAGGCCACATTTTGCACCAAAAATAGTGTTAAGTCAACTTTTGGAATTCCACTTGCTGGACAAGAATTTTTCAAACCAAAGAAGTACCCTCTACACTATTCAATCAATTTAATGGAGAAGGTGATCCAAACCCTAGCTATGACATTCATCAAAACCACAATAAGATATTGAATAGGACTAATCTGGTGAGACTTTATGACTATGTTGCTCTATGTGTAATGCAATTTCTTACATGTAATAGACAATTCACCTCTTTGTCTAAATTGCACCTAATGATCCTTAATTGTTTGAGACATTGTGAGCATAATCCTTATATTTGTATTAATTTACCATATTTCTTAAATTATGAATTACATGATATAGATGGAAGGTTTCAAGAATAAAAATGTTATCTTAAACATCATAGATTAATATAATTGAATTATCATCACCAAATTAGGACTAGTGAAGGTAGCAATGGGATATGGTTGCAATTTCTAGGGAAATACCAAAAAACACCAATTGCATTGAGGTACTAGAGTAGTCCAATGTTTCCAATTCCTTACCAGATCGTAGGGTCTATTAGGCCCCAAAATATCCTAAGGCTAAACCCTAAAAATATAGTCAAAATATGTAGACATCGAATAAGGATTCCAAGCCCTTTTAAAAATGATAAAGATCTACCAAATTCCTTGGGTATGTTCCTAAGGGATATAAATAGGCAAGATCTAAGTTCAAGGAGGAAAACAAATAGCACACTCAACTAGAAGAACAACCATAGTCTCCTCTATTAGCATACAAAAAGCATCAAATTTAAATAACTAGAATAAAATAGTATAGTAGAATGTAAAAAAAACCTAGAGGTTTTGAAAAATAAGAGCCATAAAAGGGGAAAGGTGATTTCTACTAAATAATTAGAGGTTATTAAGTAGTTATAGTCCTTCAATGTTGAGGAAACATTTAGGAGAAATACACAAGCAAAGGCAGTCAAGTAGAAGGAACAACAAAAAATACCCTATAGACAACAATTTGATGAAGGAGATTCTTTACTAGAAATTGAAATTCTTAGCAACAATAGAAGATTAGCTTCACCGGCTACCTTGATCTTGGAAGGGAACCATAGGAAGAGTTAGATAGACCTCAGGTTGTAGTGCCTATTGAGGAATCACTACAACATACATCCCTTGAGGTAATATTACATCCAAACTTAGGGGAACAGTCCTTTGAAGCCACTGCTCAACAACCTTCCACACTTGGCCAAAAAATAGATCAAAATAAAATATTAAAATAATATAATGTAGATTATAGTGTATTGGACCTAGGAAGAGCCAAGTTGATCATTTGGTCTCTACAAATAATACTGGTAACAACTATAAAATTATTGTAATAAAGTAATGAAGAGATCACCCATATCCAAGGCCAATTGGATAAGGTAAGGATTTAAAGAAAGGCAATCCTAGTTCCCAATCCTGAAAGTATACCTAGATTGACTGGGGAATCCTCTAAGGAGAGTACCCTACATACCCTAGCACAAGTGATAGGTGCTATAGCATAGCAAATAATGATAAGGGGAGATCCTTATAAGCATTTTGCAATTGGAAAACAATATGATGCATGAGGACATGCTTCACAATAGGTTGAGGGGAGTGATAAGGCTCAAAAAAGACTCATTTTGTACAACTTTTTTGCCTTCTTATTGCACTATTTGACCATGATTTGCTTTATCATTTGCATTAGTACTTGATTAAACATAGTAATTAGGATTAATGTAGTACTAAGATAGGAAGCATGATATTATGTGTTAAGAGGAATAAAATAGGATATTTTGTTTATTAATACCAAGATTTATGGGACAAAATATATTATCAAGTGTTAGAGTATATTACATTATTGGGTACATATCAATGTACCACCTTTGGTACTATAGACACCAAAATCTAGCCACTTGTCATCCATATGTGTCCTCCAATCACAAACATCCATTATTTATATATGTGTATTTGTTTAATATATATTTAAATATTAATATTTTATATATTATATTTATATATTTAATAAATATATATGTATTTATATGAATTAATCCTAGCCATCCGCCACATTTTAATCTCATCCATCCATCCACCTCAATCTGTGCCACTTGCCTAGATTTAATCTCCACCCTTCCTCATATTTTAATCTTGGCCACCATTTTGTGTCATCAAAACCCTAACATGTTCAAGGGAAGATTATAAAAATAGAGTCATTTTGACGAATCAAACCCTTAATCCTCTTGGTCCTTAAAGATTTGGAGTCTCTAAGAATTCTTAAACTCCCTCAATATTAGAAGCCCTAAATCCTTAAGACCTTCTACCCTAACCACTTCGCCATCACTTTCATCTATCGCCACGACCATCATATTACCCCTTTTTCATTGTTGCCAATACCACGCAGAACTAGATCTGGTTCTGCGACATTCTCTTCAACCCCCAAACATACCCAGAGCTACGAGGACACCCTTGGGTATTTTTAAAACCTATCTAGTGCATCCACAACCATCATATAATACCCTTGGGCATTTCCCATAATAGATATATAGTCCTACAATCCTTAGGCATCGTTCGGGCATCCTTGCGACCATCATCGATAGGAGTAGAGATTGAAAATTAGCATGTTGACAAGGTAATGGTATTTTGTGCATTTATTTTATATTCTTGCACTTTTTTTTTCAGTTACATTCTACAACATCTAGGGTTTAGTTATTTTTATCTTTCTGAGGGCCTCACACTATGGAGCCCTCGCAGGTGATTCTAATCTCTTTTTGTTGTTCTATTTGCAAATACATGATCATATTTCTAGAAGCTTTTGAAGCTAGGGTGGTCCACCAAGGATACAAAAGCCCAATCACACCATAATTTGGATCGAAGATGAACGCAAAGATACCAACAACGTATTTACCTAGGGTTTCGAAGAACCCTAGTATCCATAAAAATTGTATCACAAAAGTATTGGAAAACCCCATATTGAGGCACATTGATTGTATTATTTTTAGATATGCCCACGTTAATAAAAATAGTATTCATCTTGTGCAATCTTGTGTTATTACTGTGTTTTTGTTATTTTATCTTTTGTATCGGTGTTGTTCGATTTTGATTTACAAGTACATTACTAGAGTAGGAGTTTACTTTAGAGTAAATTTAAGTAGTTACTTCAAGCATGTAATAAATGCACAAGTGTTAGAATGTGCAATGATGTAAATGTGCATGTAGTCCACATGTACATGAGTCATAGGATAGAGTCAAAGGTAGAGTGAGGGCCAAGGAACTTATCTTCCTATATATAGGCCTTATAGTGAATGAAAATAAAGGAGAGAATATAGAGAGTGCATAGTATAGATTGGTAGAGGAGTACAATGTAGTTCCTTTAAAAATAGTTTGTGGAGTGTTCATGTCCTCCATTATACTGCATTGTACTATTTTTGTGAGCTTTCATTAATGGCATATTTTTGAGTTATTGCATAAGTTTATCTCTTTATTTTCCTACATATTATAGTGCCATTATCATATAGATATCTTAGATTGCTTATCTTACATCTTGTGGTTACATTTCCTATATCATATACTCATCAAAAGCTAATAGTGGTATCAGAGCACATGGTAGATCGATAGGAAATAGGGAGAGCCACAAGTGAGATTGAGAGGAATCCAGAAATATCATTTTCAGAATTTTTGAGATTGCATTTGGCTAGAGTCTTTCCACAGGGTTGCAAAAAAACTCATGAAGACTAGGACTCAACATAAATTCCACTAGATTGACAAATCAACTAGTGAAGATTGATTATCTCTAGATTTAGAGTTTCTTCCATTACAATCCTAATACTTTGTTGCAAGAAAAAGGAGATTCAAAGAAAGTTGGGAAGCTTCCTACAAAATAGCTAGGAAGAATATCTTCTTTGGAATCAATCCAAAACCAGAAGCAACAAATGGAAGAACGAATATTTGGAGGCCTGAAGAAAAGGTCCCATTGCTAGAGATTGCAGAGCCTATAGAGTGAAAAGAAGAAAAGGCCATAGGAGCCTTGTTGCAGATTAGAGGAATAAGAGACTCAAGGAGAAGAGTCTCGATGAAGATAGGATATTGGTGATCTCCATTGAAGATTGAAGACTTCACCCTAAAGAAGTTGAAGAGACCCATAGAAGGTCCATTGAAGAACTTCCAAATTTGGAAGCTTGAAGATAGAGAAGGACTAGCAAAAGTCCTATTTTTGAAGCAATAGATTTTAGAGATTCAAGAGGGAGATCTCATTGCCAAACTTCCATAGTAGAAGGTTGAATAAAATGTCTCATTGAGAAAGACCAAAGAAGCTACGAGAGTGAAGACCCTAGAGAAGAGGTCTCAAGGAGAAAGAAGGAGAAGGCTTGGAGAGCCTCATTGAAGGAGATTCAAAGAAGTCCATTAAAGGAGTTCCTAGGAGAACTCATTGGAGAAATTTACCACCAAGGAGAAGTTCCTGATAAAGGAATAACTTGGGACAATTATCACCATTCAAAAACAAGCCCAAGGGAGAAGGATTTGGCAAGAAGTTTGCCAAATTTTGGAGGAGATTGGTGAAGACCTCAAGACTTTTATATTCTTGAGAAGAAGGCCTTGATTGAAGTCATAATTCAACAAGGAGGTTGAAGGAGAAAGGAGCCAGACATTACTACCAAACCTGAGAGGTTTGAAGATTACCTTTGAAGGCTAGAAGGCTCATTTAAAGAAAGGAGATCTGCTAGTTTCTATAGTAGAAAACTAAAGGGTTCTTGAAGGAAAATCTCAGCTATGATTTGGAGGAGTTCCCTACCAAATTTTTGAGATTCAAGGATAGCATTTCAGTGGAGAGATTGACTACTTTGCAATCTAAAAATTTTAGATTTGAGGATAGTAAGAAAGCAACAACTTAGGTAGCATCAATAGCTACTAAGTTTCATATTTCTAGGATACATCCTAAAGGTTGGAGCCACCAAACTATAGTATCAAGTAGCAAGATATAAGGAGGTACAAAGCTGCAAATTGGTGTGTTGAGAAGCTATTTTGGATAGCAAAGAAGAGTTGCAAGTTCATCTAGTAAAAGGTAGCAATAAGGTGAATCTAATCACCTTGCAATCCTTCATCTACAGAGTTCATTAAGGTAAGCAACTTTGGTGCAAAAGGTTCATTAGTTGAACTTTAGATTTTTGGTTCATTATTAAGATTCGTTAAGCACCATATTAGAGTTAAAATTTGCAAGGAGAAGGTTGCATATTAGAGTCTTCAAGGGAGTGCAGAAGATAGTTTCTTTTAAGGTTAATACTTGCACATTAAAATAGGAGTTAGATATATTTTGATAGAAAGAAAAATATCATCTTCCTATTGTTTAAGTTGAAGCAAAGAAGACTACATTAAGTTTGCATAGTTTATAGTGCATATTTCAAGTTACTTTGAGAGTTCTTTTATAGGAGTGATAAGGTGAGATCAATATTGCACTATACTAGTTGTTCTTAAGATTTTTTAAGGTGCACTAAGTATTTTAGTTGTAGTGAAAATTAGTGCAAAGTTAAACCTCTAAAATAGCATATTAGTTGCATGATTAAGAGCTTGGATTCATTGTTACTAAGTTATCCAAGAAAATAAGTTAGAGGTTAGTGTTTTCTAGTAAGGAAGGCAACAATACATTACTATTTTCTCTCAAGGATTAGAGCAGAGAGCCACCATATCTAAGAAGCAAGGAATAGCTTCAAAAGGAGATGTATAACTTTGGTGTAAAATAAGGGACTTAATCCTATCTATTGCAAAGGTGTTTGCATTACATTGGCACCGATTTTTTCCTTTCAAATACAACAAATAGGGACAAAATAAAGAGTGTCTTAAAGACACTATAATAGGTAGCAAAGTGCAGTCTCCAAGTAGCCACATTATTGAAGTTTGAGGAGTAAACTTTGAGTAGGGTAGAGAGCCAACAAAGGGGCTCACAAAGTTGGGTTTCAAGGTGTCTAAAGACACCATTTTTATCGTTATATCTAGCGCCTATGGTAGCATCAACCTATCCCAATACAAGCTAAAAGATAAAAGGTACAAGGTAAAAACAAAGGTGCAATACCCAAGATACAACTTGGAAGAATCATCCATCGAGAGGAAGCACCTAAATCTGCCATTGGAGCACCATAGAACCTCCATTCCAATGCCCTAGGATCATCATACTTGGAGCCAACCTTGAGAGGCAATATCATCATCGATAGAACAACTTGCACTCACTGGCAAGAAGGAGAAAGTGTTTGCTATCAAAGGAGCCAAAGAAGCTTGCAAATAGTTGGCAAGAATAGGTATTGAAGAATCTTAAAGGATTTTGGTATGTTGGAAAGAAGTGTGCATGCAAGGGGAGACATCTACATTTGTCCTAACAATGGAAGGAATATTGTGCCACTTGGCACAAAGGGTATCTTCATCCTCTTAACTCCAATGCTCAAGAGAAAGGATGCTCAACTAAGTAATGCCTTTCATCATAGTTTCAATGCTCACCTACCTTAGCCAACACCCAAGAAGATATTCAAATCTATGCCACATAGCATAATGTTATTTAAAGACCTGCACCACTCAAGGAGGAGACTAAAATATTTGGTAACACCTCATGCCACTTGGCACCCGCATCAAGAAGGCATAAGCACGTTTGTAGCCACCATAAATAAGAGTGCTCATGAAGGGTAAGTGCATATTTTAGATAGCATCAAAGCACTTATAAACAGGGAGGTCAAAGCCTATTAAAATAGAATACTTTTACAAGACATCCATTAAAAGAGGAGCATTGAATGCTCACCATCGTTCAAAAAATACAACGCTCAAAGGATCTGTTGGAAGAGCAAAGATAGAGGTATATCACATGCAACATTATAAAGGTAATATCAAATTAATTACTTGCTTTCATTAAGGTTAAAATGAGTTATAAGGTGAACCATATAAGGTTAAATTTACTACTACATTGGAGCAATAAGAATTAACCAAGCATTAGTGAATTATAAAGCAAGTTTATATCTTCAAGTGACATTTCAAGGTACATTAGTTGAAGTACATATATATTATAATATTTGCAAATATTCATAGTAGGAGATATAAGGTTTTCAACATTGGATAATTAAAATATTAGTTTGCAAATATTATTATCTTCTAAATTTCTACATTAGGGAGATATAAGGAATACTACACCAAACTTTAACTAATTGGAATTTAGAAAATTGAACTATTGAGAACTAAAGGTTGAAAAGAAGTAAAATTATTGTTTGCTTGAAAGAGTTGGAATTAATTGCTTATACTTATCTCATAGACACATTAAAGAGATAAAAGAAATCCAACCATAGAGAACTCCATCAAATTGATAAGTGCATAGTTCAATAGGAGAAATAAGGTGAAATAGGAGTTGATTATTATCATTCCCAAAACATTACCAAATCAACTCAAAAGGTGAACTATTACCAAGATTAGAGTATATTCTAATCACTAGGGAGACATAAGGATCCTACAAAACCTAAGTCTTAGAAAGGTTTTATCAAAGTAGTTCACATACTCTAAACTAGGGAGCTATAAGGATGTCCACTCCAAAGAACTCATTAAATAATGTAATTAGAAAAGGAGCAAGGAAAATACCAATATGGCTTAAAAGCATGATTGATGTTTCAGAGAATTCAATGGATAATAAGGAAGATGCAAATGGAAGAGAAGAATCAATGGAATTTAAAAATATTTTTGAAAACTCACAAACTAATAGTTTGGTGAAAGTAGATTCTTCAAGAACATCTTCTAGTAAGATAGTAAAGGGAGTTGATGATAATTATACTAATAAAGATATTGAAGATCATATTCAAAAGGTAGAAAAGAATATTGATGAAAAATACCTCATACAAATTTATGAAAGAAGTAAATATGGAATAGCTTCAATTGTACACACATGGTTTAACTATTTCATCAAGGAAATAGATAAACATGATATTCCTAAAACAGACAACAAAGGAGTTGGGATATTTTTACTATGCTCCTATTGCAGCCAATTTGGTCATGAGAAGGTAAACTGCTGGAGTTTCCATCCCTATAAATATTATGGAGGAAAATCTCATTCATATTACTCCTGTTACTACAAATACAAGTACTATAAAATATTTGAGGAGAGACTAATATTCAAATTAGATTGTTTCCTCCAAGTTCTTATTTCAGAAGCATCCACTAACAATGAGTTTAAGCTTGATATTTTTGAAGATAAAGGTAACAGGCCATACAAAAATCCAAGGAACATAAATGGAAGAAGTTATGATCCTCTTATGACTTGCAAGATTATGAGATCACTAGTTCATCAAGGATACCTAGAAGACTACAAGGTTAGAGACTCTTCCAAATACCCTGAAACAACAAAAGGTAGTGAGATGAAAATGACAAGAAGAGACAACATGAAGACAGAAGTAAAGAAGAAGAAGAAGAACCAAATCAAGATGAAGATCCATATTGAAGACTAAAGTCTTCAATACCCAAATAATGTAATACAGGGGGTGTTAGAGTATATTACATTATTGGGTACATATCAATGTACCACCTTTGGTACATTACTAGAGTAGGAGTTTACTTTAGAGTAAAGTTAAGTAGTTACTTCAACATGTAATAAATGCACAAGTGTTAGAATGTGCAATGATGTAAATGTGCATGTAGTCCACATGTACATGAGTCATAGGATAGATTCAAAGGTAGAGTGAGGGCCAAGGAACTTATCTTCCTATATATAGGCCTTATAGTGAGTGAAAATATAGGAGAGAATATAGAGAGTGCATAGTATAGATTGGTAGAGGAGTACAATGTAGTTCCTTTAAAAAATATTTTATGGAGTGTTCATGTCCTCCATTATACTGCATTGTACTATTTTTGTGAGCTTTCATTAATGGCATATTTTTGAGTTATTGCAAAAGTTTATCTCTTTATTTTCCTGCATATTATAGTGTCATTATCATATAGATATCTTATATTGCTTATCTTACATCTTGTGGTTGCATTTCCTATATCATATACTCATCAAAAGCTAACATCAATTTTGGGGTATAGCAGTGAGAGAACCAAAGACAATATGGAATTTGGTGCTAGAGATAACTTTACACCTGGCATGAAAAATAAGAACCTCAATAGGTACTAGATGCAGCACTATGCAATAAATGCCATATGCAACAATAGTTGACTGGCACTGGATATGACAGTGCTCTATTGGAACCATATGTCAATATGATTGAGTTGCTCTATACGTGGCAATAGAGGGTGATAGAGGATGTAGCCAAAGACTATTGGTACCATATACTTGCAGGACATATCCCAATCATTTCATTCAAGATATTTATCATTCTACCAACCTCCTAGTGATGATGTTAGTGGTTGGTCAACTACCTATTGACTCAACATAGTTGGCACCCATATTTGGATGCTAACAAACCTTCTTTCCATAAATATCCATGGTAAACCACTTTGTATCCAAAATTTGTTGTTTCTAACCCTATAACCATGATTGTTAGAATCTAACAAAAGCAAATACACTAAATTAGAATATGTCATGCCTTTTTTATGTATTTATTGAAGCAAATTTGCCAAGTATATTGTTGTAATAGCCTAATAACATAAGGTAAGGGGTGGTTCTTGTCCTCGTCAGCTATAAGTAAGAATAGAGTTTCATGAGATAATATTTTTGTTGATTTTGTTGTGATTATTATTATTGATATTTTCTATTTTTTGTACTTAGTAATAGAATATGTTACTATTTAAAACTTGCAATGCAATATTGGATTTGAAGTTGTTGGAAAGTATTTTTTAGTGCGAGATGAGTTAGACCCTTCCTTTCCATAATGCTATGGAGTAAGAGCCCACTCCAAGCAAGGTGGAAGGTATTCCTTTTAGTCATAGTTTATGTGTGTTTTAAATTATAGTTCAATTCAAATTTTCTTTAATTTATGAAATTTATGAGAGTTGAATAATTATTTGAATTAATCTCCTAGGAGGACTAGATTGTAAATTAGTTTACAAAAATAAAATTATTGTTATTACTGTAGTGTATTAATAAAGAATGCATCATTTTACATTCAATTTTTAACATTATGCTCTCTTTAATTTCTATTGTAAGAACATTTATTTTCAACATTTGATGTTTCTTAGCATAATCATCTCTCTTTTCTACCAAGAATTATTTATTTGTTGTATTTTAGTTTCTTTAGAGTAAAATACCTAGACCTAACCTTACCTAAACTATTCCTAGTGCATACAACCTTCGAACACCACCCTAGATTCAATAATTAATTAAAGTGAGGTAGATATAAAACCCATCATTTGTGCCTATCCTTTATCAAGAAATTATTGAATGAATAGTTGAGTGCATCCCTAGTCATGATGATGTGATTCATCATTTATAATATAAGTTCTAATCCATTAAATTTTGAGAATTTTTAAATTCTTCAGGTAATATGAGATATTTGGGCTATTGTGCTTGTTCTAAATTAGTTATCACTATTCTTGTTCCATATTTGAAACACAATATAATAAGGGGGAATGTTAGAGACATTAAATATTTGTATAAATTAGTTAGATGCATATGGAATTTATACCCAAATAAATGGTCAATAGATAGTTATTTCATACATCCACCAAAATCTTGTATAAATACATCCATTCGATTAATGTGAAACCTTTCTAGCATTATATGTGTGGATTTTATTTCCAAAAAAATTCCCTATTATTTATTGGTGTATTATTTATATATAGTTAAGTGGTTTTATTTGAATTATCTTCATTCAATGGGATGTTAGTAAGTTTATGTGCATTCAATACTTGGAAACTATCTATTTTGAGGTAGTAATGGATAGTAGTTTTGCACAAAAATAAAATATTTATTACTAAGTGTAATTTTAGCATTATAAACATGATATCAGGTGCTTACATGAGTGCTTATGGGTATGGAAAGAGTTTTTTTTGCACACATTTAAGATTTTCACTAATGACTAGTGACTATTTTCACAAGAGTCTATGTGAAACTAGGTTAAAGAGCATTCCAATCCCTTAAAAATATTGTTTTATTAGGTTCTATTATGTGAATTATAGACCAATTGTATCCAAAATAACTTTATTTTAGTATATGTAGTCAAAAGGATGAATTTGGACAAGATGCCACATCCCCAACCATAAAATGAGACAACTTCAATAAGGAAAAACTCTTTACATAATAGAACAATGTCACCTCCACTTTAATATAAATAATTTCAAGGATGGGGTGCTCTTTGAAATCATTTTACTTGACATGTATGATATCTTGGTAAAAAAAAAAGTGTGTGTGATTTGATAGGGTTTATGAGTTAAAACCCTAAAGCATCATCATTATACTCAACAATAAACACTCGAGGAGTTTAGAGGTGGTTCCCCCCAATAATTTCTCTTTGATTATTATCAATAAAATAGGAATATATATACCTTTTGTCTTCAAACCTTAGCAAGAAAAGAAGCTTATTCATATCACTACCTATTCTATTGAAAAATCCCAATAGGGATATCAATGCTCAATGGACTAAATAGACTCTACTTACAAATATATTACAAATTACCTTCATGGAAATATTTGTTCTTAGGTTAGGGGTTCTATTAACATAGTTCCAACAATTCCTCTTTCAAGTTTTCCAACCTAGCACCATTTCATTCTATAGAATGATGAGATTAAATTCCAAATCCATATGCTAATACAAAAAGGTCATATTCAACCAATGCTTCATCATCTAGGAACCTAATTATGCTAGTACAAAATAAATGCATCTCATGATGACTCTGTATCTACTACAAGCCACTTAATAAGATAAAGGTACATAACTAAAATTTTGTTCCATAAATTGACAAACCCTTAAACCAAATCAGGAGTTCTAAATACTTGAAAATAATTAACCTCAAAAACAATTATCATTAGTAATTAACTAGGCAAACACACATCTAGAATATAGTCTTCAAATCCAAAGAAGGTGTGTTAAAATGGACAATCAGGACCTTTGGCTTGACTAACAATCTAGTAATATTTAAAATGCTAAAGATGAAAGGTATAATATAACCATTTCTTAATTTGTTTATGGTATATATAAGGATGGAATTCTTGTGTTTAATACAACATGATAATAACACATGAAGCATGTCATCCAAGTCTTTGACATGCTATACTAGCATAAGTTTAGTGTCAACTTAATAAAGTTCATGCATATGTATACCTTTATCATAGACAACCTAGATTGTAGTGTATAGACTTGTTTTAATATAGTTTATCTTTCCCAAAAAATACTAGATTTTTTAAGTTTTTTGAGTTTGATTTATTTATAGATTCATTATTAAAATTAAAATTTCTATATCTAGCCACTAAGATATGTCTTCTCAATGCTATCCAAAACCTCTACTAAATATTTATTTTAGGTTTTAAGTAAATATCAATCTAAAAATGTTTGGGATATAATTTTGGGTGGACCCAAGGATACTAAGGCATCCATGTTAGATAAAAGTGCACTCTATCAAATTCTAATCATAAAAAATTATAGCTACTTTGTAAATTTAATTTAATTATTAGAATGACTTAGAATTTAGCAAACCATATATTTTTAAATTAAATTATTAATGTCCTAACTTAAAGATAGTCAGTTCCAAGTAACTAATTTTTCGTTTATAGAAGTAAATATCTCAAATATTCCAAAGGATAGACAACATAATCAAGTACTTCATTTTACTACAACAATATTCATAGTAAATGCTTTTATATTTTAGCACACAAATTGATCTTATCAAAAATATTGTAGGTGAATAGAAACCCTCACAAAGGTAATGTTGATCACACTAAGTGCTTCCAAGAAATATACACTTAGTATGTGATCCAATTGAGAAGATCAAATAAATTTGAATTATACCAAGTTTACATATCTTATTTAAACCACCTTTAATCTAAGAAAGAAAGTCTTATTTATGTAAAAAACGAAAACATAATAGTTAATAGTAAATATAAGACAATGTCAAATTTTGCTAAATTCTTTCAAAAACATGTTATCATATCAACACAAAAAATTGGAGAAACATTATTCCTATCAATTGTAAGCAATGTGTGTGTGTGGGGGGGGGGATGAGAGATAGGGATGAATAAAATAATATTATGAATTAAAATCCATATTGAGAAAATTTCTATTTAAGTTTCAATGAATAGAAATATTTAATATAAATAAGTGACGATTTCTTGACCCTTGAGTGATTTGTTTTATCTTTACTATAACTAAAACTTATGGTAAATCATATATATATAATGATGTGTAAATTTTATGTTTATTTGTTAAAAAAATAACTTTTTTCCCCAACACTTTGCTATTAAAGGGTGTTATAAAATAGAAGTAATCCTATCATATGGTATTAGTTGAGGTGATTAAAATATAAATTAATTAATAAATATCCAATATTGGGAGGAGAAATTAATACCACATAAAATAATGATATTCAAGTATTTATACAAATAATAATTTAAGCTAAATAGATAAGAGAGAAATAAATGGAAATTATCCCTTTTTATAAAAATTAATAATGTAATAATCTAACAATAAGATTTTGGATTTCATTGAATTCTCCAAAACATGGTAGTCAAATTTGAAGAGAATTTATAAGAATCAATGGTTCAACTTTTTGTTATAAAAATAGTCGTAAGTACACCACACACATATATTGTAAATTTTTATGTGATTTAGAGAAATTGATAAAAGAACAATAAGTTTCATGCCTTTATCTAGAATTTCAATCTTATGGGTTATCTTTAACAATATGTGTGTGTCTCTTATGGGTTACCTTTAACAATGTGTGCGGGTGCGTGCATGTACGTGTAAGTGTGTGTGTGCATGTGTGCATGTGTGCGTGTGTGCATGTGTGTGCATGTACATGTGTGCACGTGTGTGTGCGTGTGTGCATGTGTTGTGTGTGTGTGTGTGCGTGTGTGTGTGCGCATGTGCGTGTGTGCATATTTAGTTAAGGTTGCATGTGTGTGTGCGTGTGCATGCATATTTAGTTAAGGTTGTGTGTGTGTGTGCGTGTGTTAGCATTTAGTTAAGGTTGTGTGTGTGTGCGTGTGTGTGCGCATGTGTGCATGTGCGTGCGTGTGTGCATGTGTGTGTGTGTGTGTGCATACGTATTTAGTTAAGGTTGTGTGTGTGCGTGCATGTGTGCGTATTTAGTTAAGGTTGTGTGTTTGCATGCGTGTTAGTATTTAGTTAAGGTTGTGTGTGTGTGTGCGTGCATGTGCGTGCATGTGCATGTGTGTGTGCATGCGTGTGTGTGCACGTACGTATTTAGTTAAGGTTGTGTGTGTGTGGGTGCGTGCATGCATATTTAGTTAAGGTTGTGTGTGTGTGCACGTGTGTTAGCATTTAGTTAAGGTTGTGTGTGTTTGCGTACGTGTGTGTGTGTGCACGTGTGCGTGCATGTGTGTGTGCGTGCGTATTTAGTTAATGTTATGTGTGTGCGTGCGTGTGTGCATATTTAGTTAAGGTTGTGTGTGTGCGCACGTGTTAGCATTTAGTTAAGGTTGTGTGTGTGTGTGCACGCATGTGCATGCGTCTACATGCGTGTGTGCGTGTGTGTGTGTGCATGCGCATTTAGTTAAGGTTGTGTGTGTGTGCGTGTGCATGCGTATTTAGTTAAGGTTGTGTGTGTGTGCGCGTGTTAGCATTTAGTTAAAGGTTGTATGTGTGTGCATGTATGTGCGTGTGTGTGTGCACGTGTTAGCATTTAGTTAAAGGTTGTATGTGTGTGCATGTATGTGCGTGTGTGTGTGCATGTGTGTATGCATGTGTGTGTGTCTCTTTAGCTTAAAAAATAAATCAACACAATAGCTATAGTGAGTGTCAATGGGCTTGGGACAAATGGTTGAAAATGATAGGTTTTTTATTGTAAACTAAATTTTTAATATTATGGGAAAATTTTAACATTTAGTTAAGGTTGTGTTGTCCTCTCCAATTATCTTGGCCATAAATTGCAAATACCAAATTATCGAGACACTTGTGCCTTGTGTGGAGTGACATAGTAGAGTAGCTTAGAGAGCATGGGATGTGGCTTGATCGGATTGTATTTGAGGTTTTTTACAAGGATGTCCTTTTAAGATGTGATATTTAATGCTCTCTATCTTAATCTAACCAAAATTATAGGGAAAAGAAAACAAAAAACACAATAAAACAAAGATAGAAAAAAATAAAAATATCTTAAGCTAACCTAAGCTAACTGGAGGTGATGCACCAAGATCATGAGATTCATTTGTATAATAGTAAAACACATGAACATGTGAGTCTAATTCATTGATAGATCAAAGTGAACACTTCCTCTTCTCAACACACATTGTTAAGCACATAATTCAAATATAAGAAACATGATAGAAATCAGATAGTCATGCCCTCTTATACATGCACATAATCATATATAACACAATAAAAGAGATAAAAAATCCTAGTAGTCACAGGTTCTAGTGAGTGTGTGTGTGCATGAGTGTGTGTGTGTGTGTGAAAGTTACAATTTATGCTAGAAGTGGGGGCTTGACATATTGCCTGCAAGACCACTCAAGGTTTAGGTACTGATATATAGAATAAAATGAAAGAAATTTATACAACTAATAAATCCTTTTTAATGCTAAAACTTCTACTATTTATAGATTACAAAAGGGATATTTTCCTTCTAAAACTAGTGTAGGAATTTCTAACAATGCTTGTTTGTTGCTTACTTGATCCATTTTGCATTATGTTATTGTAGTCCCTCAAGGTATCTAGATCTAGAGTCATTAATTATGAGTTGATGGGTGCATAATTACTATTTAAATCTCTCAATTGCCACCCTTGGGATCCTAGAATTTTCATATAAAATATATGCAATTAATACTATTATAACTAGGATGTTGGTATTGTGGTTGCTCTGATGTTGATTTTAATGGAACATCAACTTTTCTTGGATTGTTGAGTGCAAGCAATGCTAATGGGTGATTTTTAACAATGGCTCATAAATTCATCTTAGTTACCTCTTTGGAAGCTTACACATTGGCAGTGATATCCTGTAATTAGATCCTTCATTTTCTTATTGCTCTCCCCTTAGATTTTATTTTATATTCCATAGTGATGTCCATTGTTGATCTTCAATTTAGATGGTTCTTGAAACTTCTCAACTCATTTTGCCATGTCATAGTTTATAAAATTTGGAGGCCTAGCTAAACCTTTTATTAGAAGTCTTACAGACCTCTCTTTTTCTTTCTCCTCATCGAACCTTTGTATGACCCCTTTTTTTACCAATTTATTTTATCCTCCTTTGGATGTTTCTTGTATTTCATGTTCAGATTTTCAAAACTTAAAAAAAAAAATGATCCTCAAACATTTTACTTTTCTTATGCCCTTTCAAATAAAATTTTTATTTTTAGAGCATTTGGACAACATAGGATGTTAGAACATTTTGTATTTCTTTCTAGGTTAGAATTTTTTTAGAACTTTTGATCTTCATACATTTAGCCTTTCTTTATGCTTCTCAAAAAATTTGGCCATCTTCCAAATTTTAGAATCGTTCAATAGTGTGAGTCATCAGAACTCTTATAACTCTTGGTCAAAACCTTTTTTACCATATAGGCTTGAAGCCTCTTTGTTTTCCTTATACTAGCCTTACCTCTTGGCTCTTAGTCTTTTCCCAAGTTATTTTAACACAAATTATTATTGGAATTCCTCTAAAAAGGGCATGAACTATACATGATGACATTATAGGACCTCTGATTTGAAATACTCCAATATTCCATTCATACTTTTGTTGTCACTAAGTGCTAATATCCTTCTTGAATGTATCATTGGTGTAGAGAATTTTAATCTAATAGCATCCTTGACCAAGTACAATAGAGTTAATGTCTCATAGGATCTCTTCATGATGATCTCATATGAGTCTTCATCTACTTCCTATAGCTATTGAATTTATCCCAACTGAGTCTCTTAATAAAAGTGTCATATGCATGTGGTGGAGATATGATGGATGGGTGGTAAGGAGCTACAAAATTAAATAAATGTGGATGATAACTAGGCTTGGTAGCTCATTTGTAGTTGTTGTATAGGTCCAACCTACACCAATGGTAGATTCATTTTAGTTATAACTAAAATGGCTCATGAGTTGCTACCAATGGTAGGGTTCAATTTAGTTATCACCATAAAGGCAGTGAGGATTTACATCAAGCCATTAACTATTATGATTCAGTGGTTAGCCTAGCCCCATAGCTTAAGGGTTTACATCCACATTCATCCTTTGCTAATAGCCTCTTGGTGATTCTTTGGCATAAGCTTCCTAATGGTCAACAACATTTCAAGGGATTTTCATTTTGTACAAGATTTCAAATCAACACCAATCATAGTTATCCCTCTTTGGTTGCATTGTAGTGAAACTTCATAACTTTGGTGGATCACAAGGGTCTTCTACTCATAGAAGGAGACAAAACCAAAAAATAAGGCCTTATCTATCAGGTAGGGAGTCATTCAAAGGTAGCTCTAATAATGAAGAAATCACCAATTAGTTTATATAGTCATTTGAGTTGGGGAAGAAGAATATGAAGTAGTCTTTTATAGTATTTTTCTTGAGGTGTGTTGAGTGGTATTTTCACCCGGTTGTGAAAACACACTCTCCGATAGGATTTGGGTTCTAAATCCTCTGCTTGCAAAGAAATTAAACAAGTAACTTCTCCAAGGTTCCTGTTATGTTAGCATTTTGCATCTGTGTATTAATAATCTCAAATAAAGATATTCAATTAAAATGCTTGGAACACCTTAGTGGTTGCAACTAGCGAAAACAAGGGGCACTGTGGTTTATTTTACTATGAAACTTTAATGATTGTTCATTGAACCCGAATAAAGCAAATGTGATTTGGTCCTTAAATAACCATGTTGTAACTTCAAAATGAAATTTAATGAAATGCCATAAAATGAAGGAATTATTTATGGATTTTGAAGTTTTTTAATTTTTTTATTTTATTTTAATGCTTGAAAAATAAAATTGGAACTTCTGAAAAATAAAGTGCAGAAAAAAGAAAATAAAATGCAAAAGAAAAAGAAATTAAAATTGCATTCAATTTGATGCTATCCCATTCTGGAAAAACCGAAGATGTGAGGTTTCCATGCATGCAACCTAACCTATTGGACCTGCAAACATGCACAATCCTGATAAGCTAAGTGCTGATTCAAAGGGTTTTGAAATAAAATTCAAATTTAGAACATTCGCCTAATGCAACCCACAAAAGTGGCATTTAACATTATCTATAAATCTGAAATCTGAAAAATGAAAGAATAAACATTAAATCTATAGCATGCATAGAAGATCTCCTTCTTTCTTGCCCATAAGATGCAAATTTCTGAACACTCCTGCATTAAAAATAAATCATGTTACAATAGCAGAATCTCTAGTTTTCTCAAAACCAGAAAAAGGGGAAGAAAAACACTCCCAAGCAGGCCCAGAATGGCTTCTCGCCTTTGGCACTACAACTCTGCTCGTAGCGGTTTTTGACCCTCGTACCAATCTGTGCTTCCGCTTTTAAAGTTCTGGTAAATTGCTTCTCCTTCCACGACGGTTCGTTTCGTCTTCCAGATTGCCTCGTTTCACCTTCCCCGCCTTTCCATTGCTTTTGACTTTATGCTCGACATTGAGACGCTTGATCTTCTCTATGAACTGTAACGCCTCTGTAGCCCTTACACATGTACGCCACGTGTTCCGCACTTTTCTGCATGTTCTGTAATGGCCCCGTGTAAATCATGACAAAAAATAGCATGTCGCGATATCGCGACGTTTTTATGCATGCAGCTTTGCTCCTCTACTTTCACCGTGAAAACGCGACATGTCGCGATATCATGACATTTTCCTACCAACAGCCTTGTCCGCCTTCATGCATCATGAAAATGAGACATGTCACGAAATCGTGACATTTTTATGCTATCGGCCTTGCAAATGCAACCTGTCGCGAAATCATGACGTTTTCTCATCGTTTCGAGCTGTGAGGATGCAACCTGTCGCAAAATCATGACGCCTTTCATTTTGTTGTGTTTCCCTATACCTGGCCGCAAAAACGCGACATGTCACAAAATCGTGACACTTTTTCATTCGGCATCATCTCACTGCTTCCTGTCGTGAAATCGTGACGCTTTTCATGCCTTGCCTTGTTTGACTGGTTTGACCGCGATTTTGTGACATGTCGCGATTTCACGACAATTTTCCATTCTGTATTTCTCTCTCCTCTTTGGACCGCGATTTCAGAGCAACATGTCGCGAAATCGCGACATTTTTCATTTTCGGCCGCGACGGAGCAACATGTCGCGATATCGCGACACTTTTTCATTTTCGGCCGCGACGGAGCAACATGTCGCGATATCGCGACAATTTTTCATTTTTAGCAGCGACGGAGCAACATGTCGCGATATCGTGACACTTTTTCATTTTTGGTCGCGACGGAGCAACATGTCGCGATATCGCGACAACTTTTCATTTTTGGCCACGACGGAGCAACATGTCGCGATATCGCGACACTTTTCTTTTTTGTGCAATTTTGCCTTTTTCTTTATTTTTAGCATCTGGGTCACTAAGGTCTTCTTTGAAAGCATGCAAAAAAGGTGGGTCCCCAATTTTGGGGTGTGTTGTGGATCAGCCACAACAAATGGCGACTCTACTGTCAAATGCTCCTGAGCATTTTGGTGAGAACCCAACCTGGAAGTATACAAACTCAGAAACAAGCATTAGCACATAAGAAATATAAACGAATGCCCATAGATCAGAAATACATGAATCATCAGAATTGTTGAGTATCAGCTCGGTGTGTGCAATGTGTTTTCATTCCCTATCGCTTGAAATTGATCAACATTCCATTGTCAGTTTTACCCATGAATGCATATGTGAGATTGTGAATGATTTGTGTAACTTGATAACTATGCTTAGAGATTTTGCTCTTGTAAAGGCCTAAACCTTCTAGTATCATGCACAAACATTCAAGATTACCAAACCCTCTTAGGATCCACTAATGAATTGCTTTATTATATCCCAAAGTTGGTTATGAGTCCCTACTATCTTGAACCCATGTGCAAGTGAACGTGAAATCAGAACTTTGGGGAATCAGACTCCCAACCTAACCGAGATGGGAGTTTAACCCTATCCTTACTATTCTGATTTGGAATTCATTACCTCACTTTGAGCAAAATAATTTAACCAATTATGGAAGAAATGGTCATGCTAGTCTAACCCTTTGGACAATCAGTGGTCTTGTTTTTTAGACAAGACATGTTGCCATGCATGGGCATACTTAACCCCATAATCCATGACTTAGCTTCATTTCTTTGGACCTTGGGGATGACTACCCATCCTTGCTAGAGGACAAGTAGTACGATCCTTCCAATCCAATATAAAGATGAGATGGGAAAAATTAATTTTTTACTTCTTGGACCTTGGGGATGACTACCCATCCTTGCTAGGGACATGTAGTACGATCCTTCCAATCCAAGCTTTGGATGAAAATGGAGAATATTAATTTTATTGCTTGGACCTTGGGGATGACTACCCATCCTTTGCGGAGGACAAGTAGTACGATCCTTCCAATCCAAGATTTATCATGAAATGAGACATAGGAGCTTTGGGGAATCAGATTCTCAACCTAAGCGAGATGAGAATTTATGCCCTATCCTTACTACTCCATGTAGGTCAAATCAAAGCTTTGGGGAGTTGGATCCTCAACCTAAGTTCGATGAGGATTTAGCCCTATCCTTACTACTCTGATTTTAGGCTTTAAGCTTTATGGAAGTGGTCAAAACCACTTTTTTAAGGATCATGTTGCATAATAGGATAGACATGAAATACTTCTTTCGCCCAACCTTTTCTTCCAAGCAAGGTTTTGATCATTTTGCTCAAGATCCTTTTTAATGTGTATAAAATGTGCTTGGTTCTAGATATCTCAAGACTCGGTTCCCAACCTTAGGATTTTCTTCATTATTTTATGTTATAGAATAACCCTAAGAGGATTTGACACACTTCTAATGATTTGTACATGAAATGCATATGCAACTAAGATGGCATGTATATGCAAAGTGAGATGTAATATGAATGCATTGTCTTTTGGAATGCAGATGAAATATTGCCATATGTAAAACTGACAACTTCATGCATCACAAGATTCAAACGATACTACTTAAAATGTTTGTGTTACTTGTGGAGCTTTCTACAACACAATTCCAATGTTCCATATTTCCCTGATCTAGAACATAAGTTAGCATCTCAAGACAACTTTTTCATCATTTTTTTTTTTTTTATAGACAAACAAAACATGTCAAATAAACACACAACTTTAAATTAAAACTTATTCAATCCAAAACCAAACTGCAATCCCAAAAATGAAAATCTGAAAACACAAACCAAAACCCAAAAACCAAAATCTATATACAAATGTACAATATAATACAAGATGATGCAAAGCTTGGATTATCACTTTCCTGGATCCCAAACATGATTAGAACAATTCAAAAAACATATGACACAATACACATGCCAAATTTTGTAGGAATCCAACAATAATAAGATCAAACCAAGCAATGCAACAAATTTCAACTTGCCATGCTCACCATACCAATTTGATTTAGTTCTATTACCAACATCATAGGTGAGATTCAAATCACATTGATTAGACAATGGTTGGTATTCAATTTTATCTTGTCTATTCTTTAGAGTGCAAGTTTCATCATTCCATTGATGATTTAGAAGTAGGCTTTCCTTTTCAAATGTGAGATGTTGCAAACAAGAGCCTATTTCTAAAAGTCTTGAATTCAAATCATTTTCCAGGATTTTAAAGCAATCAAAATCATTCAAAACTTGACAAGCATCAACAAAATTTGGCATTTCCTCATTAATATTGTTAGCATCCAAAGGGACATCATGTAACCTATCACTTGAAATTTTGGTAGCTACTACCAAAGGTAAAGATTTCACCTTGTCATCCATACTCAACCCATCATGGTTAAAATTTACCACAACTTGATGAGTGTTAGTAGCTTTTTCTTTTCCTTCATTGTCTTCTTCATCATCCAACACCTGTTCAAAAACACCAAAGTTAGGCACCCAATCAAACATGCGTCCATCCTTTTCAAAACAAGAGCCTGATTTTTCAAGATATGTGTCACGTGACACCTTTCCACGATCAATGGCTTGAGTTGCCTCAAAATCCATATTTTCATTAGGATCATCAATAGCATCCAACCCACACCACTTAGGTTTTGTAATTTCATCATTTTGAGATGGCATAGACATTGTAGAAACAATAGGTGGATCAAGATTTTTGATTTCTTGCCCCTCAAGGGGAACAAAAACAATTGATTCTCCTTCTTCATCCATGGTAGTAGAATCATTATCCTTCTCCAACCTTTGATGAGATTCCAACCCTTCTTCCAAAGCATTCTCGGATTGTACAGGACTTTTAATATCCTCATATGAAAGGGCAATTGTATTATCCTGCATATCAATAGGCACACAAATTTCATCAGAAGGTTTGGAGTGAGCATACTCTTCCAAAGAATCATAATGATCATCTTTCAAAATCAAATTGTGATGCTCAACTATTTCTACATCATATTTTAATTCATCAACATGTTTCTCATCAAATTTATCCTCTCCTTCCTTAGATGGTTCAATTACTTCCAAAATTGGGTTATTGCTTGTATTCAAATTGATAAGGTTATCATAATCCACATGTGTAACCCATGATTCATGTTTAACATAATTTGGAAGGTGTGAATTTTTTGGGCCATTACTTTCAACAATGTCATCCAATGTGTCATCCGAATCAGATTCATCCTCATAGAATTCATCTTTTGGTGAGTCAAGGGTTTCCAATCTGTCACATGTTTCCATACTAGTTGGATCTAGTACTCCTCCCTTGCCTAAAATCATATTCTTATGAAAATCATTGAAATTGATTTTAGAAACATCTTTTGAATCAAGATGAGTATTTTGAAGTTGATTCATACTTAAGAAAGATGGTTGATCTTGCATAGTAGGTTGAGGATTTTGAAATTGATTGAAGCTTGGGAATGATTGTTGATTCTGAAATTGATTCATACTTGAACTTGGTTGAGGTGGATAAATCATTGGGTGGGTAAGGGAGGTATTAAATGATTGAAGATTATATGATCCAAAACCCACACCATAATTTTGACAACTCAATTGTTGCTCAATTGCCATTGCTTGAGTATAGGCTTGTGACAAAGATGTGATTTGAGGCATCCCTCGCAAATATGTGGACACGGGTGAGTCAAGAGCATTGATGTATATTTGGAGAGCCACTTCTTCTTGAAGAACATAAAATGTCACCAATTGAGTATATAATCCAAAGAACCTTTCAGAAAATGACTTTACATTTTCACTTGGTCCTTTTCTAATATAGACCAACTGATTGTACATGAGGATTGGGTCAACTTGCTTTTTGTTGAATTGATTGAGAAATGTTGCCTCTAGCTGAGCCCAAGAAGTAATAGACCCTAAAGGCAGACTTGTAAACCAATCATATGCCACTTTGTCCAAGGTGTAAGGGAACATTTTACAAACAACATCATCATACCAAATTGTTAAGTGATTCACAACAAATTTGAATGCTTGAATGTGTTCTTCTACAGTATTTGTCCCATTAGACAAAAATTGAGGAAGACATCGCTCAAAACCAACGGGCAAATAATGTTGAACTCCTGGTATATTCAATGGGCTACCTGTCATCCAAGGTGTAAACATAGCCATTAGTGAATCTTAAAGAATATAACTTTAATACCCAAAAATTCTTTTTTTTTTTTTTTTTTTATAATCAAATCAAATCACATTACCTGTATGAACAATCAAAGCATTGGAACAGTGCATAGCAATTCCTGTCCTCCTTTTAACACTACAGAGTTATATTGTTAAAAGAAGGCTAAAGATAATAATCACTAGGGCATGAAATATACAAAAATTTTAAATCTTACTAAAATAAACCCATCCGGCCCTCCTTCTAGCGCCAATCTGTTGAGTGGTATTTTCACCCAGTTGTGAAAACACACTCTCCGATAGGATTTGGGTTCTAAATCCTCTGCTTGCAAAGAAATTAAACAAGTAACTTCTCCAAGGTTCTTGTTATGTTAGCATTTTGCATCTGTGTATTAATAATCTCAAATAAAGATATTCAATTAAAATGCTTGGAACACCTTAGTGGTTGCAAGTAATTGAAAAAAAGGGGCACCGTGGTTTATTTTACCATGAAACTTTAATGATTGTTCATTGAACCCGAATAAAGCAAATGTGATTTGGTCCTTAAATAACCATGTTGTAACTTCAAAATGAAATTTAATGAAATGCCATAAAATGAAGGAATTATTTATGGATTTTGAAGTTTTTTAATTTTTTTATTTTATTTTAATGCTTGAAAAATAAAATTGGAACTTCTGAAAAATAAAGTGCAACAAAAAAGAAAATAAAATGCAAAAGAAAAAGAAATTAAAATTGCATTCAGTTTGATGCTATCCCGTTCTGGCAAAACCGAAGATGTGAGGTTTCCATGCATGCAACCTAACCTATTGGACCTGCAAACACGCACAATCCTGATAAGCTAAGTGCTGATTCAAAGGGTTTTGAAATAAAATTCAAATTTTGAACATTCGCCTAATGCAACCCACAAAAGTGGCATTTAACATTATCTATAAATCCAAAAATCTGAAAAATGAAAGGATAAACATTAAATCTATAGCATGCACAGAAGATCTCCTTCTTTCTTGCCCACAAGATGCAAATTTCTGAACACTCCTGCATTAAAAATTTATCATGTTACAATAGCAGAATCTCTGGTTTTCTCAAAACCAGAAAAAGGGGAAGAAAAACACTCCCAAGCAGGCCCAGAATGGCTTCTCGCCTTCGGCACTGCAACTCTGCCCGTAGCGGTTTTCGACCCTCGTACCAATCTGTGCTTCCGCTTTTAAAGTTTTGGTAAATTGCTTCTCCTTCCACGACGGTTCGTTTCGTCTTCAGATTGCCTCGTTTCACCTTCCCCGCCTTTCCATTGCTTTTGACTTTATGCTCGACATTGAGACGCTTGATCTTCTCTGTGAACTGTAACGCCTCTGCAGCCCTTACACATGTACGCCACGTGTTCTACACTTTTTTGCATGTTTTGTAATGGCCCCATGAAAATCGTGACAAAAAATAGCATGTCGCGATATCGCGACGTTTTTATGCATGCAGCTTTGCTCCTCTACTTTCACCGCGAAAACGCGACATGTCGCGATATCGTGACATTTTCCTGCCAACAGCCTTGTCCGCCTTCATGCACCGCGAAAATGAGACATGTCACGAAATCGTGACATTTTTATGTCAACAGCCTTGCAAATGCAACCTGTCGCAAAATCGCGACGTTTTTCTGTTTCGAGCTGTGAGGATGCAACCTGTCACGAAATCGCGACGCCTTTTCATTTTGCTGTGTTTCCCTGTACCTGGCCGCGAAAACGCGACATGTCGCGAAATCGCGACACTTTTTCATTCGGCATCATCTCACTGCTTCCTGTCACGAAATCGTGACGCTTTTCATGCCTTGCCCTGTTTGACTGGTTTGACCGCGATTTTGTGACATGTCATGATTTTGCGACAATTTTCCATTCTATCTTTCTCTCTCCTCTCTGGACCGTGACGGAGCAACATGTCACGATATCGCGACACTTTTTCATTTTCGGCCGCGACGGAGCAACATGTCGCGATATCGCGACACTTTTTCATTTTCGGCCGCGACGGAGCAACATGTCGCGATATCGCGACAACTTTTCATTTCTGGTCGCGACGGAGCAACATGTCGCGATATCGTGACACTTTCTTTTTCTTGCTATATTTTGCTCTTCCTTTGATTTTTTTAGCATCTGGGCCACTGTGGTCTTCTTTGAAAGCAAGCAAAAAAGGTGGGTCCCCAATTTTGGGGTGTGTTGTGGATCAGCCACAACAAGGTGGATGCACAAAATTTCATTAAATTCCCCTCATATAAATTGATGTATTTTTCCTTACCATATTTTCACTCAACTTGAGTCTATATTATCTCCATCAGGGTAATGCAATACAATATCTTCTCTCCTTTAAGTGTTGGATTTATGTAATGTAAAATTACTCATCCTTCATGCTTATGGTAGAGGATAGAGGTGTAGACACCTAAAAATTTCATGTTGAGGAGGCTACCTATATGGACACATTTTTAGGCCATATGAACCACCTTAGGTATCATCAAGGTTTAACAGTATTTTTTACCATTCAAATAGGGGCAACCTATCTTTTACAGCCTAGACCATCATACCCAAGAGCAACCTCCAACAACCGCTGGACCCTGTGATAGCCAACAGTCATAGTTGCTCCACCCTGGGATAGTCGTGCCTGTAACAAACTCAGGCTCTTGAGCTAAGCCAAATTAGTTACCGAGAAATTGAGATTTAACTTTTAAGAATGAGAAGGCTCTAAATCTAACATTTAGTCTTCCTAAAGCCTAACTAATTCCTGGTTCTTGGCTTCTCTTGCAAGCCAATATTACCATTTTGAAAGCTTATAAGAAGAGCCTAAGCCTTCATGAAAAATATCTCAATATAATGCAACGAAGCGCTATCAGTTTGTGTACTAGAGAGAACATTCTCTCATATGCAACGAAGTGTTTTCAAAGTGAGTAAAGAGAGCAATTGATCATAAGCGATGAAGTGGTACCCGAATCTAGCTATGGAGCTTGCAATTGCATCAATGAAGTCTCTTGGATATTGAAGATAAAATTCCACTATCCTTTGCCATCAAGTGACCTTATTTCATGCATATTTTCTACAATTCAATTGTGCTTAAAGTGCATGATTCTTTAAACAATCAATTCAGCAGACCAACCCAGGTAATTTCCCGCATCAATCATTAAGAAACAGTTCTTTGTTCAGTGGATGCTTCACCCCAAAGCATCCCATAGGTGTAGTCGCTCTACCCTGTCATAGCCATAAGTCCTAACCGCTTTACCCCATGATGACCTCTCAGTGATATCTACTTTATCTATGCTTTCTAGTTACAGTATATATAGCAGCAGTTCATTTCTATTCTAACATAGTTTTACTCATTTTTCATGCATTTGTTTATTGTTTTCAGTATCTTTCTTTCAATTGATTATCATGGATATGGACCTCATCATAAGAGGTTCCTCATTTTCTATCTATGTCTTGTAAGTGTTCTTGTGTGTAAGTTTCAGGTCTCAGCAGGATCCCTTCAACACAAATATCCATAAATATTTATCTTACCGTGCAGAGGTCACAATAAACCCTCTCTATAATCAGTTTTGAGAGTGCAAATATTCTATGGGATACACCTAATTTTGGGTTCTATAGTGTAATTTGTATCAAATTTTCATTTATCCCTAAGAGGGATATCTTTTTAACCACCTTGTAAAGGAATATTTTGATATTAATGAGAAGGACACCATTTTCTATATTTCCTTGTCTTCTTATGGTTACATGATTATACTGTCAATTTGATTTCATTAATTATTTAGGTGTATAGTTTTTGCATATCTACAAGAGTCATACCATAACATTTTCCATTAACTCCATATTACGTGGCCTTAGTGTTGTCATTGATCAAATGTACAATAATTATTTGGTGATAATCCCTATGAGACATCTTTCTTAAAACACTCTAGAAGTCTACCACCTTTTGGAGAATTGCTTTCTCATGCAACTATAGCCTACCCATGCCATTCTATGGCTTACTTTTATAGCTTACATTGTCTTAAATTTGGTTTTACATCTATCTTTGCTTCTAGAGAGGTTTCTTTGGTTTGACATCAGATTAAGCTTCTAGAGATGCTTATTTTCTTTGTCTTTGGCATAGCTCATGTTTTCTAACTTCAAGAAGCTTTTACCTAAATGTATGTTCCAAGGATTTATCTTGTAGAAATAAAACTTTATTAGAATAATAATATATGTTAAAATAAAATCCCAGACCTTTTTGTTTACAGAACTCAAGGATAACTCTTCAAATGAATCCCATTGGTTGGTATCAAGAGAACATCTCCCTCAATGGTCTCAAGATTAAAGGAATTTTGATCTTTGTAGGTAGCTATAATATATGGCCTACTCTAGATTACATAAAATTTAGTATGATGACCTAGTTTACTTTTTTCTTCATCCCATTTAAGAACAAAATCACCAACCTCAAAGTTTTAAATGGTGTATTTTTTATTAAATCATATTTTGACCATTCCTTTGTGTTCTAGCAGTTTTTATTCAATTTATTTTCTTAGTTATTTAAGCTTTAGTAGTTCTCTCATCCTTATATTCATGGCATAATTCTCCTATAGCTCTATCTAATTTAGTAATTAAAGTGTAGTTAATTCCATGGATATAGGCATTTTAACCTCCTTTCTATATACTAGGTTGTATGGGGAACATCCTAAGGCTTTCTTTAGGGTGATACAATCTACCCATAAGTTCCTTTTAAGGTGAAGATGCCACTACCACTAATGTTTTGATCCAATTATTTTTAAAATTTACAATTTATTGTTTGTGGATCCTGCTAGACCATTGCCTTGTAGGTAATAGTTTGAAGAAGCCTTCAAATAAATACCATGTTGAAATTTAAATTGAGTAATATTAGAGCCTATAAATGCTTTGGCATTATTGGTAATTATGTATTGAGAATTCCAAACCTTATTATGATATCCTCCAAAAGTTCTATTATTACCCACTCAGTAGCCTCTTTTAGAGGATTTGCTTTGATCCATCTAGTCAAATAATTTGTAGTAGTGAGGATTCATCTATGACCCTCACTAGATGGTAGGTTGATCATTACAATGAAATATAATCCTCTTTGGGTGAATGGTTCATCTATGGTTATGGGTTGTAAGGGCATAGGTGCATTCCTCTTCATGTTAGTAAAGAATTTACACTTGTCACAACTCCTAACCCAATAATAGGCATTTGTAATATACTAGGACAATAGTAACCTACTTTCATGATTTTATTGGTCGTTATTTGAGGTAAAAAATATCCACCAGGGAACCCTTGATGAAATTATTGGAGAAAATATTGAGCTTATTCTTTCTTGATGTATTTGAGTAGCAATTCATCAAAGTTTCTTTGGAACTGAACTCTATCAATTAATGTATAATGAATATTTTCCAACCAGGAAGATCTCTAATATTTATCTAAATTAGGGTTACACATGCTTGTTTGCATATATTCAATCCTTTCCTCTACCCATTTTGGTTCATTTTCTTCTTCATTCACTAAACACCTATCTAGATCTACTTCCTTTTTTATGGTATCTAAATTTTCTTCTTCTTTCACAACATATTTAGCCAACCTTTGAAAAAGTGTTCTTCCTCTAACTAGCCTCATGGGCTTAATTTACACATCATATTCCAATATCTTAGTGATCCACCTCACACCTTTTTCACTAATTTCTCCACCCATTATGTATTCTCTAACACTTGAATATATGATATAAGCAACAAATTTTTTATCTGAAATCATATGCTTGAAATTTTTCAAACCTATGACTAAAGCATATACCTACTTTTTAACAAATATATACTTTTCTTCATACCCTTTTAGAGTTTGGCTAAAAAAAACAATTAGGCACTCATGTTAGTTTTCATATTTTTGTGTTAGAAAAGTTGTTATACTAAGCTCTCCTCCATATGCATAGATGATAAATTCCTTTTCAAAATTTGGATTAACCAAAATTGGATCCTCTATAATAGCCTTTTTAGTTTTCTTAGAAGTCTTCCTTCCTTCATACATATATATAAATGGTTGATCCTTATTTAGCATAAGTGGCATTGTCCTGAAAATAGTTGTAAACTATGGGATGAATATTCTAATAAAATTTACATGACCAAAGAACTATTGTAGCCCCTTTGGTGCCTTGAAAATTAAAAGTTAGCAATAGCTTTGACACTACTAGGATCTATGATAATACCATCTTCTAATATAATATGCCTTGATAATTTGCCTTGCAGAACACAAAAAATATATTCCTTTGGATTGAGGCATATTTTAAATTCTTGACATTGTTTAAAGACCTTCTATAAGTGTTCTAAGTGATTCTCTTTCTTATAAGAGAACATTGTAATATCATCCAAGTATATTAATATTACCTTATTGATTAAATCCTAGAAGGCAATTTCCATAGCTCTCTCGAATATTGTCCCACAATTAGATAACCCAAAATGCATCCTCTAATATGCAAAATTTTTCCACTTTTTGGTGAAAGCTATTTTTTGTTGATCCTCATCCTTCACCCATAATTGATTGAAATAATAGAATCCGTTAAACAATGAAAATCTCTCAAAACCCATGACTATTTGAAGAATTTGTTCCATGAAAGAAAAAGGGTAATGATCTTATAGGAAATATTTATTTAGATCTCTAAAATCAACACATGATATATTCTCACCATATTTTTTTATCATAAGTACCACATTAGATACCCATGTAGTGTACTTGATTATATATATGATATTTGATTCAATTAGCATGTAGAGCTCTTTCCATGTGAGGAACTCAATTTTTGGAATAACTGACCTTTGGTTTTTTCTTACAATATTGGCCTTGGAATCTAGCTCAATTGTATGTTGGATAATATCTTTACTATATTTCTTAAGGTCTTCATAGTTCCAAGCCATTACCTCCTTATATTTATGATATAGTTGAATGAGAGATTCCTTGTCTACTTGAGTAACCACTTTACCTATTTTTAGTATTTTCCCTAGGACTACTTCTACCTCTTTGTAGTCTTCTTTATCATTAGTGATTCTCTTTCTTCCTATTAACCTATCATCTAGGCTGAACAAAGATTCTTAGGTGATCAAACCCTTTGGTAGGTTTTTGGATTTCAATTGGATGATTTGGTCTCCATATGTTTCTTCAACTTTTGGAGTCATTTCTTCAGCATATTCATCAACTTTTTGGAGGAACCAAATGATATGTTTGTCACTTTCAAAAACTTACCAATTCACTTCATTATCAAGGACAACCATCTTGATTATTAACTTTACCAATTGATTATTATGAAGAAAATCATTGATCGCATCAAACTCCAATCCAATTACTACCATTTGATTAGCATCCAGATTTAGAATCCTTAGAATAACCTTGAAATTAATGACATAAAAGGATTCAATTAGGTCCCAGATATTGTGCTTGTAAGACTTCATCATCCTATTTGTTTACCAAAAATTGATATCTTACTTGCCTTATTATTAGTTCAGTATCACCAAAGACCTAAAGGAGTTTAATACCTCTCTTTTTTTGCCATTTGGAAACCAAGAGATAGGGCTTCATATTCAGCTATATTATTTGAACAATTTAATTGTATTCAATATGCTTGTACTAAATTAATCCTTTTGGTGAAAATAGGTATACACCAACACCATCCCCATTTTTACTTCTAGCACCATCAAAGTATAATTTCCATATCTTAGTGGGTTGCTTCTATTTCTTTGTGATTTTAGAGATAATCAAGCTTTCTTCTTGAATTTAGTATGTCCCCATGCTATTTTGTTCATACATCTCATATAAATTGCATATGTTGGTAGCCCATTGAGATATTTTCTCATTTGGTATATTAGAATGAGCTTCTTCATAAAATATTTTTACTTCAGATTAAACCATTTTTGGTGTATAATATTACTTCACCTCTGATTTGATTAAAGGCACCTACTCTATATGGTGGATATGAAGTGGTTTTATAAAAATTCTTATCTTAACACCATTTTGGTCATTCAAAAACATATGTGTCCATTCCAAGGACATGTATCCTCCTATTTTAGTAGTTAAATCTCTCAACAGGAAAATGTCAAAAGTGGTTGAGAGCTTTATTATAGATAATTATTGGTGGATAGATATATTTGGGCATGCTTGTTGCTTTATAAGGAGGGTTTTTACTATATGAAGGGCTTGTATTGGTGGTCCATCCAATTGAACCTCATCCTGACTAACTAACTTATAGCTTAGTTCCAATGCATTAGCCACCCTTTTAGATAAGACCATAATACTTGCTCCAAAATCAACCAAACAATTAGGGATCAACTTATCACCATATATGAGAGTTAAATAGAATGGCATTGGTTTTGTTTTGGTTACATTAGGAGCAAATATTTGTAGAACAATAGGTGCCCTTTGATTATCTAAGAATTTTTGCTCCTTCAATGCTTCTTCTAAATGCTTCATTTGTCCTAGAATAGTAATTAATTTACAAAGTGACACAATCATAGTGGATATTTTGATGTGTTTAACTATATTAGATGAATTTAGAGAATGTATCTTTGGAAAATGAACTATGTTCCATTGAGATAGGTTTTTCCTAACATAGAAGTTGTGGAATATTTACTTGTATAGATAACTTTTCTTGCATATGTATTTCCTATTTTTTCTTTGCTACTTTTTCTGTTGGCCCTAGTTATATAGTGTCTAAAACTAAGGTTTTATAGATTCTTCTCCACTAGATACTATATATATTTTTTCTTCATCCCAAGATGTTAAAGCTTGTGGAGGCAAAATATCATCTATAACTGGGGAAATACCCTTAGTTGGAGATTAGAAGGTGGCTAGCTTTGAACGAAAGGAATTATTTCTTCTAGAATCAAGATGATATAGGTTGTGGGAGTGCCAAATTTTCAAATTTTCTAGATAGCTATTTCACATAGAAGCTAAATCTCTAACCATGCTTGGGAAAAACTTTCATGATGAAGTTTTTCCAAAGGCATTCCTATGATTTGAGGTTGAGGGATAACCTAGGTTACTATTGGAATTTTTAATAGCTATGTATAGGTGTATGCATAAAAAAATGATACACTTTTCATAAATTCATCCTCATAGATAAATCGTCTAACCAACCAAGCCAATTCCACCTTTTGATGACCTAAAATTGGGCATTTATTGCTTCAAAAATCATGGTTTTCTTTGAGTCAACTTTTCCCCCATAAAATGTTTTCCATTATTCTCAAAACTTATATCATTGGATCAGGCACAAAAATATAATTTTGATGGCATAGGTTTTTTCCTATTCTAAAACTATTTGGTCCTTTAAAATGCAGAAACACTGCACATGGGTCTAAAGTCTACGACGTGATTTTGGCTTCTAGAAGTTTCTTAAACTTTTAGGGTTTTTTTAGGTGAGCCCTCCTTTATGGTTAACTTTTTTATTTTCCCACTCTTTTGGCCTCCAAACCTCTTATAAAAGGAGGTTTGGATCCTCTTTTTTAAAACAAGTCTTTTGAAAGTGATCTAGCACCCTAGCACTCTTGAAAGAAATTTTTTATGATCTAGCATTCTAACTTTCTTTGAGTTTTTTTCTTATATTATTGGTATGTTGCCTTCATGCTTGTTGTTGCTACTATGATGTGGGTTGGCTTCCATTGGTGATCAAGTAGAGGATTTATTGATAAAGAGGAGATATCTTCCCATCTAGGTCATCATCTTAACTCCAGCAACTACTCCTTGCTTTGACCATTCAACCAATCAAGTATAATCTATAATTTTTTGCAACTACTAGGGTTTATTTTTTGTTTTTCATTATTATTGCATTATGTAGGTACTTTGGATCTAATATAGTTTACTCATAGTCATATTTTATGCTTCATATTTGAAATTCTATTTGCATGCCCTAGCTTGGGGGCAATTAGTGACCCCAAAAACCTTATTTTGCACCTAGATAGCTCATTGATATATTTTTTTGACATTAGAATCTATCTTTTCTTAATTATAGACATATTTAGTACTTTGTAGTTGCTTGATTTGCACTCATATCTTGCATTTTAGTATACCTAGCTTGGGGTAACCATTTGTTCCCAAACCATAGGTTCTAGCATTGCACTTTGTTCATCACATTTCTTTTAATCGCATTGTTATTCGTTGTACTTTTGTTAATTAATTTTTTTTTTTAGTTCATCTGCATTTTAGTTCATTAACATTTATATTTAGTTCATTTGTATTTTAATTCATTAATATATTTGTTTTAGTTCATCTGTATTTTAATTCATTAATATATCGATTTTAGTTCATTTGTATTTTAATTCATTAATATATTTGTTTTAGTTCATCTCTATTTTAATTTACTAATATATCGGTTTTAGTTCATCTATATTTTAATTCATTAATATATTTGTTTTAGTTCATCTACGTTTTAGTTCATTAAAATATTTGTTTTAGTTCATAATATAATGTAATATGTTTTGATAGTGGTGTGTGGAGATATGATCTTTTGGGGGCTGTCCTAATTCATGTGATTGGATTATCTAGTTTTTTTGGTTGTAATGCTTTTGGTTGTTGCTCCTAACCATTTTTGTTAGTGTGAATATTGGGGTGTGTTAATTCCACCAACTCAGTTTTGTATGGTTTATCTAATTAATATAATTTGTCTTTTCCATTCAAAAAAATAAATAAATATTTGTTTTAGTTCATCTACATTTTTGTAAATTAACACTTCTGTTAAGTTCATTTGTATTTTAGTTTATTGATATTTATGTTAAGTTCATTTGCATTTTTAGTTCATCAATATATATGTTTAGTCCATCTGCACTTTCGTTCATTAACATTTATATTTAGTTCATTTGTATTTTAGTTCATAAACATTTCTATTTAGTCCATCTGCACTTTCATATATTAACATTTATATTTAGTTCATTAACATTTTTATTTTAGTTCATTTGTATTCCTATTTTACCTTATTTGTAATTATGTTCATTACACTTCTATTTATCATAGTTTTGTTCCCTTGCATATTTCTATTATTTATTCCAATTATTGTTTATTGCACTTTTGTTCATTCTATTTACATCCATTTATTTTATCACTCAATATGTTCATTTTTTTCACTTCACTTTCATTCATTTTATTTATGTTCATTCCTAGTTTTTTGATTACATCTATTCATTAGTGCATGCTCATTTGATCCAAAAAGGTCAAATACCATACTTTTTTATCTATGGTCAGCTAAAAGGAACAAGAGGACTTGACTGTTGTGCCTCCAATATTAGCCTTATAGCGGCCTAAGTAGACCCCTAAATACTAATCCAAATTTTCAAGTGTCTACGAAGTTGTTTTGTAGGATTTGTGGATTGTGGATTTTTTGGACGCAAGATAAAGCTAGTGGTCAGCCTTTTAGATTCAAGTGAAGTATTCTTGTTAATTTTCTAGGTTGTTTTTTGAAGTGTTTCCTTTTAAAACATCTTTTGTTATCATTTATTATATCATAAAATTACAAAAGAAAGGCTAATTTCCTTTAGGTATTGAAAGTGAAAGTGCATGTAGTTTTGCATCTAGGCTAGATTGTTTGTGCATCTTCCTTGTACCCTTGCTTTAAAAGATCAAAAGAGTTTATTTTCTACAATTAGGACTAGATATCATTCAAATAAAGAATCATCTTAGGACTAATTCTTGTTTGTTTACATTTGTATTCTCTGCATTGTTGTTTCATTTATTTTAATTTAGTACATAAAAGGTCAAACATTAGGTGTTTGTTCAAATTTATACACAAAATATTCCAACCCCAGACTTGGAACGAGGTCTAAAACCATTATTGGTGAACCCCATATTATTTGTGCACCAAGTGTAGTGAACAACATACCCTCACGGACACCTTGGCTCCTAGCAGATCCAGCCAAGAATCATATGCAGTAGGGCAATTTTACCCCTCTACAATAGGATTCTTGAATTTTTTATTGTCTAATTTGTAAGAAAGGTTGATATTATTTTTACATTGACTTTGTTGCCTTTTAGTAGTTAATTTTTATTAGAAACTATTTTAATAGACTTTGTATTTACTCTAGCTTAGAGTTGTTTATAATTGTGAAGGTTGGAGCAAGGATTGCAGGTAAGACTAATTTTGTTTGGATAACTGTAGGAGGCTAATATGGAGATTAGAAATTGGGATACAAAGGCATAAATACCATTCAAAGTTAGCCTTCCAATCTAAATTAGGTTATGTTTAGCTATGTTGGCTATCCCATAGGCATTTGGTAGAGAGTTCCCTCCCTTGGTCTTTATCATCATGGAAATCTTAGAATATAAGTCCCTCAAATAGTAAATAAATACCATAACTATAGGGCAATAATATTTTCAGGTATTCTAAGCCATGTCTTGTGAAATCGGACATTAAAATCACCTATAGTCTTCATTAGTGAATTTTTTCATGAACAGGATAACAAGTTGGTCCCAGTTAGTTATTGAGTATGAGAAGAGAGAGATATACCATTCTCTAGACTTACCTCTAAATAAAGCCACGAGTAATATCAGAGCCACATTTTGTTTAGTCACATTATATAATACATATAGGTTGACCATATTTTATAGATGCTCCAATGGAGTTTTCAGATCTTCCCTAGTGTAGTATGGGAGTGATTTTATCATGGATGTCAAAATATCATCCGATATAATCAACAACATGTGAGGTATCATGGAACCTTTATCATTCCATTCAATAAATATTTTGGGTGTTGGAGTAGCCATAGATTGTCCTTGACCTACTCTTCTTCTTGGAATGGTGTTAAGTAGAGGTACTAGCATCTATGCATGTGGATTAGCAGCTACAAAGGATCTGGTTGTAGGTCTTTTGCTCAAAATTTTAGGTCGTTAGGTGAAATTACATTTACTCTTCAATTTGGTAGATTGAGATCTTCACTAGAATCTCAATATGATGTCTTTTTAAGTGGATATGTTTGGTATTCATCTTGAGCAGAGTCACAAGGTGAGATCTTTTATATGCTTTAATAAGTAGATGGGAAGGGAACCTTACCAGATTTTGAGTATATAAGTTCTCTTGATTATGAGACCAATTAAATTGAATCAATTAGGTCTCATTGGGCATGATAATAAACTATTATCCTCTCTAATTGTCTTGACCACCAGATGTAGAGACTAGATGATTGGGACAATCATGTATCACATAGAGCGACAAAGTAGGGTAGCTTAGAGAGCACAAGATGTGGCTTTATCATAATACCTTTAAGTTTTTTTACAAGATTGGATCATTTTAAGATGTGATATTTAGCACTCTTTCTACTCTATCCTAATCTAATTAGATTTAAGGGGAAAAGGAAAAGAGAAAATATAGTAAAACAAATATAAAAAAAAATGATTCTAAGCTAACCAGAGGCAATGCCCCAAGATCATGAGATTCATCTTCATAATAGTAAAACACATAAACGCAATTCTAATGCACTAACATATCAAAGTGAACACTTCTTATTCTTAACAAGCATTATTAATCACAAATTGCACATATAATAAATAGGACAAAAATAATGCAGTCATGACCTCTTATACATGCACATAATCGTATATACATACAAGAAATAAATAGAAAAAGTATAGTAGTCATGACTTATAGTATATATATGTATATATGTATGAGTATGAAAGTTAAAATTTATTCTAGAAGAAAAAGGGTGTAGTGGCTATGGTCTCAATGGTAGGATACTATTTTGCGGTAGGGTTCCTATTAAGGGGTGTAACAACTTTGCTTTTAGTGATAAGATATTGTTTTGTGGTAGGGTTATTGTTGAGGGGTGTAGTGGCTACGATCTCAATGGTAGGATACTACTCTACGATAGGGTTTCTATTGAGGGATGCAATGGCCATGGTCTCGATGGTAGTATACTATTGGGGTTCATGGAATGATCTCAATGTATTTAAATCAAATTTATTGGTGATTTAAACTAATATTAAGAGTAGAGGAATGATGGAGGGCATTGGTTCAGGTTGTAAGCTAACTATCTTAGATATTATTGGGGATAAGCCAAGAGAGAGGAATCAGGTAGATTGTATGGGTTCCTTGGAAAAAGACTCAGATCCGGTCGAGGAGTGTCAAGGAAGATAGATTGACCTAGGGGATTTTTCAAATCCTATTTTGGCAAGAAATGGAAAAACCCCATCCTTGCTTGAAGGGGTCTCTCAGGGGGGTCAAACTATTATTAGAAGGATATCACAAAGGAACATAGTTTAGGTCCCTGATAACTAGAAAGAAAAAAATATTATTTTCCCCGTTAAGGAGGGAGAAAGAATTTTGATATGTATTCCCCATTATTTGGCTATGATATCAATAGAGAAAAGATAAAATAGATTTGTTGAGATATTTGAAGGGCTAAGATTAGATAAGGACTTCCTAAGAAATTTGGCACTATAGAAATAGAAACCCATAAATCAACTAGAGGTGGTGTCAATGCCAAATAACTTTGTGTTGTTTTCTTTTTAGAATCCTAAAGATTTAATTCATGTCATGCTTTGGGGACCTTAGTTTTTTCGTTAAAGGGATATATCTCTTAAAAATGGGATTACACTTTTGATCCATATATAGAAGTCATATATATGATCCCTATTTGGGTAAGACTACTAGCATTACCGCTTGATTCTCGGGATACATGCATCTTGGTTGGGATTGCAAGGGCTACCGATACTCTCGTAGTGGTGGATCCAACTACCAAAGGAAGAATGATATTGATTCACATAAGGTTCTATGTAAATTTAGCCTAGGAAAACTATTGGTATCCTAAATAAGGTTAGTCTTAGACATTAGAACGTGAGACCAAGAGACTGAATCTAAAAATCCTTTAATTTCATGTTCCATATGTAAGACACTCGGTCATACAAGGAAATCTTATCTTGAGGTAAATATATTTATAAAAGTATGGAGAAAAAGGAATAATAGCTCCCAAATAAAATATCAAATGCTAAAGTCTAAGAAACCCCAAAAGAAAAGAGTGGAGAGTTAACATTTTGGAAACTTTCAAAACAAATTCAATGTATTAGAAGCATACACAAACAACAATATTGAACCTAACATGGAAAATCTAAAGGAACCCTTGCTAGGTACAGATAAAAGAGTTCATTAAAAAAGTTTAACAGATGTTGACTAGGTGATCCAAAAAAACCTTAAAATGATAAGGGTTTCCAGGAATAATAAATAGAAGATAAGATAAATATAAATATTAAAACTAAGAAAAACTTTGAGCAATGGGAGAACCCTCTATTATAAGAAGGTACGCCACACAAAGAGCAAAGGAAGCTACATTAGATAAGTGAGTTAAAGAGATAACATAAGGGAAGTGGGAATGAAGATAAAATAGGGGATATAAATTTAGATGGCTGGAGGTATGAGAGAGAATCAAAACATAGTCAAGGATAAAATAAAATAGAAAGAAGCAACTCAGTACAAAGATAAATCTATAGAGGAATATAGCAAAGAGAAACTCGTATGATGAGAAAAATATGTAATGCTAGGAAGAATTTATATCTAGGTGACGTAACCAAAGTGGGAAGATATTCGAACGTAGACCTAAAAGATAAAGAAACATCGAAAGATATTACCAATGAAACCCAAAACATGTTGAAATTAAGTGGAGATTGCGACCCCATTCACATCACCAAATGAAGATCATATGCTAGAATGTAAGGGAGATGAATAACACCAATAAGCAAAGAGTTATTAAGAACTTAAGAAAAATGAATAGTGTAGATATTCTACTCTTTCAGTAGATAAAGGTAAACTTAAACGTGTTTAGAATTAAAAAAAATATACGGAGACAAACGAAAGCAACAACAAGTGCAATTGATGGTGCTTCAGGTGGTGTGTGGGTAATTTAGAATCCAAGCATAGTTGAAGGAACTTGCATCCAAAAAACAAATAGGTATGTTTCAATTCTTTTCTTTATGACAAAAATTTAGAATATATCTAGATCATTACAAATATATATGCTCCTAATTTAATTACAAGAAGGAGATTATGGAGGGATATAAAAGATATGTATTTCTCCCTCTCATGGTTAGTAGTTAGGAATTTTAACATACCCTAATACCCTGCGAGAAGATACAGGGTTATTAGATATACAATGGTGGTGTGAAGGATGTAGCAGATTTTATTGTAGAGATATGCTTAAGTGATATTTAACTCAAGAGAAGTAAATACATTTGGTCCAACAGGAGGATACGTAAGAGGCTAATATAGATAATATTGCATATGATATTAGCCTCAGAAGATTGGTACACAAATTTTAGCAATTTAGTTTTATCAACCCTCCCTAAGGTTACCTCCAATAATATCCCACTGACAATAGGCGTGGTTATTGACTCTAGACCGTAAAACTCGCCTTTTAGATTTGATATAATATGGCTTCAATAACTATAATTTAAGGAAAATGTAAATGATTTGTGGAATGTTAACATTTGAGGGACCAAAATATTTGTAGTGGAAAAAAAATTAAATATCCTTAAGAGAAATAAAAGATCTTAGAATAGATAAGCCTTTGGGGATGTCTTCAATTATGAAAATGAGTTATTGGCTTAGATCTAAGACTTGGATAATATGATGAAAATGCAATGGAGATCGCAACACCTTGAGGAGAGAGAGAGAATGCTTTGCTTAGTGAATATCATTTTTTTTTGGAAAATGAGAAAGTTTTCTTGAGGTAGAAATCTATAGTCCTTAGTTAAGAGAGGGGGACCAAAAAACAAAGTCCTTCCATATTTCAACTCTCAAACATAGAAGCTAAAAAAAAATTAGGGAGATAAGATTAGAGGATAGTTCCTTGATCCAAAGATAATATTAGATAAAATATGTTGCTATTAGATAATAAAGATAACTATGCTGGAAATGTAGGAGTCTCTCACTCTATTCTTTCAAATATTCCTAGGTTGATTATAGTTGAAATGAATGACTTATTAACACAACCCTTCTCATATCATAAAATAAAAAAGTGGTTTTAGAAATACACCAAGGGAAAACTCCTAGCCTAGATGGTTTTCCTCCAATATTTTTTCAAGAATTATGGCATATCGTTCAACAAGATATAGAGGAAACTTTGAGGGAGCTCCAAGATTATAACACTTTGCCAAGGGAATGAAACTCTATATTTGAAGTCCTCATTCCTAAAAAATAAGGAGCTAATATATTCAAGTACTTAATGTTGATTAGTCTTTCTAACATATTCTACAAAATTCTTACAAAGACCTTAGCCAATACATTGAAAATCCTCCCCCCAAGATTATTTCTCAAATATAAGGTAGGTTTTTGAAAAATAGACATATTTTGGATGGTGATATAATAATTCATGAAGTACTACTCTCCATTGATCAAATAGCATCAACATGTATGCCCTTAAATTTTTGGATCTAAGTAATTAAGCTAGCAACAATAGGAGAGCTGGTTACTCACCATCAATTTGTGGGTGATACTATAATTGTAGAGGAGGCTTCATTAAGAGAATCCAATAACATAAAGGAGGTGTTGTAGGAGTATTAACAAACATAAAATTAAAGCATCAACTTTAATAGGAGTAAACTATTTTTTATCAAGACTAGGTTTTGGATAGAATAAAATTGCTAGGATATTTGGTTGTGAAATCATGGACTTTCTCTCAACTTATTCAGGCTTACCATTATTTAAAGGAAGATCTAGAGAATAACTATGGAATACATTGATATAAATATTTAAATGAAAATTGGTGGGATGGAAGGAGGCTCTCCTATCTTTGGCTAGTAAAACATAACTTTTGAAATCTACTCTTCAGTCCTTACTAGTGTATTACCTCTCAATGTTTATAAACCCTTTGAAATATTCTAACATTATTGAAAATTTACTTTTTATGATCAAGGGTTGAGGAACATCAAAGACTTCCTCTAATGGATTGGAATAAAGTGTGTTGTCCTAACAAAGGAGGGATGAGCATCAAGAGAATAAAAAAGTTTAATGAAGCTCTTATGACCAAGCTTGATTGGAGGTTAATAAAATAAAGGGTAACCTATAGGGTCATGATTATCAAAGATATGTATTTAAAACCCTTCAACCCCTTCTTTAGATGTGAAAATCCACCTTTTGGTTTAACATTTCAGAACGAATTAATTAAAATAAGGCATCTATAATTGAAGGGATTAAAATAGATATTAGAGATTAGAAATTCCATCTCCTTCTAGGAGGGAGGACACCTAGATAGATGACAAGCCCTTGTGTGCCTAGAAGGATTGTATACAGATCATGGAACCCCTAAAATTAAGATTTGGTATCTGGGTAAGTGATTTTTTAGAAGGAGAAGAGCTACTCGGAAGATGGAAATATATCTCTATTCATGATGCTAATTAGGAAACTCAATACCGAGTATCATTTGATTAAAAAACTTCTCCTCTCTAATTACATCCCTATAAGACCGACTCAAGACACCCTCATTTGGGCCTCTACTTTCATAGAAGTGTACTATACTAGATTAGATTATCTACTAACAAGGGATGGTGACATTCTTAGATTCTCAATTAATAGAGTTCGAATAAAATACATAACTCCTAAAGTAACATTATTTCTTTGGTTAGTCCTTCAAAATATAATTTTAATAATAGATAATCTCAAAAGAAGAGGCTTTTATTTTACAAACATATATCCTCTATATAAAGCTGATAAAGAATCCATTTCACACCTGTTTATCCATTATTGTTTCTCAAGGGAGGTTCTTCATTTTATGCTTTAAGCCTTTCAATGTTCTTGGATGATCCCTCAATATATACTTAGTTTTGTTCAATAATGGCACATGCCCTTCAAAAGTTCCAAACTCACTTGTTTATGGGATATATACCTAGCTCATTTATTTTGGCATATCTGGTTGGAGTATAATAACAAGATTTTTAGAGATGATTATAAGGATGAGAAATATATATTTTAGAATTATAAATTTGATCCATAAGAACTTGATATGTAAGACTGAGGAAGGTGTTGAGTAGAGAACAGAGAAGGAGAACTAATAATAAAAAAATAGAATTAAATATCAGGGATGGCCACAAGTTGAAGGAGGACATAGGAAAGAATACTATATTTAAGAAACCTACAAAGGGGTGGGTGAAATTAAACTTCGACGGGGCCTCTAAAGGAAATCCAAGAATTTTTTGGGGAGTTGGTATGATAAGAAATTTAAAATGGGAGATGATAGGGGCTTATTCAAAGAATTACAAGACCCAAACCAGTAACATGGCTGAAGATAAGAAGATGATAACTAGTATCAAGCTCCTAGCTCAACTTGACATGCCTATGATAGAAGTGGAAGGGACTCCCTTAACATCATTAACTATTTTCTTGAAAATGGATAACCAAGTTGAACCATGGAATGAATCATAAGGGATAGTCAAATATTGCTTCAATTTCTTCAAGAGGTGAAAATCATGCATACTCTTAGGGAAGTGAATAAAGTTGTTGATGACTTGACTAATATAGGGGTAAACAACTATGAAGGAGACATATGGGTGGACTTGCATCCACCACATGTGATTTCATATATAGGCATGGATAATCAATTCAACTATGATAATGTGGAAATTCAGTGAGAAGTGTCAAGCAAAGGGCTCCAAGTTGATAAGGACATCCATTTTCAACATACCTCCAATCATGAGGAACACATTCAAAGGTTTAAAGAGAGGATGAAGGACAATGGGGAGGAACTAAATATAGTGGTTCAGATAAATAAGGATGAAGACATGGAATTTTTTATCCTATCCAAAATTAAGTAGAATAATCAAGATCATCCAACCTCTTGATTTTGTATGTAGTTTCTCTGAGTTGTACCTTTTGTACTGAACTTTTTGTTGTAACCTATGTTGTTTTTATGTTGTATCTTCTTATTAACTTTGTTGTATTTTGTTGTCGTTGGGCTTATATTTTCCACTTTGCTTGAGTGATTTGTTTTCTTTTATAAAGGGTTGGGGCCCTTTCAAAAACCATGTTTTAACCTCTAATATAAAAAATATGCTAGAAGTGGGAGCTCAAAAGCTTACCTGCAAGACCACTCAGGGTTCAAGTACAATTATACAAAATAAAATTAAAGGAAATTTATACTACTAATTGATCCTTTGCAATGCTAAAACACCAAATGCTTATAGATTACAAAAGGGTTATTTTCCATCCAAAATTGGTCAAAGAATTTTTTACAATGCTTCTTAATTGTTTGCTTAAGCCATTTTGTATTACGTTATTATAGTCCCTCAAGGTCTCTAGATCTAGAATCATTAATTTTGATATGATGGGTACTTAATAACTATTGAAATTCCTCAAATACCACCCTTAAGATCCTACAATTTGCATATAATGCAATTAATGTTGTCAAAATTGGGGTGTTGGGATTATAGTTGTTCTAATATTGCTTTTAATGGACCACTCAATTTTTCTATATTGTTGAGCTCAAGCGATTCAAATGGATAATTTTTAATAGTGGCTCATCAATTCAAATCAGCTACCTCTTTGGAAGCTTGCATGTCATCAATGATATCTTGCAATTATATCCTTCATTTTTTGTTGCTCTCTCCTTATATTTTTTCTATCTTCTGCAATGAATTCCACCATTGATGTTTAGTTTAGATGGTTCTCAGAACTTTTTAACTCATTTTGCTACTTTGGACTTTTTTAACTTCCAAGGCCCAACTGAACCTTTTGTTATAAGTCTTACAAACCCCCCTTCTTCTCTCCTCATTGGACTTTTGTATGACCCCTTTTTTAAGCACTTTATATTACCAATATTTAGATGTTTCTTGTAGTTCATTTTTCAATTCTCATAACAATTATTCTCTTCCCTTCTTCAAAAATTTCAAAAAAAATTGATCCTCAAGCATTTTGCTTTTCTTGCACCCTTTTAGAGAAACTTTTGATCTTTGGAGCTTTTGCACAATGTAGGTTGTTGAACCCTTTTGTATTTTTTTCTAGGTTGTAGTTCTTTAGAACTTTTTATCTTCAGATATTTAGCCTCCCTTTGTGCTTATTAGAACTTTGGGACATATTCTAATTTTTATAACATTTAAAGTGCAAGCCGTCAAAACTCTTGTGCACTAGCACCAAATTGTGTTAGAACCTTTTTTACCCATATAGGCTTGAAGCCTATTTATTTTCCTTTTGTAAACCCTACCTCTTGGCTCTTAGTCCTTTACCAAGTTATTTTAAGGTAAAATTTTGTTGAAAATCCTCTCAAAATGGTGCAAACTATAGATGACATTTTACCACTTTGTAGGACCTACAATTTGAAGTTCTCCAATTTATCACTTGTAACTATATTGTCACTAAGTGCTAGTCTCCCTCTTGAAGGACTCACTAGTGTAAAGAAGCTTAATCTAAAAGCATACTTGACAAAATACAACAAAGTAAATGTCTCGTAGGATCTATTCATGATGAGCGCCTACAAGTCTTCCTCTACTAGTTTCCCCCAACTGTCTCTCCCAATAAATGTGTCATGTGCATGTGGTGGAGAGATGATGGATGTGTGGTTAGAGGATATAAATTCAAAAAAATATGGATGATAACTAGGTTGGCTAGCTTATCTGCAACCACTTTCTAGGTCCAACCTCTACCAATGATAAGAGTATAAAAAATCAAGAGATATTATACTATATAAAATTTTAACACAATCAAAGATTGAATAAGAATTTATCCATTTTATCATTTTTGTTCTACTCTTGCCTTGTTCTAATATTTGTCACATTCAGTATAACAACTTCCAACATTCCCCCCTTAAGAGAAAATGGAGAAATTTTTATTCTATATCCGAGTAAAATAAATTGATTCTTTGCCACTATCTTTGTAAAAATATTTGCATATTGTTCTTCTAAAATGTAATATCTCAATTCAACTTTATTTTTATTCTAAGGCCTATAATAAAAAAATCTCTCAACTCAATGTTCTTTGATCTCATATAAAAAATAGGATTCTAGTCATTTGAATTACATTTATATCATCAAAAAATATTATTTCATCTTTCTTGTTTTTCATCAAAGTCCTTTAAGATCTAAATCAACCATATTACTTGTTTGATTTGTAATGTAGCCACTATAAACTGTGTCTTTGCTATTGAGAGTGCAAATATTGCTTATTTATTTGAACTCCAAGTTACCAATCCATTTATTAACAAGAAATAAATTCTTAATATAGAATTTATATAATTAATTGAGCCTCCCCAGTCTAAATCATTATTTTTATCCAACTTAGTCTTATTGGTTGACATATAATGGATTTCATAATTAAAATTTCCTTTGACATACCTCAATATTCTCTTTGTTACTCTCATATAATATTTTTATGACTCACTCTTGAATCTTAAAACCAAAGATAATGCATATTTAAAATGTGGTCTCGTTGTTGTTAAGTGCGTAAGGTTATTAAGAAATATTTTATTATTAATCACCTCCATTATTTCACTTCTATCATCCTTGCAAATTCTTTCACCTTGTGTAAGTGGGGTAGCAACATTTTTGCAGCTTTCCATGATAAATATCTTCAACATATATTGTGGATATTGAGATGACAAATGAAGACCCTATCACGTGTTTGATGTATATCCATGCCAAGAAAATAATGCATCAAACTCAATTCACTTATTTCAAATTCTTGCATCATGGCTTGCTTGATTTCTTTCTTCATTCTTGATGAACATCTTATGAAAATTAAATTATTAACATAGAAACAACCAATCAAAATATCAACTTCCTTTTTTGTAGTACAATGTGGGCTAATTTTACTTCTCACAAATCCATACTTTGAGAAGTAAGCATCAATTCTTGAATACCATATCCTTGGTGCTTGTTTAAGTCCATATAGTATTTTTCAACTTGTCGAGATGTCCTATATGTTTTAATTCAAATCATTGTGAATGTTTTACATACAATTATTCAATATTACCATTCAAGAATGCACTCTTTATGTCAAGTTGATATACACTTTATTTTTTGGGTTTTCATGTGTAAGACCATTTTTATTGTGCTTGTCTTAAATTTTTTCATATTCATCATCATAATCTATGTTATTTTATTATGCATACCCTTTTTCCACTAGCCTTGGTTTGTGCCTTTTAATTTATCCATAGCTATTATACTTTATCTGTAACAAACCTCCTCGCACAACCTTTCATTTTAAATTAATTGATGATTTAATACTTACCTATTATTCCTCGAATGTGGTACTACTAATGGCTATTGTGCATGCAGGACCAGGTATAGACCTTCAACAAATGGAAGGTCGGTGGAATTAAGTAAGTGGGAGATGATGATTTGGCTCATGAGTACATGTAAGCTCACACTTGCATTCATATAGGACATTTGAATGATTGTTTTGTAGTATGTGTGTTCTTTGCTCTTGAGTGGTTAAAATCCTAAATAATTGATGGTAATAAAAGTGTCAAAGTGCATTGGAGCCATTATGTTGAATTATGAATTGATTACTGCTTGATGGGAGATTCTAAAAAGATAATATTAATTAAAATTAAATGATAAATAGTAAATTGAATATTAAAATATAAATATAACACCATTAAATTGTGAGTGGGTTTAGTGACGTGGTGTGCATATGGTAGATGGGATAACTGTGTGTGATTTTAATTATTAGCATCATTTTCATCCCATGTTCTTAAGTGAAAGCAAGGGAGTTAGTTGGGGGTGTTATTTTTTGTATTTTTATCGGTTAAGGTATGATTATTATGCATTAAAAAAAAAAGTACCTTTGCAACTAGTAAAAACCTGCATTCTAGAGTGTTCATAGCTAGGCATTGTATGTGTTGGGAAAAGTCTAGACAGAAAATTTCAGTCTCAAGTAGCAATACATGTGTGTTCATTAGAAATTGCAGTAAATAGTTGGATGTGTCACTTCTTGTAATTGCTTTGGTTTTCATGTTGAAATGTTTAAGAGAGTTTTTGCATGCTTGGAACTTGATTCGCCATGTTATGTTGCTACGATTCTGGAAGAGCAATGTTATAATTATTTTTGCTCTTTATTAAAATGATAATTTTTAAAGAAGAAGTAATTTTATTATTGCTATGAAATGGTAATGAGACTATGGCAATAGATAGGGTCTTCTTTGTTACAACCATGTGTATGGAGTAGCTTTTGATTTCTTCTTAGAAATATTAAATATATTTCTGGTCAGTTGTTGCGACTGCATGAAACTGAATAATTTATTACTGCATGATGTCTATTTGGCTGTGTATGAATTTATATTGTATCCATGGTGGAGATACAAGATTCTATTATAGTAAAGAAAATATAAATTCCTCTATTTCGAAACCAAATAGAAATATGGAAAGAGTAGCAAGACTGTGGTTAGATAATTGTATATTTATGGTTGAAAATATTTTAAATGTTTGAGTGATTTACATGAAGTTGTATGTTATATCTACAACAAGAAAAAAGAAAATAAGAAAACTCTAGGCATCATATTACCATAAGGATCTTATTTTGATCCTTTTTTGACAAACTGCCACTATGGAGGGGTCGAGAAGTGATGCAAGGGAAGTTGCGGTGGTGAACGTAGTAGGAATCGCACATTTGACTAGATGTTTTTGCTATTTATCATTTGAATCAATTATGTGTTGAAAGAATGGGGTACACTGGAGTTAGAGCAACCCAAATGTAATATGAAACAAATAGACTATTTAATTTATGTGATCCTCTGGAATTTAAAGAAAAAACATGAGCATGTGTTATGTTAAACTTTATTTTTTCTTTCACTACAATGATTACTTGCGACGTCCAATGTTTTACTGTGCTTTTTAGAGAATTTTGTGAACAAAATAGTATGTCTAAGGCTTTATTAAAATAACCATGAATAGGGACATTAAGTTGAAAAAACCCTATTTAAATATGTGTTAATTGGTAATTACTGAAATCTATTCAACTACTGTCTTAAACAGTAGAGATTTGGAATGGTTAAATATTTAGTTAAAATCTGATTTATTCAGTGGTTATGAATTAAATGATGCCATTGCATGTTGAAAATAAATCAATTACTGCATGTCGATAATGTTGCATGGCACTGTTGATAAAACCTTTTCCAATTGTAAAATTGATTTGTGTAAAACTAGATAACTAATTTTTAAGTGAAGCTTTCAAAGAATTAAAACTGCAGAGAATTCCTTTTCTTTTGAACATATTTGTTAGATGTTATATAGGTTCTTATGACCGCTTATGTATGAAACTCAATTTACAAGTTAGAATATGCAAAACTTTGACGTCTGGAAGAATTTGAACAGGCATTCCATTTGAGTAAAGGTTATAAATAATTTTAGAGTAACCAAATTCTTTTTAGGTGAATGAACTTGTTGTCAAATAATAGTGATCAGAAAAAGAATTATCATTGTCAAATGAAGAGGAATAACAATAAACTTTGTTGTTTTTCAGTGTAGCAATAGTCATTGATGTGTGGCAGAATAGTGAAAGTCTAGTAAGCTTAATGTAGAAGAAATTAGTTGGAAATGATTAATAAAAACCTATTGTTCAATATCGAGCTGAGTGAGTAGAGACAATTGAAAAATTTAATGAGTTACCGGCTTTCTCTTAAGTACCCACGTTGTAAGCTAAACCTGCTATGTTATAAAGGATAAACTTTCCCTTCTCAAACCTTTATTTAATATTTTTCTAGAGGCACCACATGTCACTTTGGTGCAAAAATTGATTAGTAATGAGGAACTCGAGTTACGTGGTCTATTGTTCAATATCAAGTTGAGTGAGTCGAAGATAATTAAAAAATTTAATGAGTTACCAGCTTTCTCTTAAGTACCCACATTGTAAGTTGAACTCGCTATGTTATAAAGGATAAACTTTCCTTTCTCAAACCTTTATTTAATAGTTTCCTAGAGGCACCACATGTCACTTTGGCATAGAAATTTATTAGTAATGAGGAACCTGAGTTACACGGTCTTGATATTTGACTAGTGTTAGTAAATTGTTTATTTACAAACTTTAATAATAGAAAAATATTAAATGTGGGTAACCTTAGTTCCTAGACTTAGAAGTAAATGATATTGAATACTATGGAAATGATCAAAGAGATTGGATTTTATATTTTATAAGCCTAATATAAGCTTAAGTAAGAATAACATACGTAAGCATTTGTTTAGAAACTTTAAATCTCTTACATGTCAAGTAAACCTTCATACTTCAAACCTTTCTTATGCAACATGATGAGAGTTTGAATTTAAACACCCAAAAGTGTTGAGATGTGGGCAAGAATGCAACGAGGCTCTAGAACGGCCATAATCTGACAGAATAGGTCAACATATGTTACCTAGTTAGAACTAGCAAATGAGGGGTAGTTTGATGTGTTTCCTCTGGGTTGTTGCTCATGAGTACAGTGATAATTTCTTGCATTGTTTAGACTATGAGTGGACTAGCATGTTCAATAGAAACTATTCAAGTTATAACATTTGGTATGAGATAAATTATTGTGAGTCCTGAATGGTCAATGGTACAAATTCAAGTGTTAGGGTAATAACATGGCTCTAGCTAACTCCAAGAAAGAGGATAATTAGCTAGACACTAGGCATATGTATGCTAATCCCTTGCATACAAACTGTGAATAAGTCAATCAATTAAGTTGAGGTTCAACATGCTAAGGGATGGGGAGAGTATGCATCCACCCTTTAGGTGTTATGGGCCCTAGAGGATAACCCCAACCATGATTTAACACTCATGCAAAAACCAAAAGATGAAAAATAAGAAGGTTGAGTTCACAAATTGACACCTTTTACGAGATTTTGCCAACCTCTTCCACTTGGGCAACTGTTTGCAATAGTCTGATTTTCCAAAAGTGGTTGATATACCTTGTACTAATAAAAATTTTATCATAATGATACCTTGGGTGAAATTTATAAACCATGAATTTGGATCACTTTTAGGATAAACAATAGACTCAAATAAATACATAAATTTACTTTGTATTTTGCTTGGGTTTTTCTTCGTGGTGGAACCAGGTGAGTATACTTGGATTGTTACATGTGGTATCAGAGTAGAAAAAATCCTTATGTTCTACAACTTTGAATAATGATTTGTTTTAACAAATTTTAATAATCAATTAACTTACTTTCCTTTGCCATAGGCCTAATGGCACAGATGTTGCAAGGTGGTTCTTTGAGGAATCCCATGGGATATGGGAAGTAAGAGACCACCATAAGACCTACAAGGGGACCATATAAAGAGTATAGGAAATAAGGTCCTCAAAGAGAAATAAGAATGGAACAAATAAATGAGCCTCCACAAAATGAGTCTAATAGGGGGAGGGAATTTTGGAAAAAGTAGTACAACTATTATAAACCCATATGGAACAAAAAAAAAAGGAAATGGTTCAACAAAAATCGTACATGTACCAACAAAAAGAGCTAATAGTCCAACAATAAAAATTAATTGAGGACTTAACCAGGGGTAGGGAATTTATAGGCAAAATGGAGGGAGCATCCATTGTGCCTTCAATAATTGGTAGGGCCAGAGTAAGCATGGAATTGATCAAGAAATTAAAAAAGGTAATTATTTCTAAATTTAATGGGAAGGATGATGGAGATGTAGTGGAAAATTGGTTGAATGAGCTTGAATCATACTTCTCTTTGATGGTTTTATCATCAAAATCTAAAACTACATTGGTTGTCATGAATATGGTAGAAGTAGCCCTAGACTGGTGGAAAACCTTTAAGAGAGGACATGGAATTGAAGTTGTAGAACTCAAATGGGAGGACTTTGTTAAGGATTTCATAGAAAAATATTCCTAACTAAGCAATATTATGTGGAGAAATTTGGGGAATTTACTAACTTGCAACAAGAATCAATGACAGTCCAAGCCTATCATCAAAAATTTATCCAACTGCTGAAATATGCAACCCAATATGAGAACAATGAAGATATGAAGGTTCAAAATTTCATTTTGGGACTTCACCCCAAAATTCAAACTATGGTAAATATGCATAATCTTGAATACCTTCCTAAAGCTTTTGATTTAACTCATCAAGACGAAGCAAATCAAGAAGACAAAAGGGCATATTTCAACTACCATAAGATGGCTAAAAAATATAAGAATGAGCTTAGAAAACATAAGAGCACATGATTTATGAAGTGGGAAAAAGAACAGAGTAAAAAGCCTAAAAGAGAGGACCAAAGAAAATTGGGAAACAAAAATAGAAATAACTTCCAAGGCAATAATTTCAGAAGGGATGGTAAGGGATATCCTATAAATAATTATCAGATGCCAACATGTCAAGAGAAGGCTAAGGAAGTTGCACTACAAGGTAGGAATGAGGATAGCAACAGGGGTAGAAGATCTCCTCAAAATGGTTGTTATGTTTGTAGGGCCCACATTTTACCAACAAGTATCCCCATAGAGCTGATCTATGCCAGAAAGCACCCAAAGAAACTATCCATCAGATCTTTGCAACAAGAGGTGGTCCCATACTTAATGGGTAAGTTACTCCTTTTATTTTAAATGGTAAAATGTATGATAAGGATGTACGCATTTTTATTTATAGTGGATCTACTGATAGTTTTATTTCCACTAGTGAGGGGCATATCGAAAAGACCTAGATTTATGGCTAATGGTTGGAAAGTGATGTATGGGTCAAGGAAGACATATCTAGTTAACCAATGTTTGTTTTATCTTCTCATTACCTTACCCCAAGGTGGAACCAATTGTTATTTGTATGTAGCATCTTTACATGTCTTTGACATCATTCTTGGTGTTGATTTGGTTGAAAGCCCATAAAATTCTTCTAAATTTTGAATATAGATGGTTAGAGTTCATGGATGAATATAACCATAGAATTATAATTTATTGTGATTGTGGTTCTATTAAACCACATTTGTTGTCAGCAATGCAAGTAAAAAAATACAATAATTAAAAAGGGAATGATCTATGTAGTCAAGATGAATAAGAAAGAAGAGAGTGAAGCTGATTCTGACTTCTTCTAGAAGAATCCTATTTTGGGTGAGTTCAAGGATGTATTTTCGAAGGACCTACCAGGCCTACCTCCTCAAAGAGAGTGAATTTTCTATAGATTTATTTCTTGTAGTTGCACCCATTTCTAGGGCACCATATAGGATGACCCCTATAGAGTTACAAGAACTTAATATGCAACTTTAAGACTTATTAGAAAAAGGGTTTATCAAGCCCAGTGTGTCATCGTGGGGTGCTCCTGTTTTATTTGTTAAAAATAAGGATAGATCCTTGAGAATGTGCATAGAATATAAAATACTAAATAAGGTTACCATCAAGAATAAATATTCTTTTTAAAGAATAGATGATATTTTTGATCAGTTGAAAGGAGCTACCATCTTCTCAAAAATTGATCTTAAATCAGGTTACCATCAATTGATAATTTGATAAGAAGACACACATTAAACTATTTTTAGGATAAGGTATAGACACTATGAGTTTATTATCCTACCTTTTGGGTTGACTAATGCCCCAACTGCATTCATGACTCTCATGAATACTATTTTTTGAGAGTAGTTTGAATTTTTTGTGGTCATGTTCCTTGATGACATATTGATCTATTTCCGAAATAAGGAGGAGCATGATCAACATATAACAAATGTACTTGAAATACTTAGGAGGAATAAGCTATTTGGGAAGCTATAAAAGTGTGAATTCTATACTCCTCAGGTACAATATTTGGTATATATAGTATCTATTGAGGGGATTGTTGTTGATCCCCAAAAAATTGAAGCTATTGTTGATTGACCTGCACCCACAAATGTAACTGAGGTGCATATTTTTATGGGATTTGTAGGCTATTACAGATGATTTATCAGAGGTTTCTAAATATATCACAAAACTTCAAAGAAAATGAAAGGCTTTTAAGTGGATAAAACAGTGTGAGAAAGCCTTCCAAAATATGAAAGAGAGATTGATGACCATACCAATTCTATAGTTACCTAATCCTTCCAAGATAGTATAAGACCACTTTTTACCTAATCTAAAAGATAGATTGACGAACACAAGCTTATACTGAGAGGGGGCGGGGGTGAATAGTATAAGACCACTTTTTACTTTTTCTTTCTCAATCTATATTATGCAATGTAAAGATAGCAATATCTATAGCAGTAATCAAAGCAATGCACAAATTACCACACACAAATAGAGACACCACAATTTACATGGTTCACCCAATGGGGGCTACTCCACGGAGAAAATATTTTACTAAAAATTTTCTCAATCAATCTCTTGAAAATCCTTTCCCTATTACAATGTTTATGGACCTTTTTCCAAATGAGACACCAATCCCCTAAATCAAGTTCGTGGATCTCTATCCATAGGATAACTCCTCCTTTGCTCTGGCTGGTGATCCTTATTGAAGATAATTACCTCCACTACACTGGCTTGTGAATCTCTCTCCACTGAAGACTCTTGTCATAACTAAGAAGACCTATCCTCACTGCCCTAGCTAATGGATCTCTATCCACTAGAGACTTTTGTCCTCTCTACTCTGTCACCTCCAAATATCTGTCTCAAATCTGCACTAAACACAGTCCTTCGGTCTAGAACAAATCTACTCAATCTCTATCTCTAGTCTGGTATAAATCTATCCTCAAATATGTACCACAACTCTACTCAACAAGTCCACTAAGAACTTTTCCAATATGCTCAACAATTCCACACAGAACTTATCCAATCTGCTCAACAAGTCCACATAGAACTTGCTCAAATCTACTCAACAAGTCCACATAGAACTTGTCCAATATGCTTAACAATTCCACATAGAACTTGTCCAATCTGCTTAAAAAGTCCACATAGAACTTGTCTAATCTGCTCAACAAGTCCACAAATAATTTGTCCAATCTACTCAACAAGTCCACATAGAACTTGCTCAAATCTACTCAACAAGTCCACACAAAACTTATGCAATCTGCTCAACAAGTCCACACAAAACTTGCTCAAATCTTCTCACCAACTTTCAATCACTTTCTTAGAAACATAAGGAGAATTGTTAGAGACTTAATATGCTTCAACTCAATGCTCAATCACTTTATCAACTCAATTCAGAATATAGAATAGTTTTTTTATGGAACTTGAACAATCACTTCACACATCCACTTGACTAGGCTCAACCAAATCTACTCAACCAATCACTCAATGAGATAATCCTTGCTCACAAACCCTAGTCCAAGTATATGATCACTTACTCAAAATGTTTCCAACAATGCTCAACAACCAATATCACATAACAATGATACTCATGTTCTTTTCAAACTCTAGTTCAAGTTCTTTCACTCAATCAATGGCTTCAACAACAATGCTTACAAAACAACTCTCACATAACAATGATACTCATGTTCTTTTCAAACTCTAGTTCAAGTTATTTCACTCATCAATGGCTTCAACAACAATACTCATTAAACAAGGTTTTAACCACACTTCTTTATTCCAGAAAACCTTGAAGCAATCACTCAACACACTCAATAGGAAACCCTAATCAAGTTCTTTTCACTCCAAATTTATTTTCAGAAAACCAATCAATCAATTCAACTATGGAGGAATATGCTCATACCTTTTTCTTGATTGGAGGACGATCTTCAAAAACTACCTTTAGGAATATCTTCTTCTTTACCAAGTGCCAAGGGTTAGATAACAAGTTTTATTCTTCACAAAATACAAGAATAGCTCAATTTCAAAATACACCTTATATATCCTTCTCAATAGCAATATTTGACAATAATATCTTCACAAAAAAATCATTTTCAAGTTTTACATTTCACAAAATTGATATTCCAACTTAGTTTCTATCTCCTAAGGTAAAATAATATTTACCTTAATAAAGCACCTATTTACCACTTAGGTAAATAAACCAATATCACCTTATAACTCCCTAACCTTAACACAATTAATCAAATATCATAAACACCATTAAAACCTTATCACTACGATCAAATTCCACAAACATTCCCTTATGCCTCCTAAACCTTAGCAATATGCAAAAATTAAAATTAAATTATAAAAACCTTTGGTGAATCCCCTTTCATGATTTCTGGAGTTTTGAACCTACACCTTCTTCCTCGGTTGGTGCCTTAGCTACGACAAGCTAGCCGTGTGAGCTAAGCACTCCACGTGCTTAGCTTAAGCACCAAGGTAGCTTAAACCTTCCACAAAGGCTTCAAAGCCTTTGACCTTCTCTCACGTCTAGTGCCAAGCTAGACCACGAGCGTTGTACCTTCTACCTTGATCCTTGCTCGAACACAAAACACGATGCGTTGCCTTGCTCTGCAATATCTCCCTTTCACATTTTTTGGAGGCTTCAAATTTTTTGCCTTTTTTTAAATTTGAATTAATGCCCTTCCCTAAGGTTCATCTTAGGGTTTAAATACCCTTCATTTGCTTTACATACAATGTCGGTGGATGATTCGAACTAATGACGTCGACTTGTATAAATTATAATTTATAATTAATTTAAATTCAAAATAATTTAAATATTATAAATTTAATTTATAAACTTTAGACTTTAATAAAATATTAAAGCCCTCTTTGAGTTAATATCAACTTATCACTTGCACTTCATTGGGTTGATGAAAAATAATTTCTTCACCTTGGTTTTAACAAAAACCTTAATTCTGCCATCACAATATTAGAGAACTATCATTATGGTTTTAATAAAAAACCTTTTAATGTGCCACCATGGTTTTAACAAAAATCCTTATAAAAACATATTTGGACAACTTTTCTCCATCTCTTTACATTGCTTCCTGGTGTCAATGACATCTTCATGTGTTCACTTTGGCATAAATGACAACTTTTCACATTGACATCAATGACAACTAAATGAACTCAAAATGTCCAACATGCACTAATGCATCTATTGAGGGATTAGGAGGGGTTCTTACCCAAGATAATGTAGTCATTACCTTCTAATCAAGAAAATATAAGAGACATGAAATAAACTATGCCACTCATGACTTAGAATTGGAAGTAATTGTGCATGCTCTTTAGATTTAGAGGCACTATTTGCTTGGGAAACCATTTGAACTCAAGATAGATCATTATATTTTAAGGTACATTTTTACTCAACCCTTGTTGAATGCCAAACAACGTTGCTAGATGGAGTTTCTAGCTAAGTATAATTTTGGCATTGAATACATCAAGGGTAAGGAGAACAAGATAGCTAATGCCTTGAGTAGGAGAGGACATATTGCTATAATGAAAAAATATCATTATGAATTGATAGATCAGATTAAATAAATAAAATAATAAGATGAGTTTTGTCAGGAATATCAAGCTCAAATTGAGCGAGCCTGAAAAGGATACAAGTTTTGTACATAGAGATGATTTGTTGTATTATAGAAATAGATTGGTTGTTCCAAATTTGGGTGGATTGAGAGAAAAAGTCTTAAATTAGGCACATAATATTCCTTATTCCACGTATCCAGGAGGGGTGAAGATGTGCGAGAGTTTGAGAAAGTCCTATTATTGGCTAGGAATAAAAAAATACATTAATAATTATGTGGCTAGGTGCTTGGAGTGTTAGAAACTAAAAGCATAGCATTTGCACCCGATAGGTCATTTGTACCCACACAACATTCCTACACATAAATGGTAGGTGGTGTCGATGGACTTTGTGGTTGGATTACCTAAAACAAGATTTAGGCATGATGTAATCCTGGTAGTAGTAGATAAATTAACCAAGGCTGCACATTTTATACCTGGTAATATACAATATGATGCACCTGCTACAGTGAGTAAGTTTACCAGGGAGATAATGAGATTACATGGATTTCTAGAAGTTACAATCTCTAATAGAGATTCACATGTTACATCAGAGTTCTAGAAAGCGTTGCATGAAGTATTGGGTACCAAAATTAATATTAGTTCATCCTATCACCCTAAGACAGATGGATAGACTGAGAGGGTGAATCAGGTTTTAGAAGATATGTTGAGAATGTATTGTATGGATCAACATACTAAATGGGAAGATTATTTATACCTAGTTGAGTTTGCATACAATAATAATTATCATGCATCACTAAGTATGACACCATTTGAATCCTTGTATAGAAGAATATGTAGGACTCCCTTGTGATGGGATAATCCAAAAGATCAAGTAGTGATCAAACCAAATACTGTAAAAGAAATGGAAGATCAATTAAAAAGAATTCAGTAAAATCTAAATGAGGTCGCAGATCACCAAAAGAGCTATGTGAACCTCAAAATAACACTGAGGGAATACTTTGTGGGTGACAAGGTGTTATTATGGGTGAAACCTACAAAAAGCTCTATAAAATATTCCAAACATGACCCTAGATATGTGGGTCCATTTAAAATTTTAGGCAAAATAAGTCTTGTTGCTTACAAACTTGCTCTACCACCAAGCTTATACAAAATATATAATATCTTCCATGTGTCCCTCCATAGGAAGTATATTTATGATCATACTCACATTTGGGATGTTTCCAATTTATAGATGTCAAACCCAATGAGAATTTAAGTGTGCCCTGTCAAGATACTTGGTTTTAGGACCAAGAGCTTGAGAAAAAATAACATTGAGCAATGTCAGGTTCAATGAGACCTCTACTCAAACAAAAATGCCACATGGAAGAATATGGTTGATATGCAAAACCAATTTCCTTATCTATTTGAGTAAACAAGAATAATTAAAACTTTTTATGTGGATATATGATGTATATGTATATATGTGTGGATGTATAACTAGCTACTAAGTAGAGTTGCTTTTGTGTATTTTTTGGGTTATACTTGAATAGATGGTTGAATGTAAAATCAAACACCATGAGGAGTGAAGTATGTAACCAAGTTTGAATTACTGAATGATTTATGTATGTACATTGATTAAATGATGTATGATTTGTGAATGGACAAATTTGCTGATGAATATGTAAATGGATATATAAGAATAAATATTTGACTTGTTTAAATATGTGTTGGAAATTTTGGGTACTTTGGGTACATTGCATTTGCTCAAGTGATTAAGTTGTCATTGATGACAAGAAGCTTTCGAAGGAATTTGATTTGATGTCAAATAATTTGTTTTGATGAAGGTTACGGCATGACAGTTTCAAAGGTCTCTGGCAAACCCCAAGCTGACAGGTTCGAAAGAAAAGTGTAAGTTGGAAAAGTGAGTAAGTTGGAAAAGTGTCGCGATATCGCGACATGTCGTAGTTTCGCGACTTAAACAGGAGAGAGAAAGCTTTTTGAAAAAGTGTCGCGATATCGTGACATGTCGCATTTTCGTGACTTAGGCAGGAGAGAGAAAGCTTTTTAGAAAAGTGTCGCGATATCGCGACATGTCGTAGTTTCGCGACTCAAAGAGGAGAGAGAATGTACGGAGTCAGAAATGTCGCGATTTCGTGACATATTGCAAGGAAGATTGTACGGACGAAAAAGTGTCACGATTTCGCGACAAGTTGCAGGAGAGGGAGTCCGAAAGAAAAAGTGTCACGATTTCGCGACATAATGCAGAAGAGAGAGTCCGTAGTGAGAATTGTCATGATTTCACGACAAGTTCGAAGAGAGAGAAAGTAGCAAGATAAAGTGTCACGATTTTGCGACATGCTACAGAAGTCAAAGTGAGAACTATCACGATTTCATGACATGCAGCAAAGGGAAGAGTCTGAAATGAGAACTATCATGATTTCGACGTAGGTTGCAAAGAAAAAAGAAAAGGAGTGTACGGATGAAGAAGTGTCACGATTTCATGACAAGTTGAAGAGAAAGCTTATGGATGTAGAAAGTGTCATGATTTCATGACAGAGACAGTAAGCAAGTCTTCAACAAAATAAGTGTCATGATTTCATGACGAATTCAAGAAGGAAGAGCTCGAAGGCGAAAGCGTCATGATTTTATGACATGTTCTAGTTTCGACAGGAGTAAGGCAGAGAAAAGCATAAGGCAAAAAGTGTCACGATTTCATGACATGTTCTTTATGGTGCAACGGAGAAGAGGTTGAGAAAGCGAGAAATGTCACGATTTCATGACAGAAGTGAAGATGACGTCAACAGAGGCAGAAGTGTCACGATTTCATGACAAAAGCCAAAAGAAAGTGTTCAGAGGCAAAGGTGTCACGATATCGCGACATGTTGTAGTTTCACGGGAAAAGCTACAGAACCACAGAGGCAGTGAAGCCGACAAAGTTAAATTTGGGCCGACGAAGATTAGGGTTTGTAGCCGACGTAGTTTAGGGTTGTGCAGCCGACTAAGATCAAGGTTTTGATCTTGAAAGTATTAGTATAAAAGGAGGGTTGTTTGAAGAGTTAAAGTATCAATTTTGTGTGTGCGTTCGAAGTGCGACATTCGTAGATAGAGTGCGGGGGAGAAGTCCGATCGCTGAGAGCAGAGTGCAAAATTCGATAGTAGTGTACAGAGTGCATTTTGTCGAATCGTCTAAGTGAGAGAGATCGCAAGGAATCAGAGTGCGCGAAGACGGTGTTGTTGTGTTTGCGCATAGAGAGCAAAAAAGTGCAAAGCTGTGGGGTGCATCATTTTTGCGACGTTCGATGATAGTGTGCAGGCTTTGATGGTTTTGGACAAGTCATTGAGAGGGATTGTTGCACAGATTTGAGCAAGTTTTTCTTGAGCTTGTGAAGCAGTTTGGGCAGGTTCTAGTAAGAACTTGCAAAGCAGATCCGAGACAAGTCTTGGTGAAGACTTGGGTGAAGATCAAGCAAGCTTTAGTGAAAGCTTGTGAACCACTTTTGTGAACCATATTTGAGGACCAGTTGAGGACAGAGATTGGTGCAGATTCGAGGACATTTGTGCCAGATCGAAGGACTGTGTTTGGTGCAGATCAGAGAAAGAGAACGAGGACATTTGTGCTAAATCGAAGGACTATGTTTAGTGCAAATTCGAGGACCAGATTTGGAGGTGATAGAGTTGAGGGCAGAGGTCTCCAGCCAGAGCAGGGAGGACAGGTGTCTTCTATGGATAGAGTTCCATTTGCTAAGGGCAGCGGAGGCAGAGGTCTTCTAGAGGATCACCAGTCAGAGCAGAGCTAGGGGATTTGTGTCTCCTTTGGGTTGGTGCCCATAAACATTGTAATCGGGAAAGGTATTCCCAGAATTTGATTTGATAAAATTTAGTGAAAGATTTTATCCGTGGAGTAGCCCACATTGGGTGAACCACGTAAATTGTTGTGTCTCTATTGTGGATGGTGTTTTGTGCATTGCTTTGATTACGGCTATTGATACTGCTATCTATACACTGCATAATATTGAATTGAAGTATAAAGGAAAAAGTAAAAAGAGGTCTTATACTGTTCACCCCCCTCTCAGTATAAGCTTGTGTTCTTCAATTGGTATCAGAGCGGGTGCCTTCGAAAAGTTTAACAGCTTGAAGGAAAAGCAAGTAAAGAACACAATGGATTATTCAAGTGGCAATGCAGCACCTATTCTTGATGGATCAGATTTTGGTCTTTGGAGTGCAAGGATGAAGGTTCATCTAATGGCACTTGGTAATGAGGTATGGGAAGTAATTGAAGATGAGTACACTATTCCTGTACATGGTCCAAATACTAAAGAAGAAAGGCTCCTACATCACAGCAATTCAAAAGCAATGAATGCAATCTTGAAAGGCCTTCAAAAAGCAGATCTCACCAAAGTGATTCACTGCAAGACAACTAGTGAAATGTGGAAACAGTTGCAGGTGGTTCATACCGGTGATACAAATGTCAGAAAGGCCAAGTTGAGACACTACAAAGGTATGTTTGAACAACTCAAGATGAATGATGATGAAAATATTAGTGACTACATGCTTCGTATGGATGAGGTTGTTAACTCCATGAAAGACTTAGGTCTTGAGCTTGCTGAAAATGATGTTTGTGATAAGATTTTAAGATCTCTTCCTAATAGATTTAGTGAAAAGATTTTTGCTATTGAGGAAGCTAAAGATTTGGATAAATTGAAAAAGGATGAACTACATAGTATACTTGCAGCATTTGAGTTGAGAACTCAGGTGAAGGTTGATGTCAAGAAAGAGGCAACTTTCAAGGCTACCAAGAAATCCAAGGGTAAACAACTTCAAGAGAGTGATGAGTCTTCTAGTGATGAAGAGGCATATTACAGCAAGAAAGGCAAATTCTCTAGAAAGCACAAAAACATGAAAAATATAAGATGTTTTAATTGCGGAAAGTTTGGTCATTATGCTACAGACTGTACTGTTCCCAAGGATGAAAGTGATGAAGATAAACAGGATTCAAAGAGCAAGGATTCTGAAAAGCACAAGCATCACAGAAAGAACAAATATGAGCACAACAATCAAGGAAAGAGGTATTCTCACAAGCACAAGAAGAGTTTTTACCTAGACAAAGCAAGTAAGTGCTCTAGTAGTGATAGTGAAAGTTCGTCAAGTGATAATGAAAATGAGATGTTGTTCATATCAGAAAAAGAGGAAGAACCGAAACATAGATTCATTATCATGAAATGTCTTAGATGTGGAAATTTTGGTCACCTTGAGGATGATTGCACAAATAATGATTTGGTTTCTAGTATGTATGAGGATGCTTCAGAAAACTATAAGGAAGATGCGTGTATGGTTTTTGAAAAAGGTAGCACCTCTAGTGATAAGAAATCTGAAAAAGGCTTCGATGATTCAGAAAGCAAACAAATAAAGGATCTTGAAAGTGAACTTACTAACGCTCTTAGTGTTTTGAAAAAGGAAAGAAAGAAGAATGCTAGACTCAAGGATAAGTTAGATGAATGTTGTATGGAGAGAGATGATCTTATAGAAAGTCTTGACCTCTCTATGGCTAAGACACAAGAACTCAAGGATGAGTTAGAATCTAAGGTTCTTGAGTATAGTGAGTTAGAACAGAAAATGGCTTCTTTGAAAGAGGAAACTAGAGAGTACAAGGATAAGCTTTACAGGTTTCAAGATAGCTCCAAAAAGGTTAAGTCACTCATCAAAGGTCAAAGAAAGACAACAGATAAAACAAGCCTTGGTTTTGTCAAGGAACAAGCTGGAGAGTCTAGTAAGAGACTCCAAAAGGAAGAGAGTTCTGATGAGGAAAGTATTTCAGATTATGAGTCCTTGGATGATAGATGCGCAGAAATAGAAAATGAAATTCAGAATGAGAAAGAGAAGTTTTCAGGACCCAAGAGGTCGAATAAAGGAAAATTTCATGGCAGATGTTTTGCGTGTCACAGGTTTGGTCACATGGCTGCACATTGCATGGCTCAAGTGAAGAAGGTAAACGGCAATTTCAGAAGCGCTAGTTTCTTTCAAGGGTATTGCTACTCTTGTCAACAGTTTGGGCACAAGGCAGTCTATTGCAAGGTTAATTACAAGAACTAGGTTTGATCAGATCAGGCGGATTCAAAGAACAGGTATGCCTAAAAGAAATAACATTGTTACTTGTTATAAGTGTAACAATGAAGGTCACACAGCTAGACAATGTAGAGCTGAACTTCCAAGGTACAGGAATAGGAACAGTGATATGAACAGGTCCAAGGATCAAGGCATGAACAAGAACAGGGAATGATAACAGGAATGAGAGACAAGAACAGAATGATAAGGAATAGGAACAAGAGAACAGGAATACGGGCAAAGAGTTCAAGAGAAGGCCCGACAAGGAAATTATAGACGTTGATGATGATCAGTGCCTAATGGGAGTTTTACTCCCACCCCAGAATTAATCACCTCATCAGGAGGTGGGGGAGGGACTAAGCTAAGAGGCTCATTCTTAGTCCCGAGCCCCAAAGGTGACCCTTTGCCATTGATGACAAAGGGGGAGAGATATGAGTAAGGGGGAGAGCTTCAAGTGAAGAGGAAAGCTTCAAGTCAGGGGGAGCAAAACTTCAAAGAAAGTTTGTCGGTTGTTAGCACAGTTGGTTTCAGTTTTGGCTCTTGAGCAGTGTTTTCAGTGAAGGGTTGCCATCAATGACAAAGGGGGAGATTGTTGGCAATTTTGGGTACTTTGGGTACATTGCATTTGCTCAAGTGATTAAGTTGTCATTGATGACAAGAAGCTTTCGAAGGAATTTGATTTGATGTCAAATAATTTGTTTTGATGAAGGTTACGGCATGAGGTTTCAAAGGTCTCTGGCAAACCCCAAGCTGACAGGTTCGAAAGAAAAGTGTAAGTTGGAAAAGTGAGTAAGTTGGAAAAGTGTCACGATATCACGACATGTCGCAGTTTCATGACTTAAACAAGAGAGAGAAAGATTTTTGAAAAAGTGTCACGATATCATGACATGTCGCATTTTCGTGACTTAGGCAGGAGAGAGAAAGCTTTTTAGAAAAGTGTCGCGATATCGCGACATGTCGTAGTTTCACGACTCAAAGAGGAGAGAGAATGTACGGAGTCAGAAATGTCACGATTTCATGACATATTGCAAGGAAGATTGTACGGACGAAAAAGTGTCATGATTTCATGACAAGTTGCAGGAGAGGGAGTCCGAAAGAAAAAGTGTCACGATTTCATGACATGTTGTAGGAGAGAGAGTCCAAAAGAAAAAGTGTCATGATTTCATGACAAGTTCGAGAGAGAGAAAGTAGCAAGATAAAGTGTCACGATTTCGTGACATGCTAAAGAATATGTTAAGTGAGAATTGTCATGATTTCATGACATGAAAGGGAAGAGTCTAAATGAGAACTGATTTCATGATAGTTGCAGAAGACATAGAAAGATACGATTTCACAAGGAAAAGAAGTCGTACGGATGCAAAAAGTGTCACGATTTCATGACAGGTTGAAGAGAAAGCTTATGGATGTAGAAAGTGTCATGATTTCATGACAGAGACAGTAAGAAAGTCTTCAACAGAAGAAGCGTCATGATTTCATGATGAATTCAAGAAGGAAGAGCTCGAAGGCGAAAGCATCATGATTTCGTGACATGTTCCAGTTTCGCGGGCGTAAGGCAGAGAAAAGCATAAGGCAGCGAAAGTGTCACGATTTCGTGACATGTTCCATTTTCGCTAGTGCAAGCCGAGAAGAGTGCAAGGAAGCAAAAGTGTCACGATTTCGTGACATGTTCTGCTTTCACGGGTGCAAGCCGAGAAGAGGTTGAGAAAGCGAGAAATGTCATGATTTCATGACAGAAGTGAAGATGACGTCAGCAGAGGCAGAAGTGTCACGATTTCGTGACAAAATCCAAAAGAAAGTGTTCGGAGGCAAAGGTGTCTCGATATCGCGACATGTAGTTTTGCGAGAAAAGCTACAGAACCATAGAGGCAGTGAAGCCGACAAAGTTAAATTTGGGCCGACGAAGATTAGGGTTTGCAGCCGACGTAGTTTAGGGTTGTGCAGTCGACTAAGATCAAGGTTTTGATCTTGAAAGTATTAGTATAAAAGGAGGGTTGTTTGAAGAGTTAAAGTATCGATTTTGTGTGTGCATTCGAAGTGCGACATTCGTAGATAGAGTGCGGGGGAGAAGTCCGATCGTTGAGAGCAGAGTGCAAAATTTGATAGTAGTGTACAGAGTGCATTTTGTCAAATCGTCTAAGTGAGAGAGATCGCAAGGAATCAGAGTGCGCGAAGACGGTGCTGCTGTGTTTGCGCATAGAGAGCAAAAAAGTGCAAAGCTATGGGGTGCATCATTTTTGTGACGTTCGGTGATAGTGCGCAGGCTTTGATGGTTTTGGACAAGTCATTGAGAGGGATTGTTGCACAGATTTGAGCAAGTTTTTCTTGAGCTTGTGAAGCAGTTTGGGCAGGTTCTAGTAAGAACTTGCAAAGTAGATCTGAGACAAGTCTTGGTGAAGACTTGGGTGAAGATCAAGCAAGCTTTAGTGAAAGCTTGTGAACCACTTTTGTGAACCAGATTTGAGGACCGATTGAGGACAGAGATTGGTGCAGATTCGAGGACATTTGTGCCAGACCGAAGGACTGTGTTTGGTGCAGATCAGAGAAAGAGAACGAGGACATTTGTGCTAAACCGAAGGACTATGTTTAGTGCAAATTCGAGGACCAGCCTTGAGGTGATAGAGTTGAGGACGAGAGGTCTCCGACCGGAGCGGGGAGGACAGGTGTCTTCTATGGATAGAGTTCCATTTGCTAAGGGCAGCGGAGGCAGAGGTCTTCTAGAGGATCACCAGTCAGAGCAGAGCTAGGGGATTTGTGTCTCCTTTGGGTTGGTGCCCATAAACATTGTAATCGGGAAAGGTATTCCTAGAATTTGATTTGATAAAATTTAGTGAAATATTTTATCCGTGGAGTAGCCCACATTGGGTGAACCACGTAAATTGTTGTGTCTCTATTGTGGATGGTGTTTTGTGCATTGCTTTGATTACGGCTATTGATACTGCTATCTATACACTGCATAATATTGAATTGAAGTATAAAGGAAAAAGTAAAAAGAGGTCTTATACTGTTCACCCCCCCTCTCAGTATAAGCTTGTGTTCTTCAATATGCAATAAAACATAGGAACTATGTTTTTTTTAATGACCCTCCTCGCATGACCTTTAATTTCAAAAAATTGATGATTTAATACTTACCTATTATTTATAGGATGTGATATTGCTAATGGTTGTTGTGCATGCAAGACCAAGTATACACCTTCAACAAATGGAAGAAGGTCGATGACATTAGGCAAGTGGGAGATGATGATTCGGCTCGTGAGTACATAGAAGCTCACACTTGCATTCATATAGGACATTTGAATGATTGTTTTGTAGTATGTGTGTTCTTTGCTCTTGAGTGGTTAAAATCCTAAATAATTGATGGCAATTAAAGGGCCAAAGTGCATAGGAGTCATTGTGTTGAATTATAAATTGATTACTGCTTATTTAGAGGTTGTAAAATAATAAGGTTTAATAAAATTAAATAATAAATGGTAAATTGAATGTTAAATATAAATATAACACCATTAAATTATGAATGGGCTTAGTGATGTGGTGTGCATATGACAGATGGGACAACTGTGTGTGAATTTAATTAGCATCATTTTCCTCCCATGTTCTTGAGCAAAAGCAAGGGAGTTAGTTGGGGGTGTTATTATTTGTCTTTTTTATGGTTAAAGGATGATTATTATGCATTAAAAAAAATATAGCTTTACAACTAGTAAAAACTTACATTCTGGAGTGTTCGTAGCTAGGAATTGCATGTGTTGGAAAAAATCTGGATAGAATATTTCAATCTCAAACAAAGATACAGGTGTTCTCACTAAAAATTATAGTAAATAGATTGATGTGTCAATGCTTGTGATTGCTCTGGTTTTCATGTTGAAATGCTTGAGATATTTTGCATACTTGGAACTTGATTCGTCATGTTTTGTTGTTACGATTCTAGAAGAGCAATCTTATGATTCTTTTTGTTATATATTAAAATAATGATTTTTAAATGAGAAGTAACATTATTATTTCTATTAAATGTTAATGGGACTATGGCAGTAGATAGGGTCCTCTCTATTACTACCGTGTGTATGGATTAGCTTTTGAATTCTTCTTAGAAATATTAAAGAGATCTCTAGTAAATTGTTGTGATTGCAAGAAACTGAATAATTTGTTATTGTGTGATGTCTATTTGATTATGTGTGTGAATTTATATTGTATCTATGCTAGAGATACAGGATTTTGTTTTTTGAAAAATAATTTGAAAAACTTATATTAAAACACATATCATTTACAAGTTAGGATGAGACTTCTCCTAGAATTATCCAAAGAGAGCACACGTTTACAAAAATAAAAGAAGATTTGCATTGGAGCCAAATATCCTAAACCATATTTCTAAAATGGTTGTTTACTTTTTTACAACTGTAAAAGAATATCTACATTGGAGCACAAAACTCCTAAATCATATTTCTACAATTGTTGTCCAAATTAGCTAAACACTAGATTTGCTCACCAACCTGCCTAATCATCTCATCCTCAATAGCCATATCACTATCTGAACCCCTACCTCCTTCTCAGTACCCATCTTAACTAGGAAGTCTACCACTTTATTTAGATATCTACTGATATAAACTGGAATCACATCATCTAATTCCCTCCACAATTCCTTAATTTAAGTGGCAAGAATCCTCAACCTCCATGTCTTCAAAGCAATGTTCCTCATGCAATCCAGAGCTCCTACCATTATTTGAGAATTTGATTCTAGGATTATCCTCTTGTAACCTTGTTTTAATACCCAAATAGAAGAAGATTTGATAGCTAAGGCTTCCACTTCATTGTTTGTGGCCGTTCCCAGGCCTTGCAGTTACCATTAGAACACTGTCCCAACATGATTCCTATAAAAAACTCTAATTCTAGCTCTATCCGGATTGCCTTTTGCAACTCCATTAGTATTAATTCTAATCCAAACTTATGGGGGTGGTTTCCAACTAGCTCTGTCCTACCCCTCTTGCACTTCAACTTCCTTCTCCATTGTCCCTATAACAGCCCGAGTTTCCTCTTTAGCATATACTACCACAATTTTTGTGACTTTGCTCCAAATGACCTGCCAAACTCCATCTAAATATGAAAAGGTTTCTCTAAACATTTTTCCATTTCTCTCCAACAAAACTTACCACAAAATGAAATTTAATCCAAGATCCCAACTGATACAAAGAGATTTATATTTAAATCTACCCGTATTCCATATTATCCAAATATTAATCTGATTCAAATCACCATTAACTTGAATTTCATAAGATAAAAACCATCTCTCCCAGATCTGGCACGTGAATGGGTACTCAAACATCAAGTGGTCATATTTTTCCTCACTCGTGTAGCATAAAATACATTGATATGGACCAATTATTCCCCTACATCTAAGATTATCAAAAGCAAGAATTTCATTATGCATGAACTACTAGGCAAAAAAGTTTACTTTTGACCAACCCTTGGACTACCAAATATTTCTCCAATCCTCAACCTGATATGCATGAGGAGGAGGCTCTGGAAGGATCTTATCATATCCATCCTTCATTGTGTAGACACCAAGGCTCCCATATCCCAAAGCTAATTAATCCTCCTTATCTCTACCTGTGAGAAATATTTTTGCCAAGATTTTAGTCATGATGGGTGTCAATTACGAAGGGATTGAAATTGGCCACTCATCCAACTTCTTAAACTGCTTAAAATTATAATCCCCAAGCTAACTATTGTTGAAATAACTTTCAATTTGGATCCAACCCCTAGTTTCCATGGTTGTTTTTATTTGTTGCAGTTCTGGGAATTCAACAATGATAGGTGGGTATTGATCCCATGAATCTATCCAAAAATGTGCCTTCTCCCCTCTCCCCACTTGACAAAATAATCCATATTTCACTACTTGAGATCCTAATTTTAGAGCCTAGCACACTAAGGATCCATTACCATCTAAAGGGAAACGACCCACCTCATTTGGGTTTACCTGTCCCAAATATTTACTAGTTAAAACTTCACAGAATAAAAAAGTTGGTTTGGAAATCCAACTCCAATAAAGCTTTCCCACCAAAGCTTTATTATTTAAATTTTATCTCCTCAGTCCCAAAACTCCTTTTACCTTGGGTTGGGTTACTTTCTCCCAACCTAATAAGGCCCATTTCCTCTCTTCTTTTACTCCTCCCCATAGAAATTTCCTAGCCATCTTGTCCAACTATTTCCATATGGTATGTGGGGCAACAAGGATAGAAAATTTATAAATTGGCATGGCTTGAATGACTGAATATAAAAAATTTAATCTACCCCCATAGCTTAACCATTTGTGAGACCAATGATTAATTCTTTCCTTGATACAATCCAAAATATTTCTCCATATATCTATTTTTAGTTTTTAAAATGCAAAGGGACCCCCAAGTATACCACTGGGAGAGAAGTCCTCGTGAATCCCAAGATCTCTAAAATTCTATCTTGAAGCCTTTGATCAAGATTGAAAAATAACACTTTGGATTTTTATCATTGATGAGTTGGTTTGTGTCCCTAAGGTAGACATTAAGTGTATCTCTAATCATTATTGCTTCCCTGAAGTTGGCCACTCCCACCAATCTTGTGTCATCCACAAACTATAGGTGAGTCAAAACTTCCTCACCCACCTTGATACCTATTAGCAAACCTTGTTGTCTTCTCCTCAATATGAGTCTAAAGAACACAAGCTTATTATGAGAAGGGGGGTGAACAGTATAAGACCAATTTTTACTTTTTCTTTCCCAATCAATATTATGCAATGTAAATATAACAACATCAATAGCAGTAATCAAAGAAGTGCATAAATAACCACACACAATAAAGACACCATAATTTACGTGGTTCACCCAATGTGGGCTACTCCACAGAGAAAATATTTCACTAAAAATTTTCTCAATAAATCTCTTGGAAATTATTTCCCTATTACAATGTTTATGGACCTCTGTCCAAAGGAGACACCAATCCCCTAAATCAAGTTAGTGGATCTCTATCCACATGAGAACTCCTTGTCCTCTGCTCTGGCTGGTGATCCTCTAGAAGACTATTGCCTCCACTACATTGGCTTGTGGATCTCTCTCCACTAAAGACTCTTGTCCCCACTCAAAAGACCTATCCTCACTGCCTTGGCTAATGGATCTCTATCCATTGGAGACTACTGTCCTCTCTACTCTATCACCTCCAAAGCTCTATCTCAAATATGTACTAAACACAGTCCTTCGGTCTAGCACAAATGTGCTCAAACTCTATCTCTGGTCAGACACAAATATTTCCTCAAATCTGCACCAAACTCTATCCTCAAATCTGCTCAACAGGTCCACACAAAACTTGCTCAAATCTGCTCAACAAGTCTACATAGAACTTGCTCAAATCTGCTCAACAAGTCCACATAGAACTTGCTCAAATCTGCTCAACAAGTCCACTAAAACTTGCTTAAATCTGCTCAACAAGTCCACATAGAACTTGCTTAAATATACTCAACAAGTCCACACAGAACTTGCTCAAATCTGCTCAACAAGTCCACACAAAACTTGCTTAAATCTGCTCAACAAGTCCACACATAACTTGCTTAAATCTGCTCAACAAGTCCACACAGAACTTGCTCCAATATGCTCAACAAGTCCACACATAACTTGTCCAATATGCTAAACAAGTCCATATAGAACTTGTTCAATCTGCTCAATATCTGTATTGTAAGCTTCCACAAAATCTCACACCAAATCTGTCCACAAGTCTTCTCAAAGACTTGCCTCAAAATAGCTCAACAAGTCCACATAGAACTTGTCCAATCTCATAGAAACATAAAGAGAATTGTTAGAGACTCAATATGATCTATACTAATCACAATGCTCAATTTCTTTCAATCACTCTCTTGAAACAAAGGGGAGGGGGGAGACTCAATATGCTTCAAATTCAACTCAATGCTCAATCACTTTCTCAACTCAATTAGAATATAGAATAGTTAGTTTTATGGAACTTGAACACTTCACACATCCACTTGACTATGTTCAACCAACTTTACTCAACTAATCACTCAATGAAATAATCCTTGCTCACAAACCCTAGTCCAAGCATAATATCACTCACTCAAAATGTTTCCAACAATGCTCAACAATAAATCTTACATAACAATGATATTCATGTTCTTTTCAAACCCTAGTTCAAGTTATTTGCTCAACAACCCATTTCAACAACAATGCTTATAAAAAACTCACATAACAATGATACTCATGTTATTTTCAAACCCTAGTTCAAGTTATTTGCTCAGCAACTCACTTCAACAACAATTCTTATAAAACAACTCACATAACAATGATACTCATGTTCTTTTCAAACCCTTGTTCAAGTTCTTCACACAACCAATGGTTTCAACAATAATGCTTATCAAACAAGGTTTTAACAACACTTCTTTATTCTATAAAACCTTGAAGCATTCACTCAACACACTCAATATGAAGCCCTAATCAAGTCCTTTTCACTCTAAACTTATTTTCTAGAAAACTAATCAATCAACTCAACTATGGAAGAATGTGCTCATACCTTTTTATTGATGATGAAGAAATCTCATAAATCTATCACAACCACAAACACTTCTATGCCAAGCTCAAAGAGGTTAGAAGATAAATCTTTCTCACAATATAATGTAAATACTTAATTACACCTTATCACTCCACCTTTCAAAAACAACCATCAACATACATAAAATATTTATCCAATAACACCTTATAAACTCCCAACTAAAAATAAATTCAACATCCACCAAAATAACTCAAAACCTCTTTAATCAACTTTAATGGCAAAAAGAACTTTGGCAAAAAATCAAATCTACTTTCCTTATAACTCCAATAACATAAATCACTTCTCAATGAAATAATATTTCATAAACTCTTTTATTTCCAAATAACACAAATCAATTATGAACAAAATAACCTTTCTAAAACCCTTATTACTCCAAATAACACAAATCAATTATGAATAAAATAATCTTTCATAAACCCTTATTACTCCAAATAACACAAATAAATTACCAATAAAATAATTCTTCACAAACCCTTACAACTCCAAATATCCCCTTAGAAAAATTTAGGCAACATAAAAATTTTAATCAAAAATTACATTTGCTACTAGTGGGATTTGAACCCACAATCTCTGCCTCCGCGAGTGCTCTAACCACGGATTTGACCATCGCGTGTGCTAAACACACATTTGAAACTCCACGATCATCTCATGATCTTTATTCCACACCTGGAGCTCAAACTGAACGTGTTAGGATCTCATCCTAACCCTTAATGTAATAACTCCCCTGTTGTAATAATTCCTAGTGAACGTGGGTAGTACCCATGATTAATATTTTGTAATGTTCTAAGTTTTAGCTTAGGTAGTGCCTATGACAAATGGCACCCTTTTTATGTAACACATGGTAGATAGGTGGCATTGTGCATGTAATTCGTGTGGCATTGTGCATGTAATTCGAGTGGCATTGTGCATGTAATTCGAGTGGCATTGTGCATGTAATTCAAAGTGGCACTATGCATGTAATTCGGGTGGCATTATGCATGTAATCCAGGTGGCATTTTGCATGTAAGCCAACCTTGGAAGGAAACTCCTTAAATACCCGAAAAGGCACCAATGTAACCATCTTTTGCAAAATTAATGAAGTATTGAAGGAGGTTGCCCCCTCGAAGAGGCCTGCGATTCAGTTCTATTGTGAGATTGTTCTTTATGCAAATTTATGTTATATTAATGTGATGTTTATGTGAGTTATTTCCAAGCAATTGTGTGAGAGTGTGTTATTTGAGTTTATTTTATAGCAGGATCTTAACAAGTGGTATCAGAGCGCTTTCCAGGGCCAAGTTCTGCTGCAACTGCAACGATTCTTGCCATCCAATCCGCTTGTTAGGTATAAATTCCGTGTGTTTTTTCCATTCTATTTTTCCTTATTAAAAAAATCCAAAAAAAAATACAGTTTTTTTTTCCAGACCAAAAACAAAAAAATATATTATTAGTTGAGTAGGTAGAAACCACTGTACGGGGGTTTTAAAATATCGCGAAGGATCCGTCGTTATTGGCTAAGCTAGATAGCCCATAAAGCGTCTAGTGAAGTGAGGGGCGATCAGGCTCCAATACCCAGGCCTCAGACAGAACTCGCGCACGGACTTGAGCTCCCACGTATCTTCGGGTATATCGGGAGACCATCTAGGATTAAACAAACTTTTAGCCATTAGGAAGCTCTTCGGCCTTGTATTACTCATAGTCTACGGGACACAGCATCATGGACGATTACCCTCCCGTATTGTCGAGAGAGGCGGGTAGTGTGCTCAAGGGTATGTGTGGAATCCTCCTTGAGTAGTGGCACTGAAATATTGGTCCGAGCACTATTGTTCGTCACTTGTCGGTATATTAGAGGGCCTATGGGTGGTACATACTCCTATACTTAGCATTCCCTGGTTCTGTTAAAACTGCAACCTGTAAAAAATGCAAAAATAAAAATCAAAATAAGAATCCAAACACCCCCGTTCATAAACCTGCATTTCAAAAGTGAGCATATGAGAAAGGAGTCCTCTACCAAAAAAAATAACAGAAGGGACATGCATTCGGGATAAGCCATGAGGGTGACACTTAAGTTGAAAGTCTGGAGAGTAACGATCAAATTCTACGATGGCGATCCACGGTCGAGTCGATCGAGTCGAGAGAGGTCGGCACGGTCGGGCGAGAATTCACGGTCTTGAGTCGAACAGAGCTGTCATATCGAGTCACCTACAAAATACGAGAGAATCTTGAGTGTGAAACACGGCCAGTTTTAGATAGTGCTCCAGTACCCAACTTTTGCTCAGTAGCTCAGAATCAGAATATGTAAACACCGTTAGACTCGACAAAACAGGAGATAAAAAAAAAAAAAGTCTGGGGTGCCAAAAAGTAGTGTTAAGAGATATAGCTCATTGTGACCACCTCCTCCTGCTGATCATTTTGATATATAGCACCCAAGCACTTTTTTGGGCACTTACTAAAAATAGTAAGTCAAAAAAATTCAATTCTATTTTTAGTAACTGGTCACAAAAGGTCAAAAAATGGCCCAGGGTACTCGTGGACACCAGAAAGAACTAGAACACTTGGATTCCCTAACAAAAGCCATTGAGAACTTGAACTCGGCTTTTCACTCCATAAGGGAAGAAGTCCAAGGTCTTCGCCTAGAGCATGAGGCCACTAGCAATCGCTTAGAAGAAGCATTGACTGAAGTGGACAACAAACTGAGAAGAGAACCACCCAAATCAGAATACCAAGCTGAGAGTTCTACAAGGAATCGTGACCATGATACACCCTTTAGAATGCCCAAGTTGGACTTTCCCAAATTCAGTGGGAAGGATGTTGATGGGTGGCTATGTCGGGTTGACCAATTCTTTCGACTTCATAATGTACCAGTATTTCATCGAGTCCAGATGGCTTCCTTTAACTTGGAATCTGAGGCTCTACTTGGTTTCAATGGTTGCGTCTTACCTACCCAAATCTCTCTTGGGAGGATTTTGAATCCCAAATACTCACTCGATTTGGTCCTAGTGAGTTTGAGGACTTCACGGGAGCCTTATCCAAACTACAACAAACAGGGTCAGTTCGAGAGTACCAAGCTCAATTTGAAAAATTGGCCAATCGAACAAGAGGATTGAGTGAAGGGTTCTTCCGAGTTGTTATATCGAGTGGGTTGAAGATGGAACTCCAAGCGGAAGTCAAAATGTTGAAACCACGAACTATGATGGAAGCTATCAGTTTGGCCCGTCTGGCCGAATCTAAACTCTCTGCCCAAAGACGCCCATCAAAGTTTCTGCAAAATAGACCTTCATTTCCTCCTAGAGCCCAAAACCCAGTTGATAATAAACCTGCTGCACCAAAGCGCCTCACCACCGAAGAGATGGATGCACGTCGTGCCCAAGGATTATGCTATAATTGTGATGAAAAGTTTTTCAAAGGGCATAAGTGTGCACACAAAAAATTGTTCCTGATCGATGTTGAAGAACCTGATACCTATGATGAGAGTGATAAGGATGAGGACCCTCCAGAAACACCTCCTCCACAAGAAGAAGTGAAACAGGAACCTGAAACAACAATTACAGTCCATGCCCTTGCAGGCATTACTACCCCTCAAACCATGAAGGTTACAGGATTTTTCAAGGGCCAACGTCTTTCCATCCTTTTGGACTCGGGAAGCACACACAACTTTATTGACCCTAGAGTTGCTCAGCGGGCAAATTGCTATATCCACACTTGTAACTCCTTTGAGGTCATGGTAGCCAACGGGGGAACCTTACCTTGTAAGGGAAAGTGTCGCAATGTTAAAATCCAGGTAGGGGACTATGCACTCAAGCGGGACATGTTTGCCCTCCGAGTTGGGTGGATGTGATATTGTTTTGGGATCTCAATGGTTGAGTACACTGGGCACTATCAGTTGGAACTTTGCTGAACTTTGGATGCAGTTCTCCCAGAATGGCCAAACACACATCATCAAGGGCTCCCCAGCGGGAACACCTCAAATTATCAGTTCAAACGACATGGAGAAATTGCTAAAGAAATCATCACGTGGGGTCATTGCACAACTATTCTCCATCCAACCATCCACATCCCCAATGGGTGAAATTCCACCAGACATGCAACAGGTTCTCCACAAACATGAGGCCATATTTTTAGAACCAATCACACTACCACCGCATCGCTCTCATGACCATGCCATTCCATTATTGCCAGATAGTACACCTCCCAATATCCGCCCGTACAGATACCCCCATGCCATGAAGTCAGAGATTGAGAAGATGATACAGGAATTACTCAAGGCGGGTGTCATTCGGCCTAGTACTAGTCCCTACTCTGCACCAGTCTTACTGGTCCTCAAGAAGGATGGCTCTTGGCGATTGTGTATTGACTACCGAGAGCTCAACAAGATAACGGTCAAGGATAAATTTCCTATCCCTGTGGTTGATGAATTACTAGATGAATTACATGGGACCATGTACTTCACCAAGCTAGACCTTCGCTCTGGGTACCATCAGATCCGGCTTAGGGATGAAGATATTCCTAAAACTGCTTTTCGCACTCATGAAGGTCATTATGAATTCTTGGTAATGCCATTTGGTCTCACAAATGCTCCTTCCACATTCCAAAGCCTGATGAACAACATCTTTCGCCCCTTCTTGCGGAAGTTCATCCTTGTGTTCTTCGATGACATCTTGATTTACAGTCACACATGGGAAGAGCATCTCAATCATGTAGATCAAACTCTCCAACTATTGGCCGACCATAAATTGTTTGCAAAAAGGTCCAAGTGCTCCTTTGGTTTGACTGAAGTAGAATATATGGGACACATTGTCTCAAAGGATGGTGTCAAGGTTGACCCTAAGAAGATCCAAGCAGTCCAAGAATGGCCAAAACCTCGCACACTCAAGGGACTTCGAGGATTTTTAGGGCTTACAAGGATATTACCGTAAATTTGTACTGCAATTATGGAAAGATAGCCGCCCCCCTCACCTCCATGTTGAAGAAGGATTCTTTTATGTGGACAAGGCCGGTTGAGCAAGCATTCCTGGACCTCAAACATGCCATGACCACCACTCCGGTTTTAGCCATGCCAGACTTCTCAAAAAAATTTGTCATTGAAAGTGACGCTTCTGGTCGTGGTATTGGGGCAGTATTGATGCAAGAAGGACGCCCTTTGGCTTTTACCAGCAAAGCCCTATCTGATCGCAATCTGGGAAAATCCACATATGCTAAGGAAATGTTGGCAATATTGCATGCAGTCCTACATTGGCGGCCTTACCTCATTGGGCGCCATTTCTCCATCAAAACTGACCACCAGAGCCTTAAATACTTTCTAGAACAACGAGTTGCCACTCCTGAGCAACAAAAGTGGGTATCAAAACTCATGGGCTATGATTATGACATCACGTACAAAAAAGGGAAGGAAAATCTTGTGGCAGATGCTCTCTCTCGCCAATTTGAGGTCCTTAGTATCTTTGTGTGCCATCTACTGCACCATTGCCCCAATGGATTGAGCCCTTACGTCAGGAAATACTTCAGGATGCAGATTTGAAAGACCTGGTTGCTTCACTTAGGGATGATCCAGAGTCTACACCAGGATATAGTTGGGATGGCCAAGATCTGCGTTACCATCAACGTCTGGTTCTTCCTCCTAAGTCCCCACTTCGAGAACTCCTCATGAAGGAATCACATGCTACTCCATCTGCTGGCCATTCAGGGTTCCTAAAAACTTATGAACGACTCAAGCGCACCTTCTTTTGGAAAGGCATGAAACAGGACATTCGCTCTTTTGTAGCGGATTGCGACACTTGTCCAACGGATGAAAGGAGAAACAGTGCGCTCCCCAGGCACTCTTCAACCATTGCCGATACCAGATCAGGTGTGGACTGACATCTCCATGGACTTCATAGAAGGGCTACCTAAATATGGAGGCAAGTCTGTTATTTTTGTGGTAGTGGACCGCCTTTCAAAGTATGCTCACTTTTGTGCCCTAACCCATCCTTACACAGCATCCACTATTGCCCAAACTTTTCTTGACTCCATATTTCGCCTTCATGGCATGCCCGCCTCCATTGTATCTGATCGTGATCCCACCTTTACTAGCAATTTTTGGCAAGAGTTGTTTAAGTTGCAGGGGACTCAGCTCAAAATGAGTTCATCCTACCATCCGCAAATGGATGGTCAAAAAAAATTGTTAATAAATGCTTGGAAACTTACCTTCACTGCTTTGCCTCAGATCATCCTACTCATTGGGCAAAATGGCTTTCTTTGGCTGAATGGTGGTACAACACTTCCTATCATACCGCCACCAAACTCACACCATTTGAGGCAGTTTACGGGCGCCCTCCACTCACGCCTTCCTCCTACATTTCGGGCAGCTCCAAGGTCCGGGCCGTCGACAATGCTCTGAGTCAACACACCGAGGTCCTCCGCCAACTCAAGCAAAATTTGAACATGGCCCGAGAATTGAATGCGCCAACAAGCTGATCAGCATCGTTATGAGCGTAGTTTTGATGTGGGTGATATGGTCTTCCTTCACTTGTAGCCATACAAACAATCATCCCTACAAATCCACAAGTGTCAGAATCTTGCTCCAAAATTCTATGGTCCTTATCGGGTTACGCAGCGGATTGGTCCAACGACTTACAAATTGGCTCTTCCCCCCACTTCCAAGATCCACCCTATTTTTCATGTTTCCCTTCTCAAGAAAGTTGTGGGCACAAAGGTACGGGTTCAATCAACACTCCCTGAATTGGATGAAGAAGGCTCCATCTTACTTGCACTTGAGCAGCTGTTGGATCGTCGAACTCGCACTCTGCGCAACCGTACCATCACGGGAGGTCCTGGTTCAGTGGCGTGGACTTCAACTTGAGGATGCTACATGGGAGTCTCTCCATCAACTCCGACAACGGTTTCCTCATTTTCAGCTTTGAGGACAAAGCTCCTTTAAGGAGAAGGGCATGTTAGGATCTCATCCTAACCCTTAATGTAATAACTCCCCTTTTGTAATAATTCCTAGTGAACGTGGGTAGTACCCATGATTAATATTTTGTAATGTTCTAAGTTTTAGCTTAGGTAGTGCCTATGACAAATGGCACCCTTTTTATGTAACACATGGTAGATAGGTGGCATTGTGCATGTAATTCGTGTGGCATTGTGCATGTAATTCGAGTGGCATTGTGCATGTAATTCGAGTGGCATTGTGCATGTAATTCAAAGTGGCACTATGCATGTAATTCGGGTGGCATTATGCATGTAATCCAGGTGGCATTTTGCATGTAAGCCAACCTTGGAAGGAAACTCCTTAAATACCCGAAAAGGCACCAATGTAACCATCTTTTGCAAAATTAATGAAGTATTGAAGGAGGTTGCCCCCTCGAAGAGGCATGCGATTCAGTTCTATTGTGAGATTGTTCTTTATGCAAATTTCTGTTATATTAATGTGATGTTTATGTGAGTTATTTCCAAGCAATTGTGTGAGAGTGTGTTATTTGAGTTTATTTTATAGCAGGATCTTAACAGAACGATAACCAAAAGCTTTCCCCTTGGCGCTCAAGTCGAACATGCCAATTAATGTCCATGTGAATTGATCGTGGACTCTTCCACTCCCAACGTTCTCATGAAACACATTGTACCAATGGACCACCGTGTACAATGTGGGTCAGACCTTATGCTCACCCTTTTCGTCCTCTTCCTAGATCTAGTAAGACAAACGAACTCTTTGTCTTCTTTCTCAACGCTCAACGATTGCACGAATTTATTTTAGCTTGGTCGCATGATAATTAATTCAAAAAAGGATTACTTTTGAATGCCTCTTGGCATATTATTTATACATGAATTCACCATATGGCTTAGATGTCGGCGCTCCATTTAATTCGATGATGTCGGCGCATTTTAAAACCTTTTATAATTTAAAAATTATTTAAATTATAATAGAATTTAAATTTTATAAATTATATTTATAAACCTTTTACTTTAATAAAATTAAAGTTTTCCTTGGGATAAAATTTAAACCTTCAACTTGTACTCCACTGATTTTATTATTCTGCCATCATGGTTTTAATAAGAACCTTAATTATAACGTCAAGATGTTTAACAAAAACCCTTGTAGAATAATATTTTAATAACTTTTTTCTTCAACTCTTCCCATTGCTCCTGGTGTTAATGATGGTTTACTCCATGGTATTAATGACAGCTTCATGTATTCACTTTGGCATCAATGACAAATTTTTCCCTTGACATCAATGACAACTAAATGAGCTCAAAATGTCCAACAGATTCTACCCAAACCTTCAGCTAATATGAGAAAAATATAGGGGGAACAAGGATCTCCATGATGAAAGCCTTGAGTAGCTCCAAATGGTTGTGAGGGAAGACCCTTGATTAACACTGAGTATGTCAAGTAGAAACACAACTTATGACCCATTCTATCCAATCCTAAGAGAAACCAAAGGTTGTCATCATATTTGACAAGAAGCTCCACTTCACCCTATCATAAGCCTTTGACATATCCAATTTTATGAATATTCCCCTATTACTAGATCTTTGCATTGAATGGATTGCCTCCTGATCTAGAACCACACCATCCAATATCTACCTTCCCTCTACAAACCTCCTCGCTATGAGGATATAATGCTATGTAGAAGAAGTTTTAGCTGCTCAGCCATTACCTTTATGATTATTTTATATATAGCATTGCATAAGGCAACAGGTCTATAAAATGAAATGTGCACCCCCTCCTCCTCTTTTGGAATTAAGGTAATGAAAGTATGATTTAATGCTTTAAGCATTATTTTACTACCTTTGGACTCCTCTATAACAACCATTGCATCCTCCTCCAAGTTGTCCCAGAAGGCATGACAAACTCAACTGGAAAGCCATATGGAGTTGTTTTTTTAGTTCTCATTCCAAGGACTACTTTATTTAGTTCCTCTCTATCAATGGGTTTAAGTAGGGATTGAATTTCTTTCTCAAAGATAACTGAGGGTATGATATCAAGAACTTCTTTTTGAGTCTCTTCATCTTGCACCATATTTTTCTTAAATAGTTTAGAAAAATAATCCATTAAATGGAAATACATACCTAGAATTGTATCAAAGTAGTATCCATTCTCATATTGAAGAGCTTCCATGTTGTTCATCTATATCCTAGCACAAATATCCCTATGGAAAAAATTGGTATTTTTATAACCTTCTAATAACCAAGTGGTTCTGAGGGTTTCTGAAGCTAAGGAAAATCTAGGGCATCGGTTGGGTTTCCGAAGAGATCTCTGGTTACTGTGGATCTGAAGGCAAGATTGCTGCTCCAGGAGGGTCCAATGGGGACTTCTCCGGATCCTCTCCTAGAGAGGAATAGCTCTTATGCAGATATGCTAAAAGATAAATCTCCATCCAAGACGGACGAAGCTCAAAGATCTGCCTTTAAAATGCTCTTTACGGCCGCGGGAAACAGATCAACAGCGCATCGAGTCAATGGATGCCTGCCACAGTCCGATTCACGGCCCAAGATTGTCATTGAGCCAAGGATGGTCGAAGAAATAGTCTTATACAGAGCCAATCACGATCTGATCTGCAAATTCATGGGTATTCGCCCTACCCTAAATTTTTTGCACTCTTGGGTCAGGCAAAACTGGGAGCCTCATGGTGAGTACTCTTTGTGGTTTATTAGCAATGGGTATTTTATTGTTAGTTTTTCCTCTCTGGCCGATAGAAACAGGGCTTTCGAATCAGAGAAGAGGAGTTATGGTCCGGCAGGTTTATTTGTTCAACCCTGGAGAGTGGGATTCGATCCCCGAATTGAACCCACTGTTGTCCCGGTCTGGATCCGTCTGTATGCACTTCCAATGGAGTTTTGGAGTGAGCAGGTTTTGGAGATGATCGGTAATTCCCTTGGAAGACATTTGGGTGTCTCCAAGGACACAATAGAAGGGAACACAACTGTTTACGCAAGAATATGTGTGGAACTGGATCTTAGCCAGCCTCTCCCGGCAGAGGTGGAACTTGAACTTGCAGGACTATCATGGATTCAACAGTTGGATTATGAGGCTCTGCCCTTTAGATGCAGAGTTTGCCACAAACACGGGCATTTGGCCCGATTTTGCCCAAATAATAGTACCACAAAAATGGAGGCTCCTCTAGGAATGTCGAATCTTCCTAAGGAGGGTAAGGCAACAATAAACAAAGAACAAGCCAATACCTCCCAGGTCAATGAAGCTCGAGAGAGATGGTTTTGAACGACCTTAAAAGAAGGAAAAGGCAAAAGAAAAAAGATGGCAAGGAGCAAACTCACCTCAAACCCGCCAATAGGTATGAAATATTTAAGACACTAGTGGACCAAGAGGAACATTTCATGGAAGGCGTGGATGGTAATAGTGAAAATAATAACATTCACGTTCATGCTCCTCTTTCTTCTCCCCCAGTCATAGAGCGAGGTAATTGACCACAGTGGGTTACCGCAGTCTGAGAGTGTTGGGGCATTGATAGTTCATAACCAAGAGCAGCCAATGATCAAGGATGTCAGCATGGGAATAGCAGAAAAGAATAGAGAAAGGCCAACTTTAGGGATAACTCAGGTGGAAAAGAGGTCAAAGAATGGCAACTCTCAAGGAGTGGGTAGAAAATCAAATAAGGAATTGCTAGCAGCTCAAGGAGACAAACTGATCACTGGAGGATCGGTGAGGCCAATAGATTCTTATTGCTCTCAAGGTAACTAATGATTATACAATCATGGAATGTTAGGGGTTTAAACAGTAGAACCCATCAATCTGTTGTTCGAAGACTCTTAGAAAACTGTAGAACAGACTTTTTGCTTATTCAGGAGACAAAAATGTCGTTAGATCTTATGTGTAAAACAGTTAACAGAATTTGGAGGGGTGCTGGTCATATGGATGTGGCTGCCCAAGGGGCCTCAGGGGGGATTGTTACTCTCTGGAACTCTCTTGATTGGACTGCAATAGAACATCTAGCCTGGAGGGGTGTTCTCACATCACATTTTAGGAATAATGTCACAGCTGAACATGTTTTAATCACAAATTTTTATGGGGCTCAAAACCTTGATGGTCAGCGGCTTCAATGGAAAGTTGTGCATAACATGAGAATCTCAAGGGAAGATTTAGACTGGATTATTGCTGGGGACTTTAATGCTAAATTATCCTCTAGAGATCAGGAAGGGGGAACCCCAATTTTGGACCCAGGGGATCGACATATGATTGCTCAAGTCCAGGCTTTACACTTAGTGGATATCAAAGGCCCTGGTATCAACTATACTTGGACTAATAAGAGGAGGGAGCCACATAGCAGGAAGGTAAAGTTAGACCATTTTTTGGTTTCAGAGGAGGCATTTGTAAAATGGAATACAAATTTTCAGATTTTGGAGGGTCCTGTTTCAGATCATTTTCCCATTTTTTTGGAAGGAGGGACTAAGACAGGGCAGCATCACAAACCATTTAAATTTGAGAATTTTTGGTTACAAAAAGAGGAACTTCGAAAGAAAATTCCTCAGTGGTGGGAAGAGGGCCGCCCAGCCTATGGGACAACAATGTTTAGATTCCACAAACAACTTCATCATGTCAAATCTCAACTGAAACTGTGGAGGCGAGCTAACAAAACAGACTTCCAGGTCCAAAAAGCTCCTTTGGTGGCCAGATGGGATGAGGTTCAAAGACAATTTAGGGAAGGAACAATTACTGAGCAGCTCAAAGCCGAGGATGATGCCTTGCGTAAAGCGGTTGAGGACATTGACAACCAAGAGGAGACCTTATGGAAACAGAGAGCAAGAACCACTTGGTTATTAGAAGGTGATAGAAATACCAAATTTTTCCATCGGACAGCATGTGCTAGGAGACAGATGAATAACATGGAAGCCCTTCAAGATGTGAATGGACACTCCTTTGATACTCTTCCAGGTATGCAGTCCCATGCAATGGATTATTTTTCTGAACTTTTTAAGGAAAGTATGGTGCAAGATGAAGAGGCTCAAAACGACGTTCTTGATGCCATACCTTATGTTATCTCTGAAGAAGAAAATTAGTCCCTTCTCAAACCCATTGAAAGAGAGGAACTGAAGGATGTGGTCTTTGGAATGAGCACCGGAAAAACTCCAGGTCCAGATGGCTTTCCAATTGAGTTTTTTTAGGCCTTTTGGGATAACTTGGAGGAGGATGTATTGGCTGTTATAGAGGAGTCCAGAGGTAATAAAAGAATGCTTAAAGCATTAAATCATACTTTCATCACCTTAATTCCAAAAGGGGAGAAGGGGGTTCATATTTCAGATTATAGACCTATTGCCTTATGCAATGTGATATATAAAATAATCACAAAGGTAATGGTTGAGCGTCTAAAACCTCTTTTACATAACATTATCTCCTCAGAGCAAGGGGGTTTTGTTGAGGGTAGACAGATCCTGGATGGGGTGGTTCTAGCTCAGGAGGCAATCCATTCAATGCAAACTTATGGTAATAAAGGAATGTTCATAAAATTAGATATGTCAAAGGCCTATGATAGGGTGGAGTGGAGCTTCTTGGCAAAGATGATGGCAGCCTTTGGTTTCTCTCAAGATTGGATAGAATGGGTCATGAGTTGTGTCTCTACTCTGACATACTCAGTGTTAATCAAGGGCCTCCCCTCGCAACCATTTGGAGCCACCCGTGGCCTTCGTCAAGGGGATCCCTGCTCTCCCTATTTGTTTCTCATATTGGCTGAAGGACTAGGTAGACTTTTCTTGAGAAGAAGACAACAAGGTTTGCTAACAGGTATCAAGGTGGGTGAGGAAGTTTTGACTCACCTACAGTTTGTGGATGATACTGGATTGGTGGGAGTTGCCAGCTTCAGGGAAGCTAGAATGATCAGAGATTCTCTTAGTGTCTACCTTAGGGCTACAAACCAAGTCATCAATGATAAAAAATCCAAAGTGGTCTTTTTCAATCTTGATCAGAGGCTTCAGGGCAGAATTTTAGAGATCTTGGGATTCACAAGGACTTCTCTCCCAGTGGTTTACTTGGGGGTCCCTTTGCACTTCAAAAAACTAAAAATAGAGATCTGGAGGAATATTTTGGATTGTATCAAGGATAGAATCAATCATTGGTCTCACAAATGGTTAAGCTATGGGGGTAGATTAACTTTTCTACAGTCAATCATTCAGGCCATGCCAATTTATAAATTCTCTATCCTGGCTGCCCCGCATTCTATATGGAAAGAGTTGGACAAGATGGCCAAAAAATTTCTATGGGAAGGAGCAAAAGGCGAGAGGAAATGGGCCTTAGTTGGTTGGGACAAAGTGACCCAGCCCAAGGTAAAAGGAGGTTTGGGTCTGAGAAGATCTAAGATAAATAATAAAGCTTTGGCTGGAAAGCTCTACTGGAGGTGGATTTCCCAACCAACTTCCTTATTCAATAGAATCCTTACCAGTAAATATTTGGGACATGTTAACCCAAATGAGGTGGGTCATTTCCCTTTGGAGGGTACTGGATCCTTAGTGTGGCAGGCTCTCAAGTTAGGATCTCAGGTTGTAAAAGATCGATTATTTTGGAAAGTGGGGAGAGGGGAGAAGGCACGTTTTTGGTCAGATTCTTGGGATCAATACCCACCTATCATTGTCGAATTTCCTGAATTGCAACCTTTAAAAGCAGCCATTGAAACCAAGGGATGGGTTCAAATTGAAAGTTATTTCACCACTAGTCATCTGGGGGATTACAAGTTTAAGCAGTTTAAGAAGTTGGATGAGTGGCCAATCTCAATCCCTCCGGATTTGGCATCCATCATGACTAAAATCTTGACAGAAAGATTCCTCACAAGTAGAGACGAGGAGGATGAATTAGCTTGGGGCTATGGGAGCCTTGGTGTCTACACGGTGAAGGACGGATATGACAAGATCCTTCCAGAGCCTCCCCCGCATACTTTTCTGGTTGAGGATTGGAGAAAGATTTGGCATTCCAAAGGGTGGCTGAAAGTTAACTTTTTTGCCTGGCAGTTCATGCACAATGGAATTCTCACTTTTGATAATCTCAGATGTAAAGGAATCATCGGCCCTTCCCAATGTGTTTTATGCTACAAGAGCGAGGAAACAACTGACCACTTGATGTTTGAGTGCTCTTTCACGTGCCAGATCTGGAAGAGATGGTTTTCATGTTTTAAAACTCAAGTAAATAGTGACTTGAACCGAATTAATATCTGGGAAAGATGGAAGAGGGGTAGATTTAAATCTAAAGCTCTTCGTCTTGGTTGGGAGCTTGGATTAAACTTCATTTGGTGGCAAGTGTGGTTGGAGAGAAATGCTAGAATCTTTAGAGAAACTTTTTCTTCGTTAGATGGAGTTTGGCAGGTCATTTGGAGCAAAGTCACTGAAACTGTGGCCGTCTATGCTAAAGAGGAAACTCAGGTGGCTGTCGGGGCAATGGAAGAAGGACTTGAAGTGCAAGAGGAACAGATCAGAGCTAGTTGGAAACCACCCCCAGTAGGTTGGATTAAAATTAATACTGATGGTGCTGCAAAAGGCAACCCGGGTAGAGCTGGAATTGGAGTGGTTTGCCGTAATCATGTTGGAGCAGTGCTCTATTGGGAACTGCAAGGCTTGGGAAGAGCTACAAACAATGAAGCAGAAGCCATAGCTATCAAATCTGCTTCTATTTGGGCAGTTAAACAGGGCCATAGGAGGATAATACTCGAATCAGATTCTCAAATAATGGTCGGAGCTCTAGATTGCATGAGGAACTTTGCCTTGAAAGCTTGGAGGTTGAGAATTCTTGTCAATCAAATTAAGGAACTATGGAGACAATTAGATGATGTGGTTCCAGTCTACGTGAGTAGAGATTTAAACAAAGCGGTCGACTTCCTGGCTAAGATTGGTGTTGAGAAGGAGGTTGGGGTTCAGTTGCACAGTGACATGGCTACTGAGGAAGAGGCGATTAGGCAGGGTCTTGAAAGGTCCCTGAGCTAATGATCAAGGAAAAAGCAAAGGGTGGAATGGTGTCACGATTTCGTGACATGCTGCTACGTCGCGGCCAAGGGAGGAAAGTTGTCGCGATATCGTGACATTTTGTTTCATCGCGGCTAAGGGAGGTTAGTTGTCGTGATATCGCGACATGTTGTTTGGTCGCGGTCACTGGAGGAAAGGTGTCATGATTTCGTGACTTTTTGTTTCGTCGCAGCCAAGGGAGGATAGTTGTCATGATTTCGAGACATGTTGCTTGGTCGCGGCCAAGGGAGGAAGGGGGTCGTGATATCGTGACATGTTGCTTGGTCGCGGCCAAGGAAGGAAAGGCGTCGCGATATCATGACATGTTGCTTGGTCACGGCCAAGGGAGGAAAGATGTCACGATTTCGTGACATGTTGCTTGGTCACGGTCAATGGAGGAAAGATGTCATGATTTCGTGACATGTTGCTTGGTCGTGCCAAAGAAAGAAAGTGTCACGATATCGTGACATGTTTGCTTCGTTGCGGCCGAGAAAGAAAAAGTGTCGCGATATCGCGACATGTTGCTTCGTCGCGGCCGAAAGAGAAAAAGTGTCGCGATATCGTGACATGTTGCTTTGTTGCGGCAGAGAAAGAAAAAGTGTGTCACGATATCGCGACATGTTGCTTCATCGAGATCAAAAAAGAAAAGGAAAAGTGTCACGATATCGCGACATGTTGCTTCATTGCGGCCGAAAGAGAAAAAGTGTCGCGATATCGCGACATGTTGCTTCGTTGCGGCCGAAAGAGAAAAAGTGTCACGATATCGCGACATGTTGCTTCGTTGCGGCCGAAAGAGAAAAAGTGTCGCGATATCGCGACATGTTGCTTTGTCACGGCAGAGAAAGAAAAAGTGTCACGATATCGTGACATGTTGCTTCGTTGCGGCCGAAAGAGAAAAAGTGTCGCGATATCGCGACATGTTGCTTTGTCGCGGCAGAGAAAGAAAAAGTGTCGCGATATCGCGACAGGTTGCTTCGTTGCGGCCGAGAAAGAAAAAGTGTCGCGATATCGCGACATGTTGCTTCGTCACGGCAAAAGGAGGAAAAGGTGTCACGATTTCGTGACATGTTGCAACGCTGCTGCCCAAGGAGAAAAAGTGTCGCGATATCGCGACATGTCGCTTTGCCGTGGCCAAAGGACGAAAAAGTGTCGCGATATCGCGACATGTTGCAATGTCACGGACAGAAGAGGAAAAAGTGTCGCGATTTCGCGACATGTTGCATTGTCTCGCCCAAAGGAAAAAGTGTCGCGATATCGCGACATGTTGCATTTTCGCGGCCAAAGGAGAAGAGGGCAAGTGTGTCGCGATTTCGCAACAAGTGGCATCTACAGACCAATCTGACCCCCCTGGTTGCTAGTTAATGGTTTAGGAGATTTGGCCCCATTGCAAATCTTCCTTCCTTTTGTAAGCTGGTGTTCTCTTTGATGTCGGATGGGAAAATTCCCTTCCCAATTTGTAATTGATCTTTGTTTTAATACAAGTTTTTTCAAATTTTTCAAAAAAAAATAACCAAGTGGTTCTTGATCTCTATTTCCAGTAGGTCTCCTCTTGGTTTTCAATGTCCTCAACCACTTTATGCAATACATCATCCTCTTCTTTGAGATGCTCTGTAATTGTTCCTTCCCTAAATTATTTTTGAACCTCATCCCATCTGGACACCAATGGAGCTCTTTGGACCTGGAAGTTTGTCTTGTTTGCTCGCCTCCATTATTTCAGTTGATCCTTGACATAATTAAGTTGCTTTTGTAATATAAACATTGTCGTCCCATATGTTGGGTGACCCTCTTCCCACCACTATGGAATTTTCTTTTGAAGTTCCTCTTTTTGTAACAAAAATTTTTTAAATTTAAATGGTTTGTGATACTGCACTATTTTGATCCCCCTTCCAACAAAATGGGAAAGTGATCTAAAACTGGACCTTCCAAAATTTGAAATTTTATATTCCATTTCACAAATGCCTCCTTTGAAACCAAAAAATAATCTAATTTCACCCCCCTGCTATTGGGCTCCCTCCTCTTATTAATCCAAGTATAGTTGGTTCCAGGGCATTTAATATCCACCAAGTGTAATTCCTAGACTTGGGCAATCATAAGTTGATCCCCTAGGTCCAAAATTGGGGTTCCTCCTTCCTGATCTCTAGAGGATAATTTAACATTAAAAACCCTAGCAAAAATCTAATCTAACTCCTCCCTTGAGACTCATATTATGCACAACTTTCCATTGATGCATCTGACCATCTAGGTTTTGAGTCCCATAAAAAATTTATGATTAAAACCCACTCAGTTGTCACATTATTCCTAAAAAGTGATGTGAGGATACCCCTCCAAGCTATATGTTTTATTTCCATCCATTCAAGAGATTTCCACAAAGTAACTATCCCCCCTGATATCCCTTGGGTAGTCGCTTCCATATGACCAGAACCCCTACAAAGTCTATTTATTATTTTACACATAAGATACAACGACATTTTTGTCTCATGGATAAGCAAAAAAATTGTTTTAAATTTTTCTAAGAGTCTTCAAACAACATATTAATGGGTTCTACTATTTAAACTTCTAATATTCCATGATTATATAATCATTAGTTACCTTGAGAGTAGTAAAAACCTATTGGCCTCATCAATCCTCCAATGATCAGTTTGTCTCCTTGAACTGCTATCAATTCTTTATTGATTTTCTACCCACTCCTTAAGAGCTGATACTTTTTATCTCTTTTTCACCTGAGTTATCCCTAGAGTTGACCTTTCTCTATTATTTTCTGCTATACCCATGATGACATCCTTAATTATCGATTGATCTTGGTTATGCACTATCAATACCCCTGCAATATCTGATTGTGGTAACTCATTGCACTCAATTACCTGCTCTAGGATAGGAGGAGGTGAAAGAGGGGCTTGAACATGATTGTTATTATTTTTATTATTCTCTTCCACTCCTTCCATGAATTGTTCTTCTTCCTGGTCCACTAATGTCTTGAATATCTCATACCTATTGGAGGTTTTGAGTTGGGTTTGCTCTTTACCATATTTTTTCTTTTGCCTTCTCCTTATTTTGGGTTGTTCAAAACCATCTCCCTGTGCTTCTTTACCCTGAGAAATATTGGTTGTTTCTTTATTGATTTTTGACTTACCCTCCTTAGGAAGATTTGATATTCCCAGAGGAGCCTCCATTTTTATGTTCATATTGTTTGGGAAGGATCAGGTCAAATACCCATATTTGTGGTAAACTCTGCACCTGAAGGTCAATGCTTCATAATCGAGTTGTTTAATCCAAGATAGTCCTACAAGTTTGAGTTCAACCTCTGCCGACAAAGGTTGGTTAAGATCCATTTCCACGCATAATCTAGCATAAATGATTGTGTTTCCTTCCATTGTGTCTTTGAAAACACCCAAATGTCTTCCAAGGGAATTGTCGATAATTTCCAATACTTGCTCACTCCAAAAATCCATTGGAAGTGCATATAAATAGATCCAAACTAGGACAACAATGAGTTCAATTCGAGGATCAAATCCCACTCTCCAAGGCTAAACAAATAATCCTTTCGGACCATGATTCCTCTTTTCTGATTTTAAAGCGATATTTATATCGACAAATGAAGAAAAATTAAAAATAAAATATCCATTGCTAATAAACCATAAAGAATACTCACCAAGAGGCTCCCAATTTTATCATACCTAGGAATGCAAAAAATTTAGGGTAGGGCAAATATGCATGAATTTACAGATCAAATCATGATTATCTCTATATAAAATTGTTTCTTCTACAATCCTTTGCTCAATGACAATATTTGACCTTGATTATGACTATGGCAAGCATCCATTAACTCGTTGAGATGTTGATCTATTTCCAACAGCCATAAAAAACATTTTTAAAGCAGTTTATTGTGCTTCTTCAGTCTCTGTTAGAGATTTATCCTTTAACAAATCTACAAAAGAACTGTGTCTCTCTAAAAGAGGATCCAAAGGTGTCCCTATGGGGCCCTCCTGGAGCAACAATCTTATCTTTAATTCCACAACAACTAGAAATATCTTCGGCTACCCAACTAATGCCCTAGTTTTCTCTTCTAGATCTCTCCTTTGTAATTCACATACGCAAATATTGTTAAAATGCAATGTTCCATAATAGTCCAATAATTAAATCATATAACCATTTTCCTTAAAAGAGATACAAGATTTTGTTGCAGTATAGAAAATATAAATTCCTCTATTTTTAAACCAAATAGAAATCTGGAAAGAGTAGCAAGACTGTGATTAGATAATTGTATATTTATGGTTGAAACTATTTTGAATGTCTAAGTGATTTGCATGAAGTTGTATGTTATATCTACAATAAGAAAAAATAAAATAATAGAACTCTAGGCATCATATTACCATAAGGAGACAATTATGATCTTGTTTTGACAAACTACCACTATGGAGGGGTCGAGAAGCGATGCAAGGGAAGTTGCAGTAGTGAACGTGGTAGGAATCATACATCCAACTAGATGTTTTTGCTATTTTTCATTTGAAGTAATTTTGTGTTGAAAGAATGGGGTACACTGGAGTTAGAGCAACCTAGATGTAATATGAAACAAATAGAATATTTAATTTATGTGATCCTCTAGAATTTCAAGGGAAAAACATGAGCATGTGTTATGTTAAACTTTATTTATTCTTTCAATACAATGATTACTTATAGTGTACAATGTTTTGTTGTACTTTTTAGAGCATTTTGTGAAAAAAATAGTATGTCTGAGGCTTTGTTAAAATCACCATGAATAGGGACATTAAGTTGGAAAAACCCTATTTCAATATGTGTTAATTGGTAATTATTGAAATCTATTCAGCTACTGTCTAAAACAATAGAGATTTGGAATGGTTGAAACTATAGTTGAATTCTATTATTTATTCAGTGGTTATAAATTAAATGACACCGTTGCATATTGAAAACAAATCGATAACTTCATGTGGATAATGTTTCATGTCACTGTTGATTAAACCTTTACCCGATTGTAAAATCGGTTTGTGTAAAAATGAATAACTGATTTTTAAGTGAAGATTTCAACGAATTAAAACTAGGGAGAATTCCTTTTCTTATGAGCGTATTTTTTAAATGCTATATAGGTTCTTATGATCACTTATGTGTGAAACTCAATTTATAAGTTAGAATATGCAAAACTTTGACGTTCGAAAAAATTCAAACGGGCATTCCATTTGAGTAAAGGTTATAAGAAATTTTGGAGTAATCAAACTCCTTTTAGGTGAACAAACTTGTTGTTAAACAATAGTGTCCGGGAGAAGAATTTTCATTATCAAATGAAGTGGAATAACAATAAACTTTTTTTTTGCCAATGTAGTAATAGTCGTTGATGTGTGATATAATAGCAAAAGTCTAGTAAGTTTAATATAGAAGAAATTAGTTGGCCATATTAATAAAAATATTTTTTTCAATATCGAGTTGAGTGATTCAAAGACAGTTGAAAAATTTAATGAGTTACTGGCTTTCTCTTAAGTACCCACATTGTAAGTTGAACCCGATATGTTATAAAGGATAAATTTTCCCTTCTCAAACCTTTATTTAATAGTTTTCTAGAGGCACCAAATATTGCTTTGGCACAAAAATTGATTAGTAATGAGGAACCTGAGTTATGCGGTCTTGAGATTTGACTAGAGTTAGTAAATTTTTTATTTACAAATTTTAATAATAGAGAACTATTAAAATGTGGGTAACCTTAGTTCCTAGACTTAGAAGAAAATTATATTGAATACGATGGAAATGATCAAAGAGATTGGATTTTATATTTTATAAGCCTAAGATAAGCTTAAGTAAGAATAACATACGTAAGCATTTGTTTAGAAACTTCGAATCTCTGACATGCCATGTAAACCTTCATACTTCAAATATATGTTATGCAACATGATGAGAGGTTGAAGTTAAACACCCAAAAGCATTGAGATGTAGGCAAGCATTCTATGAGGCTCGAGAATGGTTGTATTATGACAAAACATGTCGACACATGTGACCTAGTCAGAACTAGTAAATGAGGGGTAGTATGGGATGCTTCCTCTAGGTCGTTGTTCGAGAGTACAATGATAAGTCCTTACACTATTTATACTATGAGTGGACTAGCATGTTTAAGATAAACTAGTCCAATCACAACATTTGGTATGGGATATATTATCATGAGTTCTAAATGGTCAATGATACAAAGTCGAATGTTATGGCAATGTAATAGCTCTAGCTAACTCCAAGAAAGAGGAAAATCAACTAGACACTAGGCATATGTACGCTAACCCATTGAATACAAAACTATGAACAAGTCAATTGGTTAAGTCGAGGTTCAACATGCTAAGGGATGGGGAGAGTATGCGTCCACCCTCTAGGTGTTATGGGCCCTAGAGGACAACCCCAACCATGATTTAACACTCATGCTAGAACTAGAGAATAAAAATGAGAAGGTTGAATTCACAAATTGGCACCTTTTACGAGATTTGGCCAATCCTGTCCACTTGGGTGACTATCTATAGCAGTCTAATTTCCCAAAAGTAGTTGATATACCTTGTACTAATCAAAATTTTAACATAATGATACCTTGGATGAAATTTATAAACCATGAATTTGGACCGCTTTTGGGATAAAAAATAGACTCAAATAAATAAATAAACTTACTTTGTATGTTGCTTGGGTTTTTCTTTGTGGTGCAACCAGGTGAGTAGACTTGGGTTGTTACATTGTCTTGAACACCAACTTCACTCCAATTACCTCCTTATTCTTTGAAATTCATAATTATGTTTAATTGCATTTATTTTTTCTTTCATGGCTTTGGTCCTTAACCTACTTTGTAGTGCTTATTCAAAAATTGAGGTCTCCACTTCAATATTGCATAGTAGTGCATAGTTCACCATATTATCTTATTTTTAATTTTCCCTTTGTGCTTGGATTTTTGTCAACCTCCTATCAAAATTCTAGTCCAAATTTTGATAGCTTAGATGTGATTGTAAAGTTCTCTTCACTTTTATGCTTATATTTGAAAATGATTGAGTCTCCGCTTGATGCTTGTGGTAAACCAACATATTCAATTATTAGTCTCCTTAGTATTTTTTATTTGGCCATGTATTCTCACGTCATCAAAAATTGCATCCTAGATATAGTACATTGTCTAGATTTCAAATCATAATATCTATGTGCCTTTATTTCTTTAGAATAATCAACAAAAATACATACTTGACTTTTGAAACCTAGATTCTTCATTTTATTATCTTAAATGTAAACATAATTAAAAAAACCAAACACTCTCAAGTGACTTACAAAAGGTTTATTTTTATACCATACCTCATGAGGAGTCATATTCTTTATTGCACTTGTTAGAATTCTATTGAGAATGTATATTATTGTTGCAACTACTTCATCCAATAAATTATTGCCTAAACCTTTTGCTAGCACCATGCTTCTTGTCATCTCTACGATTGTCTTATTCTTAATTTTGCCACTCTAGTTTGTTAAGGTGTATAGGTTGTGATCAATTGTCTTCTTATCCCATGCTCATCACAAAATTGATTGAATTCCTTGGAACAAATACTCATCACTATGACTTGTCCTTAATATTTTGATTTTATATTTTTTTTCATTCTCTACTATAACCTTTATGATATCGAGTACTTCCAAACATCATTCTTATTCTTAAAAAAACATATCTAGTATTTTGTATTATGATCACTAAGAAAACAGATAAAACAAAAAGATTTACTAGACTTGGTGTGTGCATTGGACCACATATATATCAAGAATCAATTGGAATGCATATGATACTCTCCATGCTTCTTCATCTTGGAAGGCTCTTTTTATGATGTTTTCCCATTATGCAACCTTCACACACTTCACTTATCGATTCTATACAAGGTAATCCATGGATTATTCCTTTACTATTTAATAAAATTTATAAGCCTCAAAAGTTTAAGTGATCATACCTTTGGTGATATAACTAGATATTATCCTCAACGGTTGTATGAAACAAATTGCTCTCTTTTCATCCACTTTTTAAAGGAAATATTATGTTTTTTCATAGGTACAAGCCACTACTTGATTTCTATTTCATTTATCATAGGTAATGCACTCCTCTTTCTCAAACACCACTTTGTAGGTTTTCTCTACAAGCCTTGTGTGAACTAGGTATTTTGGATATTTATTTCTTAATATTTTGTGTCAATTTATAAGGTTCCTTTCCTTCAACCTCCAATGCTTTATTATATCCAAATTTCACCTTGTGTTTTTATAAGCCATCCAACTATGTAAGAAACTCCTTATTATCGGGCATAGGATTTGTACACAAGGTTATACACATTTAAACAAGAATCTCCCACATTTTTATTGTCTTTCATTTTCAGATTTTCATATTCTCTCTTCAATAACTATAACTTCATCAATTTCACTTGTTCAAACCCTTGTAATTTATCTTCAAAGTGTCCCAAGCTCCTTTCATATTCTTAATACAAGCAATTCTTAGAAAATACTTACATCAAGAATTGTTGGTAAGTGACATGAAGCCAATACATCTTTTCTTTGTGCTTCATATTCTTGTTTTTTATGGGTGATAAAATACTCCAATCTAATAGTTCCTTTAATCATGTTCAATAAGACTCCACACTTCTTTGGCAATTAGCAAAGTCCTCATCTTTATGTAGCAATAATTATAATTTTCTCATTTAACTTATAAAATAGACATTAAGGCATTAACGTGAGCCATGACAATAATAACATTAATGTATGGAGTTTTCCTCCACATACATGAATTTTAAACTCTCTAGTTAATAAGAATTAAATCCTCAAGCTGGTGAAGGGCTACTCCACCCAACACTCACACAATACACAAAAACACAGCCAATTTCAAATAACAAATACTCAATAATAGTACTTGATAACAATAATAATAATACTTGATGAGGGGCTATAGAACTAGAAAATACAATCTTATGTTCACAAGGGCTGATTTGATTACAAATAAAAACGACCAAAAATTTGTAAGCTAGAGCCACAATCTGTCATCTCGGACTGCCTTCGGTAAATATCTATTCATCGTTTAATAACTTCCATAGAATATTCTATAAAACGTAACTCCCCTTTTCCTGCCCATTTTCAAAATAAATTGGGCATTTTAAAAATACCATCATTAATGAAATAAATTGGGCATTTAAAAATGTCATCATAATGAAATAAATTGGGCATTTTAAAAAAACATCATTAATGAATAAATTGGGCATTTAAAAATACCATCATTGATGAATTTAAAAATACCATCATTGATGAATTTAAAAATACCATCATTAATGAATAAATTGGGCATTTAAAAAATACCATCAATAATGAATACATTGGGAATTTTAAAAAAATACCATCATTAAAGAATACATTGGGCATTTAGAAAAATGCCATAATTAATGAATAAATTGGGCATTTAAAAATACCATCATTAATGAATAAATTGAGCATTTAAAAATAATACCATTATGAATGAATAAATTGGGCATTTAAAAAAATTGTTTTTTTTTTTGGGTGATGCAAGATTGTCTTTACACCACTAGATGCTCCTACATCAGACACCTAGGGTAAATTGAAAAGTGCTCCACTTCTTTAGTATTGGAGGAAAACCTAGACAATCAACCTATGCCTTAGACAACCATGATGAATCTTCAAAAAGCCTTCCTTTCCACTTAACCAGATTTCTTCATATTGTCTATTTCTTTTACTTTTGCCCATACAACTATCCAAGAATTCCTCTATATCTTGTTTCTCTGGAGTAGATGTTGGAATATTCCACCGTTCTTCTATTGGTCCTTCCTCATTGTCTCCTTCATGATACTTTGTCAAGTTAGAAATATTGAACACAAGTTATATGTTAATTCCACTTGGTAATTCCACCTCATATGCATTTATTGAATCATATTTCTTTATGATCCTGCATGGTCCAAACTTCTTCATTTTCAACTTGTTATATATTTTAATAGGAAATATTTATTTTATGATATGAACCATAACTTCATCTCCAACCCGAAATTCTTTAAACCTTCGCTTCTAATCTACCTTTACCTTGTACTAAGTATTCATATTATTAATATGCTTCCTTACCTCTTCATGCAAGTTATTCAAGTTCTCTACAAAGTCCTCGATATGACACTATTCCTTTATCCTTTGTCTATCTTCCTCAACTCTGAAGCATTTCTTGGGCTTCTCCCATATACAATCTGGAATGAGGATTTACTAGTACTCCTGCTGACAAAATTGTTGTAAGAAAATTCTGCATGTGGTAAAATCAAATCCTATTCCTTGGTTTTATCTCGTAATAAGCATCTCAACAGGTTACCCAAACTCCTATTCACCACTTCTGTTTATCCATCAATATGCAGATTGTGTGCAAAATTGAACTTCAAATCTATCTTCAGCTTCTTTCATAAGATCCTCCAAAAATAACCAATAAATTTGGTATCTTTGTCTAAAACTATACTCTTTGGTAGACCATGTAGTCGTACCACCTCTTTGAAAAACAACCTTGCAATGTGAACTGCATCACTAGTTTTCTGATAGGGAATGAAATATGCCATCTTAGAAAACCTGTCAACCACCAAAAATATTGAGTCATGTCCTCTTTATGTCCTTGGTAAACCAAGAACAAAATCCATGCTAATATCTTTCCATGGTTTCTCTGGTACAAGTAATGGTTGATATAGTCCGATGTTTTATCTTACACCTTTGACCATCTAGCATACTCTGCAAATTTGTACAAACTTCTTCACATCTTATTATAACGTTGGCCAATAATAGTTCTCACTAACAAGAGCAATGGTCTTATCCCGAAAAAAGTGTCCAACCAATCCTTTGCTATGCTTCTCCTTGATCGGGTTCTCTTTCATAAAAACTCCTTGGAATGCACAACCAGTTTCCTCTAAATAATATGCCATCTTGGATTAAGAAATCCAACCATTTTGTTCTATCCAAAGTAACAGGTCTCAAGTAAGCTCTCCAAGATTCTATAAAATTTGGATCTTCATGGTACAAACTCTTGATGTCAAACCTAATAACATCCACCTTCATCTCTATAAATAAATTTTACCTTCTACTTAAGGCATCTGCAACTCTGTTTGATTTTCCACTCATGTGCTTCAACACAAAAGTACAACTCTGTAAAAACTCAACCCATTTTAAGTGCCTTTGATTTAACTTTGCTTGACTATTAAGATACTACAAAGCCTAATGATCAATATATAAAATAAACTCTTTTGGCAACAAATAGTGTCTCTATTTCTTCAAAGCCTGAGTTATGGCATAAATCTCCTGATCATAGATAGAATACTTTTTCTTGACATCATTAAGCTTCTCACTAAAATAGGCAATGGGCTTACCTTCTTGACTCAAAACATCTCATATGGTGCTACCACTAGCATCACAATCTACCTGAAATACCTTATTGAAATCTAGAAGTGCCAAAATAGGTTGCTCTATGCCTTTCTTCTTCAGCATATCAAAATTCTTGGCTACTCATGTAGTCCACTTAAATTCCTTTATATCCCCTCTCATTGTCTCTGTTAGGGGTGTTCAAATACTTTTAAAATTCTTAATAATTTTTTTGTAAAAACTTGCTAGACCATGGAATGATATTACCTCTGTAATACTCCTTGGTGTAGGTCATTCAATGATAGCCTTCACTTTTTCTAGGTCCATTTTAAGACCTTCATTTGAGACAACAAATCCCATATACTGTTAGGATCCCATCCTAATGTTACTTTATAATTCTCATTATTAAGTAATGATCCACTTTCAACGTGGGGGGATTATTTTATAATGTTATTTTGTAATACCTCGTAATGTATGTGGTAAATAAGGCACCTAGCCAAGTGGTGCCATTGCATGTAACCATTATCAATATTGTAACCGATGGTGCCATCGCATGTAACCATTATCAATATTGTAACCGATGTTTGGTAGAAGATTCTAGCTTGAGTGATATTTTACATGTAAGCCAAGTGGCATTTTGTATGTAAGCCAACTTTTAGCCTTTAGGTAGGATTGCATGTAGATTTCTCTTTAAAATGCATGAAGCCATATACAAATGTATCTTTTTGCAAGCTAATGAAATATTGAAGGAGGTTGCCCCCTCGAAGAGGCCTGCGATTCTAAGTTATTTGTGAGATTATTTCAATTTTACAATTACTTTCTACATAGTGTTATTCTATTATTGCATATATTTTAGTTATCTTTTAGTATTTTGTGTGTGAGATTTATTTCAATAGTAGGTTCCTTACAAGTGGTATCAGAGCACTTTTCAAGGTCGATTTTTATTGTGACTATGACAATTATTTCTTAGCCATTTTCGCTTGTTAGGTATAATTTTCTTGTGTTTTCATTCTATTTTTCTTTATTCAAAAAGCCAAAAAAAAAAATTGCAAAATTCTAAAAATATACAGTCTATTTTTTTCGTAGTTGAGTAGGCTAGAAACCCTGTATCGGGGGTTTTTAAATATCATGAAGGAGTTGTCATTATTTGCTAATCTAGGTAGCCCATAAATCATCTTGTGAAGTGAGGAGCGATCAGGCTCCAATAACTAGGCCTTAAACAACACTCACGTATGAAATTGAGCTCCCATGCATCTTCGAATGTATCGGGAGTCCATTCTAGGGTGAACAAAATTTTATCCAGTAGGAAGCTTTTCAGTATTGTATCATCCATAGTCCATGAGATACATTATCCTAGACGATTACCCTCTTGTACTGTCAAAGAGGTAGATAGTGTGCTCAAGGGTATCTGTGGAATCCTCCTTGGGTAGTGGCCTAAAATATTGGTCCGAGCACTATTCTTCATCACTACGGTATAACAAAGGGTCTATGGGTGTTATATACTCCTCTACCTAGCATACCTTGGTTCTGTTAAAAAATCAACCTATAAAATACTCACATATCCCTGTTCTACTGAACCTGCTTTCACGATCCCAAAAAGTGAGCATACGAAGAAAGACTTCCCTATCACAGAAGAACGTACTTTGCATGAACCAATAGTGAAGATAAATTTTGCAAGTGTCTATAGTAGTCTAAAATCTTCCAGTACCAGTCAGGTCAATGACAATAACAATCAGGTCAACAACAATAACAATAACAGTCAACTGTAATAGTCAAAAAATATAGGTGGTCAGGGTCGAAATCATATCCATCAGTGTCAGTAACTGCAGTATAGGTGACATGACAGTGATAGGGTGGTCAGTTGATAAAATGCACAAATCAGAGATAGTTGATTCAGTTTTCGACCTTGAACTATAGCTCCAAATAAAAAAAATAAAAATAAAAAAGTATTTTACTACTTTTTGATTCTACACTCAAAAAATCAAAAATCATGCAAATCGAAGGTATAATGAAGAAGTTGTAGTGGTTTTATCTTTACTCTATTTTGAGTAATTTTTAAACCAAAAATGGGGAAAAATAACACTAAAAAAATCCTAAAAAACCCTAGACACCCCAAAAAATCCTCAAATTTGTTTTGTTATCTTAGTTAGCCCCTCCTGCACCCCTCACAGAATTTTTGAGTCTTAACTCCTTTTTTTCTCAAAATTCCTCAAATTTGTCATTTTATATGACTCCTCTTTGGCCAAATATTCCACAAATACAAAATTTTATCCTGAAAATATTTTTCTGAGTCCTAGACCATTGTGTTAAGCTCATCGCACTGATTATTTTGATATATCACACCCAAGCACTTTTTTGGCCTCCTTACTAAAAATAGTAACCCCTAAAAACCACACTTTTATTTTTAGTAATTCAGTTATAGAGGTTCAAGACTATCCAAAATGGCTAGTGGTACTCGGGGACAACAGAAAGAGGTAGATATGATCACCTCAATGATTGAAAAATTCCAAAGCACCATTGATGACATGAAAAAATCAAGTCAAGATGTGATGACAGAGCTTCAAAATCTTAGAACTAATCATGCTAACTCCAAAGCCCGCCTAGAAGAAAAAATTGTAGACATTGAGTCCAAATTGCCTGGTGGTCCTAGCAAGACTGAGTTCCATACTGAACACTCATATTTTAATTGATGTAAAGGAAGGACAATAGATGACTCTCATCGTCTCTATGATCGTGATCCTACCTTTAAGATTCCCAAATTAGACTTTCCTAAGTTTAATGGAAAGGATGTGGATGGGTGGTTATGTCATGTTGCTCAATATTTTAGCCTCCATGATGTTCCCATATATCATCGAGTCCAGATAGCTTCCTTCAACTTGGAATATGAAGCTTTGTAGTGGTACCAATGGTTGTAGTGGTACCAATAGCTTCCTTCATGGGAAGAATTTGAGTCTTAATTACTCACTCGCTTTGGCCCTAGTGAGTATGATGATTTTATAGGACAATTGACAAAGTCAAAATAAACTTTTACATTTATAGATTATCAAATTCAATTTGAGAAATTGGCTAACAAAACTATGGGAATGAATGAAGGGTTCTTTATGAGTTGTTTTGTCAGTGGTTTAAGAGAGGATATCCATGTTGAGGTCACTATGTTTAAACTACAATCTATGATGGAGGTTATCAAGTTCACTCATTTGGCTGAATCCAAATTTACAACTCAAAGGTGGATATCTAAATTTCCATAGGATAAAACTTCTTTGAATCCTATATTCCAAAATCAAAATGAACAAAAACCTTTTGCAACCACTATTGCACCCAAACGTCTAACCACTATTGAAATGGATGTGTGACACGTCCAAGGTTGTGTTACAATTGTGATGAAAATTTTTCTCGTGGGCATAGGTGCACCCAAAAGAAGTTGTTCCTCATAGATGTTGATGATCCTGACACCAGTGACCACAGTGATGATGACACAAAATTAGTCGAGGAACCATCCAATCCAGTGAAAGACAACCAAGATGAACCACAGGTTGAAATTTATGTTCATGCTCTTGTTGGCATTACTACTCCCCAAACAATAAAAGTTGTGGGGTATTTCAAGGGCCTCTATCTTACCATATTGATTGATTTTGGCAGTACACACAATTTTATTGATCCCTACATTGCCCAACAAGCAAATTGTTACGTACATTCATGTAATTCCTTTGAGGTTATGGTAGCAAATGGTGGGACCTTGCCTTGCAAATGTAAATGTCATAATGTTAAGATCATGATTAGGAACTATGAGATCAAATAGGATATGTTTGCACTTCAACTAGGGGGATGTGATATCATGTTGGGAGCTCAATGGTTGGGCACATTGGGAGTCATCTCATGGAACTTTTCCAAACTTTGGATGCAATTTTAATAGAATGGATAGTCCTACACTCTCCATGGCTTAAAAGAAAGGCCTTCACAAATTATCAGTTCCATTCAAACGGAGAAGATGTTAAAAAAATCATCTTGGGTTATCATAGCTCAGATTTTTGTGATCAAACCTCATCCTTTAGAGGTGGATTTGCAACTTATTTTGACCAAGCACAACTTTGTTTTTACTGAGCCAACAAATTTACCACCTTGTCACTCTCATGACCATGTTATTCCCTTGTTACCTATCAATGCACCACCCAATATTTGATTGTACTGGTACCTTCATGCTCTTAAGTCATAAATTGATAAGTTAGTACAAGAATTGTTACAAGCTGGTGTCATTCGACCAAGAAACAATCCTTACTCTTCTCCAGTTTTACTGGTGCACAAGAAAGATGGATCTTGGCAGTTGTGTATCGATTATCAAGAGATCAATAAAATCATTATCAAGGATAAGTTTCCTATTCCAGTGGTGGATGAATTACTGAATGAACTTCAAGGGACTGTATTTTTTAAATTTGACCTTCGCTTGGGGTACCATAAAATCTGACTCAAGGATGAGGATATTTGTAAGACTACTTTTTGCACTCATGAAGGTCCCTATGAGTTTTTGGTAATGCCATTCGACTTTACTAATGCTCCTTCCACTTTCCAAAGCCTCATGAACAACATTTTTTATCCATTCCTTAGAAAGTTCATCCTAGTCCTCTTTGATGATATTTTGGTGTATAGTCGCTCATGGGAAGAGCATCTTATTCATGTGAATCAAAATCTCCAACTATTGGCACAACATCAAATATATGCTAAGCACTCCAAGTATTCTTTTGGGTTGATAGAAGTGGAATATTTGGGACACATTATCACTAAGTATGACATCAAAGTTAACCCCAAGAAGATCCAAGCGGTTCAAGAATGGCCGAAACCTCACACTCTAAAAGGTCTTAGGGGATTTTTAGGGCTTACAAGTTATTACCGTAAATTTATTTGTAACTATGGTAAAATTATAGCTCCTCTCACTTCCATGTTAAAGAAGGACTTTTTTACTTAGACAGGAGCCGTCGAATAGGCTTTCCTAGAATTGAAGCATGCTCTGACCACTACACCTATTTTAGCCATACCATATTTCTCCAAACTATTTGTCGTTGAAAGCAATGCTTTAGGTCATGGTATTTGTGCAGTGTTGATGCAAGAAGGGAGACCCTTGGCCTGCACTAGTAAAGCTCTCTTCAATCATAATTTTGTAAAATCCATTTATGCCAAGGAGATGATGGTAATTTTGTATGCAGTAACCCATTGACGATCGTATCTCATTGAGCATCATTTCTCCATTAAAATAAACCATTAGACTCTTAAATACTTTTTGGGGAAATGAGTTGCCACCCCTAAACAACAAAAATGGGTCTCTAAACTCGTGGGCTATGATTATGATATCACCTATAAGAAGGACAAGGAGAATGTTGTTTTCGATGCTCTCTCTCATCAATTTTAGGCTCTTAGTATATTGTGTGCTATTTCATTTTTGGTTCCCCAATGGATCCATTCCTTACGGAAGGAGGTACTTCAGGATTTTGAATTGCAGACTTTGGTTACTTCCTTACACACTGAGCCTACTTCATGTCTAGGATACACTTGGGATGGCTAGGATTTGCCTTACCACCAACACCTTGTTTTTCCCCACAAGTTCCCACTATGAGAACTTCTCATGATAGAACTTCATGCTGCCCCATCTGTTGGCCATTCAGGATTTCTCAAAACATATGAATGGCTTAAGCGCACTTTTTTTGGAAGGTTATGAAAAAGGACATTCAATATTTTGTGGCAACTTGTGATACCTATCAATGGATGAAAGGTAAAATGGTGCATTCTCCAGGCACTCTTGAACCCTTGCCCATTTCTTACCAGTTTTGGACGGATATTTCTATGGATTTTATTGAAGGATTACCTAAGTCTGGAGGCAAATCTATTATCTTCGTGGTAGTGGATCATCTTTCAAAATATGCTCACTTTTTTTCCCTATCCCATCCTTACATAGCATCCACCATTGTCCAAATATTCCTTGATTCTATCTTTCGCCTTCATGGTCTGCTATCCTCCATTGTGTCCGATCATGATCCAACCTTTACTAGTCACTTATGGCAAGAATTGTTTAAGTTGTAGGGAACTCATCTCAAAATGAGTTTAGCTTATCATCCACAAACGAATGGCTAGATGGAGATTGTCAACAAATTTTTGGAAACCTACCTTCGTTACTTTACCTCGAATAATCCTATGCACTGGGTGAAATGACTTCCCTTGATCGAGTGGAGGTACAATACTTCCTATCACACCACAACCAAGGTTATCCATTTTGAGGCAGTTTATGGGTGCCCTCCACCCATGCCTTCCTCCTACATTCCAAGTAGCTCCAAGGTCCATGCAATCAACACTACTCTCAATCAGCATGTTGATGTCCTCCATCAACTGAAGATGAATTTGGATGCGACCCAGAATCGGATGCACCAACAAGCTAACCAACACCATTCTAAGTGTAGTTTTGATGTGGGTGATATGGTTTTCCTTTGCTTGCAGTTGTACAAACAATTGTTCCTCCAAATTTGAAGATGCTAGAAACTTACCACAAAATACTATAGGCCCTACCATGTGTTACAGCAGAATGGTGCCACAACCTACAAATTGGCCCTTCCACCTACATCAAAGCTCCATCATGTTTCTCATGTTTCCTCTCTCAAAAAGGTGGTGGGCAATCAGGTGCAGGTTCAATATACACTTCCAAATTTAGATGAAGAAGGTTCTATCTTTCTTGAACCTGAATAGTTGTTGGATCATCAGACTTGCACTCTTCGAAACCGCACCATTATCAAAGTCCTTGTTCAATGGCATGGACTCCAGCCAAAATATGCTACATGGGAGTCTTTCCATCAGCTCAAGAACTAGTTTTCTCACATTCATCTTTGAGGACAAATATTTTTGAAGGGGAAGGACATGTTAGGATCCCATCCTAATTTTACTTTGTAATTCTCATTATTATGTAATGACCCACTTCCAACATGGGGGATTCTATTATAATGTTATTTTGTAATACCTCATAATGTATGTGGCAAATAAGGCACCTAGCCAAGTGGTGCCATCACATGTAATTGTTATCAAGATTGTAACCGATGGTGCCATCACATGTAACCATTATCAATATTGTAACCGATGTTTGGTAGAATATTCTAGCTCGAGTGGTATTTTATATGTAATCCAAGTGGCATTTTGCATGTAAGCCAACTCTTGAGCCTTTAGGTAGGATTGCATGTAGATTTCTCTTTAAAATACATGAAGCCATATATGAATGTATCTTTTTGCAAGCTAATGAAATATTGAAGGAGGTTGCCCCCTCGAAGAGGCTTGTGATTATGAGTTATTTGTGAGATTGTTTCAATTATGAAATTACTTTTTGTATAGTTTTATTCTATTATTGCATGTATTTCAGTTATCTTTTAGTATTTTGTATGTGTGAGCTTTATTTCAATAGTAGGTTCCATACAGATACATTAACTCTTTCTTCACAAAACTACATTTCTTTAGATTAATCAGTAACTTCTCCTCCCTTAGCTTCTCAAAAACTCTTCAAATATGCATCAAGTGCTCCTTCAATATCTTACTGAAAATAAAAATATCATCCAAATAAACAATAACAATTTTTTTCAAAAATTCTTTCAATACCTCATTCATAAGTCGCATAAATGTGCTTAGTGCATTGGTTAGCCCAAATGGCATGACTAACCACTCGTACAAGCCCTATTTAGTCTTGAAGGTTATCTTCCACTCATCTCCTTCTCTGATATGGATCTGATGATATTCACTCTTTAGGTCAATCTTCATGAAGTACTTGGTTCCACTCAAACAATCCATAAGGTCGTCCATCCTTGGCAATGGAAATATGTATTTGATTGTAATATTGTTAATGGCTTGAGATTCTATACATATTATCCATTCTCCTTATTTCTTTGGTGCTAGTACTGGAGTTATTGCACATGGACTCAAACTCTTACAAATCAATACTTTCTTCAATAGCTCTTGAACTTGTCTGTTCAGCTCTTCATTCTATGTAGGAATCATTCTACGGGTTGCCTTACTTGGTAAAGTGGCTCCTAGTATCAAATCCATATGGTGACTAATCTTCCTCATTGGTGGTAAACCTTCAGGTACATTATCTAATAAAATATCTTGGAATTCTCCTAGTAGATCTGAGACTTCTATTGGTATATCTTCATATTTTTATTCATTAACTCTAAGAATTAATGCATAGCACATATGCTCGTGCTTCATACCATCCAAAAATTCTCTACCATCAACTAAAAAAATTATTGCACTACTACATACATTTTCGTCCACCTCCTTCAAGGGATTCAACTTATGGCGAACTCCATCCTTTGTTAGGAAATAAGTGTTGGCATGTCCATCATGTACTGCACGTCGATAAAATTACCACAACCTCCCCAATAGCATCTGATAATAATCTATAGGCATGATGTCACATAGTACCTCATCATGGTAATTTATAATATTGAACTTCACTAAACATTGCTCATTGACTAAAGCTCTATGATCCATTTGTAACCATGCAATCTGATATGGATGCGGATGTCTCCTTTTCTCCAACTATAATTTGTTAACCATCCCCTCTAAAACTAGATTATAAGTGCTACCATTATCAACGATAACATTACAAACTTTACCTTCACATTTGCACCTTGTGCAAAATAAACTCTTCATATAAACTAGATCTTTCTCCTCATTTAGCAAGGCTCTCCTTGTGACAAGAACTTCTCCTCCTTCAGCCTCTTCAAAATGCTTAGATTCAACACCTTCATCTGAAGAGTTATACCCAAAATTATTCCAGAATAATAATGCAAAAATAAATAACTCAGAATAAAATAAAAACTCACAAAATACATGCACATAGAACATAAGATATTTATCCTGGTTCACCCGATATGGGCTACTCCAGCAAACAAAAGCCACTCCTCCTTTTCTATTATTATTTTACACTATGCCTGTAATGGGACATTTTAATCAATATAAAGGAAACTCTTACAACCCTAAACCACAACATGGTATTAGAATATCATGGGCACAATACCATGGGCTAAAACCACCCATACCCACCAATCATGGGAATCCCACCAACACCTTCGAAAATAGCTCTAATAATATCTCCAAAAAAAGGGGGTCACCGAAGTAGGGGCCTGTCGTACAGTACTTCCTCTACAAAGGATGATACATATCCAACATTCTCCTACTTGTTGAATACTTTGCATAAAGGTTGTAATTAATGTTAGTTCCAACACTCAGTCTTGCCAGACCCATTTCAACTGTACAAACATGAACTTTCTAATGCTAACTGCCTTGGTTAAAGTGTCTGCAACATTTTTCTTGGTATCCATTTTTTCTCATAACACTTTCTTCTTTTCAATCATGTCCCTATTGAAGTGGTACTTTATATCAATGTGCTTTGTTATTGAATGGTAAGCAGGGTTCTTTTCTAGAAATATAGCACTTTGGCTATCATAATTTATCTTCACAACTCCTTGAAAGAACCCAATATCAACACATAGTCTTTGCAGCCATACTGCTTTCTTACTTGCATCAATGGCTTCCATGTACTCAGCTTCAGTTGTTGAAAGAGCAACAATAGTTTATCTTTTGCTCATCCAGCTAATAGCCCCTCCAAATGAGTTGATTACATATGCACTAGTAGATATTCTATTGTCAAGATCTCCAGCCCAATATGCATCAACAAAACCTTCTATATCCAAGGATTTTTTTTCTTTACTTGTACCTTCATAATAGATTGAATAATTATATGTACCATGCAAATATCTAAAAAATGTTTTTACAATAGTCCAATGCTCTTTACCAGGTTTAGACATATATCTGCTCAAAACTCCCACTACATGGGTAATATCTGGTCTAGTACACACGATGACATACATTAAACTCCCTACAACATTTGCATAAGGAACATGGGACATTTCTTCTACCTCTTCTTCTATTTTTGGACATTGTTCAACAAAAAAATTCACCCAAAGGAATAGGTACCTTCACTGGTTTGCAATCTTGCATATTGAATCTCTTCAATACTATTTCAACATACTTTTTCTAAATCAGCCATAACTTTTTATTTAAACGATCTCTATTTATTTGCATGTCCAAAATAAAATTTGGAGGGCCATGATATTTCATGTCAAACTGTGATTTTAATTGAGACTTCACTTCCCTAATCATTTTCTTATTGTTTTCAATTAGTAACATATCATCAACATACAAAATTATAATGACAAGTTCATTACCAATTTGCTTTGAGTATACACAATAATAAACATCGCTACGAACAAAATCAAGTCCTAAAACATTAGTATCAAATTTTTGATACCATATTCTAGGTGACCATTTCAGTCCATACAGAGATTTATTTAACTTACATACAAAATCCTCATTTCCTTCAACAATGAATCCTTAAGGCTGTCTCATATAGATTTCTTCCTCTAAATATTCATGAAGGAATGAAATTTTTACATCCATTTGCTCTATTTCAAGATCAAATATAGCAACCACAGATAAAAGGAATCTTATTGAGGTTAGCTTTGCAACAGGAGAAAATACTTCACCGTAATCACTTGAGAATAGTATTTAGTAACCAGGTGAGCTTTATATTTCTCCACTTTACCTTCAACATTTTGCTTCTTCTTGAAGATCCATTTGCAACCTATTGCTTTTCTTCCACCAGGTAATTTTACTAGATCTCATATCCTGTTCTTTTTAGGGTCATCATTTCCTCATTCATGGCTCCTTCCCAAAGGTGTACCTCTTCAAAATTAACAGCTTCTCTAACTATTCTAGAATCTTCATTAGTAACATATAAAACAAAGGAAGAAGGAAAAGCAGATGTACTATACCTTTTAGGTTGCCTTATTTCTCATGTTGATCTCCTTACCATAGGTGTATGAACCTCTGGTTCATCCTCTTTTGATGAGTAGGATTCTTCTTCCATGAGATCAAATTGCATATTTTCAGGTTCTTCTATTACTTCCTTCTCGTGATCACTTTTCATTTCTCTAAACACCAGATCTCTATTGTAAACTGTACTTCTAGTTTTTGGATTCCAAAGTTTATATCCTTTAACACCATATTTATAACCAATAAAGATACATTTAACAACCTTATTATCAAGCTTACTTATTTTCTCCTTTGTAATATGCTTGTATGCATCACAACCAAAAACTCTAAGATCTGAAAGAGAGGGTTTCTTACCAAACCATGCTTCAAATGGAGTTTGATCTGGCAATGCTAATGTAGGAGATCAATTCTACAAGTAACATGTCGCATTCACTACCTCTACCAAGAATTTCTATGCCAGACCAGCACCACTGAGCATACTTCTAGCCTTTTCCATCAGTGATCTGTTCAATATTTTAGCAACCCCATTTTGTTGAGGTGTATATGGAGTAGTCTTATGTCTTGCAATACCACATTGCTTATAAAAATCCTCAAATTTATTTGAACAATACTCTCCTCCATTATCAAACCTCAACACCTTAATATTTTTCCAATTTGATTTTCAACAAGTGCTTTAAATTCTCTAAACTTATCAAACACTTTAGCTTTACTTTTAAGAAAATAAATCCATACATATCTTGAAAATTCATCAATGAAAGAAGCATAGTACCATGATTTTCCAAGGGATGGAATATGAACAGGATCAAATATATCATCGTGAATCAGATCTAATACCCCTTTGATCTTGCAGCACCAGATAGGACACTCACATGATTCTGCTTGCCATAAATACAATGTTCACAGAAATCAAAAACCATTAATCAATTAGGGATACCTTGAACCATACCTTTCATGTACAGGGTACATAATCTCTTTTCTCCAATATGTCCCATTCTTTGATGCCAGAGCGTTGCACTTTTATCTAATTTAGCCTTAGGAATAGTTGAGATATTGTACTCATTTTTCATAGTGCTTCCCATTAGCTTATACAAGGTTCCAATCTGAAATCCTCTTGCTAACACCATAGATCCACGGACCATTTTGCATGAATCCTTACTAAAATTGATGTTCACCACTGGATTTACCATTTTGCTTACAAAAATTAAATTTCTAGCAAGGTCAGGAATATGCATCACACCTAGGAGGGTTTTAACCCTACCATATTGCAACATTATTTTTACTCTTCCATGACCAATGATTCTAAGTGGTGAATCATCTCCCAAAATTACCTCCCCTCCATCATATCTTTCATATTCACTCAACCACCTCCTATGAGGGGTCATATGAAAAAGGCACTAGTATCGATCAACCAATCATTACTATTTGAACGTGTGGAGCAAGATGCCAAATATACATCCTATCATTCATTAGTGGATTTATTTATCTTTGTGGAAGTGGATTCATCATATCTCTTTCTAGAATCAACATTCTTTGATCTACAATACTTCTTCATGTGTCCAAGCTTACCACATTTCCAACATTTTCTCTCAAACCTTCCCCGAGACTTGGATCTACCTCTAGAATTAGATCTATCACCAAATCTCATTTTATCTTTTTCCTTGGCATGCCCTGTCAATGTTAGGGCATCCTTTGGTGTGCCCTCCATGGATTTTCTCCTCATATCATCTGATAATAGATATGCCATAACATCTTAAAACTTCAATATGGATGAAGTTGTACTACCAATTGCTAAAACTAGGTTATCCCACGAATCTGGTAAAGAGAATAACAAAGTAATACATTTATCTTTCTCACTCAACTTAATTTCAACATATGTAAGTTGACTTACCATCGTATTGAATGCATTAAGATGATCTGCTACTAAATCCCCTTCATTCATCCTCAGATTATACAATTTCTTTCAAAGGAATAATTTTTTCACCAGGGACTTAGATTGATACAAAGCCCCTAACTTCTCCCAAAGATACTTTGTAGTAGCTTCTCCAGAAATATTAATTAACACTGAATCTACAAGGCGCAGTCGAATTAGACTCTTCACTTTTCGATTCAAATTTTCTCAATCTTCATCGGATATACTAGCAGGTTTTCTGTTCAAAAATAACAGACCACTGATCTTTGTCCACGAGCAGATCCTCCATATTTAATTTCCATAGCTCAAAAAAATTTCTATCAAATTTCTCAATATCTATCCTTGAATGATTTGACATTGTTTTACTTCAAGCTCCTTCTACGTAAAATTCCCACTCCGAAATAGGTTTTGTATAACTCCTATAAACCCTATCCTCTTCAAATGAACTAAAACTCTAGCAATAAATGTGTCCCTCTATGGCTAACAATCTGGCTTTTATACCATATGAAGAGTTATACCCATACTTATTCCAAAATAATAATGTAGAAATAAATAACTCAAAAGAAAATAACAACTCACAAAATACATGCACATAGAACACAAGATATTTATCCTGGTTCACCCGATATGGGCTACTACAGCAAACAAGAGTCACTCCTCCTTTTCTATTATTATTTTACACTATGCCCGTAATGGGACATTACAATCAATATAAAGGAAACTCTTACAATCCTAAACCACAACGTGGTATTAGAATATCGTGGGCATAATACCATGGGCTAAAACCACCCATACCCACCAATCACAGGAATCCCACCAATGCCTTCAAAAAATAGCTTCAAAAATATCTCCAAAAAAAGGGGGCCCAAAGTAGGAGCCTACCGAAGCAGGGGCCTATCGTATAGTACTTCCTCTGCAAAGGATGAGACATACCCAAAATCATCTACATAAGCAACTCATGCATTACCTTCATGTCTCTTATTCATCCTTTCTTTATGTTCTGGACACTTGTATGCTTTATATCCTTCTTCTCCACATTGGAAACAGGTTCCACAAAATCCTCCTCTTTTGGTTCATCGTCCAAACCTTCCTCTTCCTCTTTGGTCACCATTATTTTGCTCACAGGGGCGGTAGGCATTATCCCCTTTCTGGTTCTGACTGTTGCTAACTTCTCCATTCTTCTTTTGGTTTTTCATCCTCCATATGGTCTTCCGCCAGTCCTTCCACCATGACCTCTTTCTCTTTGTTTGCTTTCAAATCTTCTATTCAGCTTCTCTTCTACCTTCACAGAAAACTAATAAGCATCTTCTATAGTAGTCATTCTGACCAAAATTAGCTCCTCTTGAATACTTGGCTTCAATCCATTTATATAACGGTCTACCTTCTCCTTGTTCACCTTAGAATGGCCTGTTCTGATCATGACCTTGTAGAACTCTTTTGTATACTCTTTGACAGACTTACATGTCTGCCTCAAACCTCGCATTTTTAACTTGTAATCAATTGGAATGAACTGTTTCTTTAACTTTTCCACCATCTGATCCCATCTTGTTATTCTTTCTTTTCCTCTTCTATTTATATCTAGTTGTACTTCCTTTGTACTTCCTTCTACCAGATATTAGTGTGACCCTTCAGCTTGGTCTTTGCAAATTTGACCCTCTCAGGATCTTCCACCTCCTCATACTCAAAGTACTCCTCCATATCATTGATCCAATTGATCAACTCTTTTGGGTTAAGATTCCCAAAAAATGTAGAAACATCAATCTTTGGCCTTTTTCCAATCTTGGAGATGGCCTTAAATAATATAACTTGCTAAGAATCTACTACATCTTATTCTTGTTCGAGCTGGGCTTCTTCTTCAGCTTCATCTTCACCTTCATCTTTTCTTTTTGGCTCAAACCCTCTATGCAACTCCTCTTGCAATGCTTGAACTTGTCTCTGTAGGGCTCTAAAATCCTCTTTTGGTACCACAATATTTCTTCCACCACCACGGTTTCTTCATGGAGGTATTCTGATCACTTTTTTCACAACCCACAACCACAAGTTTCGATGCAAACTGCCTCACGTCTGACCATATGTTTACACACTCAGGAACTACTGCTATGATACTACTTGGTGAAGGATGACTACTCCACCCAACACTCCCACAATACACAAAAGCACAACCAATTTCAAATAACAATACTCAATAATAGTACTTTATAACAATACTCAATAACAATACTTGAGGGGTTATAGAACCAGAAAATACAATCTTACGACCACAAGGGTTGATTTGATTACAAAGAAAAACGATCGAAAATCTGTAAGCTAGAGCCACAATATGTCATCCTGGAGTGCCTTCGATAAATCTCTGTTCCCCCTTTAATAACTTTCATAGAATATTTTGGAAAATGAAACTCCCCTATTCCTACTTATTTTTAAAATAAATTGGACATTTTAAAAATACCATCATTAATGAATAAATTGAACATTTAAAAATAATGTCATTAATGAAATAAATTGGGCATTTTAAAAATACCATCATTAATGAATAAATTGGGCTTTTAAAAAATGCCATTATTAATGAATACATTGGGCATTTAAAAAATACCATCATTAATGAATACATTGGGTATTTAAAAAAATACCATCATTAATGAATATATTGGGCATTTAAAAAAATACCATCGTTAATGAATAAATTTGGCATTTAAAAATACTACCATCATGAATGAATAAATTGGGCATTTAAAAAGGGTGATGCAAGATTGTCCTTACACTACTGGATGTTCTTACATCACAAGTTCTCCACTTCTTTAATCTCCGAACTTTGATACCAATATATAGAATGTGATAGTACTCTATTTCAAAGACTAACACAACATAAAAATATATAAATTGTTTAAAAAAATCCAAAACTTTTATTCTTCAAATTTATAAATACAACTTCAATACAAAGCATTACAAGGACATAATACAATAAAATGTCTTCTAATTATCTAAAAAACAGGTCAGGTGTAGACAAATTGGTTCGACCAAACCCCATAAGAGGGGCAGACGTTCAAGGTCCAAGTCTCGGGTCTCATCGGACTGAACACTTGTCCCTTTCCTGGTGCTTTCAACGGCGTAAAAGGTTTAAAATTGTGTCATAGTGGTTATAAGGGCAAACTACACGAATATCTATGTGGCGGCTTCTAGGGCGGGCAACGTAGAATACTATGATGACCATAAAATATGGACAGTCCGCCCTTCGTGGCGGCTACCGATTCCACCATATAAATTCAAAAAAAGAATTATCTAAAAAACTCTTGATATTTAACATTTTTTTCGAATCTATATAAATATATATTTTTCTAATTTCACTATTTTAATATTTTGCATTCTCTTCGGATCTAAATAAATATATATATTTTTTAATTTCACTTATTACATTTATTTGATTATGTGATGATGCAAGTCTAATAATATATTTCATGATTAGAATTTCCTTCCACTTAATACCTATCTATCTATCTACTCTTATATATTTTAACTTTTATCACATTCAATATCATAAATTCTTACTATGATACTTGACATCACGAAAATTGAAGAGGTATTTACACCCACTCCACCGATGATTACATAACTTTATCCGGTTACCCCACTCTTTTCTCTTGTTAAATGTATTTCCCTCTTCATATGATGCTCCTAATCCCCACACATTTTCAATTATCTTAAAGGTTGTTTTTTACAAAGTTAAATGCAATGATGATGCTCCTAATCCCCACACATTTTCAATTATCTTAGAGGTTGTTTTTAAAAGTTAAATGCAACTGAAATATAGACGCCATCTTCAATAGTTCACGTGCATTAGAAACACTAGAAGGCTTTCTCCTCTTTTTGTGAATTTTTTTCTAAAGGACATATATTAGTAGGAGAGGCTTTTTCCTTTAGAAACACTGAAGGCTCTATTATGCACATCGTTAAATTTTTAATATATAACGTAACATTGTTATTCATAACTGACACATCTTCCGGAGTTCTCCACCTCTACCATCCTAAAAGTTCCAGAAAAGAAGAGTTCACCACTTTTTAAAACAACAGGGAGCTTAACAACTTCGTTAATCGGTTTCTGTTTTCAATGGTCTCTCTAGATTTCAAGGTAGCTAACGGATGCTTAACAGATTTTGACTGTTCACTATCGATTATAAAGTGTAAATGCAGTAGATATCAGTATCGAGTTCACAACAATGGCCAAATGGTGTAGGTTTTTGCACTGCGCCGAGACGTATTAAGCGATGTCTGGCCTTGGGACTATTTTACCTTATCGTCAAACCCCTACAAAAACCCTGAAGATCGCTCCTCTAATAATCCTTTGATAACAAAGATCAGAGATCTGTTTCGTTTTCGTAACCATGAGCCTTATATGTTTTTTTTAATGTGTAACATTCTTTCATTTTTAACAATAATTGTTTATTGAGATAGATATTTTTTAGATTTTTGTCTCTGAACACAGGGTAAATCATTGAAGCTGCTTCTATAATCCCTGCTTCTTGTCGGTAAACTTTGTAGGAGTGAGGGAGACCCAAGTAACTCAGGATTGGTAGCGCCATCGCCAAGCTGGCATACACTCAACTGGTTCCTAGGAGTGAAGGAAACCCAAGTAGCTCAGGATTGGTAGCGCCATCGTCAAGCTGGCATATACACTCAACTGGTTCAAGTCAGACTAGTAGATCACAATTGGTAGCACCATCGTCAAGTTGGCATACACTCAACTGGTTCAAATCAGACTAGTGGCTCAAAATTAATAGCATCATTGTCCAACTGACTCAAATTAAACTACTATATTTATCCAACCTTGATTCCAACATGAGTTGGGGACTCGTTACCCTCCGGACTGAAATCATTCCGTTTGAAATTACAATTACTTTTTTTCATGAACTTAGCGAAATCAATAATAAATATAAAAAGATTGATCCCAGGTCTTGATGGAGTTCTAATCCCCTTAATGGTTGTCCGTTCCCATAGCCTCGGGTCGCCGTGCAATGGAAGAGAATTTATGAAAAAGCCCAAAAGTACAGACCACTTAAGTGAGATGGCGGAGACAGTTGCGTGCACTGCACCACCCGTGACGCTCGAAGAATGAGCACAACAGCTCCGATACCCGTGTTTAAAAATTGGCTGCGCAGCCAGTTTTATGGTGAACGCAGGCCCTCTGAACTTGCAGAATCATTGTCTTTTGTACCGGTACTATTTGAGTCAATCAATCAATCAGGCTAAAGACAAACAAGGAAAGTACTCCCTCGATTGGCGGAATCGTTTATGGTGGTTGTTTGAGACGAGGAATTCCATTATTTTGACTTCTATGCGTGCGCATATAAAGCATGATCTTCTATATTTCTCGCTAGATTTGTGATTAGACAGCGTTCAATATCAACCCCGACAGGCTGACACCAGCCACGCCACCTTTCCTTATCGTTTACGCTCACGACATTAAATTTTATTAAATTTCATTCCATGGTGTGACGTTTAAATGCGTGTAACTTGCCTGGAACGAGATATAGAAATCTTCTGAATAGATTTTCATTTCACCTCAGTGCAATTAAAACGAGTCTGTAGCTTTCCTCGCAGACTCGCAGTAATTACAATCCATCTACTTTGACTGAAGCAAACTTGTAAGACAGATATGTTAGATGTTAGGATTCAATTATTCTTATAATTTCAGATATGATTTTCATTAAAAAAAAACTTAATCAAAAGAGTAAAATAATCTCATACAACTAAGAGAACACAAGAACCTAGTATGGGTATGGGTTACACGGAGAACATTTCAGTCTTTTTATTATCTTTCAAGCGATCCACCTACAACCAACCACCAACCACTGTGATTTTCTCCATCCTCACTTACATTAGTCTTTCAATTACATTTATAAGTAAAAATCCAATTACAACAAATTCTATCTTCGAATTAACATAAAAAACAAATCTACCCATTATACCACATTCTATTCTTAACTAAAGTGACCAATTCTATTTTTAGGCTCCATTCTTATCATTATATTGTTTTTAATTCCTCTGCAAAGTATAACGAGTCTTTTAGCTTGCTTGATAAAATGAATGCTTGAAGGACACTAAAGTGACCAATTCTATTTTTAGGCTCCATACTTATCATTATATTGTTTTTAATTCCTCTGCAAAGTATAACGAGTCTTTTAGCTTGCTTGATAAAATTAATGCTTAATGTCCTTCAACTAAGCAAAATTTTAAGACAGATTTATTATATTGTTTTTAATTCCTGTGCAAAGTATAACGAGTCTTTTAGCTTGCTTGATAAAATTAATGCTTAATGTCCTTCAACTAAGCAAAATTTTAAGACAGACTTATTATATTGTGATTAATTAATGTGCAAAGTATAACGAGGACGTTAGCTTATTTGATCAAATTAATGCTTAATGTCCGCATGATAAGGGACGTGACACAAACTACACATATACCCATAATATTCAGGTTGTTGCAGTGCCTAGAATATTAACAGATGTTATAGTGTATAGAATATTCATAGATTTTGTAGTGTCCAGAATATCAACAAATTTTGTAGTGCCCAGAATATCAACACGTTTTGCAATGCCAAAAATATTCACAGATTTTGCAAATTTTCCAATGCTCAGTTATATGGCTGCATTTGCTTATCTATTTTAGGCTGCATTTACTGTTTTAGTTTAGGTTGGCTGCAGTGCTTTCAGGAATATAATATCATTTGTTTTTTTGCAATGGGATGTTATGCAGTGCAATGCAATGTTTAGCTTGTTCTTATGTGTTGTAAACAAAGGTAACTTTTATATTTAAATAGTTGTTGGGAATTTCATTCAATTTTTTTAATAGAGCAGTATTAAAAAGAGCAATTGCATAAATAAACTTTTTAATATTATAACAATGATTTGCGTCTCTATGTTTTCTGTTCTGTGTTTTGTTTCGAATAATTGTATATTTCTCTGCAAGATAATTGGTATCAAAACAAGGTTTATTTATGAGAGAAGGCAAAGAAGGTTACAATAGAGAGCAACAACAGTTTAATATAGTTACTAAATATTAAGATGAAGACATTGTTTACTTCTCAAGATTTGTGAGATTTGGTTGAGATTGGTTACATAAAACTTGCAAATGCACGAGATCTTGCCACTTGATCTCAAGCGCGATGAGATCAATCAAAGGAGAATAAAAAGGACTCAAAAACCTTTTTATTTATTCAACATGCAAAACAAAAGTCTATTTTTTCAAGAATTGTTGCAACAACAAAATCAAAATAGATGTGGGATCTAATGTAGAATGCATATCAAAGAATAAAGAAGGTAAAAATTGTTGGTTTTTCAGTCTAATTATCAAAATTCAATAGAATTTCTCACACTGAATACAAGCTCTTTTATATGATGCTTAAATACACATTTTCTTCAATTGATAATCAATGATACAACATGGAGCTTTGTCTCCACTCTCCATAATATAACCTTAGAATGATGAATCTTCAATACTTGACTATTGTGCTAGTCACATATCCAAGAGATGTAACCTTTTCTATTCTATGCATAAGACAAATCCTCATATGTATTTTGACTTACCTCATGACTCTTGGCTTTACATTAACTTGCACACTTTAATATATGACAATTGTGCACATCCTACACATGAACATATATATAAATCTCATTCTTAAACTATAGACTCGTACCCTAATTTGTTACATATTTGCAAATGTATCATTAAGGTACAATAGGGGTACATTAGCATGTACCAAATAATGTAATATTCTCTAACAAAAATCATCAAACTTTAGACATTGATAAGACATTTTGAAAAAAAATTATGAAAGATTAAATCTATGCAAGATTTTTTTACTTGAGTGATGGGCTTAGTAAATCAAATTAAATCTTGTGGGGAGCATTTATAAGATCATAAAATTGTAGAATTTTTTTTAAGAAGGCTCCCCTCACGTTTTGATCTCGTTGTGATTGTTATTGAATAATCAAAGGATATAACTCTATTTTCAGTTAATGAGCTCATGGGATATCTTCAAACTCACGAGCTGAGAATGAATAGATCCATTGAAAAATATGTTGAACAAGTTTTTCAAACAAAAGCTTAATATTTCAATGAATAAGGGAAGAGCATCATCTTATAAAGGAGTAAACATTTTTAGAGGAACATGGCATGCGAGCAAAGGAAGAATCAGTGGACCTCAAAGAGGCAACTACAGCAGCAACAAAGGAAGAGGAGGCAGTACCCACTATGAAAGAAGAAATCAAAATTATGACAAATCACAAGTTCAATGTTATTATACAAAATGTAAGGTCATTAGGAATGTGATTGAAGCATAAGCAACATGCTAATTTTTTTGAAGGAAAAGAAGAACAAAGTAGTTTATTTTTTGCTTGTGATATGAAAAGAAATTTTTGATGAAGTATGACTTTTGGATAGTGGTTGTAGCAATCACATGACATGTAACAAAAACATCTTTGTAAAGATGGATGAGTCTGTCAATAACTTTTTTTTTTGAATTTACATGGTGGAATCGGTAGCCGCCACGAATCCGGGCAGGCTGTCCGACTTTTATGGCCGCCACGGTATTCTGTGTTGTCCACCCCGGAAGCCGCCACACAGATCTTCGCACAGTTCGCCCCTATAACCGCCACAATCATTTTAAACCTTTTACGCCGTTGAAAGCACCAGGAAAGGGACAAGCGTTCAGTCCGACGAGGCCCGAGATTTGAACCTTGGACCTTCGCCCCCCTTATGGGGTTTGGATGAACCAATTGGTCTACACCTCGGACCTCTGTCAATAACTTATTGAAAAGGGATATTTTGTTAATTTTTAAAAACAATGAATGTGTTATCTATAACAAAAATGGTGGCAATTAGATTGTAGCAAAATTCAGTATGCTATAAAACAAAATTTTCCTTCTTAGACTTGCATATGGAGAAGCTCAAGCTCTGAAAGTAGTCTTGAATGATGAATCTTGGTTATGGCACATGACGTTTGAACATCTGAATTTTTGAGGGCTAAAACTATTTGTATCATAAGAAAATGGTGAGATGATTACCATTCATTAAACAAGATGATCAAGTTTTTTGAAGGTTGCAGTTTTGGTAAGCAACATCAAGATTGTTTTTTAGTAGGAAAGGCATGGAGGGCAAAGAAACAACTTGAATTAGTACATGTTGATATTTTTGGTCCAATGCAGACCTTGTCACTCAACAAAAGCATTGCTTTTTTTTTTTTTTGATGACTATAGTAGAACTTGGGTATATTTCATCAAATAAAATTCAAAAGCTTTTTCTATCTTTCGGTAATTTAAAAGTTAATGTAAAAAATCAAATTGGTTGTTTCTTGAAGACTCTACGTAGAGATAGAGAGGGAGAAACTAAATCTAATTAATTTCGAAGTTTTTACAAGTATGGTATTCAAAGATAATTGATTAGAAATATATACTCAACAAAATGGAGTAGTTGAATGTTAGAATTGTACAATCATCGAGATGGCAAGAAGCATGCTCAAGGCTTTGGACTGAAGCAGTAGCCATATCTATTTACTTAATATATGTCCAAAAAAAAGTGTAAAAAATTTGACTCTTTATGAGGCATGGAGTGGAAAAAACCTAGTGTGGCTCATCTTAAGGTGTTTGGTTGCATTGCTTATGCTCATACCATCAAAGAAAAAAGACAAAAACTTGATAAAAGTGAAAAATGTATTTTTATTGGCTAAAGTGAGGAGACAAAGGGTTGCAGGTTGTATAATCCAATGACAAAAAGCTTGATAGTTAGTTGTGATGTGATATTTGTTGAAAATGATGCATGGTAATGGAATGGAAGCATGCAACAACAAAAAACCAATAATTGTAGATATAGAATAAGGTGCTTCGTCTTATTCTACCAGCTTAAGCAACAACTCAAGTTCTACTACCACTCCATCAAGTTCGACATCTTCTCCATCTAGTCCTTCAAGTTTAGTCCTCCTTCAGAGAAGGTAAAAACTCTAAAAGAAATCTATGAAGGAACTACTAGTCCAATTATGTATTTTGCTTTATTATCTCATATTCAGGTAGAACCTAGATATTTTGAAGATGTAATGAAGCATGAAGTTTGGTGTAAAGCCATGAATGAGGAGATTGTTGCCATAGAAAGGAATGAAACATGGGAGTTAGTAGATCCTCCACTAGAAAAGGATGTGATTGGGCCAAAGTGGGTTTACAAAATAAAATATAAATTAGATGGATCCATTAAAAGACACAAAGCAAGATTGGTAGTTAAAGGCTTCTCACAATAGGCAGGAATATATTAAAATGAGACCTATGCTCATGTTGCAAGGTTAGATACCATAAGAACTGTTTTGACATTGAAAACATAATTTAAGTGGTCAATATATCAATTTGATGTTAAATAAACTTTTTTGAATGGTTTGTTGGATGAAGTATTTGTTGAAAAACCACCAAGTTAGGAATTTGCAAGACAATAACAAAAGCTTTACAAGTTGAAAAAGGCTCTTTATGGAATTAAGAAAGTACCAAGAGCCTAGTATAGCATAATAAATGGGTATCTTAAGATAAATGGCTTCAACAAGAGTGAAAGTGAGCCTACACTCTGTCAAATACAATTGTACGAATGATGTACTTATTGTTTGCTTATATGTTGATGATTTGATCTACACTAGCAATACCAAAGTGTCAATTGAAGAATTCAAAAAAGTCATAAAGAATGAATTTGAAATGAGAAACTTGGGTTTGATGCATTACTTCCTTTGCTTAGAAATAACACAGTTGAATGATAACATTTTTGTCTCATAAAAAAATTATGTAGTTGATTTGCTTGATAAGTTTAGAATGAAAAGTTGCAAACCAGTGAACACACCCTTGAATGTGAACGAGAAGTTAGTCAAGAATGATGACAGTAAAAGGTAGATGCTACACTATACATAAACTTAGTTGGTAGTCTTATGTATCTTACTCCCACTAGGCCTAACATCATTTATGCTATAAGTCTGATTTCAATATTTATGCAAGATCCAAGTGATATTAATTTTCGTGTAGCAAAAAGAATACTTAAGTATGTTCGTGGTACAAGCAATTTTGGTATTTTGTACACCTCCACTGATAACTTTGGATTTGTTGGATATATAGATAATGATTGGGCAGGATTCATTAATGATCAAAAGGCACTTCAAGAAATGTATTTAGCTTGGGATCATGTGTGATTTCTTGGTCCTCAAAGAAGCAAACAACAATTGCACCCCAACATTAGCTTCATGTTAAGCAATTTGGTTGAAGAAGATTTTACCAAATTTGAGGTATGAACAAAACATGACAACAATTATTTATTGTGACAACAATTCAACAATTATCATAACAAAGAATCTAATCTCTCAAAATCTTACTAAATATATTGATATCAAATACCATTTTATTAAAAATCTTGTAGGGGAAGGTTAGATTAAACTAAATTTTTGTGAAATTGATAACTAGCTTGATGATGTTTTTATTAAAACATTTTTATTAAAAATCTTGTAGGAGAAGGTTAGATTAAACTGAATTTTTGTGAAATTGATAACTAGCTTGATGATGTTTTTATTAAAACATTAACAAAAGAGAAATTTAATAAGGATGAGATAGATGCTAAATGTTGAGAATGATAAAATTAATGTTCAATGTCTTCATGGTAAACGTGAGATTGACTTAACAGCATGTGCCTAGAATATCCAAAGTTTTTGTAGTGTCGAGAATATCAACAGATTTTGAAGTGCCTAGAATATTCATAAATTTTGTAGTGCTTAGATTTTTGAGTGCTCAACATTTATTATTTCATTTTAGGTTGCATTTATTATTCTATTTTAGGCTGCATTTACTATTTTATTTTATGCTGGCTTCATTGCTGCAGTCCAATGTCATTTGTCTTTTGGAATAGAATGTTATACAAAGTGATGTTTACCTTGTTTTTGTATGCAATGAAGAAAAGAAACTTTGAACGACTATTAGAAATCCCATTCAATTTATTTTATAAAAGTATTAAAGAGAGTAATTTCATAAATAAGCTTTTTAATATTGGAACAACTGTTTGTGTCTCTATTCTTCCTATCTTGTGTTTTGTATTGAACAATTATATCCTTCTCTGCCAAACAACACTTTTATTTGAGTCAATCATTCAGATAAAATAAGCCAGAAAGTACTCGCCATCGAATCGATTGTGGTGGTTGTTTGAAACGAGGCCTTCGATTAGTTTGGCTTCTATACGGCTATGTGCCTGCATATGCGTGCCCATATAAAGCATGATCTTCTATTTTTATCGCTAGATTTGTGATTAGACAGCGTTCGATATCAACCCCGACAGGCTGACACTAGTCACGCCACCTTTCCTTATCGTTTACGCTCACGACAATAAATTCCGTGGCCTTTCCTTATCGCTTTAAGAACATGACATTAAATTTCATCCCATGGTGTGACGTTTAAATACGTGTAACTTGCCTGGAACGATATACACGCCAGTCGGCAGATAGAAATCTGATTACGGTAAAATCCTCTGAATCGCCCATCGTTTCACCTCAGTGCAATTAAAACGAGCTGTAGCTTGTTCGCAGTAATTGGAATCAATCCACTTCGACTAAGCGGAATTTTAAGACAGATTTGTAATATTAATTTTAATTCCTGTGCGAAGTATTGACGTTGAAAGTCTCCTCCGTCCCCTCCTCTTAATGAGCACTTCTTGAGGAGGAGATGTATCTTTTCAGTTGCTTTTAATTTTTAGTAGACTGGAATTTGAATGGGTTTAAAATCATACAACCTTTGGTTTTGGTGAATTGTGGGTGAGGATGCTATTCAAAAACGTTCCTCGTGGTTTTAAGCCCCCCACTTATTTGCCTAACTAGATATCATAACCGGACACAAAATCGTTTGTGTTGGCAAGTTTTGATTGATATCATATCATATTAGTAGTTTTGGTTTGAAGAAGATTTTATGGAAGCTATGTCCAAGGTTTTTCACTTATATGAGGCTCTATCTCCTATATTAGTAAGATGTAGTTACAGAATTTAATTATAATATTTTACTTCTTATCTACTTTATTTTATGAATATCATAATATTATAATGTTCATATAAATAAGTTAATATAATCTAACTTTTCAAAAAATTATTTTTATTTATTTATATATTTCGTTAGTAATTTATTATAAAACTGATGATTTTTTTCAACAATTTAATTGAAATACCCTTCAATCTATAACTCGCTTAAGCAAAAGGGTGAAAAACATAAAATCTTCATTAAGTGCAGGTCCTGAACGTGGACAGTGCACTGTCTTTATCCTATGCACTGCCATTATTTCAATCAATCAATCGAAAAGACAAAGGAACGTACTCCATCGAATGGCGGAAGCGTTTATGGGGCTGACAAGGAATTCGACGGCATTATAGAACGCAAATTGCAATGGATGGTCAGTTATCGGGCTCCTACTGCAATTTTCATGAAAAGACGTGAATTTTGAAAGCATGATCTTCTATGTTCCCCGCTACATTTTTTTTATGAGACGGTGTTGACAGGCTGACACCCGTCACGCCACCTTGGGATTGGGATCCTTTTCCTTACCGATAAAAAATTCGTTTCCACCATGTGACGTCAAATGACTGTAAGTTGCCTGGAATTAGATACACCCCAACTCTCGTATAGATATCTGACTGCGGTTTTATTTTCTGAATGCCTTCATTTCTCGCGTGCCATTAAAACAATATTGCAACCTGTTCTCAGGAGTCAATCCAGTTGAATTAAACAAAAATTTACCACAGATTTGTCTCTACAGTTTTCGATTCTTGTGCAACGTATTGATGTTAAAAATTTGAAATTACTTTATGTCCGCTCCTTTCCAGGTGGATTTAGCAATTTAGCATGCATAGATTGGCATCTAAGAGAGCACTGCGGAAATGTTTATTTTCATTGCTTCTAAATTCAACTAGACTGAAATTGGCATGGGTTTCAAGCAGGTCTCGAAGTTCTTAACTGTCAACTAAAAATTTTAAATTTTTTAATAACATTTGAGTTCGAAAATTTTTATGCCCCTCAATTTAAAAATCAATATTATTTTTTAAAATAAACATGATAATAAGTTTTTTTTTATAAGTAATAAAATAACAGTTGAAATACATTATTTTTAAATGCTATATTGTATATTATTTAAAAATAAATTCAATTAAAATGTTTCTATCTTGTATTTATTTTTAGTTTAAAAAACAATCTATAATTGTTTTTTATAAAAACATATAAAATATATTTATTAACTATGTTCTTATACTAAAATTATTGAGTCTAATAAAAAAATTCTAAATTAAATTAAAATGTCATTCAGTGAAAGCAAGTATGAGTCAGCGGTGAGTAGGAAGTTGTTACAATAATAAATATTTAATATTTGCAACAACACTTCAACATTGAATTATTATATGCAAATACTAATAATTTAAATTCAAATGCCAAGAACAATATGCAATCAATTGCCATCAACAATATGCAAGTATCAAATCTCGAAATAAATCAATAGTAAATCCATAGCCACTTAGAGAAGGCAAAGTCTCATAGCCACTTTGAGAGGGCGAAGTCTCATATGTGCACCAAGGCAACTTAAATCTTAATTATCCGATGATCTAAACTAATAAAAGATTCTTCTTATTTATAGATGAAATCAATAATACACTAACCTTAATGCTCAAGGCTGGACTAACTAAATCTATAGCCCAAGATAATAATAAAATAATTATTCGACATGGCTATATTGGGACCATTACATGGCTCCGAATTTTTGTCCTCAAAGCTGGAAAAAACTGGAAAATGCTCTCAGGCTCCCATGTAGCATCTTTATCTGGAAGGTCCTACCACTTGATGAGAAACTCTTGAAGTTGTTGAGATTGAAGATAACAAACTCTAAATTGCAATACTACTTTAGGCCAAAGAGTGATTTGACCTTCTTCATCGAGTAATGAAAGCTCTATTTAGGATTACACCTTTTGGCCAATAACCTATTTGGGACAAGATACACAAAAAATGGGATGGATATGGAAAGATGGTGGAAGCTCCAACTAGTATGCTACTTCACAAATGCGATGAACCACCTTGAAGGCACCATAAAATCAAGGAGCCAACTTTTGACCAGACTTGGTCTTTAAGGACAATTACTTTTAAGGTTGTAGGCATAAAATGACCATATCATCGATATTGAATTGTCATTCAGAAGAGTGTGAATCTTGTTGTTGCTTCATACAATTTTGGGCCTAGGTCAAATTATCCTTAAGAAATTGAAGCATGATTCGTCGTTGTTGTAAAAGATCATCTACTTGGGCAACTTTGGAAGATCCTAGAACATAGTTTGTGATTGATGGATGTTTTTGACATAAGGGGAAAATGGTAAGAAGTATTGTACCACCATTTTGCTAATGAAAGCCATTGGACCTAATGATATTGCTTGTCTTGAGCAAAACAACAAAGGTAAGTACCCAAACATTTATTAATAATATTTGTTTGACCATAAAACTAAGGTTGGTATGAGGATGACATACTCAACTTGGTACCACTAATATGAAACAATCTCTTCCAAAAATTTCCAGTGAAGATAGGGTCATGATCACTCAATGGTTTTGGGCATACCATGTAACTTAAAAATATAATTAAGAAGTACCTTAGCCACCTTACTTGTCGAATAGAGATGTTGCAATGCAAAAAAATGATCATATTTGGAAAGGTGATCTACCACCACAAAGATCACTATTTTGTCGTATAATTTGGGAAGGACCTCAATGAAATCCATGGTTGGCTGTTAGGGATAGGCAAGGGTTTCAACAATCCAGGAGATTTAACTGTTTTTCCTTTGTTACTTTGACATACCTCACTCAGTCACAAACATATTAACATTTGCTTTTAACCATTTCTAAGAAAATGATTGCTTCACCCACTAGTATATTTTCAAGAATCGAGTTTCCCGCCAAAGGAGATGCATGCAATTATTGGGGAACCTATGACTTAATAGGTGAATATTGAGGATTATAAATACAATATTTTTATGAAGCACTCTATTAGAGAATGAGAAGCAAGAATGAAATGATGATCCTATTTTCATATCCTAAATGATCTGAGTAGTATTTGAATCATAAATCCAATCTTCTCGAAGTTGAGCAATCCATTGTGGATAAGGACTAGAGATGGTATTGATAGCCATATCATCCTTGTATTTGTGAGATAAATCATCAACCACCATATTTTCTTTACCTTTCTTATATTCAATGAAAAAATCATAACCCAAGAGTTTGGTCATCCATTTATATTTTTCAGGGTATGAGAGATATTGTTCTAAGAAATGCTTTAGGATACTATGGTCAGTCTTAATGATGAAACAATTACTCAACAAATAGTGCCTCCATTTCTCTATGGCATGTAAAACAACTAGCATTTCCTTCTCATAAGTGGACTTTCCCATATTCTTGACCAAAACTTGCTTACTTTCAAAGGCCAATGGGTGATCATATTGCATTAAAACAACTTCAATACTTGTACCAAAAGCATCAAACTCAATGACAAAAGGCTTGATGGCCAATATTGGAGTGGAATACATAACTTCTTTGAGGTATTGGAAGACCTCGAAAGCAACTTCAGTCTAAAAAAATGCATCCTTTTTGGTGAGGGTAGTGAGAGGTGCAACAATCTTGCCATAGTTGTAGATGCATTTTCTATAATAGCTTATAAGTCATGGAAATCCACAAGGTATTTTAAGGTATTTGGGTAAGGGCCAATCTTGAATAGCTTTGATTTTATTAGGATCTACCTTGAATCCTTCATGAGATACCCTTTAGGGTCCCAAAGGTACATTTGGATCTTTTAACAAAGAGTTTTTCCATTTTGTAACAAATGAAGGACTTTATCTATGAACTAGATGATCCTCCAAAGATTTATTGTAAATTAAAATATCATCAAAGAAAACTAAGATACACTTACAAAGAAAAGGACAAAATACATGGTTCACGAGACTTTGAAAAGTGGAAGGAGCATTAGCAAGTCCAAAGAGCATGACTAGGAACTCATAATGACCCTCATGTGTACAAAAAATAATCTTAGGGATATCCTCTTCTCCAACCCTAATTTGGTGAAAACCAGAACACAAGTCTAGTATAGTGAAGTATCTAGCACCATGCAATTCATACAATAAATTATCTATAACAGGGATAAGAAACTTATATTTGATAGTGATCTTGTTAAGAGGATAAAAATCCAAATACATGCACCATGAGTTATCCTTACATCGTACCATCACTATTAGAGATATGGACTAATGCTTAGACGAATGATTCTATGCTCTAATATTTCTTGGATCAACTTCTTAATTTCTAATTTTTAGAGTTAGGGGTAGTGATAAGTATGCACATTAGAAGTTTGACTTCCTATAATTAGATGGATGGCATGATCATGCGTGCGCTTAGGAGGTAGACCACTTGGCTCACTAAAATTTTTCTCATAATTATCCACAATGCTTTGGAGACCTAATGGAAGAGCTAGAAGAGATAGATTCAAGGATTGAACCTCCATGCAATTGACTTGGGTAAAGAATCCAAGACCTCCCTTATTCAATATATTTTCCATGCTATGGGAGCTAACTACCTTGGAGGGAGGGAGTTGAATTTCTTGGAGAAAAATGACCCTTCTATTCTTTGTCCACTTGACATATAATTTTTGTAGATTAATAGTCACATCACTGAGCTGAGATAACCATTGTGCTCCCAAGATAACATCTGAACTTCCCAGGTTCATACAAAAATGAGTGCCCACTCAAGTATAATCTCCCATTTGGATGTGAACTTTAGTTGTTCAACCCACACATTGAGCAATACCCCCATTTGCAATTAAGACTTGAAATTTATCTTGATTTGAAGTATTAATATACAAGCCCAAGGATTTTATTATCTTACTATCTATAAATTTGTGTGGTACCTGAATCAATCAACACATTGATACATTATCATTTGATAAATCCATATATGTTGATAGTATGGTAATATTGGAGAACCATAAGTGCATGTGCAAAGAGAGCCATGGTATCATTCTCTTATTCTACTTCATCCATATTTGTTGGTTGTTGTCCTAGTTCTACCGAATGCTCATGTTGTAATGAATCTTCATCCTCAAAAACTAGTGTCTCCATATTACAAGAGAAAGTTATGGCATTATTCAAAGGCCTGATCTCAAGGATGGTGTGAATGACATTTAAAATGGAAAAATCTTGTGGAAAATTCAAAATTGTAATAACAATGATGAGAATTGAAATCATGCCTATATGGAGGACCAAAATCTTGGAGTTTTTATTCTGTTGCTAAAGCTATATGTTGTGCATCATTAAGAGTATAAAGATCGTGCATGTCAACATCCTTTTAAATTTTATCCTTAAGGCCATAGCCAAAGGTAGAGACCACCCCTGCTAGACTCAATTGATGGGTATAGGTGAGGAGACTTGTGAACTTGGAGCAATAGTCTTCCATCGTTCCCATTTGCTTAGTTTGCATAAGATGTACCACATATGATGTGGAAGATCCCTGTCATATATTCGGAGAAATAATTCCTTGAAGTCAGGCCATAAAAAAGGGCCACCATATTGGCAAAGCTTCCATAACAACCATTGATACGATTGGGTACCTAACTTAGAAGTTGTTAATACAACATGACCTATTTAAGGGAATATGGTACAAATATATAAGGCCTTATATTTTAGTCAACCATCCTTGAGGGTCAACACCTTTAAATATAATAATGTTGATGCGAGGAACCTTAACATCATGAGGCCATTCTAGGAAATTAGAAGCACTACCTACCAAGGAGTTTAAATGAGAGGTAAAGCCTAGGTCATAAGAGCTAAAATCTGGACGATTATGACAAGGTGGTTATTGTGGAAGGATATTAGTATTTGGTGCTTGATGAATGGTCAAAGGTTAAGCCTCGATAATTTGTTGTGACCCTTGTACAAGAGGAGGCGCAATAGTGAAAGGAACTAGGATTCTATAAATTTTACTCAAGGTTTCCATTTGATTATTCAAGAGGTTGATAATGGAAGCAACCGCTTGTTCTTGTTGCAAAAGATATTGATGCAAACTAGGGTCAATATTACTAGGAAGAGGAATATGACTTGGAGGGGTAGTAGGGGCAGGGTCAGTGGGAGGAAAAGAACAAGAACCATATGTGTTGGATGGGAAAGAAGCCATGGCATTTAAGGAAGAAATAATATGTTAATCGAAACTCTTTATGTTAAAAGGAGTGTTATGATGATTACTAGGATTTCTAGGTTGGTGTTTCTTTTTGCTCATATATAAATAAAATATATATATATATATATATATATATATATATATATATATATATATATATATATATATATATTAAAGTGAATGGGGGGATGGTTTAATAATTAAAAAAATGAAATGTGAGACCATGGAGATGCGAGGGGGAACTGAATGCGTGGAGATGTGAAGTGGGAGAAAAATAATTAAACAAAAATAAAATGTGAGAAAATAATATGTGGAGATGTGAAATAATTAAAAGAAACCCTAATTAATATAAAGTAGGGAGGGAAGTTGCATCAAATAATAAAAAAAACCTAATTAATTTCAAGAAATCAAATATACCTTTTTGGAAGAGATATTTTGAAAACCTTTGTTTCTTTGCGAAAAATTGAAAACTTTCTTTTAAGTGCAGTTAATATCTTTGTTAATTTCTATTGATTTTGGAATCATGATCTGATATCACTTTGTTATGATACTACATAAATATTTAATATTTACAACAACACTTCAACATTGAACTATTATTAACAACATGCAAACAATAATAATTCATATTCAAATGCTACAAACAATATGCAAATATCAAATATGTAGATAAATCAATGGAATAGAAAATTATCTGGTGATTTAAACTAATAAAATATTCTATTGGAGAATCTATTAGATCCTTCATCTTCCTCTAGAATAACCTCATTGAGGAGAGAACTCTCCACCTCCATCTTCTTCAATCCTAGAGTAAACTTGAAGGTGAATGGTACAACCTCTAGCTCTACATCACCTTGGATATTAGCTCTCATCCATAGTTCTTCCTTATTCTCTGAATCTATTAGAGAATGATTTTCTACTACAACTTGCTTCTGACATCTATTTGTTGATTTTGCATCCAAATTCTTTCCTTCATTTCTTTTTTTTTAAATTCTCCCTTTCAAGATGCTCCCTTGTAAGACTTTATTGTCCCCCATAGGATTTGTCTGTATTTCAAAAAATTTATCCTCTACCATTTCATTCCACATCTGGTACCTTCCATATGCTTCTTACCATCATGGACATGAGAAAATTCCTTTTCTTTATCAATAGCATGATATACCTCTAGTTCACACACTTCATTATGTCTACTCTCAATAATTTTTACAAGGATTTTTGCTTCAAGATAATTAGAGTTGTCAACCTTCCTCTTCCACACCTTGCCACAAATACCCTCTTCAAATTTGAAAGTAACTTTTTGTATTACCTTTAGATTACTCATTGCTTTATTTAGGTAGTTCCTTGTTATATGGCATGTTTAGCACACATTTTGTAGCTAAAGGTATCATTTAAAAAAATAAGGGTCTAAGACCAAGTTCCCCACTTGGAAATTAGTTTTATGTGATCTGAGATCTCCCTCCCTAACTCAACCAATATACACATTATGGTAAAAGAAGTATTTTTCTTTCCTTCGTAACACAATCAATAGCTAGGAATATTTTGAAAGTATTGGCTATACTTTCATATGCCTCTTCTTCCCAAAATTCAGTAGGTAGACCAAGAAGAATGACCCATAAAGGGGTTACATCTATTTTCTTCATTATGGGGTTGAATCCCAAGGATCATTTCTTCATAAATAACCTTACTCGACCCAGGACCAAGGACCATTTAATTAAACCTTTTGATAATCCTCTTCTGTTATTAAAAAAGCTAAGAAAAACCCTTTTGGCATAAAGGAGAAATCAACATGTCCTTTGATTTTCTAACAAGTAGACATCCATTTTTTGATTTGTTCTAGATTTGGGCAAAAGCCTATAGATTCCCCTATAAGGCTATTATGAAGCTTTTGTTGCACCCTTTCGAAGATCTTATCTAGAATATTAAGAAAAACTCCATAAAAGTTGGACTTAAATGGTATAACTAGACGTTGATACTTTCCCTCCACCACTTTCTTCTTACCAAGAATGCAATCTACCCAGCTTATGTTATTTTTTCCTCTTGTCCTTACCAAGTTATTTCCCTTGGAAAAATTATCTTCCTCTACATCTTCCTTACACACACCTCCCACACTCCTTTGATTGATCCCATTACTAGGCCTAGGATCTTCTGCTCCAAATTTGTCTACCTTCCCATTTACAATGTTTTGTAGCTTGATCATGGTAGAAATATGTAATCTCTAAAAATTATCAAAAATTAATCTATAGCATTTGAAACTAGCATGGCATTGATGGATCGAACCCTTCCTCTACACAAACCCTCGCTCTTTCAACTGTGCAAGAAAAACCCTCGGTTTGCATAAACCCTTGATTTTCCAATTGTGCAAGAACAAACTCTTGCTCTACATAAACCCTTGCTCTACTAATTATGCAAGAACAAACCCTCAACTTTGCATAAACCTTCACTCTACCAACCATACAAGAAATAATTCTCACTCTACAGATCATGCAAGAACAAACCCTCACTCTATACTATTAGAAACCTTATAGTAAATTAAAATCAAATCCACACAGTATTGCAATAATAAAAAAAAAAGATTGCAAATGATTATCAACATTGCAACATGAAATGGAAATGTAGTAGATTACATTACAAAAAGAAAAACAAATTACAAAATTTGTAAGCCACATTGAGGGGGAAACCTGCTTGGATGCAAAGCTTTATTATAATATAAAAATATGATATGATCCATCCTCTTACCCCCTTGGTTCTTTTAAAGAATCTAGCTAACCCTAACCCTAACACTCAAGTGTTCTCATCCGTGTGCAAGTGTGGGCCCGAGCTAGTAACTCCTAAGTAACAACTATTACATCTTTATATAATGTCTCTTTATAATAAATAATTGTTACATCATATGGGCCCATAAGCCTAGCCACCCAATGTACCACATGACTATGCAATTATTAATGATGTTAGGATATGGTCCTAACATACCCTTCCCCTTCAAAAAAGCTTTTTCCTTAAATCTTGAGATGAGGAAATTGTTGCTAGAGTTGTTGAAGAGCTTACCATATGGCATCGTCCTGTTGTAAGTTGTGTTGATGGACTAAGACTTCAATGATGGTGTGGTTGTGGAGAGTGTGGGTTCTTCGATCCAAAATTTTTTCAGGATCCAAGATGAACAAACATTCATCATCCAACTTGGGAAGTTTTGACTGGACCTAACAATGGTTGCCAAGTGCCTTCATAAGAGAAGATAAATGGAAAAATGGATGGATCTTGGAAGAAGGTGATAAAGGAATATTATAGGCCACTTGTCCAATTTGTTGCATTACTTAATGAGGAATATAGACTTTAGCTACAAGCTTCTAGTGAGTGTAGACCCAAAAAACACACCATATACAATAACATAAAATTTTGTATTAAATTAAGAGTCTTTTTTTGATACATATTGACCCTTTTGTAAGGCGTTTTACAACATTTATATATTGAAATAAAGGGAGTGATCCCTTTCACAATTAAAGTATGGTGTCTTTGTTCTTTGTGTTACAAGAAAATGTTGATTGGAAGTTGGATTGTGCCCATAGTTGAAGTTTATTTGCGTATTTGAAGAGAGTGGAACCTAGAACCCTACACACATGTAGACATAAAACACATTAGTTGCACATGTTTACATGATATAAAAATAATAAGTAGAGAGATAAAACAAAGCTTGAAGCCAAGCAAAAGAATAAAAAAATATCACTTATAAATCATGAAGAAGTCCTAGGAAAACTTTGGTAACCTTTCCTTATGTGTTTTCATGATTTGATGAAAATTAAGGAAATGGGAGGGGATTTATAGAATTTTGTAAGGACTAGGGTGAGGTGGATGGTGGGTGAGTGGGCATCTAGGTGGCATGACTTGGCAACCATGTGGCAAGGTTAGGTGGGTGTAGAGTTCTAGGGCATCCTATGTGGAAGGGGAGTACACCTCCCCTCATGAATACCCTTGGGTGGAGAGATTTCTCACCCACCCAAGGCCATAAATGAGCCTAGGGAGAAGGGTCCTTGGGAAAGGGGGAAGGAATTAAAAATTCCTTTTAGGTGCACATTGGGTAAAGGGCAAGGGAATTAAAAATTCCCAAAAAGGTGAGGTGGAGGGGGTAGGACATGTAGGATTAAATGGGGGAGGGTTGACTTGGAGTGAGGGAGCAATTTTAAATTCATAAAATTGCATGGGGATATGTAGGAGGATTAGGAATTAAATAGGGGGATTTCTAAAGGGGTTTCCTAGGGATGACATGGGAATTTAAATTGAATTAAAAATTCCTTTTGTCCTCCCCTTGGGATTGGGTTATGGGTTAGAAAGGTGGTTAGGGCCTAATGGGGGCTTAGTGGAGGGATTAGGTGGATAAGATGGGTTATGGGAATTTTGAGGGGAGAGGGAGAAATAAATGAGGGGGGTTAGGTGGAAATTAGGATATTAGGAAGAAGATAAGAATGATTAGGGGGACTAAACAGAGTAGGAGAGGATTAAGAAAAGATTAGGAAAAATTGAAGAATTTTGGGAATTTAGGGAAAAAGGGGAAATTAAAAGAAAATAAAGATTTTAGGGAACCTTAGAAGAACCTAGGGAAAATTAGAGGGAAATAGAATAGAATTAGGAGGGCTAGGGAAATTTAGAATAAATTAGGGAAATTATGGGAATGAGTGAGAAATTGCTAGAGACTAGAAAAAATTGGATAGATTAGACCGAATATTGGAAATTTGCAAGAATTGAGCGAATTTGAGCGATTTTGGGGAAATTTGGAGATTTTGGTAAATTTGTACAATTTCAATTGCAAATGACTAAAATTTTATGTCTACAATGAGCATGGATTTGCATTGGTGTTTTCTTATAAGGCTATAGCCAAAAGAAGACCATGTCCCCTACATTAAAACTATGCTATAAATGGTGATGATTTATTTATTGTCATATTTGGTTTTGAGCCATAGCAAAATTTTCCTTCAATTTTTGTATTAGTTTGGTACATTCTTGAAGTGTCAAATCCAATGCCTAGACATAAGATTTATCTAGAACATATTAAGAAGGTGATGGAGGTGGGTACCCATAAACTACCTCAAAAGAATTCAGTCTAGTGGTTGTGTGGAATGAAATGTTATAACACCACTCTACCAAGAGAAGCCACTTGGTCCATAGGGTTGGATGCTTAGAAGGAAAATAATGGAGGTAAGTTTCGAAGAATTTACTGATAATGTTTGTCTATCCATATATCTAAGGATGGTATATTGAGCTCACTCTTAGTTGTGTAGCCTATATTTTAAACAATTCTTACAAAAAAAAACTAGTGAAATTAGGGTCACAATTAGACATAATAAATTTTGGCATACCATGGAGGCAAAACATGGAGTCCATAAATATTTGGGTAATTTTGGAGGTATGGTAGGGGTAGGCTATGGAACATAAGTGGTCATACTTTGAGAGATGGTCCACCACCACAAGAATGACAATTTTTCCTCCTGATTATGGAAGCCCTTCAATATAATCCATGTAAATTTTAGTCCATACATTTTCTAAAATTGTTAAAGGTTGTAGAGTGTTTGGAGTATAAATCATTTTTCCTTTCATTTGTTGGTAGATCTCACACAACTATAAAAAATTGAATGTCCTTTTTCGTTCCTACCCAATAGAATGAGCATTTAGCTCACTCATAGGTTTTCAAAAAATCTAAATGTCTTATCGTGGGTGAAGCATGGATCTCCTTCATTATGCTCTCATGAATGGATAAATTTTTAGGAACCAATGCAAGTTTGATATCTCAATAGTTGTCCATCCCATGAGTATCTAGTGTTTGAATTAGGGTCCCTTTTGAGTTATTCTCTCAAAGTTTGCAAGGATGATTCTTTGGATTTCTCTTCTCAAAGTTGGGTGACCCTTTGGGAGAGTGGGGAAGATATGGCACACAATGTGCCTTGATCCTCAAATTAAAAAGAAAGGGCATCTACCACAATATTTTCCTTTCCCCTTTTATACATAATTTTATAATCATACCCCAACAATTTTGAAACCCATTACTATTATGCTAGAGTCAATACCCTCTGTTTTAAAAAATATTTCAAACTTTGATGATCCATTTTAATGAAAAATGTCACCTAATGAGGTAAGGTTGTCAGTGATTGGTGACATGGGGAATAGCCATAATTTATTTTATATAAGTGGATTTCCCTAGATTTTTTCCAAACAAGGCCTTACTAATTAAAGCTAGGTGTTTCCCTTCTTGCATTAATAATTACCAATGCCATGGCCTGAAGCATCACTCTTTATTATAAATGGTTTGGAAAAGTTATGAGTAGATAACATCATAGTAGATTTCATTCATGTTCAGCAAAAAAATAGGTCATAATACAAATTTTTGTAGATATTATTCTTTGAATCAAGGAAATCAAATGAATATGAATCATGGAAATTAAATGAATAGACCTTTTCAAAAAATTTAGCCAAGGTAATACCAACCTCAGTATCAATATGGTCAACAACAACAACATCAATTACAATCAAGAGAAGAAAATCAAAAAGGGAATTTAGTTCAAGAAATTCAAGAGATAGAAGAATCAATAGATGGAAATGAATTCAAATATCTTACAACAAGAATTATAATCAATGAATACAATTATGAAAAGAATAAAAATGAAAATTCTTCAAAGATTTATGAAGGCACAAATTTTTTAAATGTTATAGAAAAACATGCTTTAGGAATAAGAAATAATTTAGAGGAACAACAAAGAAAGACCAAGACCAAATACCAAGACAAAAAAAATAAGCAAAAAAAAAAGATTAGAAAAGATAAAAGAAATATAGCCAAATAAAATATAGGTAATAGAAAATAATATAAGTACCAAAATCTAGAGCAGTGCTAGAACTAGAGCAAAAGGACAAAAACAAGAATCAAATATTGAAGACTAAAATATTCAATAAAAAAATAATGTAATATAGGATGGTATTGGAGAATATTACATTATTGGATACATGCAAATGTACCCCCATGTTACCTATGGTACAATGTAAATATTATATTAAGGTTTGAGTCTATAGTTTAGGAGTGAGATTTATATTTCCCCTTTATGTAAGTGTCTATGTGTAGGATATGCACAAGTGTCATGTAAGTAAGAGTGCAAGTATGTAATGAAAGAAAGTGCACAAGTGTCATGTAATTAAGTGTGCAAATATGTAATGTGAGGATGTGCACAAGTTTTATGTATTAGGTGTGCATGTAGAAGTGTGTCATGTAAAAGAGTGCAAGTGTCATATAGTTAAGTATGCATGTAAATAGAGAGTCAAAAGTTATATATACAAGTGGCAAACATGTGAGAGTTGTAATATGGAGAGCAATAGTCAAGTACTTGAAGAGTCATCTTGTATGACTATATTATGGAGATAAAGTTCCATGTATTGTATCAAAGAGGATAAAAAATAAGCAAAGAAGATCATATTCAAGCATTAATAATATTGAAGCTTGTATGTATATTTTGAGCAATTATATTCTAAGTTTCTTCATGTTATTACATGAATGATTTTGGCTATTTTATATTCATATTTGATATTTTTATGAATGTTATTGTTATTTATATTGGTTGAATTATACATTGATTTCTCTTATATTTGAGTCTACCCAAGATCCAGAGTATTGGACCTAAGATATTTTAGCTTAAAAGTAAATAGAAAGTTGATTTATTGATTAATATATTTGAAGGAAAAATATATTATTTATTTAATTGGAAGTATTGAAGGAAGGTATATTATTTGAAAAGATTATTGAAGATAGGATTGAAGAAAATAATTATTTGAAGGAAAATTATAATGAAGAAGAAAAGAAAAATAATTATTTGAAGTTTTTAATATTAAAATTTGGAAGTAATATGAATTTCAACAACAAAGGAAATTATTAAAAGGAATATTTTAAAAAAGTGAGCAAAATAATTATAGAATTGTTCAAAGACTTATATTTAGAATGAGTGCATTCAAAAATTTGAATCAATAAAAATATTCAAAAAATGAGCTTTGAGATAGCACATGTAAATAAGAAAGAAGCTAATGGTACTTAGCAATGTGTAGAGAAAATCTTAAATTGATTAAGTAACAAACTAATGAAATTAGAGAGTTGAAAGAAATAAATCAAGCAAAAGAATAAATGTCAAACAATGATTTCATTTCAACAAAAACATCACCAAGGCGGCCAAAATGGTTAATAATAATGGTAAAATAAGTGGAAGAACAAAATTAAAAAATGAGAAATAAAATGATAAATAAATAAAACTTTACTTCAGCAAAAGAAAAATGTGAAACTCATGGTAGAAAACACTTATAATTTATAACCAATGAAGGCTCACACAACACGTGTATTATGATATTATTTAAGAAATAAATTTGAGCATAAACAAAGGATGTACAAAGGCATATGTGTCGATATAGAATGTGTTGGTTTGAAGTCTTCAAAAAATAAATAGGGATATGATAGAAAACACTATATAAATAAGAAAAATGATGAATATTTACATCATACATTTGATAGCATTGATAACAAGTTTGATAATAATACTTTCAAAGGTAATGAGCCATGGGATTCAGATAATATTAGGGGTATCAAGGAAAATATTGATATTAGTGATGGGTTATATTATTGTGATGACTTGATCAAAATTATGATAATTATAGGTAACAACCTAGGAGGCCAAATTCAGTGCCCAAACTTGAAGGAGTATCAGAGTCAAAGTAGAAATACCAAAATCAAAATGAAGGATTGAAAGCACATGAAGACAAAGGACCTTCAAATCAAATAATGTAATATGGAGGGTATTGTTAGTCTTACATTATTTGGTGACTTGTAAGTATATTGCAAGTACCATGTAAATAGATTAGTTTAGAGTGTGATTAATATTTAAGTATATATTAAGTGTCATGTAAGTAAGTGTGGAGTTATATAAGTGAGGTGTCATGTAAGTGTGGAGTTATGTAAGTGTAGACATGAAAAATTGAACCATCCATATGAGTCATTTTTCATGAGGTTCATTTAGGAGACTCTCAAACTTACTGGGAACAAGTTTGGCCCCTTTTTCTTATATTTTGTCTTACTTTTATTAACCTTGACCTAATTCGCACCTAGTAAATTATGGTGCATGGATTCAATAAATTTAGGGTTTTTCTTAAAAAAAAACTAAATTTTAAGCTGACCTTTTGGGAAGTCAGATTAATCAAGGTTAAATTTTATTCTCCTACCTTTTAGCCCTCCAAACCCTCTATAAATAAAAGGATTGAATCCCCTTTTTTTACCCAATGACCTAGTGATCAATCTAGCAATCTAAGAAAGTTCTTATGAAATAAGAATTATTTTGGCTTCTTGTGCAATCCTCTGGTGCTCTTGGTGCTTTGGTGTTCTATTTTTGGTGTGTTCCTTGAGATTTGCAAGTGGAGAAAGCCTTAATGACAACTTCTCTTATTAAAGGAGGATAGGTCTTCCAACTTTGCTCTTGCTTATTCCACAAGATCACCAGGTTGTTTCTTTGCATGTATTAGTTTATTTATTTATCTTATTCCATGTTTTGTTGCATATTCGGTCTTTGTTTTATGTTTTAGAATCCTATGTGCAAATCCACACCTCGTCTGCTGTAGGGCAAAAATTTGACAAAAACCTTGTTTTCGTCTATCGATAATTCTACGCATATTTTTCTCTCTTTAACTAGATCTATGCTCAATGGTTTACAGGGTACGAATTTGGTCTAGTTGGATTTTTGAATGGTTATTCATCCCCAAATTCTAGGGTTTTTATTTTCATACCTTTTGTATATTGTTTCATCTCCTTCCATATTGTTCTAATTGTTATCATTTTGTTTTGCTTGTATTTCATATTACATTAGCTTGGGGAGAATTACTTGTTTACAAACCCTAGGTTTCAAAGTTGCTTTCTTGTTCAAGAATTGTGCCCATTCCATTTGCATTTCATTTACTATTCCATGCTATCATATTTTTGTGTGTTTTTTCCAAAATTCAAAGCTCATTTGATGAACGGTTAGCTAAAAGGATCAAGGGGGCTTGATTGTTGTGCCTCCAAGCATAGTCTTATAGTAGCCTAAGTAGACCCCCAAATGTTGATTATATTTTCTAGGGGTTTTATGAAGCTATTTTGTAGGTTTGAAGATATTGAATATTTTGGATTCAAGACAAATATTGGATCAAACATCAGATCAGATAAGTGCCCTAAGTAAAGCTTTTAGGTTGTGTTGTTTGCTTTTGTTATTTCTATTCAAAATCTAGGTTATAAGTAAAAAAGGAAAAAAAAATTTGATTGCTTTTGAGGCATTTAAAAGAAAAAGGCATATAGTTTTGCATCTAGGGTTTAGTCTTGTTTGTGCATTCCCTTGGTCCTTTTTTTTTTTTAAATAAAGGGGTAAAAATTTATTGATAAAAATTCTGGATTACAAAGTACAACTGAGCCCCCACCTAGGACTCAAATAAGCAACAAGACAGGCTAAATAACCAGACAAGGTCAACTTCCAAAGAAAACCAAAACAAACAAACCACATTAAGTCTGAACATCCTTATGGATCAACTCCCGTAGGTGTTGAGAATCCTTAGACGAGAGACTCTCCCCAGTTATCAATACTCTGAGTATCCAATAGCTGAGAAGCCCTTTTGGCCAGGTAATCAGCAACCCCATTCCATTCCCTTGGAATGTGCACAAAGGATATAAATTCGAACTCTTCACTCATTCTGAGAATCTGAATGGTCACAGAGGCCAACTTCCAATTAACATCCTCCACTCTTTTTCTGATTAAAATATTAACCAAAATTTGAGAGTCAGACTCGCAAAGAATCCTACGCCAGCCAAGAGAAAACCCCCTTTGCAAGGCCTCAAGTATTTCCAGAGCTTCCATAAGATTGTTGGAGTGAACACCTTTATAAATGGAAAAGAAAAAACTGACCATGCCAGAAGAATCTCTCCCAACACCACCAATTCCAGCATGTCCAGGATTGCCCCTGGATGACCCATTTGTATTAATTTTTAAAACTCCTCTAGGGGGCAGTATCCATCTACCCTCTCTCCTAACCTTCTTGCTAAGCTAAGGAATCCTACTAGGGCTAGAAGAATTCACACCAACCCCAAACAAACCAAGGGCCTATCATACCTTCTCCTCCCTAGAGTCCAAATGAGGGTCCACATCACATTTACTATGGATAGTTTCTTGAACCATACATAGGATCCTTTGCCAGATCTGTTGAACAGCCAAATGACTTCCCTCAAAAATGCGTCGATTTCATTCAAGCCAAATCTGCCAGATGATGCAAGAAGGGCCCAAATTCCAAGCCACTTGGAGGAAGGGGGCCTTAGATGGAGGTCTGCCCAGACTACTCCAAAACTCCACCAGGGAGAGCACATGAAAACAAGGATGGTTCCAGGCACTCCACCAACAGTGCCAAATGTCTCTAGCAAGGGAACATTGGAAAAATAAATGAGAAGAGTCATCCTCATTCTTACCACAAAGGACACATAAAGAGGGACCCTGAAATCCCCTCTTCCTCAAGTTATCCCAAGTGAGGCATTTATTACGAGCTACCAGCCAAAGAAAAAAGTTACATTTTGGCCAAGCAAATCTATTCCACACCTTTTTCCACCATGTGACAAGGAGACTCTTGAACTTTTGCTTATCAAGAACTTGATAACCATAGGCTACAGAGTAGGTTCCCTTGGGATTAGGGTTCCAAGCCAGAATGTCTTTATCCCTCAATGAATAACAGTACCTCCCTGCAAGAATAAGAGCAAGCACCTCTCTATCCTCGGCCAATCCCCCTTGGGGCCATTCTTGTGGATCTTTCCATCTATACATCTCCATATTTCCAAAATACTGGATTTTTTAAAGTCCTCCACATGAGACCGACCTGCTTCCAAGAAACAAATGCTTAGGGAATGTAACCTGGGATATTGAGTCAAGATAGGAGGGTGGCCATCCCAAGAATCCTCCCAAAAAAGAACATATGATCCCCGATTGCAAATCCAGAACAAACCCTGCTTAATTAAATTAGCTCCTCTTTTCAGAGTGTCCTAGATAACAGAACCTTTCCCAACCAAACTGGCTCTAGGGATATCTGCCTTAGAAATACCTCTCAAGTATTTATAAGATAATATTTTAGCCCAAATCTAATCTTGAGAGGTACACCATCTCCAATAAAGTTTCGTAGCCAAAGCCTGCCCAGAAAGAGTTGTCTGTCACAACCCAAGGCCTCCCTCTTGAACTGGCCTACAAATGGAATCCCATCTAACCAAACTCCATTTAGATTGATCAAGTTTGCCAGACCACAAAAACTGTCTTGACAGAGCATCCATGTCCTTGATGAAATGAGAAGGAGTTGTTTGCACAAAACATCTATAAATGGGTAAAGCTTGAATAACAAATTTTAAAAGCAATACTCTACCTGCAGAGGATAGCCATATGAAAATCCAGTGATTTACCTTCCTTCTAAACTTATCAAGTATAGACTACCAAGAAGATCTAGGCGAGAGGATGAGATGAAATCGGGATCCCAAGATAAATGAAGGGGGAGTCCCGACCTGGAATCTTAGAATGCGAGCAATCCTGGATTGAATAAGAGGGGGGTATTGAAGAAGAAAATAAAGGACTTGTCCTCATTAATCACCTGTCCGAAAGCACCAAGATATATGTCAAGAGACTGTCTAATGTTTCCAACTTCCTTGATAGTGGCAACTCCCAAAAAAGCAGTATCATCAACAAATTGAAGGTGGGAAAGAGGTGGCAAACCTGTTATCCCACTTCCACCCCTGAATGAGACCATGCCTGACCTGAGACTTGAGTAATCTACCCAACCCTTCTGCCATAATGATAAACAAATAAGGAGATAGAGGATCTCCTTGCCTCAATCCCCTTGAGGCCTCAAACAGCTTCGTTGTCTCATTATTAACAAGAACAAAGAATGAGGAAGAAGAAATACAACTCATCACCCATCTAATCCATTCCTCCTCAAAGCCAAAAGCAGCAAGAACTTTTTGAAGAAAGGACCATCTAACTCTGTCATAGGCTTTTGCCATGTCCAACTTAATGAACATAGTTTTCTCCTTAGAAGTTTCCATTGAGTGAATAGCTTCTGTAGCAATAACAACCCCATCCATGATTTGTCGGCCAGCAACAAACCCACCTTGCTCCTCAGAGATGATTTTGCTCAACCATATATTCAGCCTCTCAGCAATAATTTTTGTGATGATCTTAAATACAACATTACAGAGAGCAATAGGCCTGAACATATCCAGGGAATTCGCTCCCTATTTCTTGGGAATAAGCACCACAAAGGTAGCATTTAGGACCCTTAGCATCTGTTTGTTCTTTGGGACTCACGGACAACTTCCAAAAGGTCAAATTTGATTAACTCCCAAAACTCTTGATAAAACTCAATCAGGAATCCATCCGGACCTGGGGCTTTCCCCCTTTTCATCTTGAATACAACACTTTTCAGCTCCTCAAGGGAAATTGGATCCATCAAGTGCTCTCATTCATATCTCTAGAAATAATCGAGGGAATACAATTTAGAATAAGTTTTTCTTCCTCATAATCTGAGAGGGCATCCTTATTGAAGAGAGAGGAAAAATACCTCTTAGTCTCTTCTAAAATATCCCTGAAAGAAGAAAGCAGGGCACCCTGAGAATTAACAAGAGAGGTAATCAGGTTACCATTACGACGAGCCTTAACAGAGTTATAAAAGAATGTTGTGTTCCTATCCCCTTCCCGAAGCTAATCTACTCGAGCTTTTTGTTTCCAAAAAATTTCTTCCCTCAGTTCCCATTCAGCAAGGTCTTTTACAGCCTCAGATTCCTCAACAAGAAGCTCCTCTATGAGTCCCTAATCTCTAATCTTCCTTGAGGCTTCTTCCACCCTCCTAAGAGCTGTTAGCTTAGCCAAGGAAAGGTTCCCAAAATTTAGCCTATTCCATCTCTTCAATTTATGCTTAACAAATTGAATCCGCTTCATAAAGGAGTACATAGAGATGCCATGAGGATGTTTGCCATTAGTCCACCAACCTCGCATGAAATCATGAAGCTTAGAATCTCGTAGCCACATAAGTTGAAACTTAAATGAGGGATTCTTTTTTAGCCCTAACTCCAGAGCAGAGAGTTTGATAGGCCAATGATCAGATCCTCTACCCTCCGGAATCACGGAACTAGCGCTTCTATTATTGCCAATCCAAAAACTAGAGATCAGAAACCTATCCAGTCTCTCTGAAATGGAATATTCCCCACATATTCTATTATGCCAGGTAAATATCCCATTATCCGGCTTGATGTCAACGAAGTTCAAGGCCCGGATATGAGCATTGAAGACAGAAGAAAAAGACTCAAAACGATCAATCCCACCACATTTTTCCTCCAGACAAGTGATAGAATTGAAGTCTCCAGCCAAAATCCATGGGTACAGGGGAGCCAAACTTCTCACAAAGCCAATGTGCTCCCATAAATTCACTTTACCATTGTAATAAATAGGAGCATACATGTTTGTAAGTAGGATGGTCTCACCAGATTCATTATCATGCCCGATCATCGAAATAGACCACCTGTTGGAAATCTAGGTAAGAGGAGAGATCTTAATTGGATCCCATAAACAAGCAAGGCCACCAAGATATCCACATGCACCAATACATTGACATTGCCCCTTTCTCCACAACTTGGGAGCAATATTGAACAAACTATCAATAGCTAATTTAGTCTCCTGAATAAAAACCACATCCGAAGAATGAACACAAATCAAATCACGAACAACTTTTTGTCTGGGGATGCTGTTCAACCCCCTTGCATTCCATGAAGTATAATCATTTTTGGGGGTTATAAAAATTGGAGTCCAATGTTCTCACCAAACCTGACTCTACCAAAGTCTCCCCCATTAACTTAATTTTATCTTGGTCTTTCTTCGGACCCACATTCATATTCTTATCTGAAGCATTTTTTTTAATTATTTTATGCTGCAATCCCAAAGACCGTAGGAGTTTTACGATCCATGGATGATCGCATCAGTGCTCGGGTAGGAGAGGGCATATCTAAATATGTGCCATTTTCTAAGATAACTTCACTTCCAGGGCTAGGGCCAACCATATCACCTATACTCGGAACCAAAGCCCTCTGTTCTTCATTTAAACCCCCTATATCTGGTTCCCTTAGTTCCACCTCATGAAGAGACAATTGATTTTGTCCTGTTATATCTATAACAGGTAGCGATGTTTCAGGTATCTCCACACACTGATCAAGATTCTCTAGAATTTCAAAACGGTTGAGCTGAGCATCTGGATGGTTATCCTTAATGTCTCTTTTTGCATTTCTTCCTTTGTTCCAAGGTTTTACCATAACAAAGCCTTCCTTATCCTGATCCCCCTCCTTTATCGGGGCTTTTCCTTTATCCATATTTTGTACAGCTCGAGAGGGCCTAGGATTTGAAGCCATAGGTAGGACAAACTTAGGGCATTTTCTTTGTAAGTGGCCATATTCATGGCAAATCCAGAAACGAAATGGAAGAGCTTCATAGTCAAGTTTTTGAACCCATTTGGTTGATCCGAACTGTATTTCAATAGAATCGGAATAGGATTGTTTAAATCAATTTCAACACAGATACGGGCAACAAAGATTACCTTTTTATCCAATGTCTGTCGTGACGGCCCAACCGACTTCCCAAGTAGAAGGGCAATCATATGCAAGATGTCATTTCTCCAAAATTCCAATGGGAGCCATGGAAGCCGAACCCACACCGAAACCCGTGACGATTGCTCCTCTGATGGGTTGAAACCCACATGCCAGGGTTTAAGAAAGAGTCCTGCTTAGTTACATAAATAGGTACCTCCTTCAAATGCTTTGTTACAATCCATAAGACAAGAAAAAACCACCATAAAATAGTTGTTTGCACTCAGCATCACCTCCACATCACCTTCAAGGTTCCAAGTCTTCCTAACCCAAGCCTCCACAAAGGGAAGAGAAATTTGAATGCCCATAAATTTACCAATAAGTGCATGTTTGGTTAAATACTCCACATCTTCTGCCATCGAGTCTGGTTGAACCACTAGAACCGACCTGGCTTCACATCATTCCAAACATCCATTGTTCTTTAACAAGCGATTCCTGGCATGCAATGGGAAATCCTATTCCTTCCAATCATTTTTAAAAGAAATATCAGCCCTAGCATGCACGCTCTATGACGGACCTGATGCCATCACTACATTCCTCCAGTTGTTCATACCTCCTCCAGAAACTGCTGCCGCATTCCCTTGGTCCCTTGCTCAAAGAAAATGATTCCATTTATTGCAACCTAGGGCTAGATATCATGGAATGAAATAATAATATTAGGGTTAGTCATTGTCTTCTTGCATATTATGTGTTTTGCATTATTCTTTCATTTTCATAGTTTAGTTTAGAAAGGCCAAACATAGGTGTTTTCTTAAATCACATATTAATCACTTCCACCCTAGACTTGGAGCAAGTCCTAAAACCATTCCTAGTGAACCCTTTTCCTTGTTTCGAGTGTAGATATATAACACACCCCCACAATCACCTTATATCCCAATAGATCCAACCAAGAATCATATGCAATAGGGCAGTTTTCCCCTCTACATATTTGGTGAACCCAAAATGAAGCACACATCTTAGTGGCTAAGATAGGATATCTTCCTTTGCTTTTCTCTTGAAAATTTTAAATAAGACCACTAATTTTATTTATTTAGAATTAGAAGACATTTAAAAACAACTTAATAATCTTATTGTGTATCTTTCCTTAGTTTTCTTCTCTATCATTTTGTTTCTCCTAACGACTCTGTTCCTTAGGAGTCAACGAAGGCATCTGGAATCTAATCAAATTTCTTGAGAAGATGATCACATTGATAGGGAGAATCCTAATATTGATGTAGAAGAGCAAGAACATGTGGAAAATAATACTAACTATGATTCCTATGAGGGGCCTAATGGTGGCTTCACTTTTACATCATTTGAACATGTTTGGGGTTTCATGAAATGCCATAAGGTGGCTTTGCTCAAAGCTATGGAAGAGGAATCTCAACTCAAAAGAGGTGAAACTTCTACTCCTCCAACCATCTCTCCTAGAATTGTTCATGACAACCCTTTGTTTGAATCTTCACATCATGGTAATCCTTCTCATAAACCAACATATGTCACTACTATAACCACCAATGTTGGAAGAATTCTACAAGTTCCTCCAACTAGTAGTGCATATCAAGATTATGTTTAATTTCCTCCTCATTCTACTCATCTCAACATTTATGCTTATGTTCCACCAAAGTTATCCTCCATAATAAGATACCACATATCATAACCCATACCATAATAATATTAATACCTCCAACATTGGCCAAGTTTTCTTCCAACATCCTACCTATACCCCTCCCTTAGGGAACCTAGGGGTATTGCACAACAACAATCATGATATTTAAAGTTTAACAAATGTGGTGAAACAATTGGTTTCAAGGGTGGATATGATTTAGCCTCCTAGTTTCACCTACAACTATAGAGAAATGTGCAATCAACCCTTAAACCCTATTTTTACCTCTAGGCCCTACCCTAAGCATTTTTCAATGTCGGTTTTACCTATCTATAAGGAAATGAAAGATCCACTTGATCATTTAAGATTGTTTAGGATAGCATGTCATGATATCATATATGATGCAATTTTGTTTCTAAACACATTTCCTAAGAGCCTTGGTGGTATAGCATTAGAGTGGTATTATCAACTACCTAATCATTCTTTAAGGAATTTTGAAGAGATAACTAAATTGTTTGTTCAATAGTTCGGAGCTTATGTTGAAAAGAATGTGACTATGAAAGATGTTTATATGTTAAAACAAGGTAAAGATGAAAGTTTTTCAAAAAAATTATCTCGTTGGAGGAGTCTAGTTGGACACTTGAGATATACCTTACCTCCTTGAGACATGCTTGAGATATTCATTGGGAGTTTACAAGAGAAAATATCTTATGAATTGGAAAAATCTATCATGTATTTTGATCAAGCAATAGATCTAGCAAGAAGGGTAGAGCAAGCCCTTATTCAAAGAGGTTAGCTTAAGATAAAATAATATAGGACCACGAAAGCATAGTATAAGAACAAGCATGTAGTTGGTTATGGGGTAATGGATAGTAGGCATGTTAATAGTGTTGTTAACAACCTATAAAATATGGTGCTTGGCAAACCTCAAAAGTCCCCACCAAGGAATTTCACAAGACTCAACCGATCCCTTTTTTCAGTCCTCAAGCAACTTTTGGAAAATCATATGATTGATTTATCTCCCATAAGGCAATTAGATACCACGGTTGAATGGTATAAGCATAGTCAACGTTGTGAATATTATAGAGTAGAGGGGCACACGAAAAATAGATGTAAGAGGTTGAAACATGTGGTTTAGGACCTAATTGATGGATGCCTTGTTATAGAAGGTTCTCAAACCAATCCTCAAAAAAATAATCAACCTCCTACTCAACAAGCACCCACAACTAATCAATACATGGGTATTTTCCAAGATCTCCTCCCTAAGCATGGTAAGTAGGTAACTAATCAAGTGTCATATCGTAATGTGTCACCTCCCTATGATAATATGATTCATATGATTAGAATAACTACAATACAACAAGCACAGATTCAATCGACTCAACATTCTCAATAGGAGACGAGTTCTTCATCCAATCCACCTTAGTTTTGAAAGATACCCAAATAAGGATCACAAGGGTAGAAAATCCATATTTAGTTTTGAAGCCAAAAATTAAAGTCTCCTTTGACATCCAAAAATAGTTAGCTAATATCCCAACCAAGATCTCCCTCTTAGAGCTTTTACAAACTTCTCCTATCCACAAGGAATATTTGTTGAAGCTTCTAAAACAACAATTTGTTCCTCAAGAAATTTCCCTAGTGCTATAGTTGATGTTGTAGGTTCTCTTGGGATACATCATATCACATTTTTGGACGATGATATTCCTTCCTCAAACCTACAAGGGGATTCTTCCCTCTATAAAACTACGTTTATTGAGGAAAATTTTGTCAAGCGAATACTGATTGATAATGGTTCTTCCCTCAATCTATGCACTTATCAATTTTTCAAAATTTTTGGATTAAAAGAGGAGGATTTAACAAAATCCAATGTCATTATCAAAGCTTTCAACAACGAGTCCCAAGAAGCATGTGGCATTGTATCCCTTCCCCTTAGGGTTGGATCTAAGATGTTAGATACCTTATTCTATGTGGTATATTTTCTTGCATATTTTAATATTCTTCTTGGATGCCCTTGGATTCATGCAATGAGAGTTGTCCCTTCTACTCTTCATCAATGTCTGAAGTTCAAATTTAAGAATCAACTTGTCACCATTCTAGGTGATCCTCACCCATTTGAATATTGTTCAATCATCAAGCAAGCTCAATATTATCTCAATTTATGTCCTACAGTATCTTTATTCTTCTTCAAGTTCCCCATCTCAAATAACTAAGCAACTTGAAAATCTAAAAGTGATTGAGGAACCACTCATCACTGTTTCATCATGAGATCAAGTTGATCATTTTCTTTCAAAATTTCTTTTGGATCTTGCCAAGATACCACCTCCATTGAGGACTATGGGTTAACCCTATAATAGGGGTGAAGTTTTACACATTGGCACATGTACCTTTATCTTCATGGGAGTATCCCTTGAAGAAAATATCCATGGTAGAAACCCTTTTATTGTAGAGCATTCTTTTATCCATTATTACCTATCCAATAATTACCCACTTCCCAAGAAAATCCTATTTAGTATGGGATATATAGGTAAAGGGTTGGGGCCACAACAAAAAAGGTATTCAAGAGCCTTTGGAAGTTGATATCTGGCTTGGGAGATGTGGCGTAGGCTAAATCCCTAATAAAAACCAACCATTCCCCTTTGATAATGATGATCACCTTGTTACTTATGTTGACTATATATATAATAACAATAAACAAACAAAAATATTGTGCATGACTTTGCATTCTCATTTAGCTTAGTTTGCATATTGTATTTGTTTTCACTACACCAAAAAAAGGCTTTAATGGTGGTTTTTAACCGCCCTTAAAGACCTTTAAGGGTGGTTATTCAGTCTTTGTCTATGAGGGTGTCGTAAAAATTTTGTACCCATATGACGGTGGCTAAAAACCACCTCAGAGGACCATCATCTTAACTGTTGTCTTAGGACCTAATATGACGATTTAAAACCATCGTATTATTATTTATTTTAAAAATAATAATAAAAACTTAAGATGATTTAAAACCGTCATCTTATTATTAAAGATGACGGTTTAAAACCGTCATCTTATTATTTATTTTAAAAATCCCTAAGAGGGTGGTTTAAAACCATCGTCTTAGGGTGATTTAAAAAAAAAAAAAAAATATATATATATAAACCATGACAACGTGGATTTTGATTTTGACTTTTGCATTTATCAAATGTACTATACTATTCTCGAATCAGGACTTCTTTTGTTACAATGGTCGTCACATGGCAGAAGCATGGATGAAGACAGGGAGTATGAACCTTCATGGGAATCTACCTTTTTACCTGTAGCTAGAATCTTGTCTCACCTATGTTTTCCAAGTTTTAAATACAGACCAAAAAATTATGTACACAAATGTCTATGCACGCTTTCTTAGGCGAAATCCCAAAGCATGAGTGGTACTTCAGTCCTCTGTAATATTTGTTAAATCATTGTTTGATGTACTAACTATTCTGATTTGGTAGAAGGTTTTGATTGTCTGGGGAAAGAATGACAAAATTTTCAAGTTGGAAGAGGCCTATGCTCTCCAAAGGTAGCAAAATTTAGTAGTTTAGAAAATTTGAATACAACTTTTTTAGATCAGTCAGTCTTTGATATTTGCACTCGAGTCTGTGACTTGAAGCCCATGTTTTCTTGTGCACGTATTTGTGATACAACCATCTTGGAGAGAAAGCTACTCTGGTAGCGATAGAGGAGTGCGGGGATGTTCCTTCTTTGGAGAAATCAAGAGAGTTGAACGGATTACTGCTGAAATTTTTTCTAAATAAAGAGGTGTCTTCCAACAAATAATTGAAATGGAATAAGTAATTGGCAAAAAGAGACGAAGGAAAAATGGACATCCGTCAAAAGAGAACAATTTTAAAAAATCAAAAGTTACGCGGAAAATTTATCAAACGTGAAAATTAGGTGGCTTTGTTAAGATTTTGAATTCCATACACGTATGTATCTGTGTCTCTATGTTAAAAACCAAAATGCTTACAATACCAGAATGAAAATTTTAAGTGCTTAACAATATACCGGGACACATCTCACGGACATAGATGAACTGAAATCAACATTAAGACACATATTGTTCCTTACAGATAGATATCAACCTCTCTTAACAGTCATGGACCTTGCTATTCTTTTTGGATCCCTCTTGGTCGAGTCCGAAGCATAGTCTATACCTTAGATTGCAATACATATACATCCATAATTGATTAGAAAGATGGTTCCTCTTGATTTACCAAGTTTTTGAAAGAGTTTCGGAAAGGACATGTACAATATGTGCCATAAATAATAAAAAGGATTCCAAAAACTAAAATAGCCATATCAATGGTTTTTTGGGGAAAATTTAGAGAAATTTTAAAAGCTTTAAGGTGGTTCAGTGTTGGAAAACAAATGTAAGCAATGTACAGAGTGAGATTTCCACCCAAGAAACAAAGATGCTAAGTCCAGGAACAAATGATGCAAGTATTGCATGCCTAACAACAAAGCCCACATGAAGAATCTTAAACAAGGTCATTGGCATATATAAGAATGATGTTTTCTGAAACCAACTATTTTTCATCAATTTCATTTTAAAGTTTTCTTCATGACTTGAAATATGAATAAAATAGCCCACCTTTTGAGCAATTGTAGACCAATCACTTGAAAGTTTTGAATTGCAAGATATCCTCTTCAGTCCAAAACCAACATAAAAAGTAGTATCAATGTAAAATTCAAAACCTAATACTTCCAAATTTCCATATCTTTGTCATTGTAGCTTCAGGTGATGATGTCAAACTGAATTCCTCAAGCAAAACACTGCAACCCCAACAGTAGAATGTGAGGCCTGCAAGCCTGTGAAAGCATTTACCTCCTGGTCGACATTAAAATGATATAAAATCATTCCTCATGATAATTTCCATAGCCATAATTGTGCAAACATCTGATAAAAATAAAGAAGAAAAGTAAGTGATGTCAATGCTAGACCAAGGCTAACACAATCTCCCCATTAACTAAAATATAAATGAAAAATGAATTTTTCTAAGTTGACCCAATGAATATTAACATGTGACTTATAGCATGTATTTTCATGAGTTTTTCTAAGTTGACCCAATGAATATTAACATGTGACTTATAGCATGTATTTGTACAAAACTGAACTACTTGGGAATACAGATCGATTAATAAAGACTTCAGGACATGTTCAAAATGTGTCATAAATAGTAAAAAGGATTCCAAAAACTGAATGCACAAAGGGTAGTTTAGGATCAATCAGGTAGGCTTCATTGTCATCAAGCAGAGAAAAGGCAAGGTCTAATGTTCATCTACTCTGGATATTTTTTTCCAATCTACAAGACTAAGGCATTGATGACAGGAATCTTCCAAAGAAATAAGACTGTGAAGATTGAGCAAAATGAAAAGGGTAAAGAAGAACTCCCTGTAAAATGGAAAGGTGACTTTCAGCATATATAAATCCACTCAAGAGTGAAGCCTACTTTCCAGAACTACCTGATTAGAAATAAAATTTAAATAAACAAATTACAAGTTCAATAAAGCTGAAAAAATGCACATGACATTCGATTGACATTTCAAGTTGAGATGATTGTTAGAATGTAAGACCACCATTAATAGAAGAGTATAACAACTTCTCTAAATAGGTTTCTCAGAGAAGATGTTTTTGATAAGCCAACCCTTGTGAGTCATTCCCACATGGAGAATTCCGAAGAACTTCATTAACCATAAAAATTGCAGACGGTTCTGAATACAACCTAAGTTCAAAATTAAACCTGTAAGTCAAGCTTTGTTGTCTCAGAATAATTCATTAAATAAGAGGAAATTTGAGCTGCAAAGACAACAAAGAACTAGAAGCTAAGTTTTTTGATACAATTATGGAGTGCCAACCGATGAAAAAGAGAGCTTGTCAAAAGACCCATTTGAAGGACATGAATAATATAGTCATGGAGACAATCAACAAATACTTTGACAACTTCTCAGGAAAATGCTTTTGAAAGGTGCAAATGGAAAAACTTGTGGCAAAAAATAAATTAATTATAGGGAGGACCTTAATGAACTGTGATATTTTTCATCAGCATCTATGGTTTCCATATCTTTCAAATGGTTGGCATTGCAGAAGTTGATGGAAGGGATTTGGATATTACTTGGGCTCCTGACTCACTGTAGTATGGCATATAAGGCCCATACAAAGTTCAAGAGTTCACATAGAGGTTTATCATGTTTTGAAATTCAATTAGTATGTCAATGCCATTCCTCTTAAACTTTTGTGATTGACCTCTTAATGACCTGCTTTCTTAGAGATGCATGTCACTTACACTGAAATACTACAATGACATGATACAAGTGTCAAGAAGGAAAATAAAGAGAAAATGCAAAGCCATGAGATAAACACACTGATGTCACACCTTGCACTCTTTAACATTCTCATTCAATATTACAAATATGCAAACATTCAAGCTTTAAGCACAAATACAATTGTGTTAGTTAACTAGGTTTTAGAGCTTAAACTACCTTTCCTTCTGTGATAAAGAAATCTATGCTTCTATATGGCAATGTATCAAAGATTTATGATCCCAATATTTCACATCTATATCAATATAGTATTTTCCATTAACTTACCAAAAATGCATGACTGCTAATTTCAGCCATTTCATAATTCAATGTTTTCAAGAATTGTAATGTAATGATTAAAAAAATATCAAAGAATTTCTCAAACCACATATAATCTTAATGATATATCTAAAATATCAAAATAACAGCACAATCCAACTCATATTTCACATAGAGCTTACTTGATGCTTGGGCAGTCCTACAAAGTAAGCGACATGCTTCCACAAGACGAAAAATGTCGCCATCGTAATTTGCTCGAAAGAAGAACAGCAACTGGCAAAGATATTTTGAACTTGGCTTGAAAGCATTCCTAAATAAATGCAAAATTATCACACAAGAAGTTTCTGAACAAAATCCTTCTACTCCTACACTAAAGAACTATATAATCAGATTTCAAAATAGCATCAAAGACATAATGTAGAAAAAATAATATTAGTAAAAGCAACAGGAAAGGACACTGATAAATGTCAATTCACCTATCATCTCATTCATCATACTCTCCAAACTGAGTGTAGAATTGTCTCCCTCTAAAATATTTATGGCATAAACACAACAAGCATGATGAATACAATATCTTAAATAAATCAAAAGTACAAATTACCATAACACATAACCAACCATTGGAAGTGAAAGCAAAGTATCAAATTACCAATGAAGTAATACCAAATAAAAAAGGTGCATTCTTAGTCAAAAGTAAGTTAAAGATATACATGTGTGCAAATTTTGATGTTATGCTAGCACAATTTTACATTCAAATCAGTCCTCAAACAAAACTTTGGTTAAGACAATCAAAGTCTTCCAAAAGACTTGTCAAGAGGGTAATCACTTCCTTTTGTGGCTCATCAGTATTGCCCCTCTAGGATTTGCTCATTCTTTCCTTACAGTGTTTATGCATTATCACATGGGAGTAAATATATTTTATGAGCTACAATATATATTGTAACATCTTGAAACTCAAAAGAAATTAAAAAATAGCAGGTTTATCAAATTGTTATCCTAGCCATCAAGTGGCATTAGCTCAATCGGTTAGATTTCTCAACATTTAAGGAGGAGACCAAGGTTCAAATCTTGCGTGATGATAACAAGCTTCTTTACCCATGGAATTACCCATGGCATTGGACTTAATATTGAGAATGATAGGTGGCCCTCTATGGTCCACACCCTCGCCAAAGACCAACCTACTTATCAAAGAAAGACATGGCTAGGAACTAAAATATGATAACCAGATAAGACTCATGTTTCAATGTTGTTAAGTAATTTGAAATGCTAAAGTCTGGGTTTCCAAATAGAATGTTTATTCATTATTCCAATTTTCACTTCACAAATATTCTTGTATATTTCTATGGTTGAAACATCTAAATCTCAGCATGGATGGAAGACCTCTACTATTGTATTGCAATTAGTAAACTTCACAAGCAAAACAATTGTTATCAAATAATAGCAACATCAGAAGTAGGATTGTAAGAAAGATATTCCAGAATGATTACCTACAACCAACACACGTTAGGATAAAATTGATATATATGCACAAGTTACGGATTTGCACTTTACACAAAAAAATTATATTTTTGGATATTTGTTGTCTTTATTGTGTATGATAATTATAAAGAGGAGTTCATATCTTGAGCTGCATAGAAAAGATAAACCAAATTAGATCATAATAAAGTGCATAAGCTAGAGGCCTTCGAAGGACCAAACCTGAGCAGATGTCAGATTCACTCAGTTTCCAACTTATATCTTCTATTTTCCTACATCAAAGTAGTTTACCAACAATCAAGCCTTCTGATATTTGTTGTCTTTATTGTGCATGATAATTATAAAGAGGATTTCATATCTTGAGCTGCACAGGAAAGACAAACCAAATTAGATCAGAATCAAGTGCATAAGCTAGAGGTATTCGAAGGACCAAACCTGAGCAGATGTCAGATTCACTCAGTTTTCAACTTATATCTTATGTTTTCCTACATCAAAGTAGTTTACCAACAATCAAGCCTTCTCACATTTGCACATTTCATATGGCATACACATAAATCCACACACACTTCACCATTGATATAGAGCACCTTGATAGATGATAGAAACAAAACCTTAAAATATTTCAGTTTCAAGTAGTTTAGAATGAAGATGTCAAAATGATAAAGCAAGGTTCAAATTCCATAGGTAAAAGGTTCAAATTCCATAGGTAAACCTTAGTGTTCTAATCTAAACTTTACTGTCTTAATCTAAACCTTGGTGTTTTAATCAAATGGCATTAGCTTAACTGACCTTCCAAGAAGACCAAGATTAAAATCTTGCCAGGCCATACAAGCATAATTTCTAGAAGAACTATTGTAATAATACTAATTTTTCAAAGTCATACTTACATGGTACTTACATATGATGTAAATTAGGTTGGGCAGTTTCATTCCATATAAATATACTATACAAAATGGATACTTAGGATAAATACATAAAATTTCATACACTCCATGAAACAAAAACTACATATACATAAATCTATCCAAACAAGGCTTCACTTTTTTATCTTAAGAGTCAACTTGCCAATATAAGCCTCTCAAAAGTATTTTCCTAAAATAAATATGTCCCAGTATATTGCACTTCTCAAGCTCACATATACTTCAATAAATAAATAAATAAATAGATAAATAAAAGAAGAATGTTCATCATTAGGTTCAGCTTTCTCTCATCCACAAACCCAACTCTAAGTGTGTAAGAAGGTGTCCTAAGATAATGTTTGTCTTCCTAATTTTATGAACCATCCTATTGTACAACAATACATGCATATTCAAAATACTAATCTATAATCCACAACTCAGACTAAGTAATCATCATAATATAAATGCCTCACAAATAATTTTGTTTCAAGGAACTAACCCTCTTCCCACGTAACCGATTCAAATAAGTTTACACAAGGTATTCAAAATCAGATGCAAACAAAGGGTAGTAAGAGGAGGTTACAACCACCACTTTTACTCTTTGACCGAACTGTGACAAAATAAAAACAAGACATTTTGTAACCCCCCTTTCAATTTTTAATGACAAGATGTAATATCCTCAATATTTAAATTAAAATAATAGTTGGGTTCTTCCATTTATCAATATGTTGAATCCAATCTAGTAATGACATTTTGTAAAGTGCAGATTTTGAGGTCAAGCACAAAGTATATTAAGTTAATATTTAGTGAGAATAGTCATAGTTCTATATGCATGGTACTAATAATAATGAACAAACATGGTCACTAGATACTTTATCTTTGACATTATGGACCATATGGATCTTAAGCCTATGGCCACCCTTGTGATCATAAAAGAGCCCCATTGTGTGTTTTGATTTGCACAACTCTTTCTATTTTTCATGTTCAATTATGACTTGATGACCATGTTTTCCTTGTAGGGGCTCCTGCTAGTCTTTTGATAATACCTATTTATGTTAGTGTTGTGTATTGTAGCTGTTTTGCTCTTATTGGATAGACTTTTATACTGATTTTTGTAATCTTTTATTTAATATTCCTCCTATATTAAAAAAAACCCTGTAGTTTCCACCTAGATTTTGTCAACCACTTTAGGGATATTAATATCATAAACGTTTCCGAATTCCTTTTCCAATCCATGAACTATTCCATTGAGACCTGTAGGAAAAAGAAGATTTCATCTTTCTATTCCACCAAGGTTTATACAAAATCATCTATAGTAATTTCCTGATTCATTGTCTTGAAGGTTCGTTGGCCGATCTTATTTTCCTTGTGAACCCTCCTCAAGACAACTCCAGCACCTACAAGGTCATCCCTGAGGATGATGTTTCCACCAGACCTAGATCGACCTCCTTGTCAAGGAAAAGAAAGTCGGGGGGCTTAAACAAGGACGTCGAGGTCCCATGGGAAAGAAGGTCAAGATTGATGAACCGACTAGTGCTACCAAATTCTTTGCTCACCTCAAAATGAATATGTTTTAGAGCCAATACAATATTCAGGAGGTGTTATCCAATGATGATGGCGACGATCACATGTCTCTAGTTTTTCAAAAAATCATAATCAAAATTATTTCTACAATAATATCTCAGTCTGAGGATATTTTATCCACCCTTAAGGAAATATGGAATGCTCTGAACCTAGTATTTTTTTGCAAAGCTTTCTTTGCCATAACCATGAATGAACCTAAGGATTATTATGAACATAAGGTGGCCAGGGAAGCAGTGAAGGAAGTGGTGAAGGATGGCAATAAGGGCATAGCTAAGGTGTCATATTTTGGGGTGCATTTGAGGTTGTGGTTGCGGGTATTCTCTGGGTTGTGTTTTTGGGGGCCCTAGTGACTGCGTTCGGTTGGTTGATATTTTTTTGTTTCTCTTGTAGGCTGGTGGCCTCTTTGTTTTACGTTTTCCTCTTCAGAGTATTCCATAATGCTGGTTTTGTAACAAATTTTTAGGATTCCTTTCAAAACTCGCTTTAATACAAATTATTTACTTATTAAAAAAAATACTACGAAAAAGAAAAGTAAAAATTATGCTCAATTAGTACAGAATGTTTTCAATGCAACATCAACATCATTCTAGGTCAAAGTTGAATAAATTGCACCTATCTCCCAAACAAGTTACAAGTTTGGCTGCCCTATTAAGACGCAGGGAAAATATACGTAAAGTTAAACTTTCTTGAATATGTGATTCTTTTCATTTTGTAGTTAAATTAAAGTGGAAATTCCTCCAGCAAAATCTAGAGGTATAATTTTTTGAAAGGAGGATTATTGTAGTGGAGACGTGAATGTAATTCCCTGTTCATAACAAGTTAATTTTTGGATGACTTGCAATATTGACATTTGCATAAATGTAATAACATACGAAGATTGCAAGGTAATATAAGGAGCATATCCTATACCCACAAAAGAGATAAAATCATACTTCATCAGCTCCTAACATCAACACTTTGATACAAAATAATGTAAGGAAAAGGGATCAAATTGGCATAATAAAATTCCAATTTGATACACAAAACTTTGTAGAAACAATACACAACAAGTTAAGGTCTATCTAAAAAGGGTAGTCACAACTCAGAATTCATTGATTTCAATGTTTAGTATGATTTACTCTTCCTGAAGGTAAATCCCTATCGAACCAAATGTTTAAACAAATTTGAATGGCTCTTTCTACCTCCAGTTTTCCAGAGTCATATGAAAGTAACCCAGTGGTTTTGAAGAATTTTGAACCTTGAATTAATTTCATTGTATTTCCATCACAACACCTAGAACTTGCTTTATTTTAAAAGTTTTATTTTATAAATACAAATATTACCACTATGAAGGTATTGTAGACTCTAATTTTTAAAAAATTTATAACAATTTCGTATTTAGTGTTGGACATTTTGAGTAGATGAGTTGTCATTGATGTCAAGAGTGAGTGGTCATTGATGTCAAGCTTTCAGCACCAATCAGTGGTAGTTTCAGTGGGCAACATCAGTTTTAGGTTCTCCAATGGATAGTTTCAGTTGATCAAGACCCGGTTCCAGGAAGTCCGATGTGGTCCAAAGTGCAAAGAAGAAGCCCAAGTGAATAATATTATAATAATTTTTTATAATATTATAAAGGGAAGTTTAAATTAATTATAAATTAATTAATATAATTTTTATTATAAATTAATTTATTAATTAATTTACTTAACTTATAAGTTATTTAAATTAATTATTAATTAATTTTAATATTAATTATAAGTTAATTTATATTAATTTTAAATAACCCTAAGGTGGGTTATTAAATTAAATTCAAATTTAATTTCGAATTCTAGCACCGACGTGGGAGAAAATACCCAGTGTGTATAAAAGGGGATTACCCCACCTTACCCAAAACTACCATGCCTTCGAATTTAATTAATGCGAGCTTATGCGAATCATGTGCTGCAACAAAGAGGAGTGCTTTTTGATTTTCGTAGGAAGTCAACGATGCACGAAGGTATAAGAGGAAGGAAGTCCTCCTTCCTTCACATGGGCACCTATAGCCCACGTGATGGGCTCCAAAGTGCTAAGGCGCTTGGGCTTGGGGAGACATGGATTCGAATCATGCCGAAACCCTTTTGGGAGAAAAAAAAGGTATGCATTAAATTTGAGCACCAAAAATTTTGGAGGGATTAGTTGAGCAATTAAAAATTAATTTTTGCATATTTTATTTGGTTTGTAAGGTTGTAAGGGGAGTTATAAGGTTGATGCAAAATTAAATTTTTGGTGTTATTTGCTTTAGTGTTTGAAAAGGGTAATAAGGTGTTTTAGGAAGATTGTTTGAGGTTTTGTGGTGTTGGATATTATTTTAAGTTGGAGATTATAAGGTGTATCAAAGTAATTAATTTTCATGTATGATTTGATGAATGTTAATTCAAAGAAGGAGCAATAAGGTATAATTGAGTTTTGATTATTTTTGTGTCTAAGGAATATTTTGAGAAAGTGTTAAGAGTGATATTTTGTCATCTAACCATTGAAATTGGAAAGAAGAAAATTGTGATTGAGACAGGTTTTCTAAGGGCACTTCTACATCAAACAAAAGGTATGGGCACATCTTCCTAGTGAGTGATTGTTGAATGTTGTGAATGCAAAGTTGGAGTGAAAAGGATTGTTTGGTAAGCATTGTTGAGTGTGTTTTGAATTAATGCTTCAAGGTTTTCTAGAATAAAGAGTTGTTGATAAAACCTTGTTTTATAAGCATTGTTGTTGAAGTGATTAATTGAGTGAACTTGAACTAGGGTTTGCAAAGATCATGAGTATCATTGTTATGTGAGATTGATTGATAAGCATTGTTGGAAATATTTGAGTGAGTGTTCATATGCTTGGACTAGGGTTTGTAAGCAAAGATTAATTCATTGAGTGATTGGTTGAGTAGAGTTGGTTGAGCCTAGTCAAGTGGATGTGTTGAAGTGATAGTTCAAGTTCTATGAAACAAATTGTTCTATATTCTGAATTGATTTGAGAAAGAGATTGAGTGTTGATGAATGTGAAACATATTGAGTCTCTAACAATTCTCTATATGTTTCTAAAAGAGTGATTGAAAGTGATTGAGCATTGTGATGAATGTGAAGCATATTGAGTCTCTAACAATTCTCTTTATGTTTCTATGAGATTGGACAAGTTCTAGTGAGGACTTGTTGAGCAGATTTGAGGTAAGTCTTAGAGAAGACTTATGGATAGATTTGTGTGAGATTTTGTGGAAGCTTACAATACATATTTGAGAGACAGAATTTGGTGCAGATTTGAGGATAGGTTTGTGCCAGATCAGAGATAGATATTGAGTAGATTTGTGCTAGATCGAAGGACTATGTTTAGTGCAGATTTGAGATAGAGCTTTGAAGGTGATAGAGTATAGAGGATGATAGTCTCTAGTGGATAGAGATCCATTAGCCAGGGTAGTGAGGATAGGTGTCTTCAGTGGATAGAGATCCATTAGCCAGAGTAGTGGGGGCAACAGTTCTTCTAGAAGATCATCAATCAGAGCTAGAGGAGAAAGGAGTTCTCCTATGGATAGAGATCCATGAACTTGATTAGGGGATTGGTGTCTCCTTTGGATAGAGGTCCATAAACATTGTAGGGAAAGGATTCCCAAGAGAATTTATTTGAGAAAAATTATAAGGAATATTTTCTCCGTGGAGTAGCCCACATTGGGTGAACCATGTTAAATCATGTCTCTCATGTGTGTGATGCTTTGTGTGATGTTTACTACTTTAATATTGTTGATGTTATCATTTGGATTAAAAAGCAAAAAGTTTTATCTTATACTGTTCACCCCCCTCTCAGTATAAGCACATGTTCTTCAATTGGTATCAGAGTGGGTCTCTCCATGAAAAGACTAACAACTTGGAGGAGGATCCATCAGAAACACACATGACTTCAAAAAATGAAGAAGAGACCATGTTTGATATAAAAGAAGAATTCTTTATTGCTCTCAAGAATTTGGAAAGGATTAGAGAAAAGAACTCAAGCTTGAAGGAACAAATTCAAGAGGATGAAGAAGCAAAGATGGAACTTCTACAAAGTCTCACAGAACTCAAGATAAAGGTAGAAGAAGGAAAGAAGATTGAGCAAGATATGATAGATCTATTAAGAGCAAGAGAAACAGAATGTGAAATATTGGAAGCAAAAATTGTTTATCTAAGGAATGAAGTTGAAAGGACCAAAGTACTACAAGATATAGAGTATGAGAAATAGAAAGAAGAGTCAAGTCTTCAAAAAGGAGAAACTTCAAACAAAGATAGGCAAGCAAAGGATACTTCAAAAGAAAAAGACATCAGAAAGGAAGAAAGCAAAGAAGAACCTTGGATGAGAGTTAATCACAAAAGGAGAAGCACTCAACCACAATCTCAAAGGCATCCAAATAGGTTACATAATTTCTTCCATGGTCATTGTTTTTCTTGTAACAAATATGGTCATAGAGCTATACATTGTATTGGTCATGCAAGAAACAATGTCAATAGAAATTTCAATTCTTTTGCACCTCTTATGGATAATGATATTATATGTTACAAATGCAATAATTTTGGGCACAAGGCTAGATGGTGTAAAATGATACTTTCTGAGTCTAGTAAAAGAAAAACAATTTCAACAACTAGGAAAGATGAAAGGGAAAATGTAAAGGCTAGATCAATGTTAGTTCAAACAACCCTTCATGCTCAGGATAAAGAAGAACAATGGTATCTTGATAGTGGTTGCTCTAGACACATGATAGGAGACAAAGACAAATTCATTGTACTAAAAGAAACCAATAGAGGATCAATAAGTTTTGGTGATAATGGATCAACAAAGATTGGTGGAAGAGGAACTTTGAGTTTAGATAATGGGAAAACAAGAACAAAAAATGTGTTGTATGTCAAAGGGTTAAAACATAATCTGCTAAGTGTAAGTCAACTTTGTGATCAAGGTCATATGGTTACATTCCACCCAGATAGATGTGAGATAAGAAAATCAGAAACTGGAAAAGTCATTGCAAATGCAAGAAGAACTCCAAACAATCTATACATGCTTAGTGAGATCAAAGGGGAAAAGTGCTTTCTATCACAAGAAGATGAGAGTTGGTTGTGGCATAGAATATTGGGTCACTTGAATTTTGACAACATAGTCAACATAAGCAATAAGCAAGTTGTCAGAGATTTACCCAAGATAAAAAGGCCACAAAACACAATTTGTGCACCTTGTCAACATGGAAAGCAAACTAGAACAAGCTTTAAGTCAAAAGGATATATGTCATCTGAGCCATTAAGTCTAATACATACTGATCTATGTGGTCCTACCAGAACACAGAGTATTCAGGGTGAGAGTTACTTTATATTGTTTATAGATGATTACTCCAGAATGGTTTGGGTAGCTTTCCTGAAAGAGAAGTCAGATGCATTTGAAAAATTCAAAGCATTTAAGGAACTGGTTGAAAATGAAATTGACAAGAGGATTAAGTGTTTGAGATCTGACAGAGGAGGAGAATTTACCTCAAATGAATTTGTAGAGTTTTGTGAACAACATGGGATCAAGAGAGAATACTCAACAGCAAGAACTCCTCAACAAAATGGAGTAGTTGAAAGGAAAAATAGGACTATTGAGAATATGGCTAGAGCTATGTTAAATGAGTCCAAACTCTCAGATGGATTTTGGAGGGAAGTAGTCAACACAATAGTATACATAATCACTAGGGCTCAAATGAGGGTAAATCATCACAAGACTCCATATGAGCTTTGGAAAGGAAGACCGACCACTATAAAACACTTCAAGGTTTTTGGAAGCAAGTGCTACATAAGATGAGAAGATCAAAACTTAGGCAAGTTTGACCCAAGATGTGATGAGGGAATTTTCCTTGGTTATTCCTCTAAGAGTAAAGCCTATAGATGCTTCAACAAGAGAACACACACTATTGTAGAAAGTATAAATGTAACAATTGATGAGAAGATAGATTCAAGAGAACCAGTTCAACAAATTGTGTATCAGGAAGATGGAAGTTGTCAAGAAGAGTTTCATGAGGAATCAGATGAAGAAGAAGAAGAAACACAAAGACTTCTTCCTAAAACTCCATCCAGGTATGTACAGAAGCATCATCCAAAAGATCTAATCATTGGGAATCCAGATGAAAGACAGACAAGGAGAAGGATAATAACACCATCTCAACAAGCAAATTTTTCTTTGCTATCTAAGATTGAGCCAAAGGACTTCAATCAGGCAAGTGAAGATGAGTTATGGATTAAGGCAATGGATGAGGAATTAGATCAGATAGAGAAAAGCAAGACTTGGGAACTTGTTCCATGACCAAAGGACAAGAATGTGATCGACACAAAATGGGTATTCAGAAATAAGCTAAATGAATATGGACAGGTAGTAAGGAATAAAGCAAGGTTAGTGTGCAAAGGTTATGCACAGGTAGAGGGAATTGACTTTGATGAGACATTTGCTCCAGTTGCATGACTTGAAGCCATAAGAATATTTTTAGCCTTCTCAAGTTTTAAAAACTTCAAGGTATATCAGATGGATGTTAAGTCAACATTTCTAAATGGTGTTCTAGAAGAAGAAGTCTACATTGAACAACCAGAGGGATTCATATTAACAGATAAACCAGATCATGTATGCAGATTGAAAAAGGTATTGTATGGTCTAAAGCAGGCTCCTAGAGCATGGTACTCAAGATTGGATAAGTATCTTCAGGAACAGGGATTCAGAAAAGGAATAGCAGATAACAACTTATACATAAAAAATGAAGGGAATAATCTACTAATTGTGGTTGTTTATGTTGATGACATCATTTTTGGGGGAAACAATGATAAGATGTGTAAAGAATTTGCAAAGAACATGCAGAATGAATTTGAGATGTCTATGCTTGGTGAGTTGTCCTTCTTTCTTGGACTTCAGATTTCACAATCAGAGAAAGGAGTATTTCTCTCACAAACCAAGTATATAAAAGAGATGCTAAAGAAATTCAGGTTAGAAGATTGCAAACCGGTAAGTACCCCCATGGTCACAGGATGCAAGTTAAGTAAGGATGATGAATCTCCAGAGGTAGATCAGAGATTATACAGATCTATGATTGGCAGCTTGTTGTATGTTACAGCTACAAGACCAGACATAGTGCAGTCAGTGGGATTAGTGGTAAGGTTTCAGGCAGCACCTAAGGAGACACATGTGGCAGTAGTAAAGAGAATTCTTAGGTATCTAAAAGGGACTATGGATTTTGGGCTCTGGTATCCCAAAAGTGATAGTTTCACACTCACAACATATACAGATGCAGATTGGGCTGGCAGTATTGATGATAGAAAAAGCACAAGTGGAGGAGCATTCTTTCTTGGAGACTATTTAGTCTCTTGGCTAAGTAAGAAGCAGGTTTCAATATCCTTATCTACAATAGAAGCAGAATATATTGCAGTAGTAGCCAGTTGTACACAGGTATTATGGATGAAGTGAACTCTAGAAGACTTCAAGATAAAACATGATCATCCTATTCCCATATTATGTGATAATACAAGTGCTATAAGTATCTCAAAGAATCCAGTGATGCACTCCAGGACAAAGCACATTCCGATCAAGTATCATTTTCTGAGAGAACAGGTGATAGATAAATAGGTCAAGTTGGAATATGTTACTACAAAGGAACAGATAGCAGATATTTTCACTAAGCCACTTTCAAAGGAGACCTTTGAGTATCTTCGAGGAAAACTGGGAGTAATACTCCCACCCCAGAATTAACCACCTCAAGAGGAGGTGGGGGAGGGGCTAAGCTAAGAGACTCATTCTTAGCCCCGAGCCCCAAAGGTGACCCTTTGCCATTGATGTCAAAGGGGGAGATATTTGAGTAAGGGGAGAGATTTGGTTTAAGGAGAGAGCATTGAGTCAGGGGGAGCAATTTCCTAGGGGGAGCAAAACAGGAAAAAGGTCAAGTTTTGGTAAAAAGAATTTGGGTTGCCATCAATGACAAAGGGGGAGATTGTTGGACATTTTGAGTAGATGAGTTGTCATTGATGTCAAGAGTGAGTGGTCATTGATGTCAAGCTTTCAACACCAGTCAATGGCAGTTTCAGTGGGCAACATCAATTTTAGGTTCTCCAATTTCAGTTGATCAAGACCCAGTTCCAAGAAGTCAGATGTGGTCCAAAGTGCAAAGAAGAAGCCCAAGTGAATAATATTATAATAATTCTTTATAATATTATAAAGGGAAGTTTAAATTAATTATAAATTAATTAATATAATTTTTATTATAAATTAATTTATTAATTAATTTACTTATAAGTTATTTAAATTAATTATTAATTAATTTTAATATTAATTATAAGTTAATTTATATTAATTTTAAATAACCCTAAGGTGGGTTATTAAATTAAATTCAAATTTGAATTCAAATTCTAGCGCCGATGTGGGGAGCAAATTAGCCATGTGTGTATAAAAGGGGATTACCCCACCTTAGCCAAAACTACCATGCCTTCAAATTTAATTAATGCGAGCTTGTGTGAATCATGTTGTAACAAAGAGTGATCTTTTTATTTTCATAGGAAGTCAATGATGCATGAAGGTATAAGAGGAAGGAAGTCCTCCTTCCTTCACATGGGCACCTATAGCCCATGCGATGGGCTCCAAAGTGCTAAGGCGCTTGGGCTTGGGGAGACGACGGATCGAATCATGTCGAAACCCTTTTGGGAGAAAACAAAGGTATGCATTAAATTTGAGCACCAAAATTTTTGGAGGGGTTAGTTGAGCAATTAAAAATTAATTTTTGCATATTTTATTTGGTTGTAAGGTTGTAAGGGGAGTTATAAGGTTTATGCAAAATTAAATTTTTGGTGTTATTTGCTTTAGTGTTTGAAAAGGGTAATAAAGGTGTTTTAGGAAGATTGTTTGAGGTTTTGTGGTGTTGGATATTATTTTAAGTTGGAGATTATAAGGTGTATCAAAGTAATTAATTTTCATGTATGATTTGATGGATGTTAATTCCAAAAAGGAGCAATAAGGTATAATTGAGTTTTGATTATTTTTGTGTCTAAGGAATATTTTGAGAAAGTGTTAAGAGTGATATTTTGTCATCTAACCATTGAAATTGGAAAGAAGAAAATTGTGATTGAGACAGGTTTTCTAAGGGCACTTCTACATCAAACAAAAGGTATGGGCACATCTTCCTAGTGAGTGATTGTTGAATGTTGTGAATGCAAAGTTGGAGTGAAAAGGATTGTTTGGTAAGCATTGTTGAGTGTGTTTTGAATTAATGCTTCAAGGTTTTCTGGAATAAAGAGTTGTTGATAAAACCTTGTTTTATAAGCATTGTTGTTGAAGTGATTAATTGAGTGAACTTGAACTAGGGTTTGCAAAGATCATGAGTATCATTGTTATGTGAGATTGATTGATAAGCATTGTTGGAAATATTTGAGTGAGTGTTCATATGCTTGGACTAGGGTTTGTAAGCAAAGATTAATTCATTGAGTGATTGGTTGAGTAGAGTTGGTTGAGCCTAGTCAAGTGGATGTGTTGAAGTGATAGTTCAAGTTCTATGAAACAAATTGTTCTATATTCTGAATTGAGTTGAGAAAGAGATTGAGTGTTGATGAATGTGAAACATATTGAGTCTCTAACAATTCTCTATATGTTTCTTTAAAAGAGTGATTGAAAGTGATTGAGCATTGTGGTGAATGTGAAGCATATTGAGTCTCTAACAATTCTCTTTATGTTTCTATGAGATTGGACAAGTTCTAGTGAGGACTTGTTGAGCAGATTTGAGGTAAGTCTTAGAGAAGACTTGTGGATAGATTTGTGTGAGATTTTGTGGAAGCTTACAATACATTTAAATTTGAAATATATTTGAGGATAGGTTTGTGCACACCAATAAATAGATATTGAGTAGATTTGTGCTAGACCGAAGGACTGTGTTTAGTGCAGATTTGAGATAGAGCTTTGAAGGTGATAGAGTATAGAGGACGATAGTCTCCAATGGATAGAGATCCATTAGCCAGGGTAGTGAGGACAGGTGTCTTCAGTGGATAGAGATCCATTAGCCAGAGCAGTGGGGGCAGTAGTTCTTCTAGAAGATCACCAATCAGAGCTAAGGAGAAAGGAGTTCTCCTATGGATAGAGATCCACGAACTTGATTAGGGGATTGGTGTCTCCTTTGGATAGAGGTCCATAAACATTGTAGGGAAAGGATTCCCAAGAGAATTTATTTGAGAAAAATTTATAAGGAATATTTTCTCCGTGGAGTAGCCCACATTGGGTGAACCACGTTAAATCATGTCTCTCATGTGTGTGATGCTTTGTGTGATGTTTACTGCTTTAATATTGTTGATGTTATCATTTGGATTAAAAAGCAAAAAGTTTTATCTTATACTGTTCACCCCCCTCTCAGTATAAGCACATGTTCTTCATTTATACCCATTTACTCTCGAATGTTAAGGAGGATAAAACCTTTAACCTATAGGTGTTTAATGAATAAGGCGAGGAGAAAGTTATTAACCTCCTTAGGAAACTGATCTTGGATAAAATGGCTTTCTTCTGGCAAAAATATGATGTCGAGATTGGTCACATCAACCTTGAGCTTCTTGCTACCAAAATATGCTTTCAAACCTAGAAACTTGAAGACATAATCTTTGGTACCCATAATCAGTAGAGTAGGAGCTTTTACAACAAAATCTATTAGACGAGACATACGCTGGTATAAATAAACTTTGTGGGCAGTTCAGATATCAAACTATAAATGGGTTTTGTAGCCTTGCCTCTCTTTACTTCGGTATGGGATTTGGAGAGCTAATCTAAACACAATTTTTTTATATAGGCTTGCATAAACATTGAGGTCATCTTCAGTGAACCACGATGGTAGAGGAGTGGAAGGGTTACAGAGATCCATAATCTCCTTACCCTCTTCTGCCACAGGTAGCTCAATCCTAGAAAAAAATACGTAGATATTCCTCACCACTATCTTCACATCAAAATACCCAAAATCTACCTCTGCTCTCCCAGGCTCCTGTAAAAGTAACCATATAATGAAAAAGTTTATGTTAAAATACAAAGGTATTCCTATTCTACTTTATAAAAGTATGTATAGAAATTTTTTCCACTTTCTCCCGAATTTACCTACTGGTGATTCAAATAAAATCCTTCTAGTAACAGGTTTGACTGACTTAATGAGCCAATAGGTCTATTGTATGGGATGCCCAAAGTTTGCATACCAACATACACAATACACGCCTAAACGCATACAACTGCAGGGATTAACAACATAAGATCTCTTCAGCTCAAAATGGGATCACTTGGCCATCCCCGTAGGAAGAAAATCTACATAACCATTCTCGTGTTCCCATGGCAGAAGAAAAAAATTTAAACCATACAATAAAATTAAACAATTGACGAACACTTTGGTTTCATTCCTCCAGTTCCCATTCCATGTGTCCTTTTCAAATACCAAGAGAAGAGGGAAATATCAAATATTTCCCATGAAGAGTAACATTACAATTCAATTTTCTCGTGCCTTCTTTAATTTTTTAAAGTGAGACGGGCTAAGACGACGGTTTTAAACCACCCTCTTAGGTGTGACCTAAGATGGCAGTTTTAAACCACTATTTTTATTTCTTAAATTTTTTAAGATGGCTATTCATAACTGTCGTCTTTTATTTATTTTTATTTTTATTTTTTTTGACAACGATTTATCCCTATGATGGTGGTTATAAACCACCCTCTTAAGTCAACCTCAGACGGTGGTTTATAACCATTGTCTTAGTCCTAAGAGGGCGGTTACCCTAAGACGATGGTTTATAACCGCCCTCTTAGGGTCTATTAGGGTGGTTTTTTACCACCGTAAAA